>OX941080.1:119560000-120225000 GCA_954870635.1 Arctium minus | reverse complement strand
ATAAAATAGTTGTTTGAGTGTTTGATATCTAGTTAATAATTTGCAGTATTGTCTCATTTACACTACTAGAAAATTGGTATCAGCGACGAAAATTAGCGAGGGAAAAAATCCCTCGCTAATTAGCGAGGGATTGACCACAAAACCAATCCCTCGCTAATTAGTGACGGATTAACGATGGAATAAGTTTGTGGTCAATCTGTCGCTAATTAGTGAGGGATTAGCGAGGGATTGTGTTTGTGGTCAATCCCTCACTAATCTCTCGCTAAATTAGTGAGGGATTAGCGACGGATTGACCACAAACACAATCCCTCGCTAATCCCTTCTAATTAGTGAGGGATTAGCGAGGGATTAGCTTTTTTTTTCTTGTTTTATCATTTATATGGGTTATATGTTATTTGTATAGTTGTGTATGGGTTATATGTTATTTGTATAGTTATGTATGTGTTTTATGTATCATTCGGTCCGTGTTATATATTTGTATACATGATGTGTGTGTTGGTTAATAATGCCATTTGAATCTACGTATATATTATTGTGTCTATGTGTATATATGTTGTATATGGGTTTATATGCATGTGTACATGTATCGTATATAGCTTTATATGCACGTGTATATGTGGATCTACATATGTATGTGTATATGCATTGTATATATGTTAACTTATTACCACTCAAATAAAGTTAGCTAACAATACATATATACATCATGTATATATAAATATAACAAGGAGCGACAAATATATATAACATATACACATGTATACATATAACATATACACATACACATGTCTACACATTACACATAAAATGAGAAAACAAGGAAAAAAGCGCAATCCCTCGCTAATCTCACGCTAATTAGCGAGGGATTAGCAACAGATACCACATATCCCTCGCTAACCCCTCACTAATTAGTGAGGGATTAACGAGAGATTGGCCACAAAACCAATCCCTCGCTAATCCATCGTTAATTAGTGAGGGATTAACGACGAAATGAGTTTGTGGTCAATCCGTCGCTAATCCCTCACTAATTAGCGAGGGACTCTTGGCATCCGTCGCTAATCCCTCGCTAATTAGTGATATTGGTGTTTATCACTTCAAAAATCACTCATAATCCTAGTGATCTTGTTGTGCTATAATGGATCTTAGTGGGTATTACTAAGCTATAGTTGGTCTTAGTGGTCTTGTCGAGTCCTAATAGACACCACATGTAATATGCAGCAGCACACTTGCATACAATCATGTAATATCTCAACAAGGATCATAAATGAGTCTTATTGGACTTTAATGGTTTATATTGGGTTTTAATAGATCTATTGGGTTTTAAACGGTTTCAAATAGCTTTTATAGGTCTATTAAGCTTTATTTGGTTTCATTGGACTCTAATCGGTTCTATCGGGCTTTAAATGGTGTCACCGTATGAAAAAATTTATGGGTCCGTCCCTGATCTGAATCGTTGATTGCTTTTAATCTCATGTCCTCCTATGAATCTCACCTTAGAAGGGAATTGATCCGGTACATCTCATCCTAATGTATGTCCATTTCTCATCCAACGGTTGATAACCACTTCTCAGGCTTCTCACGTTAACCTCAACTTCTCATCAGAACCCACCCTACATGTATCTACCACACACACACACACACACACACATATATATATATATAGGTGAAGGATCGTGTGAGAAGTTGAGTTAATGGTGAGAAGCGTGAGAAGTGGATCTGAACCGTTGATCTCTTTTAATATCAAGCCCTCCCATGAATTGCGACATAGAAGGGAATTAATCTGGTGCATTTCGGTCATCTTATCTCAGTGCATTTCATCCTAATGTGCGTCCATTTCTCATTCAACGGTCGATAACCACTTCTCACGCTTCTCACCATTAACTCACGCTTCTCACCGGAACCCAACCCTATATATATACACACACAAAACATTAATACTTAAAAACCATACATACGTATATCCAGTTCATCCCAGTGCATCTTTTTTCACTGCATTTCATCCTAATGTGCGTCCATTTCTTATCTAATGGTTGATAACCACTTCTCATGTTTCTCATCGGAACCCAACCCTATATATTGAATACAACATTTATTATCTTTTTTTTAACAAAACAACATTTATTATCTAAATTTATTTATTTTAGATCAAAAAACAAATCAAACTTTTAATAAATTCTCAAATATATATATATATATATACATTCATACATCACACACACACACATATATATATATATATATTGAATATAACCATTTATTATCATTTTTTTTCAACACAATAATATTTATTATTGAAAAGTTATCTATTTTAAATTAAAAATAGCAAATCAAACTTTTTAACAAAAACTTCAATCTACCAAAAAAACATCCCGCCATCCCCTCCCCCCTTTTTTTCGATTTAGCCCTCTTTCCCTCTCCCCAAAATTAGGTTAAAGAAAAAACCCTCTATACCCCGTCCTCATTCTATTCCTCCCCATTTCCACCAGAAATCGTCACCACCGTCCACATCCTCCAGCCAAACCACGACCGTGGCCCTCCTCCGGCCACCGACATCGCCACCACGAGCCACCGACATCAACAGACGAGCCACCGACATCGCCACCACGAGTCACCAACATCGTCGAGACTGATTGTATTTGAAATCTGGTATCTTTCTACTCTTATTTCTTTCTACTTTTTTGTATCTAAGTGATTGTATTTGCTGGTGGAAACTGATTGTGTTTGAAATCTGGCTGTATTTGAAATCTGGTTGTATTTCTGGAAATTGAAATCTAGTGGAAAATGATTGTATTTGCTGGTGGAAACCGGTGGAAATTTGGAAATTGAAATCTAGTGGAAACTTGCAGTTTATGTTTATGTAGGGCATAACTCTTACGGTGGAAACTGATTGAAATCTGGAAATTGAAATCCTTAACAACAAGTTTATGTTTTACGAGCCTAAATTGAAATATGGAAATTGATGGCTGGAAGTTTGTAAGTTTGTGTAGCATTTAGAAAAAAACATGAAGTTTTTTTCATTAGAACATGTTTTTTCATAAGTTTTTTTCATACGAGCTGCAGATGTACCGAGTAAGAAAAACATAATTTTTCTTTAATGTAAGTTTTTTTTTGTAAGTTTGTGTAGCATCTAGAAACAACTTGATGTAAGTTTCTGTTTTTGGTCAGTCCATTATGAACTTGGGATACAGTTTATTCATTTCCATAACCTGTTCTGCTCTTATCTTTCATCTTATTTTTGAAGCTTTGTGATATTATAATATTAAACTCTCTATTTTCATTTATACACATATATGCTTTACCAAGTAAGAAAAACATAATTTTTCTTTAATTATATAATGTACAAATTCTAAGAAGAGGTAATGAATGTTTATTTATCATTACCCGGTGGGGTAACGAACTAACGATTATTCTCTTTTGCTAATTGTTTGTAAGGTTTTGTTTTATTTTTCTCAGATGTCTGGCTGTGTCGCCAAACTTTGAGATTGCTAAGAATAACATGGCAATTGCTTTGACAGATTTAGGCACAAAGGTAATTTCATGGGTCCAAGGATGAGGAGGTTTTAACTGTTTTGAGCTAACTTTGTCATTATGTTCTCTTAATAAAATAATACATGCTTTTCTAGGAACCTATTTTCTCTACAAGTAGGAAGGTAGGTTTGGCAATTGGCCATCACTACCCCTGTGTGAATGAACTAATGTGCCATTAAACAAAAACAAATTATTTAGGATTTTAGGTGGCCTCAAAGGAAAATTTTAAGTTGGATGGCCTAAATTAAATCTTTTAATTCTAGCTTTTCGATATTTTTTTTATCCCATTGTGGCGGATTTCCTATTTTACCTTCTACTGTTTTAAAATGTAACTACGAGTTTTAGCTATCTGGATAACCGTGTCCTTCCCGGCATTATTTCCATATTTTGCTTCTAGGATCATACAATATCAGATGCACATATCTATCTATCTATATATATATAGAGAGAGGGAGGATCAAACGAGAACAGTAACTATTTAAAAGAACACGAGAACTAACAAAATCATTAGTGATTTTATATTAACGTGCAAAAAATTCACGTGGACCTGAAGCTGCGGCCAAAGTCCCCTTTTTGCGCGTTAATGTAAAATCACTAATGATTTTGTTAGTTCTCGTGTTCTTTTAAATAGAAATTGTTCTCGTTTGAACCCGACTCTCTCTCTCTCTATATATATATATATTGTGGACTGAGTTATCTTCTAATAGAAAAATTAGACTCATCTTTGGAATAAATTTATGGGGTTGTGGAAGGCTTCTTTCCGTGTTGGTTTAATCCTTTTGCTTCAATTACATGTTCAACTGTAATGGGTTCCCAAATCATATGCAAGTTTAATCATGATCAATTGTAGACAATATATCCATTGTTGCAGGGAAAGAAATAGTTAACATAAGTTTACCCTAAAAGCTAAAGATATATGAAGAAATTCTACATATATATCCTTGCAGTCATACCTCTAAAATAATAAAAGTATTAGAACTAGGGGGTGTTTGGGATTGCTTATATGAAGTGCTTTTTATCTTATTGCGGTGGGACACCGGAGATAAGTCATTTGGTGTTTGGGTGTTTAGGATTGCTTATTTGAAATGCCTTTTAGCTTGGCTTTGAAAATGAGTTGTTGATAAGTCATTTGGTTTTAACTTATCAACTTATTTGAAAAGTGTTTATGACTATGTAGACCAGTTGGAGTCCGAACAGAAGATAAGGGAAGATCTAGAGACCGAACATGGCAATTAAGCTGTCCGATTAGCCGAACAGGTTGCGTTATCAGCGCATTTTGCTTCTTTCATGCAACAACAAGGATACAATTTCCCCCCTCTTGGCCATCCCAGTAGCTAGATTGTTAGTTAATTGTCGGACATTGTCTTGAATTGTAGGATACTTGGTATTTTGAATTGTATGAATTTGGTTATTTTAGTTTGTTGGACAATGTCGGTTTGTTATTTTCAATTTATGGGCAGGTTTTGTATTATAATATACAGGAAATGGAGAATTTTAATTATTTTTTTTTAAAAAAATTACGAAAATCAGCGACGGATTAGCGACGGATTTCCCTCGCTAAAAGTTAGCTAATCCGTTGATAATCCGTCGCTAATAAAATCCGTCGCTAATAAGTCACCCTCGCTAATCCGTCGCTGATAAGGGCCCTCGCTAATCCCTCGCTGATAAGGGCCCTCGCTAATCCCTCGCTAATACTAATCCCTCGCTAATCCCTCGCTGATATAAGTCCCTCGCTAATCCGTCACTAATAATTATCCCTCGCTAATCCGTCGCTGATGTCCGTCGCTAATCCGTCGCTGATAGCATCAGCTACGAATATTTGAACGACGGATCAGCGATGGATTCGAGCTTTAGCGAGGGATTAGCGACGGATTTTTCCCTCGCTAATAAGGGTAATTTTTGTAGTGTTAGTTGGAAAAATCAAATCCACCGTGTTCTTTCATACCTATAAAAAGCAAACAAACGAGTTAATGGAATTACTTAGAGCATCTCCAACAATATGTTATAATTTTTTTAAAATAGAGTATAAAAATTTTAAATCCCTAAAAAAATTACAATCAACTCCAACAGCTACTCTATTTTAGCAATTCTATCATCAATTATATTAATAAAATGGGAAAAGTCCAAAAAAACCCAACAAACTATTCACTTTTGAATGGTTAAGTCCTAAAACTTTTTTTTTGAATGTTAAAACCCTTAAACTTTTTAAAACCTATTAATTACATCCTTTTTATCATTAATGTTAACCTATTATATTACCTGTTTAGTAGGTAATTCTAGAATTAAAAAAAATCCTAATCCTAAACCCTAATCCAAATCGTCCCTTCCAATCTAGTCACTCCGGTCGCTACACCCCTTGCCACAACCACCGCCACTATCCCTCCGCTGCCGGCCATCGACCTCTCATCCTTGCCGTCGCGAACTCATAACAGAGCATCAGGTTCGATTAGTGATTCTTAGCAATAGGTTTTACTCACAACAGGTTCGTTTAGTTGAAGTTGGGTAGTTCGATTCTTAGCAAAAGGTTTTACATGTAGCTGTCGATTTGACATGGAGTGTGTTAAAGTATGTCTGATCATTGATTTGTTCTTAATATGCACATGTTTACGTGCTGAGAGATTTGTGTTTTTACGTGCTAAGAGACTTGTATTCTCATGGTGCTTGTGTTTGCAAGTATTCTCATGGTCTGCAAGTATTCTCATGGAGCTTGTGTTTTTACGTGCTGAGAGACATGTAATCTTTTTCTAAATCCTTGATTAATTGCTAATGTGATCTACTTGCTTATAATTGCAGCCCTCTTATTCGATTTGACATGGTTTGTTTTCAGATTTGTATCGTAACAAAGTTCATATTCGATTTTCATATTTGATTGTTTCCATTTAGTTCAACTTGTAAACATATCTAACATGATAAATTTATAATTTCTTTCCATTTGCTTTAATTGCTCAAGTATTGAATACACTTTCTTCGTACATGGTAACTTCCACTTGTTGTTTACAATGTGATTTTTCTTAATTACGTTTCGTTTTCATTTGAGAATTATGATGATCTCATTGCTATTTTTGTTTATAGGATGGCGTCCGATTGTAGTGAAGATTGTAGTGATGACTCTTCGTATGAGGTAGGTGATGATTCAAGTGAATATATATCAGATTCTTTATCCCTAGATCTTGAAAACGAGGATGATATAATCAATCTAAAGAAAACAAGTGATGATCCAGTTTTATATAAACTTTGTAATCAAGTTGGTGATGAGGTTGATTCCGATGTTGAGTTGAATGTGGATGAAGGGGATGATAATGTTGGAGAGCAGTTTATACAAAAAGGAGTGAAATATCCGATACATGATCCTAATGTTCATTGGAAATTAATGAAGCCACGACTTGGTGAGAGGTATGAGAATCCTTGTCAATTAAAGTAGTGTTTGATAAACTATTCAGTTGCAAATGGCTACCAATTAGAGTATATTAAAAATGATTAAGAGAGACTACTTGTTACATGTGGAAAAGGTGAGAAAGATTGCACACGTCCTTTTAGATTATGGGCATCTTGGATGCGAGAAGAGAGGCCATTTCAGATTAAAAGCATCAATATTAGCCACATATGCAGTAGAAACTATAGTTCCGGATCCTTAGTGACACCAAGCTGGATTGCAAAGCATTATGTTAGGCAACTAATTGAAAGACCATTCATAAAAATCAAGGATATGCAAGAGGATATTTATAAGAAGCTATTGGTTAAAGTTAGCAGGGCCAATGCATCCGGGCGAAGTCTAGGGCATTACTTGAAATTGAGGGTTCTTTGACAGAACACTATGGAAAGCTTTGGGATTATGCACATGAAATTAGGAGGGCCAATCTGGGATCAACAGTCAAGATGGACGTAAATTTAATGGCAGATGGAAGAAATGAATTTCGGAGGTTTTATGTATGCTTCAAAGCACTAAGAGATGGGTGGATTACAGGATGTAGGAAGGTTATAGGACTAGATGGTTGTTTTTTAAAAGGCGTGTGCAAAGGAGAGTTATTATCAGCAATTGGTCGAGATGGAAATAATCAAATTTACCCTATAGGTATGTATATTCAAACTATGCTTATTATACTATTTCTATATACTTATTATTGGTTTTATCACTTACGATGTTAAATGTTTATATAGTTTGGGCTGTGGTGGATGTGGAGAACAAGGAGAACTGGAAATGGTTTATTGAACTACTAATAGAAGATATTGGTGTTAGTGAAGGAACATGGCTTACTATCATGGCTGATGAACATAAGGTAGCTTTATACATTATATTTGACTTACTTTTTGTATCATATGAATCGATTAACATATATATATATATATATATATATATATATATATATATAATATGTATCAGGGAATTGTTGAAGCAGTAAAAGAATTGGCATCATATGCAGAGCATAGGCAACGTGTAAGGCACATATATGCTAATTTCCATAAAAGGTTTAATGGTATTGAGTATAGAAACATCTTTTGGGCAGCAACTACATCCACTTTTGAAGCAGATTTCAGGTCCCACATGGAAAAGATTAAAACACTAGACCTTGATGCATACAATCATTTGATTGAAAGAGACCCTAATACGTGGTGTAGGGCATTTTTTCAACCAGACATGGCTTGTGAGGTTGTAGAAAATGGGATATGTGAGTCATTTAATTCGGTTATTATTGATGCTAGAAGAAAACCCATAATCACAATGTTAGAAGAGATACATATATTTGTTATGGAGAGAAATTATCAAATGTTAAAGAAAGCACAACAATGGGAATCAGTTGTATGTCCGACCATAAGAAAAAAGTTAAAGAAGTGGGGAGAAAATCACAGGTATATGTTTATCTATAATGGTAATATGATTATGTATGCAAATGTATGCTAATGTATTCTTTTGTCTTATATAGATATTGGTCTGTTATCCCTAGCGGTGGAAATGTGTTTGAAACAAGAAATATTTATGAAGCAATGGTAGTGGATCTAGATGCTAAAAGTTGCAGTTGCAAATTATGGGACATATCAGGCATTCCTTGTGTGCATTCCATAGCTACCATACACTTCATCAACAAGGATCCAGAAGATTATGTGAGTGAATGGTTTAAAAAAGTTCTTTTCATAATGGCCTACGAGCATCACATAAAACCATTGAATGGGAGCAACATGTGGATTCCAACACCTTTCACCAAACCAAACCCACCTAAGGAGAGGAGAATGCCTGGCAGACCATCTATCAAGAGGAAGATATCGGAATCTGAGAGCCAAGGTACAAGAGTAACCAAGTCTGGAAAGACGATGACATGTGGAAAATGCTTGGAAAAAGGGCACAATGCTAGGACTTGTAAAAATGAGAAGAAAGACCCACCACCTAAACCTGTTAAGCCGAAAGGTAGGCCGAGACTGAACATTCCAAAGCCGACTACAACAAGAAGAAACTCTAGAGGGGGAAGAGGCAATAGAGGTGGAAGAGGGACCAGAAGTGGTAGGATACCGACGTATGCATATTCGGGTGTTTTTTATGATCCAATCACCAAAGAAGCAATGATTGGGGTAAGTTATTATTTAGTATTCATAATTAAATTGACAATCTATTCGTAGTGAACTATTACTTACACTTCATATTTATTATAGACATCATCAGGTCGACGACCAGCATGGCCAAATGATATCCTTCCACATTCAATTTCAAGTTTGGGGGACCAATTTGGTCATGAAGCTCAAGAAGATCCGGTTATTGGTGATGAAGGTGAGGTTGATGGTGTAGATGAAAATCAAACGGTTGATGAACATATCTTGTTAATGGATGAACATATCTTTTAGGCCTTTTTTTGGTATATTTGTGAAGAGATGGGCGCTTTTTTGGTATACTTGTGAAGGGATGTGCGTTTTTTTTGTTACATTTTGTGAAGGATTAGACGTTTTTTGGTATATTTTGTGAAAAGGATGAGCGTTTTTTGGTATATTTTGTGAAGGGTAGAGTATAACTTTTGTATGTTTGTATGGGTAAATTTATGCTTTAGACATAACTTTTAAATGTTTTGGAATTAGTAATGGAAATGGTATTATTTTATCTGTTTAATTTGTTTATTTTACTTTGTTGTCGGTGAGGAAATTGTATATATTTTATTGTTCAAAAAAAAAGTTTAAGAACTTAACCATTCAAAAGTAGATAGTTTGTTGGGTTTTTTAGACTTTTCCCTAATAAAATATTATTTTTCTCTCCTAAACATACAACTTCAATGTCTCTTATTGGTGGAAAAGAATAAAATATTATTTCTCTCTCTTCAATATGGGGTTTTAGAGATTTCTCCATATTTGGAGATTTTTACATTCTCTCTCCTCTTTTCTCTATTTTAGCATATGATACAGCATAACCGTTGGAGCAAAAAAATTGTTAAAATATCACTTTTTTCTATTTTAGCATAGTTGTTGGAGATGTTGTTAGTGATTCAAACTCAATGGTGCAATTGAAGGAGTCAAATGGATGACTTGGGTTGAAGGAAAATTTGGGCATGATTTTAGGAGCATGTGGAAGGCGGTAGCAGTTTCTTACTTTTTTTTTTACTTACTTTCTTTTGAGTTTTAGACTATTAATAAGTTTTTTTTCTTTTCCTTTGTTTTGTGTCAAAAACCCAAATTAATTAAAGTTGGTTTTCTCCCCAGTATTCACTCACTACAAAACAAATTAAGGGCTTTATCTACCCATTTTTTCGATTTTTTCCTCAATTTATGGCATATCACCGACGGATTACTGATGGATTTTTCTGCTGGTAATCATAAATTGTTGCTCAGCGGAAACAAAGTCAAAGAAATAGAAAACCAAACAACCCTTATACGTCTGTTCAATTTCTCACTCTTACTCAAACTCAAAACAAATAATGACAATAAACAAACAATCAAAGTAAATAAAGAGTAGAGACAATGCAAGAGAGATTTACATGGTTTTGCATAAATGCCTACATCCACACCAAAAAAGAGAGCCCTTTTGTATTAGGTTAAGAATCGACCTTCCCTTATCTTACAAAATACCAGCGTTCTTTCTATTTTCTCACACACTCTTCTTACCACTCTCGACTTCTGAGTGAGTTACATATTAGAAGAGAAATATGGGTCATTCGACCATGGGCCAAGTCTTGGGCTTTTAACTAAATAGAAGGTTCTTCCTGCATAAGGCGTGCCCACGCCTTATAACAAAACATGTTCTGTCCAACACTTAGCATAATAAGAGTATTCCTTGAATAAGGCGACCCACGCCTTATCACAAGACATTTTCTGCCCAACACACTTACAATTCTCCACCACGTACAACATTTGATAGACCTCAAATTTGGACGATCACCAATGTCGGTCCAACAATACTTATCAAGTTTATAGAAACAACAACACAATATGATTACCAACCTGTATTGATTATAACAAACGAGTTACAAGGTTGATCGATTAAGCTTTGATTGTGTTCTCTATGTTTTTCTCTCAAATACACCTTTAAGTGTGTGTTTTTATGTGTAAAAAATGTTATCTGATCTTGAGAGAGTTTCTAGAGATACACTTAGATAATATCTATAACATATATTATCTAAATCTAATCTACCTAACAACTTGCAACATATAAAACTAATATAACTAAATAATATCTAATAAGTAGATATTATATCTAACTAAACTAGAAACTAACTAAGTTAAACTAATATCTAACAAACTAGATATTAATTTAACTAGTACAATAGTAAACAAATACATTGAATTACATTGACATTTATTACAAATAGACATAGACTTTAATATCGAGAGTTGACGTTCCGGCTTTAGCTTCAGATTGCGATCTTCAAATTGGATGATCTTGAATCCAATGAGACTGTGTCTTAACAATCTCCCCCATTGGATCAAGATCATTATGAAAATGATTTTAGCAATTCAGTCTTCTTGTTCAGCTTCGGAAGATGCAATCTCTTTCTCTAGCTCTGAAATCAGCATATCTTTTTCCAACAATCTCCTCCTTTTGAAGAGTGGACGTGATTCTTGAAATATGTGATCTTTGCCATTTCTTTTGTAGTCATTCTCCCCCTTTTTGATGTTAAGTGCAACGACTTCATCAAAATTATTTGTAAGAAATGTCTATCTTTCGGTTAGAGCCCCTGATTCGTCAATTCATATGATATTCATCTAGATCTTTGCAAATCCAGACAAAATAATCGTGTAACACCTGAATCAACTAATGAATCAGTTAACATGCCTGTCAGTAACACTAAGTCACCGTGTGTAACAAATACACATTGTAAAGGAGCTGTTTTGATGTTGACTCCCCCAGGGCTTCCATTTAATCATCGAAACACCACAAAGGTAATTTCTATAAACGTTATGACAAAGAAACTAATTCCTTGTGTGTTCGTGCTTGTGTTAGAAAGAATTAAGCACTTGATGATTGCTTATAGGCTCAAAATTGTGTAAACCACTGAGACAACAGTAAGTTAAACACAGACTCAATGTGCATGATTGAAGTGCGAAGGTGGGGCAGACTTCCTTCTTTTCAATATCTAGATTTTCCGAATGAAAATCAGATAGCATATGTGCTGCATCCCCTTTGAAAATGTAAAACACTTTCTTGTTGAGAAGAAAATGAGTAGATGGTGAGGTTTGATCAAGAGTTGGCATGGGTTAGTTGCCTGTTTCAATAATGATCACCAAAGAATTGTGAATCACTAGAAATGTGGCTACCCGGCTCAGAAAAAGTTGGTGCAGAGTTGTAATATTCTTTTAACTCTGTTCTCACACGCTCTTTCTTTTAAACATTTTGCTTTCTCTAATCACACTCATTTCTTTTCTATTTGCACACTCAATCACTAAGGATTAACTTCTTGGGTAGAAATCACTGGTTAAGGTGATTCCATTGAAGTTGTGTTAATTCCTAGCACAATGATTCTTTGTTTTCCTATGATGCATGTGATGCTCAAATTGATTTAACTATTTCAGTTAAAGCACAATATTGATCATGAAAACATTTAAAAGACACTCCCAAAATATAAAATGTGTTGAAAAATCGGGAAGTGGTTTGAACATTAAAAACAATGTTTTCTATGATTGAAAGTTGTCCTTCTTTCAACCATATATCAGATTAAGATAAAGGATTATACCTTAACGTGTGATCTTTCATCTCATGAAGCTAAGCTTTAAGTCATAAACATATGAACTTGTAAGCTTCTCTCAAACATTCTGCAAAAGTCTTATGTCAAGTCAAAGTAAAATTTATTCACTTAAAATGAAAAGACAAAAAGCAGTAAAAGTTTGTAAAGTACGAGTTCTGATCAGAAATAATCAGAAGTCATATCCATACTCCCTTTTGACTTGAAGAGCTCCCCCTAAAATCTTGCATTAAAAAAAATTTGACATTAAAAGGTACATGCACAAATTTTATGAGCTCCCCCTCGAAATAATATTGACCAGATGTCAATTTCTTCTCATTCTCCCCCTTGGATCATGAACATTAGATAGAAGTGCAGATATTAATCAGAGTTAAGAATGAAGAAATGATGAAAAAGTATACAATTTATAAAACTTTGTTAGGTAACTACTGATTATATCTTAAGATTTAGCATACCAAGCTTAGAGACAAGAAAGTTAAACCTCTTTTCGTCTAAGGGTTTGGTGAACAAATCGGCAAGCTGATAATCAGTTTTTACAAAGAAAAGTTCAATTGTTCCTTTTTCAACATGATCTTTAATAAAATGATACCTGACATCTATGTGCTTTGTCTTTGTGTGTTGAACAGGATTCGCCGTAATTGCAATGGCGCTCTTGGAGTCACAGTATATCGGGATTTTGTTGAAGTGGAAACCGTAGTCGCGTAATTGAGTTCGCATCCATAAGACCTGAGAACAGCAGCGATTTCTTCTTTCAACCACTCCATTTTGTTGAGGCGTTCGAGCAGCAGAGTACTGATGTGAAATCCCGACAGATTCAAGATATTCTTCAACTTTGTTGTTCTTGAACTCTGTGCCGTTGTCTGTTCTTAGAAACTTGACCGGTTTCTGCAGATTCACCTGGGTCGTCTTTAGGAATGTAATGATGACATCTGGTGTCTCATCCTTTGAACGTAGAAACTTGACCCATGTGTATCGTGAATAATCGTCCACGATAACAAGTATGTACTTCTTGCCGCCTAGACTTTGAGTTCGCATCGGACCGCATAAGTCCATATGCAATAACTCTAACAGAGCATTAGTACTTGGCTCAGGCTTAGGTTTATGAGGTGCCCTCTTCATCTTGCCCTTTTCAGAAGCTGCATAAAGATGTTCTCTTTCATACTTGAGCTCTGGAAGTCCTTTGACGAGCTTTCTACTGACCAGATTGTTGATGTACCGAAAGTTGAGGTGAGAAAGACGTCGATGCCATAACCAACTTTGTTGCATCGAAGCTTTCGACAGTAGACAAACTTGCTTGTCAGTCTGGACATTTGATAAATTGATCGTGTAGAGGTCGGATTCTCGAGTACCGACCAAGAGTTCTTCGCCTTCTTCATTGCGAACTGAACATCTTTTGGCTTTGAAGTTGACCTCTAAGTCTTTGTCGCAGAACTGGCCTATACTGAACAAGTTGTGTCCTAAGCCTTCAACATAGCTCACCTTCTTGATAGTGATATTGTCATGTTGTACATCACTGTATCCCATGATTGGAGAAAACTGGTCGTTGCCAAATCTTACTGTTCCACAAAATTTGTCTTTGAAATTGGACAGTATCTCTTTTTGCCCTGTCATGTGCTTGGAACATCCGCTGTCCAAGAATCATGTATGACTAGTCTGCATAAGAGAAATTACAAATTTAGATATTTATACGACAACTTTGGAATTATTCACTTTGATTATCGAAGTGCGGGTCTTGAACTGATTTGTTCAGAAGCCTGTTTTGACTTTGATGTACGGGTTTTTGTTGGTCCCGAAGGTGCTTAACAAGTTTGTAGAAGGGGGGGTTGAATACAAACACAGAAATTAAAGTTTAATAAATTGTTTATTGATAAATCAAAATACAATTTACAAGTTTGTTGCGGAATAAGATTAAGACAGACTCAATCTAAACAAACTTAAGAAACACTAAGATGGTTGCACAAGAAATTCAGAGAATGGGGGATTTTTAGAGAGATAGAAAACAAGGGTTTCTATTTTGGAGTTCAAGGATTGAGCACCCCTTCAGATGAAGGAGTGAGCTTCCTATTTATACCCTATGCATTAAATGCATGGCAGGGTACTTTACACGTGGCATTCATAGATTGGCTTTGGTAGTCTCACTTTTGGAGACATGCTTTTGGCCACTTTATGAACAGTGTAGTTGACAGAGTTGGTGTACGATTTGTGGCAGAGACTTGTCCGTTCTGACACATCGTACTGGTTGTGCAAGGTAAGACAAAAGAAAACTTGAGGCATAAGCTTTGTGATCGTTGATCGCTGAGTATCTCTTCTTCCAGAGATAAAGAAGTTCAGCTATCGCTGAAGCTTTTCCTCAGGCTTCTTCGCGTAAGTAGATTTGTCTGGTCTTCGCTGATATCCGCATCAGGTCACTAGTAGACTTATCTATTGTTCAGTCGCTTCGTCTTCGATTCAGCTATGAACTATGTTGACGCGAGACTTGTCTTCAGGGATTACGTTAACTGTGTTACATAGGAAACTATCAGTGATAACTGAACAGACTCAGTTTGATCGCTGAAAGTGAAACACATACATTAAATGTTTACAGAATGGTCATCAGCGATAACTGAACAGACTCAGTCTGATCGCTGATGATGAAACACTTAATACATATAATAACGTAATTTTCACTAAGTATAAAAGAGGGTCGTTATCAAATCACTGAGAGAGTTTGGATCAACAATCTCCCCCTATTTGATAATGACAAAGTAACAAAAGAAAATTACCTTTTTTAATTCAAAATATAGGAATAAAAAGGACTCATAGAATGCATGTCCCAATTACTATTTTGAGGGATCTTTTACAGTACTGATAGGGTTAAGTACATCACTGCAATTTTCATTTAATTCAGGGATAGAATTACAAGATATGAAAATCATAAGTACAAGTGACTAACTAACTACTGTAAGTATAACTAACAGATTACAGATAAGAAAACTAATCTATCAGCTATAAGAAGATTTGGGAGGATTGATCATATACTCAGGTATTTCTTCTCCTTTCTGTCTTCGTTCCAAAGATTCTTGACTGATAATTTCTTTAATTTTTTCAGCAGCAGGGAAGAAGTCACACCATAAGCATAAGAGATCCTTGAGATGATTCAGAGGACAGATAGGAATCTCAGAGATTCTTTGAAATCTGAGTTCCTCATCATCATCTCTGAAGAATATTCCATAAGGCTTGTCGATTACTTGACCAGCTTGGAAGGGACCACCAGGAGGCAGAGATAAGTCCAGAACTGAAAGATCAGGAGGAGGACCAAACAGTGCATCTCTTGAAAATTTGATAGAAGTTTCATTCCTGATGATGGCGACATCTTCAGATGAGGAGGACCCAATTTTTCTCTTGAGTTTCAAAGATTTGGGAGGAAGAGGAGATGGCAGCTTTAGTACAGAAACGACTCTATTTATGAGGGCTTCAAGGAGTCCTTCAACGTAGCCTCTGTATGTAGATTTGGATTTCTTCAGCGCATCCCAGAACTCTAACCATTCCGTAAATCCGAAACTTTCAAGTTTTGATACGTACATTGCTTTTTGGGTTCCATCCTCTCTGGTAATCTCCATGGTCACTGAGAGTTGATCTTTCTTCTTGCGACCAGAGATAGTCACGGCTGATATTGGAAGAAGATCAGAACGATAATCCATCTTTTGTTTGCACCATTCGATAGACTTATCGTTGATCTCTTGTTCTTTGAAGCGTTCCTCTTCAATTTCTTTCAGTAGTGCTGCTTGAACTTCCACAGGTTTGCTTTTTAGCTTTTTGTCCCTAACTTGAGAGGATTGAATCTTTAAAGCGAGTTGGGCATCTCGTTTGCATTCAGCGATCAGCTTCTCAGCTTTGGCAGATTCTTCTCTTTCAGCTTCAGTAAGGAAGTCGAGCTCTGTGGATATTTGAAGAGGGATTTTCAGCCGTTGACTTTCTAGTTGAGCGATCATTTCAACTCTTTTCTTCACCACATCCTCTGACCAATGAGATGGTCGAGAGGGCCTTCCTGGATGGACCAGGGAATCTTCTTCTTCTTCATCAATCTCAGCGATAGAGATTGGGATTATTTCTTCAGCGATAGCCGCTGGTATTATTTGTAGTTCAGAACCCTTAAGCAGGGGTGAGAACTGTCTGGTTAGAAAAAGAAGGAAAGAAGGGATAAGTGTATTTTTAGAACGAGAGAGATAAAGGCTAGAAAGACATAGGGGTTTGGAAAGAGTAGAAAAGTGGTACAATTGAAAGACATACCTGAGAAGGATGCTCCCCCTCAGATTGTGATCCAGTCCTCAAGCATTCTTCAGCGATTGGTTGCTTGTCTTTGCTTTGCGAAGGAACACTTGAAGATGTATCACCTCTCACCCCTGTTTTGACAACCTCTTGCGAAGTTGTCTCTGATACGACGTTCGGCTTAGAGAACCACATAGATTGGTCTTCATCGTCGTCGTCGTCGTCGGAGGGCTGATCCTTTTCTTGATCAACAAGATCTAGATCATCTTCCTCTTCATCATCTTCTTCCTCATCCTCTTCAAAGAGAATGGAGTGAATCGATGAGGATTCTTTTGCCTTCTCCCCCTCAGATTGAGAGGGAGGTTCCTTAGCTTCCCCAGCAGCAATAGAGGTTTCTTCAGTTTTCTCCCCCACTTTGTCATTATCAGCGGTAGGGGATTGTTCAGCTGCTGGAGTTGCTGTTGAAGCTTTTAGCACTTGAACGTCAGCCTCCAGACGCTTAACTCGGTCTTCAACCGCAGGTATGTCGCATGTGGCATCATGAATGAATTCCACAGCGATGTTGAGGTTGGTACGATCATCTTCAGTGAAGGAGGGAGGCAGCGCTGGAGCTGGTTCATTCACTTTCTGTAGAACTTGCTGAAGAAGGGACGTGCAGAGGTCAACCTTGGAAGAGAGACCCTGAACTTCAGCTGTAAGAGACTCAAATCGTTCTTGAAAGAGTCAAGAGGACTCTCTGAGTTGGACGACTTGTTCTTCAAGAGCTGAAAGTTGAGAGTTCTCAGCTTTAGATGAGCAAGTGGCGGTCAACTTCTTCAGCTCCTCACCAGCCTGATTTACGGCGTTGGTGGTTTCATTGATGGTGTTGGTGAGAGCATCCACCTTTTCTCCTAGACTGTTGACATGCGTGTCAACAGTCGCCAAGCTGACGTATCAAACATTTTGTAGAACTGCATAGATTCCTCAAAAGTTTGATGCTCAGGTCCTATAGGGAAAGAAGAGGTGGCAGGTTCAGAGACCAAATGAGGAGAGAAGGGAAGAGTTTTGGGGATAGAAATAGGGATGGGGTTAATCTCAAGGAATGAGATAGTAGGTGGGGTTACTGATGATGTGACAGCGAGTGAGATCGCTGACACGACAGTATGAGTGACTGCTGAAGTTGTGGAGGAAAGACCCACAAAAGCATCTAAGGTAGCTTGTTGAGAAGCTCCCTCAGGTATAGTACTAGAAGGTGTACTTTCCTTAGTCTTTTTGGCCTTTTTGGAAGGACCAATCGGACTAGCTGATGGTCTTTTAGAAGTAGTGGTAGCGACAGGGATAGCAGACGAAGGAACCGTCTGCGTGGTCGCTGAAGATGAAGAAGAATGGAGAGAGAGACGAGAGCGAAGGAGAGAGATACTTACCTCGTCGGCGAGTGGCTTGACCTCTAGTGATCGTTGACCAACCCTGGCAAAGGTGCCATCATCTTTGGTGGGATAGGTGTTGGGATAGAGGAACTTGATATACGTACATATGAAACGTACATATGAGATCTTGGGATCTCGTTCAGGCTTCTCTAATCTCGACCTCAGATCTTCAAAGATGGCTGTGGCGTAGTCAAAGTTTTGACCAGCGATAACGGAGTATGCCATCTGCAGTTGTGTTTTGCTGGCTTGATCCAGCGAACCACTCTTCCCACTCATGCACTGAATTATGTGCGAGAAGATAAAGTTCAGTTGTGATGGCATCTGAGCTTTAAGAATCTTGGTGAGCTTCTTGTTAGGAATAGAAGATCTTGGTTTGTTTTCCCAACAATAGCCCATTGCGTCCAGGAAGGATATCAGCTCATCATCAGTGGGGAGTGCGTCGAATCCACTCTTTGGTTTGTCAGGGAATCTTAAAGATTTCCTGAGGCTAAGAGCGGTCATGCTCCCTGGCCCTAATTCCGTGCTGAACGAGATAGCAGGGACTCGTTCGCCTTTCCTGTTGGTAAGTTCAGTTGCATCAGCAGTGAACCAGAACTGCTGAAGTAGAGTCTTGGAGGGCTTAGGATCCACAGTGATCGCGTAAGCTATGCATGACTGCTTGAGGAATTCAGCAGCTTCCACCAGATGTGGGTATTTGTCAGCTTTGAAGTCGAGTCTGGCCAAATGATTACATTTAGTAATCTCAACTTCAGTGAGAGCGAATCGTACATGCTTGGAAGCAACGATTGAAGACTGTGTCATTTCTGTTATGGAAAGAGGCATAATAGAAGAAATGATTTAGATTAAAAATAATATGATTACCAGTTTCCATAGAAGAAGGGAAACTAGAAAATTATCAAGTTATTTTTAGGAGAAAAATAGTGTTCTGGGTAGAAAGAATGAAGAACACTTTAAAACCAAAAGGTTTTTATTTAAAAACATAAAATCAGAAGGAATGATCTTTAGTTTTTTTACAAAAAAAAACGTTTTATAAAATCCATAGAAAGCGAGTAGGATTTTAAAAGAATAAAAAGCATATGGACAAAGCATATAAACATGAAATAAACCTGTGTATCTTGAAGAAAAAGAGTTGCAGATTCAATATTCTGGGTTTACTTGCTTGAGTGTTCTTGAGAGAATGTTTCTTGCTTTGAAAGTTTTGAAAGCGTAAACCGTATAAAGGAGAGAAGAATTCCTTTTATACGAAGAGAGAGAAGAGAGATAAGAGAGAGAATGAAGCGGGAAAAGAAATCATCATGACATTGACACGTTCCACGAAGTTGATTGGATAGGAGGGCAACGGACGAACGTGTCAGAAAAGGCATGTCGTGGATTGTCGGTTCAAATGACGTCATAGAGGAGAGAGACAGTTCATTTGTCCGTTGAAATGATCACTGAAGAAAAGTCAGCGATAGATTTTCCTTTTTAAAAGTATCCCTGATTGTAAAGATAGGGATAGATTTTCCTTTTAAAAGATCACTGACTGGAAATATCAGTGATTAATATATTTTTCAAAAAAAACTTTTAATCACTTGAAGAAAGTTCAGTGATTAAAGTTTATATTTTGAAGAAAAACATCTTTGAGGGAGAGAGAACATACCTGAGAGTCAGAATGTTTATCAGAGAGAATGATGAGGGGAACTTTTGATTACTGACACAATACATGAACGCTGAAGAATTATTCTTCGAGGTTCAGCATTCCAAGCTCACTGATGAGAAAGTTGAACCTTGTCTCATCAAGAGGTTTGGTGAATATATCAGCAAGCTGAAAGTCAGTAGGGATAAAGTGAAGTTCAATATCACCATTCATCACATGATCTCTGATAAAGTGATATCTGATCTCTATGTGTTTTGTCTTTGAATGTAGCACTGGATTATTTGCTATAGCGATAGCACTAGTGCTGTCGCAATAGATAGTAATCTTTGACAGCTGAAGGTCATAATCTAATAGTTGATTTCTCATCCATAGGATTTGTGAACAACAGCTTCCAGCGGCTACGTATTCAGCTTCAGCTGTGGAAGTGGACACAGAATTTTGCTTCTTGCTTGTCCAGCTTACCAGCTTTCCTCCCAAGAGTTGACATCCACCAGTGGTACTTTTTCTGTCAAGTTTACAGCCTGCAAAATCACTATCAGAATAACCAGTTAGATCGAACCCTGAGTCTTTGGGATACCAAAGACCGAGGTTAGGAATTCCTTTCAGATATCTGAAAATTCGCTTTACAGCGATCAGATGGGATTCCTTGGGTTCAGATTGATAGCGTGCACATAAACAAGTAGAGTACATGATGTCAGGTCGGCTTGCTGTAAGATACAGCAATGAGCCTATCATTCCTCTATAGGCAGTGACATTAACAGGTTTTCCAGATGGATCCTTGTTAAGTGTCAGTGGTGGTGCCATAGGAGTTTTCATCGCTGAAGTTTGTGTTAAATCAAACTTCTTCAGCATGTCTTTAACATACTTACCTTGGCAGATAAAAGTACCTTTATCAGATTGTTTAATCTGAAGACCAAGAAAATATGTCAGCTCACCCATCATACTCATTTTATATTCTTTCTTCATTCTTTCAGCGAAGCGAGTACATAGAGATGGGTTAGTAGAACCAAATATTATGTCATCGACATATATTTGTACAAGAATTATATGACCTTTTATCTTCCTGAAAAATAACGTATTATCAATCTTGCCACGTTCAAAATTTTCAGAGATAAGAAAAGATGAGAGAGTGTCATACCAAGCACGAGGGGCTTGTTTTAAACCATAGAGAGCCTTATCCAATTTATAAACATAATTTGGATGCTTAGGGTCATAGAACCCTGGTGGTTGTTCTACATAAACTTCTTCATTCAGTTTTCCATTCAGAAAAGCTGATTTTACGTCCATTTGATAAACGATGAAGTCTTTATAGACTGCATAAGCTAAGAATAGTCGAATTGCTTCGAGCCTGGCCACAGGGGCAAAGGTTTCATCATAGTCTATGCCTTCCTCTTGTCTGTATCCCTGAGCAACAAGTCGAGCCTTGTTGCGGGTTACAATTCCATGTTCATCTAACTTGTTTCTAAACACCCATTTGGTGCCTATTACAGTTTTATCAGATGGTCTAGGAACGAGATTCCAAACTTTGTTTCGAGAGAATTCAGTCAGCTCTTCTTGCATAGCGCTGACCCAGTTTGGATCTCTGAGGGCATCATCAGTCTTCTTTGGTTCTATTAAGGAGAGAAAGTTTACAAAGAGACAGATATTACCTGAGCTTCGTCGTGTCTGAATACCTGCATCTGGATTACCAAGAATTTGATTTATGGGGTGATCTCTGGTCCATCGCTGAGCAGGAGCAAGATTGCTTATTTCAGCGATAGGATCAACAATAGGAGCAGTTACTGATGAAGATGCTTGAGGTTCATCAGCTAGTAATTGTTGAACATTAGATACACCAATACTTTCCGAAGGGTTTTCAGACGTAGATGGATTTGATGGTAGAAGTGTGTTTAGAGGTTCAGCTGAAATCCATGAGTTGGATTCAGCGGTGGGAGGTATGATACTTGGTTCTTCATCAGCAGCTGGAGTTTCAGTGTGCTGTTGGTTTGAGAAGAAAGGTTCAGTTCCTTTATAGTGAGAGATCATCCAAGTATTCAGTTCTTCATTGTCAGCGATTGGTTTAGAGTTCGCTGAGCGCGTTTCATCAAACGTGACATGAATGGTTTCTTCTACGGTTTGTCTTCTTTTGTTGAAAACTCTGTAGGCTTTTGAGATGGAGGAATATCCTAAAAATATTCCATCATCGGCTTTTGGGTCGAACTTTCCAAGTTGATCTTTGTTGTTTAAGATAAAGCACTGACAACCAAAGATATGAAGAAAGCTGATAGAAGGCTTCCTTCCAAGAAAGAGTTCATAAGCTGTCTTCCCAAATCGCTTTATTATCAGCGATCTGTTTTGAGTAAAACATGCAGTGTTTACAGCTTCTGCCCAAAATTGAGTAGGGAGGTGAGAATCGCTGAGCATTGATCTAGCAGCTTCTATGATCGTTCTATTTCTTCTTTCAGCGACTCCATTTTGCTGAGGTGTTCTTACTGAAGAGAAGTTGTGAGAGATTCCCTTGTTCTCAAAGAAATTGTTCAGGGAACTATTTTTGAATTCAGTTCCATGATCACTCCTTATTGATCGAACAGTAAGATTATTCAGCACTTCCATCTTTTTGACAAAAGATATTAGTTCTTCTGGAGTATCATTCTTACAGCGAAGAAAAATAACCCAGGTGTAGCAAGAATATTCATCTACAATGACAAGCGTATATTTCTTTCCAGCTATTGATTGGATATTGACAGGGCCAAATAGATCCATATGCAAGAGCTGAAGAGGACTTGTTACTGAGGAAACTTGTTTCGACTTGAAACTAGCTCTTGTTTGTTTTCCTTTTTCACATGCTGAGCAGAGAGATTCTTTAGCATATGAGTGCTGAGGAAGACCAGAAACCAGTTCCTTAGATGAGAGAGAATTCAGGGTTTTGAAGTTTAGATGAGAGAGCCTTTTATGCCATAGCCAGTTGACATCAGAAGAGGCCTTAGAGAGAAAACATAAGTTATCAGTGATAGTAGAGTCCATATCTATTACATAGACATTTTCTCTTCTATAACCACTGAGAGCAATTTTCCTTTTTCATCTACCACTGAACATGCTTTCTTAGAAAAGCGAACTTCGTAGTCTTTGTCACATAGCTGACTGATGCTTAGAAGATTGTGCTTCAGTCCATCTACATAAGCGACTCTTCGAAAGGTAGTTGTCCCATTGCTGAGGACACCAAACCCTCGGGTAAATCCTTTTCCATTTCCACCAAAGGTCACAGAGGGACCTTTCTCTTCCTTGTATTCAGTGAGCAGGTCTCTTTGTCCAGTCATATGACGAGAACATCCGCTATCGAGATACCAGATGCCCTTTGATCCCTGCATACATAAGGAAGATTAAGCTTTGTTTGGTACCCACTTTTCAATGGGTCCTTCAGAGTTAGTGGATAAGGAAGATTCAGCTTCAGTGGTAATCTTCACTTTGGTTAATTTCTTAACCTTAGTGGTATTTTTCACTTTGGTGACTTTATTTGCCTTAGAGGCATTTTTCTTCACTTTGGCTGTTTTATCAGCTTCGGTGGTATTTGGACACTTGCTCGCAATATGGTCAGTGAATCCACAGTGATAACATTTTCTATATCTGATGGTGGATTTATAACCAAAAGGTTTTGAAAACTTAAGATGAGCAGGTCCAGCTCCAAGAATGCCTTTAGCACGAGATCTGGGAGGAATTTTTATTTCTTCAGATTTCACGGGCTTTAGATCAACCTTCAGCTTTGGAGGACAGATATCAAAGATTTCTGTCACTGAGCTAAAAGGTTTATCCACTGAAGGTTTGGAGGGAACTTTCAGTTTGGTTTTCTTGGAAGCCTTCTGAGAGAGAATAGACTTTCCTTTATCTGCAGGCTTAGATTTTGCAGATATCTCCTCAGGGATGGGATTAGAAGAAGAACAGGGATAGAATTGATTATAAGAAGTGTCAAAGAAAGATGTGACAAAAGTTCCAAACTTAAGCGAGGAACTTTCTTCTTTAGGATCATCCTGTGGTGTCCAAAAACCAAGACCAGTTTTATCACTTTCAGGAGTTTGAGCATTTATTATCTCAGAGATCTTTGTTGATGATTTGCACCATTTTTCAACATGAGCCTTTTCTGCTTTTAGAGCAGCGATGGCTTGTTCGCGTTCAATGCTGATGATTTCATTTATAATGACTTGATCTTTTAGCTTTTCTTCTAAAAGATTTAGTTCACTGATCTTTTCATGACATTTCTCTAGCTCTTGTGTTAAATAAACATTTTTATTTTCAGCTTGAGTTTTGTCGTTTAGAGCATTATAAAGGTCAATCGTCAGCACATCAACAGCGCGACTTCTCTCAGCTTCAGGCAGAGAGGGATTTGTTGAGATAGATACCTGAGATGATATGTAGCTCATAGAAGGTTCAGATGGTTCTTCTACTTCTTCTTTAATCTCAGCCATGAGGCAAAGATTAGCGACTTCTTCTTCATCAGAAGATGATTCTTCTGATTCAGCCCAGTCATGTTCTTCAGCGATGAGACCTTTACCTTTTTGCTGATAGCTTTTCAGCTTTTGATATTTGTTTTTCAGCTTATGGTATTTGTCATCACTGGATCTTCTTGAGGTAGAAGGTTTGAAGACCTTTTTAGACCTGCACTCACTAGCAAAATGTCCAATTTTTTCGCAGTTATAGCAAGTGGCTGTAGCCTTATCAACCGGAGTTGATTTTGGCTTTTCAGTAAGAGAGAGAGGTTTACTTCTTCGGAAGTTACTCTTTCTTGCAAATCTCTTAAAAGAGTTTGTCAAGAGTGCTAAGGACTCATTAAACTCTAAAAGATCAGGGTCTGATAAATCCTCAGATTCAGAATCTAACTCTGTGATGGTGAGAGTAGATCGCTGGGATGGAATTATCTCTGATGAGACTAAAGCAACAGCAGTGCTTTTGGAGTCTTTAGAATCTTTTACAAGATTCTTCTTCAGGAGATTAGATTGCTCATAGTTGAGCAATATTCCATACAGAGTGCTTAGAGAGAGAGTATGTAAGTCCTTTGTCAGCTTAAGACATATTGAATAACTGTCCCAGCTTTCAGGAAGACTTTCCAAGAATTTTGTTAGGACCTCAGAATTAGAATAGGTCCTTCCAACAGTTCTTAGGTCAATGATCAGGCAGTTAAACCGCTGATGAATGTCAGAAAGAGATTCATTCTTACCAGCGATAAAACTTTCATACTGTCTTACCAAGTTAATCTTTCGGGTCTCTTGGATTTCAGTGGTGCCCTCATATTGAACACATATGGTTTCCCACATTTCTTTAGAAGTTTTTAGATGCATGATGGAATGGAAAACTTCATCAGGCAGAGCCATTGATATAATGGTCTTTGCTCTTGCATCTATGCCTACCTTCTTTTTATCTTCATCACTCCACTGTCTTATTTCCTTAACGACATATCGTTCAGGGACAGCTTCAGTGGTGGCAGTAGCGGGAACCGCAGCTATAATTCTAACAGGTTCATAGGGTCCGTTTTCTATATATTCAGGTATAGTAGGATCCGCACCTTCAAGAAATAGCATCATTCGATTTTTCCATAGAGAAAAGTTATCTCTGCTAAATCGAGGAGGTTTAGAAAGTGAACCATTATCATAGTAGTTTGTGTTTGTGTTTAGTGCCATTTTAGAATAGCAAGGAAGAGTATACAGCAAGATCTTGTTTATTAGATTAAACAAACTGCTCTGATACCACTTGTTGGTCCCGAAGGTGCTTAACAAGTTTGTAGAAGGGGGGTTGAATACAAACACAGAAATTAAAGTTTAATAAATTGTTTATTGATAAATCAAAATACAATTTACAAGTTTGTTGCGGAATAAGATTAAGACAGACTCAATCTAAACAAACTTAAGAAACACTAAGATGGTTGCACAAGAAATTCAGAGAATGGGGGATTTTTAGAGAGATAGAAAACAAGGGTTTCTATTTTGGAGTTCAAGGATTGAGCACCCCTTCAGATGAAGGAGTGAGCTTCCTATTTATACCCTATGCATTAAATGCATGGCAGGGTACTTTACACGTGGCATTCATAGATTGGCTTTGGTAGTCTCACTTTTGGAGACATGCTTTTGGCCACTTTATGAACAGTGTAGTTGACAGAGTTGGTGTACGATTTGTGGCAGAGACTTGTCCGTTCTGACACATCGTACTGGTTGTGCAAGGTAAGACAAAAGAAAACTTGAGGCATAAGCTTTGTGATCGTTGATCGCTGAGTATCTCTTCTTCCAGAGATAAAGAAGTTCAGCTATCGCTGAAGCTTTTCCTCAGGCTTCTTCGCGTAAGTAGATTTGTCTGGTCTTCGCTGATATCCGCATCAGGTCACTAGTAGACTTATCTATTGTTCAGTCGCTTCGTCTTCGATTCAGCTATGAACTATGTTGACGCGAGACTTGTCTTCAGGGATTACGTTAACTGTGTTACATAGGAAACTATCAGTGATAACTGAACAGACTCAGTTTGATCGCTGAAAGTGAAACACATACATTAAATGTTTACAGAATGGTCATCAGCGATAACTGAACAGACTCAGTCTGATCGCTGATGATGAAACACTTAATACATATAATAACGTAATTTTCACTAAGTATAAAAGAGGGTCGTTATCAAATCACTGAGAGAGTTTGGATCAACAGTTTTGAACTGCATTATCCAAAAACCTATTTTGTCATTGAAGAACGAGTCCTGATCTGTACATAATCAGAAGTCGATTTCTCTCTAAGCTTTGTGTGCCTGCAACACAGATTTAGCTTTAGGTACCCATTGGAATTTGGGTCCTTCTGTGTTAGCACAAGATTTTGGTAACCATTTCAAATTGGTTCCTCTTTTCTTTTGAAATGCATGTGAAGAATTGGTATGAGATGAATGCACATGATAATTACCAAACCAATCTCCAGAATCTTGACAAGGTATAGAAACATGTTTATCATAAATAGAAGACTTTCTAGCAGATAAAGATAACTGAAATAATTGCTTCATTGTATATTGTTTACGGGAAACAACAAGTTTTGAGTTCAAAAGAGCAACATCAGCAATTAAGACATCTTTACTAAGCGAAGTCTTGCTACAATTAACACTACTAAACGATAAAACGGTCTTGTCAAGCTTCCGTTTCGGTTGCCATTGAGAATTTACTTCTGGCCTTTGCTTGCTCAGATCTGTAACATGTGAAACTGGTGAGTTAGACTTCTGAGCAACAAATGAATGCTTCTTCTTGGAATTACCAGTAGTGGTCGGTTTCTGTGAATGCTGAGATAAATTCTTACCTTTAGCACTCTTAGCGTTCACAGAGACTGATTTATCAACGAAAGCTTTCGTTGATTTTGCACTGTTCACAGGCTTACTGGATTTTCTTAAAGTTTTCTTAACAAAAGATGAATGGTTGGGAAGTTTTGCATTAAAGTCAAAGAGATTTGAACCATTATCTAAACCACCATCAGAGTTCAAAAATTCAAATCCTTTATTTGAAGTACCAAACATATCCTCAGATTTTGAAGCTTTTGAAAGAACAGAATTTGAAAACACGGTTGAAAAAACGTTTTGCTCAATATTTATCAAAAGTCTTGCATCTGATAAAGAATTCTCGAGTTCAGAAATTTTGCGTTCTAAAACGAGAGGAGGGACATATAGTTTACCTTTAATAGGCTTCGCCTCCATTTCCTTTTCAGAATAACTTGGAAAGAAATCACTTGAAAGAGTTCCCTTCTTTTTATATATTGGGTTTTCATCATAACTATTATTCAACTTCGCATAATAAAATGGAAGATGAACTTTAGCTGATTTTATCCGTTTTTCCGTTTCATTGGCTTCATCCTCTTTTGACAGTTTAGTCCAAAAAGTTTTAAATGCGAGGCGTCTGCGAGCTAATTGCGCGAGCTAATTGCATATTAAGATGATCATAAAGTCCTGGCACTTCAGACATCCCCTTTTGTAGACAGTGAGGATTCTTATAACCAATTCTCCATCTCTCTATTTCCTCTTTGGGTTTGTTCAGAAAAATAGTCTGTTCAGTTTGACCCATTTTATACAACTTCTCTTCCAAACTTTTTAATTTTCCGAGCAAAGAAAAGTTTTCTTTTGTACAAGAAACATGCAACTTTTTAAGCTCATATTTTTCAATCTCACAATTTAGCAGTTGAGACTTAAGATCAGAATTCTCTTTTAGAATTATTGTCTTTTCCTTAGCATTGGTGTCATTATCTTTATGTAAAAACTCAATTAATACTTTCTTCTTAGCAATTTCATTGCTAAGTTTCTGTATCAATTGGTTTTTGTCTGTCATGACACCATTATCTTGCTTAAGATTAGATTCTAACTCTCTTTGTTTCATACTCATGGCATGCATTTTATTCATGAATTCTAAATCTGATAAATTATATACCTCCTCTTCTTCAGTGTCTGAATCAGCTTCAGCATCTGATTCTATCTTGCCCATCAAGCACATGTTGACTGCTTCATCTCTCTCTTCCTCCTCTTCTTCTTCATCTGAGTGATCAAGCCAGTATTCGTCCTCAGCCATCAATGCCTTGCCTGCCTCTTGTTGTTTTGCAAGAAGCATCTTGTTCTTGTAGTAGTCTGAATTTCTGACTTTTGATCTGTGGAAGTCCTTGGCAAAGTGACCTGGTTTGCCACAGTTGTAGCACGTAGGCGGTTCTGGCTGACTTGATCCTTCAGCTTTGAATTTTCTTTCTTTCGGTCTCCTCTCCTCAATCCTCTTTCCTTCCGACTGAAACCTTCTTTCTTCAGGTTTCCTCTCCTCTGATCTTCTCCCTTCAAATCTTCTTCCTTCATACCTGCTTCCTTCAATCCTTTCTTTGTGGATGTAGTTGTTCGGACCAGATGAATATCTCTGATTATTTGATGTTGGCTTTGTGTAGAACCTTTTCTGAAAAGCACTAGTCAGCATAAGCATTGCTTGCTTCAGCTGATCATTTTCATCTGATTCTGAGTTTGCACACCCTTCATCTTCTTCATCTGATTCATATACAATCGCCTTGTTCTTCTTCTTTCTGACTACAAGTGCGACTGTGTCTTCAACTACCTTTCCTTTCTGTCTATTCTCAGCTAGAATTTCATCCACCTCTTCTTCATTCTGATGGAGGGTTTCATACACCTCGTGAAGTGGAATCTCATTCAGGTCTTTAATCTGCTTCATTTGTCGAGTAAATCTTTTCCATTCAGGTTGAAGAATACTAAGGAATTTGACGTTCAGCTCTATTTGAGATTTGTGAACTTTGTTCTTGCTAAGTTCATTAAGCAACGTCACAAACCTGTCATAGGTTTCTTCTAAGGTTTCTCCCACCCTGCCTCTAAATTCTTCATAGTTATTTAGGCAATTGGAGATTTTCAGCTGATTTCTCACTTTGGAACCCAGCATCATCTTTTCGAGCTGATCCCACATTTCTTTACCTGAAGCCTTGTAGCTGTCAATCTTTACGTATATTTCATTTGGGATTCCTTGTAAGATGTATGACTTGGATAATTTGTCGCCTTTGGCTCTCTTGAGGTTATCATCTTGTAGCTCGTGAAGCTTAAGTTCAACCTGAGTAGGTACATTATCAACTACACGAGTGGTCATTGGTGGTTTCATAACCCCTTCTTCTATAGATGTTCTGATAAAATCACCCAGCTCGTGTCTGTCAATGAAGTTCAGAAACCTATCCTTCCACTGTTCGTACTCTCCTTTGAAGAGAACTGGTGGCTTGGTGTCAGTTCCTATTGCGAAAGCTTCTCTGGATGTCATTCTGAAGAAAATTCTAAGTATGGATTTTAAGTGAGGAACACAAAGTTGAGATATGCGGGTCTAGTGAGGAGCGCACACTGAGGTATGCGGGTCTAGTGAGGAGCGCACACTGAGGTATGCGGGTCTAGTGAGGAGCGCACACTGAGGTATGCATGTCTAGTTTTGCGTGTCTGACTTGGAACCGAGAAGTGAGCTGATTTGTGCTTTGCGGGTGCTTTGTGAGCCGAGAAGTATGCTTTGCGGGTCCTTTGGGACGCGCACAGTAGGACTTTGCGGGCTGTTCTTCCTCTGGTATGCGTGTGTTCGTCCTGAACTTCTAAAGATCGACTAAAATCTGTTCTTGAAACGATTTAGCAATACCAAACCCTACCAATGTGTCCAGAAACACTTTTAGAAAAGAAAGTAAGCACTCGATCTCTCTAAAACACACTTTTTCGAAATAAAATCGATGGCACAGTGAACTTACCCACTTCGACTTTTTCACATAAAATCCATAAATTGGAATTCGATTTAAGCTTAAAAGTGAAATCAAATATCAACAACTCGATCTAGCATGTAGTACGATCACAACCTGATCGATTCTAACACCTAAAACACTCAAAATCACAAAATCAATTTTTCTTGAAGAACACAGAGTCGTTTTTCTGAAAACTTGTTTTGATCTTAATCAGGCTCTGATACCAATTGTCGGTCCAAAAATACTTATCAAGTTTATAGAAACAACAACACAATATGATTACCAACCAGTATTGATTATAACAAACGAGTTACAAGGTTGATCGATTAAGCTTTGATTGTGTTCTCTATGTTTTTCTCTCAAATACACCTTTAAGTGTGTGTTTTTATGTGTAAAAAATGTTATCTGATCTTGAGAGAGTTTCTAGAGATACACTTAGATAATATCTAGAACATATATTATCTAAATCTAATCTACCTAACAACTTGCAACATATAAAACTAATATAACTAAATAATATCTAATAAGTAGATATTATATCTAACTAAATAATAAGTTAAACTAATATCTAACAAACTAGATATTAATTTAACTAGTACAATAGTAAACAAATACATTGAATTACATTGACATTTATTACAAATAGACATAGACTTTAATATCGAGAGTCGACGTTCCGGCTTTAGCTTCAGATTGCGATCTTTAGATTGGATGATCTTGAATCCAATGAGACTGTGTCTTAACAACCAACGAGAAATTGCACACCCCTTGATATGTAGAACTCAACCGGCCACACCATTTGACCATGGTTGCCTACGTACCCTCACCTGGGATCAAGCCACCGTAATTCTTCCTAATCGACTGCATCATTTGATCATGATTGCCTACGTACCCTTACCTGGGATCAATCCATCGTAGTTCATCTCACCGCGTGATGTCTCCACCTCACCCTAACACCGCCTCGTAGGGCTATTGCCCTCATGGAAATCAGAACCGACTAATATTAAGTAAGTCCAAGCAATGCTTAAACTTACCACCTGATACCACCTTGGTTAACATGTCTGTGGGGTTCTCATCTATTTGCACCTTCGTAAGAGAAATATCACCACCTCTATGACATCGCACACAAAATGATAGTCGACGTTTATATGTTTGGTGCGAGAATGGTAAATTTGATTCTGAGCTAAATGAATCACACTTTGATTACATCACAAGTCTACACAATCCTGCTCAAATCCCAAATCATCTAAAAATCCCCACAACCACAGCGCTTCCTTCACTCCACCTGTAATAGAAAGTGTCATTGTTGCTTGTAACATTGATCGCCAACTAACTGGGACACCATGTATTTTAAACATATAACGTGTAGTAGATCGACCTCTATCCATATCACATCAATATCTGAATCCAGAAATCTGGTAACCTAACATATATCTCCACCAAAACATAATCCCATATCAATTGTGCCTTTCAAATATCTAAGGGACCATTTCACCACTTCCCAATGTGCCTTACCTAGGTTCGCCATGAACCTGCTGACCACACCTACCGCTAGTGAAATATCTGAACGTATACATACCATGGCATACATCAAACTACCGACTGCACTAGCTTAAGGTATGCGCTCCATGTGTGCTTTCTCTACCGCTATAGTGGGAGATTTTTTTACTAGAGAGCTTAAAATGTGGAGCCAATTGAGTCACCACTGACTTAGCATCTTGCATCCCGTACCTTGCGATAACCTACTAAATGTAGCCTTTCTATCTCAAGAATAATCGATGGCTAAACCACTCTCTTTTTATCTCCATACCCAATATATTCTTGGCAGTGCCCATTTTCTTCATCTCAAACACTTCACCAGGTTGAGCTTTCAACCTATCACCTCCATGAAGTTTCTGTAGATAAACTCAACAGTCATACATACTCCGGAGAACCTATGCTTTTGCATGAAGGAGTAAAATCGTTTGTATCACTGTCAAGAAGATTACTTTGATCCATATAGTGATTTCCTCAACGGTGCGTTTGGTATACTGAACAGGACAGCCAGGACAGAACAGGGATTAATGTTCCACGTTTGGCATGATTGTTAGGTGGCACAGATAGGAACAAAGTGGAACATGTCTGTTACACCCCCACCCCATGGAACAAGGTGGAATAGACTTATGTTTTACCAATATAACCTCGAAATAAAATCTAAGGGGGTGTTTGGTTGGAGGTAATAAAAGTTAATCAATGGAAATGATTATCATTGATCATCTTTGGTTCAAACTAGGAATGGAAATGGAATGAAAAGTGGTGTTTGGTCTCTAAAAATTAATCAATCATTATAATAGATGTGAGTAAAAATCATTCCACTCTAATTTGGGGGGAATATAACTTTTTTCTTCCAAGTCTAGCTCTCACCCCTCTCATACATCACTCCATGGCAGCACCATCATTCTTCTCCTCTTCTTCCCATCTCCATGGCAGCAACATCACTCCACTTTTACAAACACAAATCTGACGAGGAATGAAAATACCTTTGTTTTTCGAGATGATATAAGAGATGGAGATGATTTTGGTTTTTGTGTTCAAAGATAAAATAGGAGATTTGAGATGATTTCAATCTTGTGTTTGGAGATGAAATAAGATGGAGTGTGTTGGAAATGCTTGCTGAGTTTCTGTGATGTAGAAGAAGATGGGGACGTTACTGTGATGTAGAAGAAGATGGAGATGTTATGGAAATGAAGGAGACGTGTTGGAGATGTTTCATGTAATGGAGATGAAGATGAGTCGTGATAGAGATGAAAGATGTTGTCCAACTTTTCTTTTCTTTTTTTGAAAAGCACTTTCTAGCTTTTTTGTCTTGGAAATGAGGACTTTTCTTAAAGGTAGTAATGAAAGGAAATCATCAATAATATGATACAATGGAATAAAAAGAATCATTCTTGTTATATTTTATTTTCATTATCATTCCCATTTTCATTCCTTTAAACGAACGAAACGCCCCTAATTCTCTTCTAAAACATTAAATACGTCTTATTTTTTATATTTTATTCATTCTTTAAATTTTATTTATTTTATTTTATGATCTTTAAATTTTCACTTTATTGGCCTCAAATAGTACTTTTATATAGTTACTATGTTTTGATTAATGTATTTAAATTATTAAATATTAATAATAAAAAATATAGAAAAGGTTAAAAAATAAAAATTGGAAACTGTATAAACCTTTTATTTTGGTGTCACTTTAATCTATTTTGAAGAGAACTTTCTAATACTATATTTTGTTATAAAAAATATTTATTTTGTTATAATTTAATAAATTACATAATTAATCAAAATATATATAATATATAAACAACTTATTAGGGGTAAATTGATCATGTTATCTATTTTGTTTTGTCTAGTTCTGTTTTACCAAACGCTGAACAGTTGTTCTATCCTGTTCTGTCTTGTCCCGTCCTTTCCTGTTCTATTCTGTTTGCGTAACAATGCAACCCAAGCGACATACTTGACGTTGCTTGTCCACAACTTGTGTCCCTTTGGTTGATGCATATATATTTTTTCATCCAAGTCTCCATGAAAGAAAGCGGTTTTTACATTGAGTTGTTCTAGCTCCATATCACCATGAGCAACAATACTCAATTACACCCGAATGGAAGCGTGCTTCACCACGAGGGAAAAGATCTCATTGTAGTACACTCCCTCTCTTTGTGCAAACACTTTAGCCACTAGCCTTGCCTTGTACCTTGTACCACCGATCTCAGAAGGATCTTCTTTCTCCTTGTTCACCCATTTACAACCAATTGTTTTCTTCCGTACAGGCAATAGGACTACCTCCCAAGTTTGGTTCTTTTAAAAATTCTCCACCTCCTCTTCCATAGTATCCAACCAACTCTCATTATTGTTCTTCCGAATAGCTTCGTGAAGGAGACCAACTCATCTTCCTCCACTGAGAGTGCGTATTCAACCAATTTTTCCTGCCCATGGTGCTTCAAGGGTTGATCAAACCCCAACTTTTGAACTTTCTTATATGCTTGCCTCAGCCTAGTAAAAACGGAATTATCCTCGAGATCATGTTCCCTGGTTCGTGTACATTTTCTTACTAAATTGTCTCATGTTCAATCTCATTATGATTATCCCCATGATCTTTCATCCTGAACACGACTAGAAAGTTGTTATCTTTTAGGTTCTATTTCAACCACTTGAGACTTAATCGTCTTAATGTCATCACGACCGGGCACCGTAGCTTTCGAGGAAGTTGTCGTGGAGTTCTCATCAAAAGTAACATCTTTGCTGATTATTGAGTTTTAATCTTCTAAAACCAAAGGCGATAGCCTTTTGCACTAGATGCATATCCCAAGAAAACTGCCTTCTTGGGTATGCTTCAAGCTTTCCCTCATTGACATGATAATAAGCCATGCACCCGAAGATTTGGAGTTTCTCATAATATTCATGTTCCCTTGACCTTACTCTATAAGGTACATCTCAATCTAAAGAGGAATGAGGAGACCGGTTGACAATGTAGCAAGTTGTAGCAACCGACTCTACCCAGCATTCTCTGTCCAAACTAGCATATGATCGCATACACATCGCTTTATCTCGCAATGTGCGGTTCAGCCTCTCTGCGATCTCATTCTAGTGTGGTGGTTATCTAGACCGTCCAACGCCAAGAAATTCCTTCCTGATCATAAAACTTCTTGAAGACACCCTGTCAGGATTGAAATTCAAAACAAGAATTAAACTAAACACTCAGAAACTTTGTTAAAGAAGTTGCGGAATAACACTTTAACAAGAAATCAATGAAACAGTATATCAAATCACAAGTTATATTGAATTAACTTAATGATTACAACCAAAGCCTCAATCTGTTGAACAGGCTCAACACACGTTCAATACTTCTCTAATGAAAGGACTACTAAGAATCTTGAGGCTAATTCTCTCTAAAAACAAAAGACGTATATATCTCTGTATATCTATGTATCTAAAAAACTAAGACTTATAGACTATATATACAAAACAGATTACAAGATAAATATGAAAACATCGTTGATCTTCAGCATCCATTCCATAATTATCTTCATCTCCTAGTCTTTTGCTTCAAGTCATCTTTATCAACATAAGCAACATTAATCCTTCTAGCAGTATCTTCATCCTCAACAGTACTAACATGCTAGTAGTAGCAACTCTGTTGGCAGTACCAACTCTCTAAGCAGTACTAACTTTTCTTCTAGCAGTACTAACCCTTCAAGCAGTATTAATACTACTAGCAGTAGTAATTTCATCAAGTAGAAGTACTAATGTCTTCAGTAGTAGTAATCTTCAATACTTAGCAGCACTATCCAGACTTAGCATATTTCTGACCTAACAATCTCCCCCTAACTTAACTTTTGAAAACAAGAAGTTAAGTTCTTCAGCATAAAGGTCTTCATGATGCTTTCAAAATAACTGCTCAATTTCCCAGATTAGGATCCAATCCTACACTTTGATTAATGGTTCTTCTGATCACAATTCTTGCCATTTCTGAACCTTTAGGGCAGACCAACTTTGCTTTCAGCATCCTCTGCAACTTTTCTTTGTTGTGGTCATACACCTTATCAACCAGATAATACTCATGAAAGCTTTTGTCAATGGTTATGACATAGACTCCAGATCTTTCAAAAAGCATCTAGTGATCAATACTTTTAAATCCATTTTCGTGATGCAAGTCTTTGATAAGATTTTTGACTCTATCAGGGTCAAACATCATGCACAGAAACTCCAAAGCCATCTTTGTTAGGCTCATCCCTGCTCCTTTCAGCAGGTCACCATATAAGTTCAAACCAACTTTGTACATTTCTTCCAAATCAACTCTGATACAACTTCTGATGATGTTTCCCCAAGTTGAATAAACCTCATACTTGTCTCCCATTCTTTTGATTCTGAAGTATTCTGTTCTTTTATCTACCAAAGTATCCCAATGAATAATTTCTAGAGCTTTCACTAAGATAGGATCAGCTTTCACTGGTTCTTCATCAGTCACTGTCATATACAGATCAAACTGCTCATCAGATTGTCTTGGCTGTTCTGAAGATTGTTGACTAGATTTCCCTTGACTCTGATTTTTAGTTTCAACATGCTCTGCTTGTTTCAGTTGCTCTTCAGGAGGTGCAACAGTAGAATTTGATGAATCAACTTCCATTCTTTCACTTTCCTGCTCTTTCTCATCTTCTTCAGTTCTTGGCCTTTTTGCCTTTTTCTTTGAAGCAATTGACTTCATCCTTTTCAGAGCTCCAATATTCTGAGCTAAAGTCTCTTTCTTCTTGACTTCTATCTTTTGTTTTGTAGGAGTTCCTTCTTCACTGTCAGGGAAAGGCTGTTGAATATTCAGATCATGTCTTTCTTTCATCTTTCTTTCAAATTCAACCCTCTAATTGAAGTCTCCTTGAAGCTTGGCCATCTCTTTCTTGTATAAGTCTTCTATTCTGCCAAAAGACATTTTGGTAAACATCCCTTCAGGAACTCCAAACGATCCTTTCAGGAAGTTTATCATTTTTCTTCTTTCTTGTGTAGCTTGAAATGTCTTTGAAGGCTTCCTTTGTCTTGTTGCTTTCATTGTGACCCTCTTTACAGCAGTTTTCAAGCTCTTCTGGTATTCGTCATTGAGCCTTTTTGCCAAATCTAATGCAAGCTTTCTGTCTTTGGCTTTTTGGATTTTATTCTCCTTTTCAAGTTCCTTCTCAAACTGTACATTTAACTCCTTTGCCAATTCTTCATCCATCTCAATTTGCTTCTTCTTCTTCAATGTTTTCACAGGCTCAACCATCTTCTCTTTGCCTTTCTTCTTGACTTCTGACATACTAACCTCTTTCTTTTTCTTCTCTAAGACACCTTCTTTGATCACCACTCCCTTAGCCTTTTGAGTGGCCTTAGGAGTGTCATGCTTTGCCTTCATCAGAGTCTCTGCAATCTCTATTTCTTCTCTAGACATTCCAGTTTCTGCTTCTTTTTCTGTTTCTGCTACTTTTTCTGTTTCTGCTGCTTTTGCTGTTTCTGCTTCAACCTTCTTTTCAACTTCACCACTAGTCTCCCCCTCAAACTGAAATTCCATGCCAACTGAGCTTTCCTTCTCACATTCAGCTTCTTGATTCTCCCCCTTTTTGGAAGCATCATGAGCACTTCTCACTTTCTTCAAGATAAACTGTTTTCTCTTCTTTTTGTGTACCAAACTGAGTACCATCTTCTTGAGTTTGGTTATCTGCACTTGTTGAGAAGTGATCACCTTTTTCAACTCCTTTATCTCCAAGCCCTGACTGATTACATCCAAGTTGACATTACCAATTGTTTCCATCAATTCATCATAGTTATATCTGTCATCACCTCCTTTAGGTGTGTTGAGCACCCTTGAAGGATCCTTGGATCTTTTAGTAGAGGCCTTCTGCCTAGCAGAAGCACCTACTACCCCCTTGGTTTCTTGGCACCTGGGACCTTTAGATGATTTCTCATCCAAAGTTGTCGTGGGGAAGGTCTTAGTGATGTTCATACTGTTCTGATCCACACCTTGTGCATAATCAGTAGTGTGAGCCTTACTGCCCACATGCTCATCCTTCTCCTTAGAGAGCACCTTCTTGGGGTTGGGAGACACCCCTGTGGATTCCCTTTGGATATTCTCTGGTGAAGAATGCTCCATCAGAGGGCTTGTAGGCTTTTGGGGTGTAGATACATGAAGGGAAGGAACCTTCTGTACCTTTTTCCTTACATAGGTTTGAGTGATTGGGGAATTGGCTTATCAACAAGGATCTGAGGGGGATCATTTGAAATGAATGGTATGGGTAGGTCATCAGTGGGTTGGTCAGATATGGGCTTCGACCCTGATGCCTCACCATGGGAATGAGACACAACCATCATTGTAGAGAACAATGGTGTGTCTGTTCCAGAGAAGTCCTTACTAGGCCTTCTCATGTTGGAAAATACCTTCCCTTTGGGAGGTTTAGGTACATACACCTCTTGAAAAGAGGGTAAATCCGTCAATTCCTTGTTCAGTACTTCTTGTACAAACCTTGGATACATATAAAATCTTTTGGTTTTGGTTTTGATATCCAAGTTTGACATCAAATCATTTAGAACCATTTGAGAAAAATTGAACTTTCTGGAGGTAGCTAAGCAGACAAGAGAATAAGCTATTGTACTGCTAAACTCACTCCATCTAGTTGTCTTGCGAGATAAACAATGCTGAAGAGTATGAACAAAGAATCTCCACTGAGGTGAAAATTTGCTTTTGAAAAACTTGTAAACCTCAGTAGGACCTTCATACCCCATTCTGCCAATTTCTTGGAAGAGATCTTCCTTTGAAAGAGTAGTAATACCTGAGGCATTATCTAGACGTAGATGAGTGCGAATGCAGGCTTCTGTGATTGTGATAGGTTTATCACAGACCCTTGATTGAATGACCTGATTGCCATCAACATTCTGAATGGATGCATTTGCCCAGAACTGTCGCATGTGCTCCACATAGATGGTAGGATTCACCGTTAGCGAATAGGCAATATGTGATTCTGTTAAGAACTCCACAATTTCATGAAAACCCTCAGCTTGTTTGGGTTTCTGCAGCATTGCAAGTTCATTGTGGTCATCAACGAAATCCAGTCCTGCCATCATTTTGATCGAGTCTTGGTTCGAATCAACACTAGGGTTTACGCACTGGGAAGCAAGAATTCTAGAGAAAGAGAGAGGAGAAAAACTCGCTGGAAATTCAAAGAGTTGTTTGGGTTTTGGCAGTCAGAGAGGGTATTTATAGGTTAAGGGTTTCAGTTAAAAGCAGTACTAAGAAATCCAAGTACGCTACACTTGAAAGTTAGGATTCTCAAAACCTGGAGGCTGACAAACATACACTTCTTCATCGATTTTTCCATATAGAAATGCACTCTTAACATCCATCTGAAATACTTTGAACTTCATGAATGAAGCATAAGCTAGAAACATCCTAATTGCCTCAATTCTGGCTACTAGTGTAAACACTTCTTCATAATCTATCCCCTCTTCTTGTGTATACCCTTGTGCCACAAGTCTGGCCTTATTCTTTATCACTATCCCTCTCTCATCTTTCTTATTCCTGAAAACCCATTTAGTTCCAATTGCCCTTTGTCCTTATGGAAGGTCAACTAGATCCCACACAAACGGCAAAACTGTACTGTTATCAGATCGAAGTGTCTTCAATATCTTTCTTGTTTTGTTCTCAACCATTAATTTCCACTTCTTGAACGTGTCAAATATCTCATTCTTATGCTTCACAAAAAAAATCCAATGATATTCAGAATGATCCATAAAAGTGACAAAATAACTTGAACCTCCCTTGAAAGTGACTGAAGCAGAACCCCAACATTTGTATGTACATAGTCTAAAATACATCTACTTTTGTGTTTGCTTGACTTGAACTGAACTCGGTGTGATTTACCGTGCATGCAATGCTCACAAAAATCCATGCAAGGCTTACCTTGTTTACCAAGCAAGTTTAGACCCTTTTCTAATATGTGCCTAAGTCGCCTATGTCATAACCGAGTGATCTCACATGGATCTCCACCACTACCATTTGTTCCAACCACCGCACTATCTGTCACTATTGTACCCAAAACAACATATGGGTTTCCTTGAAGAATCCCTTTCATTACAACCAAAGACCACGAGCAACCTTCTTACTCCATCCCATGTAACCATCTTACACCCATGGAGTCCAAGACACCAACAGTAATGAAATTTTTTAGCAACTCTGGAACGTTTCTCACATCCAACAAAGTTTTGACCACTCCATCATGCATTTTGATTCTAATAGAACCAAACCCAACTGTTTTGCATGAATGATTATTTCCCAACACCATCTTTGCTTCTATAGTTAGTACACCACTTCCTATTTGGGCAAATATGGTAAGAGCAACCCGGATCAAGAATACATTTACCGGAGCTCTATTAATCATAAGTGACAAAGTAACATTCATCGCCACTTCTTCCTCCCGAATCATAACTAGCCTCTTGTTTATCTTGTGCCTTTCCTTTGTTGTTCTTGTCTTTTCTCCGTCCTACTCTCTTGTTAGGACAGTTTGTTTTGTAATTCCCAAGTACGCTACACTTGAAACACCGTATTTCTGCAAGGGGTCTATATATTGACCTATAATTTCTTCCCTTGACTTTTCCTTTATCATTGCTTCTTCCTCTTGCAAACAATCCTTGTGCTTATTCTTTATTACCACTAGTAGCAACCATGTCACCAATTGCAATCTTTCGTAGATCATCAACTAGAATCGATGATCTAGTCTCATCCATTGTAAGACTATCCCCCACAAGCATCAAATGTTTGCACACGATTCTCATAAGACTTCGACAAAGGAAGAAGTAGTAAACATGCTTGATCCTCTACTTCTACATTCACATCAATGTCCCTTAAATCTGATATACACCTATCAAATTTACTGATATGTTCCCGGATTGGTGAACTTTCATCCATTTGACAAGTAAACAATTTGGATTTCAACTAGATCATATTCGTTAGAGTTTTCGTCGAGAAACTTGCCTCCAACTTTTGCCACACGGCATCCACCGATTCCTCGTTGCCAACCAAGAAAGAAACACTTTCAAAGCATAAAATGATCGATGCTCGTCCTTCAAGATCTAACTCCTCCTAATCTTTAAATCCTTGTGTAACTTTTGTGAGATTAGCAAAATTTTCATTTGCACCCTCCAATACGAAAAAGCATTCTTCCCATTGAAATTCTCTAACTCATACTTCTCCACTTTAACCGTTAGGCTTGTAGACATCATTTATCCAATTGTTTCAAAATCTGCCTCTCTCAAGACTTTTATCGAACACCTTGTGTGCAACACACAATATACCACATAAACACCTCAAACATGAGCTTTACCACCTAGATATGATATTTGGCTCTGATACTAATTGTTGCTCAGTGGAAACAAAGTAGAAGAAATATAAAACAAAACAATCCTTATACCTTTGATCAGTTTCCCAATCTTACTCAAACCTAAAATAAGTAATGACATTAAACAAGCAATCAAAGTAAATAAAGAGGGAAGTCAATGAAAGAGAGATTTATGTGATTCCGCATAGATGCCTACATCCACACCAGAAAAGAGAGTCGTTTTGTATTAGGTTAAGGATCGACCTCCTTTTCCCTTTACACGATATCAATGTTCTTTCTATTTTCCTACTCTCTTCTTACCGCTCTCAAGTTCTGAGCGAGTTTCATATACAAGAGAAATATGGGCTATTTGACCATGGTCCAAGTCTTGGCCTTTTAACTTAACCTAAGGTCTTCCTGCATAAGGCGTGCCCACGCCTTATGCCAGAACATGTTTTGTCCAACACGAGTCATAATAAGAGTATTCCTTGAATAAGGTGTGACCACACCTTATCATAAGACATATCCCAACACACTTACAATAATCATCGACCACATTACCTTCGTCCATAAGATCCGTTTGTAATGGATTTTTCCGGTGGATTACCAGGTTTTCTTTTTGTAATGACTCTTAATTATAACATTAGGATTAAGAGCAGACACTTGGTATATTGTAAACACGAGACGAGGGTGAATTGGGAAAATGGTAAGCATCACAAACATTATTGGTTTTGCACAACTCATCTAGATGAGTTGACAGAAAAGCGCCCTGGGCCTCGTCCGGAGTCGTTCGACGCACTTGATCATATAAAGGCTTCGGCCTTTAGGTTCCTTTGGGCAGACTTGTGATACACACTTTTTTCTTTTCAGCAGTTTTTTATTTGTTAGTTAGGTTACTAAAACAGTAAACATTGTATTTGGGTAGTTGATTCGTTGATGAAAGGATCTCGTACACACGTTGTAATCGTTCTTGGTTATAATAGATCAATCTCTCTCTCTACTTGTGGATGTACACTATCACCTCAATAGTGGAACCACCTTAAATCTCGTGTCTTGATTTGCGTGTTGCTTTTTTATTTGATCATATATATGTTTATAATTGTTATATTACATTTGTAGATTGGTAAGACTCATTAGACTGCAACATACAATATTTAGATCATGTTAATCCGCATTTGTTGTATCTGGTCAGTTTGTACTGTGGTTTATTGTTACATGTTTGGGACTGTAAATCACTTGTTAAAAACGATACTGCAACTGACCCTACATCTCTAGTACGAAAATTTTAGAATTTGGCAATGAAGGGTGATGAGGTTGTTGCTATTTTTTTTCGAGAAGTATGGATAGAGTTAGTCAGAAGAGAGCTTACAACGAAGAAATAATGACCAAACTATTATCAAGAAGGTGTTACGTAGTATGCCACGAAAATTTAATCATGTTGTTGCATCAATAGACAAATATAATAAGGACTTATCTGTGTTGTCCTCAACTAGCTAATGGGATGCCAATACTCAAGACCACACCTACCACCCTAAGGACCACCACCACCGCTCTCATCCTCAACCATTGTTAAACACAAATAAAAAACAATATAAAAAACCTAAATTGTTAGCTTCATCTTCCAAGATTAGAAGTGTTGAAAAATAGGCTAAGTATAGAAACTTCTGTTGTCTGCTAAGTCACCACAGAAGATGAAAAGCTCAGAGGTTACTCCACAGAAGATGTACCCGAGGTCAAACCTGATGATGATTCTCAGATCACAGAGCCTCTGTGGTCACTCACAGAGCCTCTGTGGTCACTCACAGAGCCTCTGTGAAGGCTAACCTCTGGAGATCAATGTTGAAGCTTTTCACAAAGATAGTTCAAGACAAGACCACGTGCAGAACACGTGAGGCCTGCTGTATGAAGATCCTCAAGATCAAATTAATGGGCGTCCCACGATGTTTTACTTTACAGGTGGCATTCCGTTTATGGATTGTCAGTCTTTGTCTTGTACTAAGGGGTGCATCCTTATTGTATATTATGGGAGCACCACCTTAGAGTTTCTAAGAGAGAACGCGAGCACACAATAGAAAATAGAGTTTGTATCTTCCAAGAGAATTTTTGCACATACCAGTGCGTGTTCTTGGTGTTCTACAGTAATCAATGAAACAGTTGTTTGAGTGATTATCTCATAATATTTTACTTCCTGTTTATTGATTTACTTGTGTGTTTACTACCTTGCATGTTCTATCTTACTTACACATCTTAAACGCTTCCGCACTCTGTTTAATTAACCTGTGTGTAGTGAAAGGTTAAATCAAGTTAGAGAACATCTTAACTGGGATCAACAATTGGTATCAGAGCAGACTTTGATTCCTAATATCAAAGGATCATGTTCTATACTTGATTCCCACAATCCAGGTAGTAGTTAAGAGTTTGTTCCTTCATTTTGTTCTCCACTCATAAACGTACTCTGTTCTTTGGAGTCATTTCAACCAGTTTGAAGTAGATTCAAAGGCAAGTGTGTTTATTCCTTTGAAGACAGATTCAAAGCTCAGCTAGTTATTTGTCACTCTCCTCATACCAGAAATTCTTTCCTACTTTACTCATTCCTCATCTTTCTCAAAAGATCCCCTCATACTCTGTTTTCTAAACTTAAATGGCAAACACTGTCAACTACTTCAGTGCAGGATCTCAGTCTAAACCTCCCACTCTACTGAGGGATGAATATCCTCAGTGGAAGATAAGGATGGTGCACTTCCTCAAAGGTGTGGATCCTGGTCTGGTTGAGTTTCTTCACAATCCTCCTTTCATCCCAATGACAACAGTTCCTCATGTTCCTGCCACTGGAAATACCCCTGAAATCCCTGAATACCAACACCCCAAACCTGTCCTTGAATGGAGTAAAGAGGAAAAGGCACAACATGAGCTTGCAAAGAAAGCCAAAAGACTAATTATTATGGCTATCCCAAACGATATCTTCCAGTCCCTTGATTCCTGTGAAACATCAAAAGACTTGTGGTTGGAATTGGAGAAACAACTTGAGGGTGGTGCTAAAACCCTCAAGAACAACAGGGCTTTGTGCATAAATGAATACTTTGCATTTAAATCTCTGCCGGGTGAATCCATTCAAAGCACATACAACAGATACAACTACTTGATAAACAAGTGTAAGAGGTATGGCATCCACGGAACCTCTGAAAAAAACAATGTAAGATTCCTTCAGAGCCTGAATGATGAATGGCTTCATCTAACCATGTCCATGCAAGCCACATTGGATCTTGATGTATGGTCCATATCTGATCTCTTTGGAAGACTGATTAGCCAAGAGAACATAATTTCCAAGGTGACAACCTCTGTCGGAGGTCCTCTGGCTCTTGTAGGAAGTGCCTCAGAAGAAAAAGACATGGGAAAGAAGGAAAAGGCAGCTGAGGATGCGCAGAGAAAGAAAAAGAAAAAGGTGCTTTTAGCAGAGAGTGAAAGTGAAGAAGGATATGAGGAAGAGATTGACATGGATGCTCTGGCCAAAACGCTTACACTTATGACTCGACAATTCAATCGTAGTCTCAAGAAGAAGCCAGAGTACAGAGGGAGAGAAGAAAGAGATGATAGGAGCAGAGGATATGGTGAGGTAAGAAAGCATGGGAGAGAGGAGTCTGAGAAGCCAAGGCATGAAGAAAGGAGTGGACAGAGGTCAGACGGCAGAGGTGGTGACAAATTCCCAAAGCAAACTGAAGGGTGCTTCAAATGCGGAAAACTAGGCCATTTCGCCGCAGAGTGCAGGTCCTCTGCCAATAAAGGGAAACCCACAAGAGACGCTGCTTTCTACAAAAAGAAAGCAGAATACTATACTCAAAGATCCCTAATGGCAGAACAAGAGAACCTTGTAACCAATGAATCCTCTGATGAAGAGGACAACACACTCTTATGTGGAATGGCAGAAGTCCACTCTTCTGACGACAAGAGTGAGGTATCCACTTATGACTCTTATAACTCGGACTCTGAAAACAAACTTCTTGAAATACAAAATGATCTTCTTGCCTACAAAAACATGTGCTCAGAACTAGAGAAGAAATTGGCCTTCTTTGAGAGAGAAACAAGGCTTCTCACAAAAGGACAAACTTTATCAAGAAAGAAAAACTCTCGTTTCTGAACATATTATTGAAAAGAAAGGATTAAAAGAGAAAATTTCCAAACTTGATCAAGCCTTAAAAGACAAAGTAAAGGAACTAAAGAAATGTGAGAGTGATCGATTAAATGCCATTTCTTTGAAAAACTTTTTTCAAAAAGAAAGAGAAGTACTTCATCAAGATCTGTTCGACAAAGATCTCCAAATTAAGAGGTATCAGGATGCTCAAAAGGTCCATGAAAAGGTCAACAACCAGATTGGCAGAAGAGGAATAGGGTTTAAGGATATTGACCCCTACACAGGAAATAAAAGAAACAAATCTTTATCAAACATCTTCTGCCCTAGACAATTTCTAAAACCAAGTCTTCCAAACCTATTATCCACATTCAAGAGGCGCAGAACCTCTGAGGGATCACATCCAAGGAAACCTCTGCAGATGACGAATGTATGGTATGAAAACAATGATTCAACATCTGCATTCTCGTCAAAGAGAAAATCCATTCCAAGGAAATATTTGTCTCAAAAACATATAGGAATCTTCAGATTCGGTCACCCAGAAACTCAAACCCAAATGGCTTTCATGTGCCTGATGGTTCCTGAAAAGGAACTATCCTCTGATGCACCAGAGTTTGTTCCAGCCTCTGTGGAAGAAAAACTATTTAAAAGGTTTTTGGAAAGCGACTTGAGAAGAACTTATGAAAATCATTTTCTCAACCATCCTGATTTAACCTCTGAAATAAGAGAAATCTTTGAGCAAGATCTGCAAAATTTTCTTAGTGTTCCTATGGTCATTCCTTGTATTTCAAAAATTATAAATACTTCAGAAGACACCAATGGACAAAGCAAGGCACTTACAGAAGGTCAGACTCTCATTCACAGAGACTTTCTCGATTCAAACTCTGAATCAGAATCTGAGTCCTCTGTCATATCGGAGACAAGTTCTGTAGAAAATGACATGGTCTTCTGTGGTCCAAAGGATAATAAACTACCCTCTGGCATCCTTAACAGGACAATTGCTCCCAAAAGGAGAACCACAGGAATACCAATCTGTCCTGACTTCTTGGACATGTGTCTTCAAGCAAAGACTTCTCTTGAGCTTGAAAAGTTGAAAAATGAAAAGATCAAGATCACTCAAACTACCACAGTTCCAAAACCTGTCTCTGTATCAAGATCTTTTCAAGAAAAACTCACCTGGAAACAGAAAGCTAAATGGCGAAAAATTGACAAAACCCAAGAATGCAAAATTCAAGGGTGAGAAGAGACAATCTGGTACCTCTGCAAATAGGATAAACCCAAAACCAAAGGTGCTAAGGCATCTTCACAGCCTCCTAACAAAAATGGACCCATTTGAAAGTGGGTACCTAAATCTCTCTAATCTGTCCACAGAAGAAACAGCATGTGTCCATTTGGTACCTAGACTCCGGGTGCTCAAGACACATGACTGGCAACAAAGGGTTGTTTTCCTCTTATAAAGAAAAACTTGGTGGAGGATCTGTAACCTTTGGAGATAACAAGAAAGGTCAAATAAAAGGCTATGGAGTCATTGCCAAAGGAGACATTGACATCAACAGAGTTGCCTATGTGGATGGCCTCAAGCACAACTTACTGAGTGTAAATCAACTCTGTGATAATGGACTCGATGTGATGTTTAAAAGACAATACTGCTCTCTGTTGAAGGAAGATACCACCACAGAGCTTCTGCGAGCCAAAAGACGAGGTGACCTATACCTCATGGACTTCAAATCAACTAACAGAGAAGAAAATCTCTGCTTAGTCTCAAATAAGAATGAAGAAGCTTGGCTCTGGCACAACAGGTTCTGTCATCTAAACTTTCACACACTTGACAAACTTGTGAAACTAGACCTGGTAAGTGGACTACCAAGTATTAGATTCGACAAGGATCATCTATGCTCTGCTTGTGAGATGGGCAAACTTAAAAGGGTTGCCCACAAAACTAAGTCTGACATATCTTGCACCAGACCTCTGCAGATGCTTCATGTTGACCTCTATGGTCCTATATCTGTGCAGAGTCTTGGTGGCAAGAAGTACATCCTTGTACTCATATATGAATTCTCTAGATATACTTGGGTTGAATTCATTCGAAAGAAATCAGATGTTCCTGAAATACTGATCAATCTTATCAAGAGAATACAAGTTCTTTATGATTGCAGGGTACAAAGAATCCGAAGTGACAATGGCACAGAGTTTAAGAATTTAACCATTGAAGACTATCTTTCGACAGAAGGTATATCACAGAACTTCTCTGCTGCAAGGACTCCACAACAAAATGGTGTTGTTGAACGAAAGAACAGAACACTCGTGGAAGCCGCAAGAACTATGCTCACTGCTTCAGGGTTCTCTATTTCTTTCTGGGCAGAAGCCATTTCAACCGCATGCTTCACCCAAAATCGATCTTCAATAGTGAAGAGGCATGCTAAAATACCATACCACTTACTACATCAGAGGAAGTCGAACATCAAGTACTTCCATGTCTTCGGCTGCAGATGTTTTGTGTTGAATGACATAGAACAGATAGGGAAATTCAGTCCCAAAGCCGATGAAGCCAAATTTGTTGGCTAATAATCAAACTCCAAGGCATACAGAGTCTATGTACTTAAATCCAAACATATACTAGAAAGTATTAATGTTTCATTTGATGACTCTTTTCAGGTGACTTCTGAGCAAATCAGCTCAGGACTCAAACTTCAAGATGAAGATTCTGGTGGCTCATCACGAACAAATGACCTTCATCATCTGTTTGAAGAGATGTTCAATGATGATGGACCCTCTGAAGGTAATCGCAGAGCCTCTGAAGCCGAATCCTCTGAGGACCAAACAGGTACTTCTCTGACTGGTCCTATTAATGCTTCATCCTCTTCCACTACTGTTGCAGGTGCAACCATCGAGGGGGAGCACTCAGAGGACAATGCAAATCAAGGCCCCAAGCTAAATCAAGAACATGATTATCCTCAAAATACCTCTGAAGGGTCAACACCAGATCAAGGCTCCGCAGAGCTCTCTACTTCAACTCATGATGAACAACCAAGTCCTGTGGGAAGTACGAATGATCAATTTCTCTCAACAGAAAATGATCTACATCAAGATGAACGTGCTCCTGAGCTAGCCACAGAAGTTTCCAATGATCACCTGCCCCGCATGACAAAGTGGACCAAGAGTCACCCACAGAGCCAAAATATTGGCAACCCATCTGACAAGGTCCAAACTCGATCAAGTATTGAAATTTTTGTTACTATACAAATTTTGTGAGTATAATCAAACCCAAAAAGCTATCTGAAGCTCTTGAAGACCCAAACTGGGTAGAAGCTATGCAAGAGGAGCTTCTGCAGTTTGAGAGAAACGAAGTATGGACCCTAGTGCCTCTGCCAAAAGGCAAAACGGCTATAGGAACCAAATGGGTCTTCAGGAACAAAAAGGATGAAGATGGTGTGGTGGTCAGGAACAAAGCAAGACTGGTGGCTAAGGGATACTGTCAAGAAGAAGGCATTGACTATGAAGAAACCTTTGCCCCTGTGGCACGACTAGAAGCTATAAGAATCTTTCTTGCCTTCGCAACCCACAGAGGTTTCAGAGTATATCAAATGGATGTCAAGTCAGCCTTTCTGAATGGGCAGATTGTTGGGAACTGAAGAATTCATCAAGTATGGTTAATGCTGCTGGTTCAAAGTTACTACTGCTAGAAGACTTAAAGGTTAATACTGCTGAGTGTTACTACTGCTAGTACTATTAATACTGCTAGTCAAAGTTAGTACTGCTTGAACAAAGTTAGTACTGCTTAGCTAGTTAGTACTGCTAGTGGTTAGTGCTGCTTAGTAGTTAATGCTGCTAGAAGGAATTTAATGCTGCTGAAGATTAATACTGCTTATATGATGAAGATTCGCATGAAAGGATATACATGGAAGCTTAGAGATATACATGGAAGATATACTGAAGATATTTTATTTATTGTAATTATCTTTGTATTCAGTATATATATTGTATAGTTTAGAATAATGAGTTAACTTTTGTTTTTCATTCTATTAGAGAGAAAATCAACCTCAAGGCATAGATCCTAATTCTAGAGAAGTAGAATTCGTATTGGTGAGCCTGTTCATCAATATTGAGGTTGAGTGTGTAATCTTGTAACTTCAAAGCATTCAATACAAGTTTACAGTTTGTTCTTCATATCTACTGTGTTGATTTACTGTTTTGATTAAATATCAAAGTGTTATTCCGCAAACTTCTTTGATATTGTTTCTGATAATTAATTCTTATTGAGAATTCGATCCTGACAAGTGGTATCAGAGCCAAACTCTCTCAGAAACAGTTATTCATCATGGAAAATCTTACAGAATCAAGTAGTACTTTGGTTTCTAAGGTTCCAATGCTCAAACCAAGTGAGTTTGACATGTGGAAGATAAGAGTCAGACAATATATTCTTCTCACTGACTACTCAATGTGGGATATCATTGAGAATGGTCCTTCTGAAGCTGGAAGGATAGGACCAGATGGGAAAAGACCTCCACCAAAGACAGATGGTGAGAGGAAGATCAGACAAACAGAGATGAAGGCCTTGAGCACTCTGCTCTTGGCCATTCCCAATGAATACCAGCATCAATTTTGCAACTGCACTGATGCTCAGATTCTCTGGAATGCTCTAGAGAAAAGATTTGCTGGAACTAAGAGCATCAAAAGAAATCAAAGAGATGTTCTAAAGCAGCAGTATGAGAACTTCACTTCCACAAAGAATGAGTCTATGACTCAAACTTTTGATAGGTTCAACAAACTCATAGGTGAACTGGCTACTGTAGAGGTGAAGATGGAACAAGATGATATCAACAGAAAGTTCCTCAGATCTCTTGGGGATGAATGGACTATGTACACTGTCTCATATAGACAGAGTGACAATCTGGAAGAGAAAGAACTTGATGATCTATACAATGATTTAAGAGTTTTTGAAACTGAGGTAGAAACCAAGAAGAAGCCCTCTGGTTATATTCACAATGCTGCACTTCTTTCAGCATCCACTGATACTACTGCCAACCCTGAAGCAGTTAGTACTGCCAGTGGAGTAAGTTCAGAAAAAGGCACTGAAACTATCTTTGAAGCCTTTTTGTCCAGTCATAGCAGCAATTCTTTGATTAATGATGATCTGGATCAAATTCACCCTGATGATCTGGAGGAGATGGATATTAAATGGCAGATGGCCATGTTATCCATGAGGGTGAAAAAGTTCATTAAAAGAACTGGAAGAAATAACTTCTCTCAAAGAAGAGAAGATGGAGCTGGTTTTGACAAAACCAAGGTGGAATATTATAAGTGTCACAAGAAAGGACACTTTGCTAGAGAATGCAGGAGTGCTGTTCCAAACAACAACCATCAACAAGCTCAGAATGGAGGATACAATCTGAACAAGAATCCTGCTCAAGCCCTTGTTTCTCAACAAGGAATGGGATTTGACTGGAGTGATCAAGCTGAGGAAGCCATTCAGAACCAAGCTCTTATGGCAGAAGTGTCTGATCTTCCCACTGAGGTAAGTTCTAATCTTTGCACTAAATCTTGCATTGACACTGTTACAAGATACAGGGATCACAATCAAAGTATGTGTGATGACCTCAAAAGATTAGAAAAGGACAGAAAAGATTATGTGTTGATAGTAGAGAGATTTGAAGAGCAAATCAAAGGCTTTCAAGCTAATGAACTTCAACACTCTTATGACACAAACTATTGGAAGTGGGAAAAGAATGAGTTAGAAACCAAACTGTCTAAGTCATTAGAAGAGAATGATAGGCTGAAAGAGGAACTGTCAAAAGTTAAGCTTGACATAGAAAAGTTTTCTTATGCTTCAAAAGCAATGGATTCTCTTCTAAAGGCTCAGATACATGATAAGATGAAGCCTGGTATTGGATACAACAATACACCTCCTCCTTACAATAACAACTATATTTCTCTTACATCAGACTTGTTAGAAACTAAGGAGAAAAAGGACTTGTCTGAAGAAGCTTTTAAGATAGATCCTTTGGATGAGGTAGTAGTTAAGGATTTGACTGAGAAAGAAGCCAGTGAGAACAGGGATAATACTGTGAGTAAAAAGATAACATTAGAAAACAATATTATCACCAATGAGGGATGTGAGAAAATCTGGGTCAAGTCCAAGGAGATAGAGAAGACTAAAGGAAAGGATAACAAGGTCCATTACAAACAAACCACAGTTGTGAATCCTGGATCTTGTAAACAGTGTGATTGCAATAAAGCCAAGAGCCTAAATTCTGGTTTAAAAAGAGGAAATCAAAGAAACTGGAATAATCAATGGGCTCAGAAACAAGGAGTTGATCTGAATAAAATCAATAGACCAAAACCTTGTTTTATATATGGCAAGTTGAATCATTTGGCTAAGTATTGTTACTTTAACCCTATTAACCAACAGATGAACTTTCAAAGATTTGTGCAAAAACCTGTTGGTTATAGGAAGGCTGGAAAGAAACATGTGATAAAGAAATCTGTGGAAAGTAAAGGCACTTTAAAGAAAAAGATTTTAAAAGAAAGTGTCAAAATGTGGGTACCTAGAAGTACTAACAGTGTTAGTACTGCTAACAATATTAGTACTGCTAACACAGTTACTACTGCTAACAGTGTTAGTACTGCTAAAAATATTAATGTTGCTAATACTGTTAATACCTCTTCAAAGGTTAATACTACCAACACAGTTACTGCTGCTAACACAGTTACTACTGCTAACAAGGTTAGTACTGCTAAGCATGCAAGTGCTGCCAAGGCAGTTAGTACTTCTAAAACCAGTACTGATTCTAGCAAAAATATTTCCAAGCCTATTATTGTAACAAAGTACTCCAAGAATGAGGAGTTAAAGTTCAAAAATCTTGTCAAGAAAGAATGCAAGTATTTTGATGAGAAAGGGGTACCCAAGACCACTTTGGCTTGGGTTCTTAATTCATACTAATTGATTTATCTAATGTGCAGGGCAACCAACAGCTCAAGGGAAAGAGCATATGGCATGTTGATAGTGGTTGCTCTAGGCACATGACAGGCAACATGTCATGCCTTCAGGATTTCAAGCATATCAATGGAGGACATGTTGCATTTGGAGATAATCTTACTGGTGGTAAGATAAGTGGAAAAGGTAATGTCACCAAAGGTAAGATGACATTTGAGGATGTCTACTATGTTGATCAATTAAAGTACAACCTGTTAAGTGTATCACAGGTTTGTGACAAACAACATAGTATATTATTTACTAATAATGAGTGTATGATCCTTGCTCCAGAGTTCAAGGTAGTTGATGAAAGCATGATACTACTTAGAACTCCAAGAAAGGACAATGTTTACTGTCTGGATATGGACAATGTTGATAGTGATTCATCTCTAAATTGTCTTGTTTCAAAAGCCTCTGTAGATGAATCCTCTCTATGGCACAGAAGGATGTGTCACATGAATTTCAAGACTATGAACAATCTTGTTAAAAACAACCTTGTAAGAGGTTTACCTTCAAAAGTCTTTTCATGTGATGATCATTGTGTTGCTTGTCTTAAAGGCAAACAACACAAAACTTCTCATAAGACCAAAGAGTTAAATTATGTTTCTTCTTGTCTCCAGTTACTACATATGGATCTGTTTGGTCCTACAAATGTTATGAGTATAGGCAAGAAATCTTACTGCTTGGTTATTGTTGATGATTACTCCAGATTTACTTGGGTATATTTTCTAAGGACTAAGGATGAGACAAGTGGACTTATCAAATCCTTTATTCTAAGAATTGAAAACCAAACTAATCAAAGAGTAAAAGTCATTAGATCAGATAATGGAACTGAGTTTAAAAATCATGATCTAAACACCTTTTGTAAAGAAAAAGGTATTGAGAGGCAATATAGTGCTCCTAGAACTCCTCAACAGAATGGTGTTGCTGAAAGGAGAAATAGAACACTAATAGAGGCTGCTAGATCTCTGTTGGCTGATTCAAAATTGCCAATTACCTTCTGGGCTGAAGCAGTTAATACTGCTTGTTATGTCCAAAACAGAGTTCTAGTGGTCAAGCAAAAGAACAAGACCCCATATGAGCTTTTAAATAAAAGAAAACCTTTCATTGGTTTCTTCAAACCTTTTGGGTGTCCTTGTACAATTCTAAATACTAAATCTCACTTAGGTAAGTTTGATAGCAAAGCAGATGATGGATTTCTTGTTGGATATTCATCTCAGAGTAAGGCCTACAGAGTTTTTAACTCATCTTCTAGAATAATTGAAGAAAGTGACAATGTCAAATGCAATGAGAACACACCAAATCCTGTTGGGTCTGGACCTCAGTGGCTATTTGACATTGATTCACTAACTAACTCATTTGGTTTCAGTAATGAGAATGCAGGTTCAGGAAGTGGAGGATCAGGGATCACACAAGTTCAAGAAAGTATATCTAAATCTGTGATTTTTCCCATACCCACAGTAAATTCTGTTGAAGACTGTGAAAAGGAATCATTTACTGGACCAAGTCAGAGTGAAGAAGAAACTAGAGATGAGGAGACTCAAGAAAATAATGAAGTGGCCTCTGAAAACACTTCAGTTGAGTTGCATGAAGAACCTAGTCATAACACCAGAGTTCAAAAGAATCATCCTCCACAGCTGGTAATAGGAGATATCTCTTCTCCTATGATGACTAGACATCAAAGCAGGCTTCAGGAAATGCAAGATCAACAGCATACAGTGCTTTCTTGTTTTCTATCTCAGCTTGAGCCTAAAAAGGCACATGATGCTATGAAAGAATCTAGCTGGATAGAAGCAATGCAAGAAGAACTATTACAGTTCAAGCTACAAGATGTATGGGATCTAGTAGACCTTCCTAAAGGTCACAGAGCAATTGGCACAAAATGGATTTTCAGAAACAAGAGAGATGAAAGAGGTATTGTCATAAGAAACAAAGCAAGGCTGGTGGCTCAGGGATATACTCAAGAAGAGGGTATAGATTATGAAGAAGTTTTTGCACCTGTGGCTAGGATAGAAGCAATCAGACTATTCCTAGCCTATGCTTCTTACATGAATTTCAAAGTCTATCAAATGGATGTAAAAAGTGCTTTTCTCTATGGCTCAATTGAAGAAGAAGTATATGTCTGTCAACCACCAGGGTTTGAAAACCCAAGCTATCCAGACAGGGTATACAAATTAAAGAAAGCACTTTATGGACTACATCAAGCTCCAAGAGCATGGTATGACACTCTGTCATCCTATCTCTTGGAAAATGACTTTGAAAGAGGAGTCATTGATAAGACTCTATTTATCAAGAAAAAGAAGAAGGATATCTTGCTGGTCCAAATCTATGTTGATGACATTATCTTTGGATCTACAAGAAACAATATGTGCAAGGAGTTTGAGGATTTAATGCATCAAAGGTTCAAAATGAGTTCCATGGGGGAACTTACTTTCTTCCTTGGACTCCAAGTTCAACAGAAGTCAGATGGAATCTTCATCTGTCAATCCAAGTATGTGCAGGACATTCTAACCAAGTTTGGTTTCTCAGAGTCAAAACCTGCCAGCACACCTATGGAAACACACAAGCAAATAACAGCAGATCTTGAGGGGGAGGATATAGATGTGCATCATTACAGATCCATGATTGGCTCTCTCATGTATCTCACAGCATCAAGGCCAGATATAATGTTTCCAGTTTGTGTATGTGCAAGATTCCAAGTTAGGCCAAAGCAATCTCACTTTCAAGCTGTTAAGAGGATATTCAGATATCTCAAAGGGCAACCCAGATTGGGACTTTGGTATCCTCATGACTCACCCTTTGACCTAATAGCATACTCAGACAGTGATCTAGGTGGGGCAAACTTGGACAGAAAATCTACTTCTGGCGGATGTCAGTTTTTGGGTGCTAGACTAGTCTCATGGCAGTGCAAGAAACAAACCACAGTATCCACATCTACAACAGAGGCAGAGTACATAGCAGCTGCAAGTTGTTGTTCTCAAGTCTTATGGATTCAGAATCAAATGTTGGATTATGGGGTAACCTTTCTACACACTCCAATTTTTATTGACAACAGCAGTGCTATTAGCATTGTGAATAATCCAGTCAAGCACTCAAAGACAAAGCACATTGAGATCAGGTATCACTTTATAAGAGATTGTAATGAAAAGAAACTTATTCAAGTTGTCAAAGTTCACACTGATAATCAGTTTGCTGATCTATTCACTAAAGCTTTTGATGTGGGTAGATTCACTTTCTTGGTAACAAGTGTGGGAATGATCAACTCTGAATAATCCCCTTCTCAAAAAGTGGTTTTATACCTGTATATTATTTATTCTTGGAGTTACTAATCTTCTTTTTCAGGATATGCATAACAGTACTCAGTGTTTAGCAAGTTTAAAGGAGTAAGTTAGTTAATACTGCTAGTGGTTAATACTGCTTTCAGTTAATACTGCTTTCAGTTAATACTGCTAGTGGTTAATACTGCTTTCAGTTAATACTGCTAGTGGTTAATACTGCTTTCAGTTAATACTGCTAGTGGTTAATACTGCTTTCAGTTAATACTGCTAGTGGTTAATACTGCTTTCAGTTAATACTGCTAGTAGTTAATACTGCTAGTTAGTTAATACTTCTAGTAGTTAATACTGCTTTCAGTTAATACTGCTAGTAGTTAATACTGCTAGTTAGTTAATACTGCTAGTAGTTAATACTGCTCTAGGTTAATACTGCTTATGTTCCGAATACTATAAATACTCTTTGCCCGCCTAAAAAGTTCATAACGACTCTTTGCATCCTGTTCTCTTGCGCTCTAAACCTTTTCTCTCTCAAGTTCGAAGTTTTCAGGCAAGCTTTTCACTAAGGTCAATGGCATCCATGACATTCATCGACGAGCACAATGAGATTGCGATGCTACAAAAGCCAAAGCAAGCTGCAGGATTTCATCAGATTGTGGATTTCCTCAAGTCAAGCCATATTGCTCATGCTCTTATTGTATCCCCTACAATCTATATCGAGCATCAAAGGCAGTTCTGGGCTAATGCCACCATTGTTGTTGAGAATGGTGTGCAAATGATCAAGACAAGAATCTGTGATCAATCACTAACAGTTACTGAAGAGGTTATTCGCATCAGTCTACGTCTAGACGATGCCTCTGGTATAACTTCTATCCCAAACGATGAACTGTTTTCCAATCTTTCAAGAATGGGGTATGGAGGCCCATTGGGTGTTTTCAAATTCTCTAAAGCCAAATTTTCACCCCAATGGCGTTTCTTTGTCCATACTCTTATGCATTGTATCTCCAAAAAGACTACTGGATGGAGTGAGTTCAGCAGCACTATTGCTTATGCTTTGGTATGCTTGGCCACTGCCAGAAAGTATAATTTTTCTAAAATGATTTTCAGTGATCTTGTCTCAAACATGGGAAACAAAAAGAGCTTCTTTATGTATCCCAGGTTTGTTCAAGAAGTTATTACTCATGAATTGACGGATATACCTCAACCTGTTGGGGTATATGTACCTAAACCCCCCAAAGGCAAGGTTTTCTCAAATATGAGAAGATCTGTTGGGGACTCTGAAGGAGTTGACACCCCATTGTTCTCTACAATGATGGTGGTGTCCCAAACCAATGAAGGTATGGCAGCTGGGTCAAGGCCCCCTTTAGACCAACCCACTGCTAGCCAATCCCAACCTTCCCTCTCAAAATCTATTCCTCAGTCCCTTCTTGAAAAACCAACCTCTCCTATCACCCAAACTTACAAGAGGAAACAGGTAAAGAAGGCTCCTTCCCTTCTTGTACCATCATCTCCCAAGCCTTTAAGTCCTCTATTGGAGCATTCTCCAGTAGAGAATATTCAAAGGGAATCCACAAGGGTGTCTCCCAACCCAAAGGAGGTGCTCTCTGAGGAGGAGGTAGAGCATATGGGTGATGAGGCTGCCACTACTCCTGCTAGCACAGAGGAGGAAAGTGGTAACATCAATAAGACCTCCCCCATGGCAACTTTGAATGAGCGATCATTTGAAGGTCCCTGGTGCCAAGAAACCACAGGGGTGGATAGTGCTTCTGCTAGGCAGAAGACTTCCACTACTAAAAGATCCAATGATCCTTCAAAGGAGGGTAACACTTCTAGAGAAGGTGAGGACAGATATAGTTACCAGGAATTGATGGAAACCATGGGAAACATCAACCTAGATGTTATGAAACAAGGAAAAGAAATAGAGGAGATGAAGCTGGTCATTCTGTCCCAACAAGTACAGATTTGTCAGGATCGAATTCTCAACAAGAATTAATTCTCAGAAACAATATCAAAGAAGTTTGCGGAATAACACTTCGATATTCAATGAAACATTAAATCAACACAGAAAATATGAATAACAAACTGTAAGCTTTTATTGAATGCTTTGAAGTTACAAGATTACTCACTCAACCTCAATATTGATGAACAGGCTCACCAATACGAATTCTACTTCTCTAGAATTAGGATCTATGCCTTGAGGTTGATTTTTCTCTCAAAGAATGAAAACTTAAAGTTAAATTATTATTCTAAACTATACAATATATATACTGAATACAAAGATAATTACAATAAATAAAATATCTTCAGTATATCTTCTATGTATATCTCTAAGCTTCCATGTATATCCTTTCAGACGAATCTTCATCATATAAGCAGTATTAATCTTCAGCAGCATTAACTTCCTTCTAGCAGCATTAACTACTAAGCAGTACTAACCACTAGCAGTACTAACTAGCTAAGCAGTACTAACTTTGTTCAAGCAGCACTAACTTTGACTAGCAGTATTAACCACTAGCAGTAGTAACACTCAGCAGTATTAACCTTTAAGTCTTCTAGCAGTAGTAACATTGAACCAGCAGCATTAACCATACTTGAGTTTTTCTTCAGTTCCCAACAATCTCCCCCTAACTTGACTTTTAGGAAAAGAAGTCAAGTTCTTCAGATCTTCTTCAAGATGCTCCCAAAACTCCATCATGACCTAAATTCCAGTATTTGCATCCAATCCCAAACTTTGATTAATTGTTCTTTGGATCAAATATTTAGCCATTTCTGAATTTTCACCACATCCAAGCTTCTTCTTCAACATTAAATGAAGTTTCAATCTGCTATGGTTGTATACTTTATCCACTAGGAAGTATTCAATGTGATTTCTATCCAAAGTCACAGAATATACGCCACTAGTTTCATACAAAGTCCAATTGGTAACTGCTTGAAAAACGCTCCTTATGATCTCCTCCACTTCATCAGGTTTGAACATCATACACAGATACTCCATCACCAGTTTTGTAATTGAAATCCCTGGAGCTTTCAACTGATCTGCATACAACTTCATCCCTATCTCAAACATTTCTTCAATATCAGACCTTGAGCATGTTCTGACAATTTTAGCCCAAGTACTGTAGACTTCATACTTTTCATCTTTTCTCTTCAGTCTGATATACTTCTTGTCATCTACTTCCAAAACATCCCAGTGAATGACTTCAGGAGGTTTAACTCCTACAGGTTCTGCTGCAATTGGTTCAGGCACTTTGTCCATCACAACCATGTACATCTTGACATCCTCAGTACTTGCAGGTTCTTTCATTTTAGATGACTCAGGTGCCTCTTCTTCTTCAGCAACCTTTTCAGCCTCTTCTTCCACTAATCTAGGCTTCTTTGTAGGCTTTCTCCTGGCAATCATCTTTGTTCTTTTTAAAGTCTTTAGACTTTCACCAATTGTTGTTTCCTTCTCTGGAGTTTCTTGCTCATCAGGGAATGGTTTTTGTAAGAAATCATTGCTTTCTTTCATTCTTTTCTCCATTTCAACCCTTGCAAGATCATCCCCTTGAAGCTTTATCATCTCAGCATCATACATCTTCTTGAGCTTCTCAAAAGACATCTTTGAAAACATCTCTACCTTGACACCTACTGCACCCTTGAGGAAAGTAATCATTTTCTTTCTCTCTTGAGCACCCAGGTATGTCTTTGAAGGTTGTCTTTTCCTTGCAGCCATTTTGATCTTAGCAGGCTTCCTCAAAGATGTGGCTTTCTGCTTGGCTTGTTCTGTTGCTAAGCTTTGTTGATAGGCTTTGTTTAACTCTGCAGCCATTGCTTTAGCTATCTCTCTATCCTTTTGCACTTGCATGGTTTCTGCTTCTTCAAGTTCAGCCTGTATCTTCCTAGCTAGGGCTTCATCTGATTCAATCAGCTTCTGCTTTTTCATTGGTTTATCAGATTCAACTAGCTTTGCCTTACCTTTCTCTTTACCCATCACCTTCTCAATGCTAGAGTTCTTTGCTGCATCACCTCTTTCTTTTATGACAACTCCTTTGGCCTTTGAGGTGACCTTGGGAGTATCATGTTTGGCTTTGATGAGTGTTTCTGCAATCTCAAGCTCTGTAAGGACCTCTTTTACTGTTTCTGCTGCTTCTTTCAGCTCAGCAGTATTAACCATTTCTGCTGCTTTACTTGAACTGGCAGTATTAATGGTTTCTGCTGCTGGCTCTGTTTCTGTTGCTTGCTCATTCTCCCCCTCAACATCATGTTTTTCCTCTTGCTCCCCCTTAGCTTTGGCATCAGCTTCTGACTCCCCCTTTTTGGGAGCATCAGTCACTGGTTTCCTCCTTCTGAGCACAAATTGTTTCTTCTTCCTTTGCAGAATCAGTTTCCTTACCATTTGCTTCAATTTGATGATTTGTTCTTGTTGTGACAGAACTATGAGGTTAAGCTCTTCTATATCTTTGCCCTGTTTGAGTACATCCATGTTGATGTTGCCCATGGTTTCCATCAATTCATAATAGTTATATCTGTCCTCACCTTCTCCAGAAGTGTTACCCTCTTTTGAAGGATCATTGGATCTTTTTGTAGTGGAAGTCTTCTGCCTAGCAGAAGCACTATCCACCCCCTTGGGTTCTTGGCACCTGGGACCTTTGGATGATTGCTCACCCAAAGTTGCCATGGGGGAGGTCTTATTGATGTTACCACTTTCCTCCTCTGTACTAGCAGGAGTAGTGGCAGCCTCATCACCCATATGCTCTACCTCCTCCTCAGAGAGCACCTCCTTTGGGTTGGGAGACACCCTTGTGGTTTCCCTTTGGATATTCTCTAGGGGAGAATTCTCCCTTAGAGGGCTTATAGGCTTAGTGGGTAATGGTACAAGAAGGGAAGGAGCCTTCTTTACCTGTTTTCTCTTGTAAGTTTAGGTGATGGGAGAGGTTGGTTTTTCAAGAAGGGACAGGGGAATTGATTTTGAGAGGGAAGGTTGGGCTTGGCTAGCAGTGGGTTGGTCTAATGGGGGCCTTGACCCTGCTGCCATACCTTCATTGGTTTGGGACACCACCATCATTGTAGAGAACAATGGGGTGTCAACTCCTTCAGAGTCCCCAGCAGATCTTCTCATATTTGAGAAAACCTTGCCTTTGGGGGGTTTAGGTACATATACCCCAACAGGTTGAGGTATATCCGTCAATTGATTAGTAATAACTTCTTGAACAAACCTGGGATACATAAAGAAGCTCTTTTTGTTTCCCATGTTTGAGACAAGATCATTGAAAATCATTTTAGAAAAATTGTACTTTCTGGCAGTGGCCAAGCACACCAAAGCATAAGCAATAGTGCTGCTGAACTCACTCCATCCAGTAGTCTTTTTGGATATACAATGCATAAGAGTATGGACAAAGAAACGCCATTGGGGTGAGAATTTTGCTTTAGAAAATTTGAAAACACCCAATGGGCCTCCATACCCCATTCTTGTAAGAGTTGTAAACAGTTCATCATTTGGGATAGAAGTTATACCAGAGGCATCGTCTAGACGTAGACTGATGCGAATAACCTCTTCAGTAACTGTTAGTGATTGATCACAGATTCTTGTCTTGATCATTTGCACACCATTTTCCACAACAATGGTTGCATTAGCCCAGAACTGCCTTTGATGCTCAATGTAGATTGTAGGTGATACAATAAGAGCATGAGCAATGTGGCTTGTCTTGAGCAAATCCACAATCTGATGAAATCCTGAAGCTTGCTTTGGCTTTTGTAGCATCGCAATCTCGTTGTGCTCGTCGATGAAAGTCATGGATGCCATTGATCTTAGTGAAAAGCTTGCCTGAAAACTTCGAACTTGAGAGAGAAAAGGTTTTGAGCGCAAGAGAACAGTATGCAAAGAGTCGTTATGAACTTTTAGGCGGGCAAAAAGTATTTATAGTATTCGGAATATAAGCAGTATTAACGTAGAGCAGTATTAACTACTAGCAGCATTAACTGAAAGCAGTATTAACCACTGGCAGTATTAACTGAAAGCAGTATTAACCACTAGCAGTATTAACTGAAAGCAGTATTAACCACTAGCAGTATTAACTGAAAGCAGTATTAACCACTAGCAGTATTAACTGAAAGCAGTATTAACTGAAAGCAGTATTAACCACTAGCAGTATTAACCGAAAGCAGTATTAACCACTAGCAGTATTAACTATACTTACTCCTTTTAAACTTGCTAAACACTGAGTACTGCTATGCATATCCTGAAAAAGAAGATTAGTAACACCAAGAAAAAATATACAGATATAAAACCACTTTTTGAGAAGAAGATTATTCAGAGTTTATCATTCCCACACTTGTTACCAAGAAAGTGAATCTACCCACATCAAAAGCTTTAGTAAATAGATCAGCAAACTGATTATCAGTGTGAACTTTGACAACTTGAATAAGTTTCTTTTCATTACAATCTCTTATAAAGTGATACCTGATTTCAATGTGCTTTGTCTTTGAGTGCTTGACTGGATTATTTACAATGCTAATAGCACTGCTGTTGTCAATAAAGATTGGAGTGTGTAGAAAGGTTACCCCATAATCCAACATTTGATTCTGAATCCATAAGACTTGAGAACAGCAACTTGCAGCTGCTATGTACTCTGCCTCTGTTGTAGATGTGGATACTGTGGTTTGTTTCTTGCACTGCCATGAGACTAGTCTAGCACCCAAAAACTGACATCCTCCAGAAGTAGATTTTCTGTCCAAGTTTGCCCCACCTAGATCACTGTCTGAGTATGCTATTAGGTCAAAAGGTGAGTTATGAGGATACCAAAGTCCCAATCTGGGTTGCCCTTTGAGATATCTGAATATCCTCTTAACAGCTTGAAAGTGAGATTGCTTGGGCCTAACTTGAAATCTTGCACATACACAAACTGGAAACATTATATCTGGCCTTGATGCTATGAGATACATGAGAGAGCCAATCATGGATCTATAATAATGCACATCCATATCCTCCCCCTCAAGATCTGTTGTGATCTGCTTGTGTGTTTCCATAGGTGTGCTGGAAGGTTTTGATTCTGAGAAACCAAACTTGGTTAGAATATCCTGCACATACTTGGATTGACATATGAAAATGCCATCTGACTTCTGTTGAACTTGGAGTCCAAGGAAGAAAGTAAGTTCCCCCATGGAACTCATTTTGAACCTTTGATGCATTAGATCCTCAAACTCCTTGCACATGTTGTTTCTTGTAGAACCAAAAATAATGTCATCAACATATATTTGGACCAGCAAGATATCCTTCTTCTTTCTTTTGATAAATAGAGTCTTATCAATGACTCCTCTTTCAAAGTCATTTTCCAAGAGATAGGATGACAGAGTGTCATACCATGCTCTTGGGGCTTGATGTAGTCCATAAAGTGCTTTCTATAATTTGTATACCCTGTCTGGATAGCTTGGGTTTTCAAACCCTGGTGGTTGACAGACATATACTTCTTCTTCAATTGATCCATAGAGAAAAGCACTTTTTACATCCATTTGGTAGACTTTGAAGTTCATGTAAGAAGCATAGGCTAGGAATAGTCTGATTGCTTCTATCCTAGCTACAGGTGCAAAAACTTCTTCATAATCTATACCCTCTTCTTGAGTATAGCCTTGTGCCACCAGCCTTGCTTTGTTTCTTATAACAATACCTCTTTCATCTCTCTTGTTTCTGAAAATCCACTTTGTGCCAATTGCTCTGTGACCTTTAGGAAGGTCTACTAGATCCCATACATCTTGTAGCTTGAACTGTAACAGTTCTTCTAGCATTGCTTCTATCCAGCTAGATTCTTTCATAGCATCATGTGCCTTTTTAGGCTCAAGCTGGGATAGAAAACAAGAAAGGACTGTATGCTGTTGATCTTGCATTTCTTGAAGCCTGCTTTGATGTCTAGTCATCATAGGAGAAGAGATATCTCCTATTATCAACTGTGGAGGATGATTCTTTTGAACTCTGGTGTTGTAACTAGGTTCTTCATTTAATCCAGCCTCAAGATTAGATTCATGCAACTCAACTGAAGTGTTTTCAGAAGCCACTTCTGATTCTTTATTTTCTTGAGTCTCCTCATCTCTAGTTTCTTCTTCACTCTGATTTGGTCCAGGAAATGATTCCTTTTCACAGTCTTCAACAGAATTCACTGTGGGTATGGGAAATATCACAGATTTAGATATACTTTCTGAGACTTGTGTGGTCCCTGATCCTCCACATCCTGTTCCTGTAGAATCATCACTACTGAAACCAAAAGAATTAGTTAGTGAATAAATGTCAAATAGCCACTGAGGTCCAGATCCAACATGATTTGGTGTGTTCTCATTGCATTTGACATTGTCACTTTCTTCAATTATTCTAGAAGAAGAGTTAAATATTCTGTAGGCCTTACTCTGAGATGAATATCCCACAAGAAATCCATCATCTGCTTTGCTATCAAACTTACCTAAGTGAGATTTGGTATTTAGAATTGTACAAGGACACCCAAAAGGTTTGAAGAAACCAATAAAAGGTTTTCTTTTATTTAAAAGCTCATAAGGGGTCTTGTTCTTTTGCTTGACCACTAGAACTCTGTTTTGGACATAACAAGCAGTATTAACTGCTTCAGCCCAGAAGGTAATTGGTAATTTTGAATCAGCCAACAGAGATCTAGCAGCCTCTATTAGTGTCCTATTTCTCCTTTCAGCAACACCATTCTGTTGAGGAGTCCTAGGAGCACTATATTGTCTCTCAATACCTTTTTCTTCACAAAAGGTGTTTAGATCATGATTTTTAAACTCAGTTCCATTATCTGATCTAATGACTTTTACTCTTTGATTAGTTTGGTTTTCAATTCTTAGAATAAAGGATTTGATAAGACCACTTGTTTCATCCTTAGTCCTTAGAAAATATACCCAAGTAAATCTGGAGTAATCATCAACAATAACCAAGCAGTAAGATTTCTTGCCTATACTCATAACATTTGTAGGACCAAACAGATCCATATACAATAACTGGAGACAAGAAGAAACAGAATTTAACTCTTTGGTCTTATGAGAAGTTTTGTATTGTTTGCCTTTAAGACAAGCAACACAATGATCATCACATGAAAAGACTTTTGAAGGTAACCCTCTTACAAGGTTATTTTTAACAAGATTGTTCATAGTCTTGAAATTCATGTGACAGATCCTTCTGTGCCAAAGGGAGGATTCATCTACAGAAGCTTTTGAAACAAGACAATTTAGAGATGAATCACTATCAACATTGTCCATATCAAGACAGTAAACATTGTCCTTCCTTGGAGTTCTAAGTAGTATCATGCTTTCATCAACTACCTTGAACCCTGGAGCAAGGATCATACACTCAGTATTTGTAAATAATATACTATGTTGTTTGTCACAAACCTGTGATACACTTAACAGGTTGTACTTTAATTGATCAACATAGTAGACATCCTCAAATGTCATCTTACCTTTGGTGACATTACCTTTTCCACTTATCTTACCACCAGTAAGATTGTCTCCAAATGCAACATGTCCTCCATTAATATGCTTGAAATCCTGAAGGCATGACATGTTGCCTGTCATGTGCCTAGAACAACCACTATCAACATGCCAAATGCTCTTTCCCTTGAGCTGTTGGTTGCCCTGCACATTAGATAAATCAATTAGTATGATAGGGGACCCAAGCAAAAGTGGTCTTGGGTCTCCCTTTCTCATCAAAGTATTTACATTCCTTTTTAATGAGGTTTTTAAACTCAGAGCACTCTTTATTAGAGTACTTTGTCAATATGATTGGCTTAGCAGAACCAACACTAGAAGCAGTACTAACCTTAGAAGTACTAACAGAGTTAGCAGTACTAACAGGTTTAGCAGTACTAACCTTGTTAGCAGCATTAACATTGTTAGCAGTAGTATTACTTCTAGCAGCACTATCATTGTTAGCAACACTATTTTTGGTAGCAGTACTAACAGTTTTAGTGCTTTTAGGAATCCACATATTGACACTTTCTTTAACAGACTTTTTCTTCATGTGGCTTTTAGTTTTAACAGTTTTCTTAGCCACATGGTTCTTTTCAATTTTCTTATAACCAAAGGGTTTTTGCATGGATCTTTGGAAATTCATCCTTTGTTTCATAGGATTGAAATAACAGAATTTTGCAAGATGATTCAATTTGCCACAGATAAAACAAGGTTTTGGTCTATTGATTTTACTCAGATCAACCCCTTGTTTTTGTGCCCACTGATTATTCCAGTTTCTTTGATTTCCCCTCTTTTTGTCCTGTTTTTGGGGCTCATTCTTCTTACACGCACACTGTTTGCAAGGGCCTGGATTCACAACTGTGGTCTGTTTGTAATGGACCTTACCAGACTTTCCCTCTGTCTTCTCTATGTCCTTGGATTTGATCCAAGCCCTTCTACAATCATCATTGGTGATAATGTTATTCTCTAGAGGAATCTCACCACTCACCTTGTTCTCCTTACTCTTGCCAACCTCTTTCTCAGTCTTATCCTCAACATCTACCTCATCTAAGGGATCTATTTCAGTGGCTCCCTCAGGCAAGTTCTTCCTATCTTTGGTGTCTAACAGGTCTGAAGTAGGAGGAATGTAATTGTTGTTATATGGTGGAGGTGTTGCATTGTACCCAATTCCTCTTCTCAGCTTATCATGAATCTGATTTTGTAGTAAAGAGTCCATTGCTTTAGAAGCATTGGAAAACTTTTCTACATCAATCTTAACCTTGGTCAGCTCCTCTTTCAGTTTTTCACTCTCCTCTTTAGATTTGGTCAGTTTAAGTTCTAAATCCTTTTTCTCCCACTGCCAGTAATTGGTGTCATATGAGTGTTGTAGTTCATTGGCTTGAAAACCTTTGATCTGATCTTCAAATCTCTCTACAATCCTTACATAGTCTTTTATATCTTTTTCTAATCTCTTAAGGTCATCACTCATCTTCTGATTGTGATCCCTGTACCTTTTAACAGTGTATATGCAAGTTTTAGAACAGAGATTAGAACTTACCTCAGATGGGAGATCAGATACTTTAGCCATAAGAGCTTGATTCTGAATAGTTTCTTCTGCTTGATCACTCCAATCAAACCCCATTCCTTGTTGAGAAACAAGGGCTTGAGCAGAGTTTCTGTTGTTATTGAAGCTTCCAGATTGAGCTTGTTGATGGTTGTTGTTGTGAGACATTCCACTTCTGCATTCTCTAGCAAAATGTCCCTTAAGATGACATTTGTAGCATTCTACCTTTGATTTATCAAACCCTGCTCCATCTTCTCTTCTTTGGGAGAAGTTGTTTCTTCCAGTCCTCTTTATAAACTTCTTAACCCTCATGGAGAGCATGGCCATCTGCCATTTAATATCCATCTCTTCCAGATCATCGGGATGGAGTTGTTCTAAGTCATCATTAATCAAAGAGGAATTTCCATGATTAGAAAGAAAGGCTTCAAACACAGAATCAGTGCCTTTATCTTGATTTGTTCCATTAGCAGCATTAACTGATTCAGGGTTAGCAGTAGAATCAATTGATGCTGATAGGAGTGCAGCATTATGAATATATCCAGAAGGCTTCTTCTTTGCCTCCACCTCAGCTTCAAATACTCTAAGATCATTGTACAGATCATCAAGTTCTTTTTCTTCCAACTGATCATTCTGTCTGAATGACACAGTGTACATGGTCCATTCATCTCCAAGGGACCTTAAGAACTTTCTGTTCACATCATCTTGATCAATCTGTACTCCCATAGTAGCTAGTTCACCAATTAGTTTATTAAACCTGTCAAAAGTTTGAGTCATGGACTCATTCTTAGTTGAGATGAAGTTTTCATACTGTTGCTTTAAGATTGCCTTTTGATTTCTCTTGGTACTTTTGGTACCTGAGAATCTCTTCTCTAGAGCATTCCAGAGCATCTGTGCATCAGTGCAATTGCAGAATTGGTGTTGATACTCATTTGGAATGGCCAAGAGCAGTGTGCTCAAGGCTTTCATCTCTGTCTGCCTTGTCTTCCTGTCTGCATCTGTCTTTGGAGGGGTTCTTTTGCCATCTTCACCAATCTTTCCTTCATCAGATGGGCCATTCTCAATGATGTCCCACATAGAGTAATCTGTGAGGAGAATATATTGCTTGATTCTGATCTTCCACATGTCAAATTCATTGGATCTAAGCATTGGAACTTTTGAGACCAAAGTACTGCTTGATTCTGTAAGATTTTCCATGATGAATAACTGTTTCTGAGAGAGTTTGGCTCTGATACCACTTGTCAGGATCGAATTCTCAACAAGAATTAATTCTCAGAAACAATATCAAAGAAGTTTGCGGAATAACACTTTGATATTCAATGAAACATTAAATCAACACAGAAAATATGAATAACAAACTGTAAGCTTTTATTGAATGCTTTGAAGTTACAAGATTACTCACTCAACCTCAATATTGATGAACAGGCTCACCAATACGAATTCTACTTCTCTAGAATTAGGATCTATGCCTTGAGGTTGATTTTTCTCTCAAAGAATGAAAACTTAAAGTTAAATTATTATTCTAAACTATACAATATATATACTGAATACAAAGATAATTACAATAAATAAAATATCTTCAGTATATCTTCTATGTATATCTCTAAGCTTCCATGTATATCCTTTCAGACGAATCTTCATCATATAAGCAGTATTAATCTTCAGCAGCATTAACTTCCTTCTAGCAGCATTAACTACTAAGCAGTACTAACCACTAGCAGTACTAACTAGCTAAGCAGTACTAACTTTGTTCAAGCAGCACTAACTTTGACTAGCAGTATTAACCACTAGCAGTAGTAACACTCAGCAGTATTAACCTTTAAGTCTTCTAGCAGTAGTAACATTGAACCAGCAGCATTAACCATACTTGAGTTTTTCTTCAGTTCCCAACAAGATTGCTAAGCTGAAGAAGATGGTGCTAAGTCTGGTACAGAGGAAGAAGAGAAAGCAATTCCAACTAAGGAGAAGGACCACTGAGAATGATGCTCCCAAAAAGGGGGAGATCAACATGGAAGAAGCCACAAGAAAGGGGGAGATTGATGGAGAGAACCTTGATGTTGAGGGAGAGCAGCAAGCAGAAACACAAAGAGATTCAGTGCCAAAAGAAACAAAAGAAGCAGCAGAAACAGTTACTACTGCTGACATTAATAGAGCAGCAGAAACTGTGAAAGAAGTTTTAACAGATCTTGAGATTGTAGAAACCTTACTTAAAGCCAAGAATGATACTCCCAAGGTCACTTCAAAGACCAAAGGAGTAATCATCAAAGAACAAGGTGAAGTGATCAAGAAAGATAATAGCAAGAAGGCAATGAACAAAGACAAAGGAAAAGCAAAAATGGTGGAATCTGATCAACCAATCAAAAAGCAAAGGTTGGTTGAATCAGATGAAGCTTTAGCTAGAAAGATGCAAGAAGACATTGAAGAGGAAGAAAGAGTTCAGATGGAAAAGGACAGGGAGATGGCAAAAGCTCTAGCTGCTGAACTGAATGAAACTTATCAACTGAGTATGGCAACTGAAATTGCACAGAAGAAAGCTGCAAGTATGAAGAAATCAGTGGTGAAAACAGTTGCAAAGAAGAGAAAACCCTCAAAGACATTCCTAGGTACCCATGAGAGAAACACGATGATTATATTTCTCAAAGGTGCTGTAGGAGTCAAAAAGGAGATGTTCTCCAAAATGTCTTTTGAGAAGATCAAAGAGCTGTATGATTCAGAGATGTTGAAGCTTCAGGGAAATGAAACTGCTAGGGTGGAGATGGAGAAGAGGATAAAAGAAAGTAATGACTTTGATTGTCAAAAGCCATTTCCAGATGAGCAAGAAACACCTCCTAAGAAAGAGTCCACTCTGGGAGAAAGTCTAAGGACTTTAAAGAGAACAAAGATGATGGCAAGAAGAAAGCCAATCAAGAAGCCTAGAGTATCTGAAGAAGAGGCTGAGAAGGTTGCTGAAGAAGAAGGGGCACCTGAGTCATCTAAACAGAAAGAGCCATCAAACACTGATGATGTAAATTTGTATATGGTAGTGATGGACAAAGTGCCTGAACCAATTTCAGCAGAACCTGTAGGAGTTAAGCCCCCTGAGGTCATTCACTGGGATACATTGACAGTGGATGGAAAGGAATTCATAAGGCTGAAAAGAAAGGATGAAAAGTATGAAGTGTTCAACACATGGGCAAAAATTGTCAGAACATGCTCTAGATCAGATATTGAAGAGATGTTTGAGATAGGAATGAAGTTGTATGCAGATATTCTAAAGGCTCCAGGGATTTCAATTACAAAACTAGTAATGGAGTATCTGTGTATGATGTTCAAACCTGAAGAAGTAGAGCATTTGATCAAGGATGTCTTCAAATCAGTAAACAGTTGGACTCTATATGAAATTAGTGGAGTATATACAGTGACTTTGGATTTAAATCACACTGAATACTTCCTAGTGGATAGAGTGTATAATCATAGCAGATTGAAGCTACATGCCATGCTGAAGAAAAAGTTAAGGTGTGTTCCAGATTCAGAAATGGCTAAATACTTGATTCAAAGAACCATCAATCAGAGTTTGGGATTGGATGCAAACACTGGAATTTAGGCCATGATAGAGTTTTGGGAGCATCTTGAAGAAAATTTGAAGAACTTGACTTCTCTTCCTAAAAGTCAAGTTAGGGGGAGATTGTTGGGAACTGAAGAATTCATCAAGTATGGTTAATGCTGCTGGTTCAAAGTTACTACTGCTAGAAGACTTAAAGGTTAATACTGCTGAGTGTTACTACTGCTAGTACTATTAATACTGCTAGTCAAAGTTAGTACTGCTTGAACAAAGTTAGTACTGCTTAGTTAGTTAGTACTGCTAGTGGTTAGTGCTGCTTAGTAGTTAATGCTGCTAGAAGGAATTTAATGCTGCTGAAGATTAATATTGCTTATATGATGAAGATTCGCATGAAAGGATATACATGGAAGCTTAGAGATATACATGGAAGATATACTGAAGATATTTTATTTATTGTAATTATCTTTGTATTCAGTATATATATTGTATAGTTTAGAATAATGAGTTAACTTTTGTTTTTCATTCTATTAGAGAGAAAATCAACCTCAAGGCATAGATCCTAATTCTAGAGAAGTAGAATTCGTATTGGTGAGCCTGTTGATCAATATTGAGGTTGAGTGTGTAATCTTGTAACTTCAAAGCATTCAATACAAGTTTACAATTTGTTCTTCATATCTACTGTGTTGATTTACTGTTTTGATTAAATATCAAAGTGTTATTCCGCAAACTTCTTTGATATTGTTTCTGATAATTAATTCTTGTTGAGAATTCGATCCTGACACAGATTCAAGAAGAAGTATATGTCCAACAATCACCAGGGTTTGAGAGCTCCAAGTACCCAAATCATGTCTACTTTTTGGACAAGGCTCTGTATGGACTGAAACAAGCTCCCAGAGCCTGGTACGACATACTTTCAAACTTCCTCCTTGCCAATGGTTTCGAAAGAGGTACAACTTATACTACGTTATTTTATAAAAAGAGAAAAGGTGAGATTCTACTTGTACAGATCTATGTTGATGACATTATTTTTGGGTCCACAAATGATCTATACTGCAAAAAGTTTGAATCATTGATGAAAAGTGAGTTTGAGATGAGCATGATGGGAGAACTTAGTCAACTTACATTCTTCCTAGGATTGCAAGTCAAACAAACCACAGAGGGGATTTTCATAAATCAATCAAAATATGTCTCTGACATACTTGAAAAATATAAGCTCTCTGACTCTTCACCAATGAAGACTTCTATGGCCACTGGATCCAAACTTCATGCAGATCCAGAAGTCCAGTCTATGGAGTGTAAACTCTACAGAGGAATGATAGGGCCTCTGTTATACTTAACCGCAAGTCGACCCGATATAATGTTTGCCACATGTCTCTGTGCAAGATTTCAAGCTAACCCCAAAGAATCTCATCTTTATGCTGTCAAGAGAATCTTCAGATACCTAAAAGGGACCAAGAATCTTGGTCTCTAATATCCGGAGAACTCTGGCTTTGATCTTGTGGCCTATACAGATTCAGATTACGGAGGATGCAAGCTCGACAGAAAGAGTACCTCTGGGAGTTGCCAATTCCTTGGAGGGAAACTAGTAAGTTGGACTTCCAAGAAACAGAATTGTGTCTCGACCTCTACGGCAGAAGCTGAATACGTTGCCGCTGCCAGTTGTTGCTCACAAGTTCTATGGATGAGAACCCAACTCAGAGACTATGGATTTGACATCGAGAAAATCCCCATCCTCTGTGACTCCAAAAGTGCCATTGCGATATCTGCCAATCCAGTTCAGCACTCTAAAACAAAGCATATCGATATCAGGTATCACTTTCTGAAACATCATGTGGAGCATGGGACAATAGAGATGTACTTTGTGCCCACAAATTACCAGATTGCCGACCTGTTCACGAAGGCATTGGATGAGAAAATATTCACTTTTCTAGTTGGTAAGATTGTTATGCTTAACATGAGTTGACCACAGAGCCTCTGCTGTACATATTTACCTTTATGCAACTTACTCCTTGTTTGTAAATAGTTTCTTAAGCTTTCTTTATTATATTTTTTTTTCTTCTTCCAATCAATGTCCTGTACATGTCTTATCTTTATATGATCCAAGCATAGTTGAAGGGGGAGCAGACTGAACCATCAAAGACCGATCTTGACTATTCAAGGGGGAGCAAGACAGTTCTGCGCAACACAGACTACAGAGTGAGGTTAGTCCATCTGAACCAAGGGTCAAAACTCTTTCTCGAGCACTATGCTCTCAGAAAGACCCCACTTTGTACCAAATTTTCTGTCAAAACATTGAAATGATCAAATCTTTGAAAATCTTTCCTTAAAAAGAAATTTTTGGTCTCAGAACCTCTGAGGTCGACCACAGAGCCTCTGTACTTCGACCACAGAGCCTCTGAGCCTCAAAACTGGATATTTGACCGAATGCAACTCTCTAAAAGGAACTCGATAATTTCATCGAACTTTCATTCCTCTTACAACGCTCTGTTGATCAAAACCTTGCCTATGACCTCAGAAGCCTCTTATCCACAGAGATTCTGTCATTCCCATCACTTGAAATTCAGGTCATTTGCTGCAGGTTATTTCTTAAACGTCACCGTCATGTGGAAATAGTAAATGCCACGCGCGTGAGAATAGGGTGGCGCACGTCCTAGATCGTGCACCGCCATCATCTGACGTGGCAATATTTTATTGGTTCGTAACCTGTACCGTCGTTTTTTAGAAACGGTTTCTTATCCGTTACCACTCATTACGGATTTCAAATTTTATTTTTTACTGCCTAATCTTTTTACCCTCTCTCTGTATATATTAACCCCTTCCATTCCATACATCCTTTTTTTCCTGCTATCCTCTTTCTCTCAAGAACTCTTTTGCAAAGGCTCGATTGTTCTTCCATTTCCATGGCGTCTCGCTCCGTTTCTTCCAAGAAATCCAAGGGTTCTTCTGCATCAAACAACTCGATGCATTCTGAAGCCAAAAAGGCCGATTCCCATTCTGTTGAACAAGAACATGTGTTAACAAGCAGAATGCTCTCCTTCACACACCATGATTACCACTCCAGACAACTGAACCTCAAGCCTAACAATCACTATGTTGTCTTGGAACCCAAGGGATACCCTGAGGAAGCTGCTCCTTTACCTCAAATCCTGAAAAACCACATCCTCACAAAAGCCCTAACCCTAAAAAGAACCGATATTCCTGAAACTTACATTCAACAATTCTGGTTGAGTGCTAAGCATGAAAAACTAGACCATTAAGGTTACTGTGTCATGGGTTATACCACTCATCCCTCCACTACTCCAATACTGGACCTTGGCATAAACCGTAGAAGGGTCGCAGAGGTATTCGAGCTTCCTACCAAGACCCAACTGAACCTGTTAAAATACTCTGACGAACCCTCTGACGATGAAATCCTAGAGTTTCTCAGGTTCATGGGGTACGCTGCACCAATCTCCAGAAGAACTGAATTCAGACGCCAGAACCTTCCACCTCTGTGGAACATTCTCTTCTCCATCCTAAACCGCTGTTTGACTTGCAAAGTAGGCAGTCCTGACCAATCTAGCCATACCATACTCGCAATAATGTATGGCATGTACTACGATTTACCTTTGGACTATGCAACACTAATTTTCAGAGAGATCAGAAATGCAGTCATAGCCAAACAAGAGGACCAAGCCCGAGGTACAGAGCCCAAAAATCTTGTCTTCAACAGGTTCTTTGCACTTCTGCTAGGAGATGCTCTGATATGAGAAGGGAAGTTACCTGCAGAGGGTAAGATGATCAAAGTCTACGACATGAAGTCGCACAAGCCCACTGTTCTAAAAACTGGGTATCCTGGAGCAAGACCTCTGTCAGCCCGTATTTTGGCCTACCTGGGTAGTGAAGATGGGGTTAGGACTTACATTCGTGGGCACAGGACTCCTGCACCGAGTCCTGCAACCCCCCCACGTGTAGGATTCCAAGTGGGAGAAATAGTTGTGTACCTTAGGACTGAGGTAGGTGAGGGACTTGGAGTTGAGACAGCAGAGGAAACCCATGTTAGGACAGAGGTTGTAGTTGGGTTGGGGGAAAAGAAGCATAAAAAGAAAAGGACACCCAAGAAGAGAGTCGCAGAAGGAGAGACTCCAAAATCACCCTCAGAGGTTGCCAAGCCGAAAAAGAAGGCTAAGAGGTTAACCAAAGCCGCAACCTCTGAACATGTCACTCGAGAAGTCAAGGAACCTGCAGAATCTGAACAACCTCTGCAGAGAAGAAGGAGAAAAGCTCACATCATTGAGAGCTCTGAAGAACGACCATCTAGCCCTCTCCAAGTCACAATGGACATAGCTAAAGAGATACAGAAGCAGCACTCTAAGAACTTAGGCGAAACCGCAGACATTGAAGTGCAAGATGTTACGAGGCTTTCAAGCTCTGATGATGAGGGTACCAAAATCTCGGAGAAGGAGATTGAAGAAAAAGATGCCTTTGGCACACAACCTAAACCAACTCCCAGTGCAACCCATGTTACTACCCCTACAGTTCTAGTGCAGAAGGGTATTGAAGAAGGACCGCACAGTCCGAACCCAACCCTAACCAGCCGGACAGAGGATATTCCTTCATCCTCTGTACCACCATCCAAGGAAACCAAAGCCACCTCACCCTCTCAAAAGGGTGAGAGTGTTGTTTTTCGTGTCCATTCTCCCCAGGACATAACTCTACCACACGCAGAAGCATTCGTTGCCTCTGCCACACACAAGAGTGACCCCCAAACCACCTCAGAGTTGGTGGTGCGAGAACACATTGATTCTGTGATTCTAGAACAATCACAGGATTCATTCAAAAAGGATCTTGAAGGAGTCTCTGAACCCTCCTCCAAGAAACTTCTTGACAGAACTTTCATAGATGCTTCCTCTGTGGAACATCGAGGATTGGAAGGAAATCCTCCAGAGCTCAACATATTCACCGGCTCTGAAGGTGCCAAAGACTCGTTGGCCAAATCTGGAACATGTGTTGTTCCAGAGGTTACCTCGGACACCTTTGTCATGAAGTGCGAGTTTAAAGCCTTCGTTGACATGGTATCCCAAAAATTTGACGAGTTGAAAAGCTTTGTCACAAGGGAATCACAAGCCCACTCTCAAATCCTTGCAGAGGCTATCAAAGCAAACACAGAAGCTCTGAACGACCTTCGTCAATCGACAATTCAACAATCAGCGGTGATCACTAAGCTAACAACGAACTGTGCGACTCGAGATGATTTAAAGGCTTTTGGTAAAACAATCATCGCCCATTCCAATCAAATTCAGATTCTGGGGGATCTCTGCACAGAAGAAATTCCAAAATTTTCTGCTCAAATAGTTGAGTCACATGTGGATGACCTGACCAAACTTCGAGAAGAAATCAAGGATATAACTCGCAGTGTTATAGTCCTTTCCAACCTCAGGCGTCCACCTCTTCACCCCCACCATCAACCTCTGCACCTGACCTCTCTGCCTTTGCCACAAAGACTGAATTAGAAACAATAGGGAGAATGGTTCTAAGCAATCTCAACCTTATTGGATCTAACATCTCTGAAGAGGGAAAGAAACTCACAGAGGATCTGAAGAAAACTGTAGCCACGATCAGGTTCAAGTCTGATCTGGAAGTCAACAAACTGTCGTTGGCTATAGAGGATGTTCTCAAGAAGATTATGAAGCATGTCGACGAGCACCTCTGCAAGAGAAGGAAGAGGAAGGCACCTGCGACTTGACAAGGGGAGGCATCGCAGAAGAGGGCTCACCATGATGATCAAGATCCAGATGCCTCTGGCCCTGGCCATCATGAGGGGGAGAAGGCTTTAGCAACAAAAAGTTCTGCAGTTGTCATCGCCGCCACTCCTCTTCAAGCCCTACCTCTGCAGAAGACATCCTCAGAGGTACACAAAACGCAAAACCTCAAGTCATGTGCCTCTGCAGTGTCACATAAAGAAAAGGTGAGTGTTGGCTCTGAACATATTGCAGAAGGGCTCACAAAGTTCGTAGAACCCTTAAGCCCTGAACTTATGCCCACTGCACCCACACCTGTTGTACAGTTTCAGAGCCTTGATCCCGTAAACACAGAAGATATATCAGAGACCCCTTTACTGAACAAAGAACAAAAAGCCTCTGAACCCGACAGAAAGAATCCCTCAGAACAGAAACAACAAGAGGACAGGGTGAAAGAGATCGTTCAATCGATGGACGCCATGAGAATTCCAATCCCAAGGCCTTCACCAAAATAATTCAAGTTCCAAGAGAACATTCACACCTATCTTTACAGCGTAGAGCCCGAGGCTGTCTTCTTAGCACCGAACTTGCATCCCCTAATCAAAGAGGACATCAGAAGACGTTTTGAGCAAACTGCACAAGAAAGGAATAAAGTGTTCTCTACAGAAGATATAAAGACTGTAATGATGATCTCTCTGCACTCCTTCGCCAATAAGTCAATAATGTATGCTAAGTACTTAGTTGAGAGAAAAGATGGGAAACAGTACACGTTCACAGATGCAGACTTAAAGAACCTTTGCGCCTATGACCTTCCTCAACTACATGCCTTCACAGAGCAAAGACTTGAAAAGCGAAAGGAGTACATGATAGCAAATGGCAGGATCAAGGAGGTGATGCGCGAACATGTTAGATATCATAGCAAAAGGGATTTCGAGGTAGCTCTAAAACTCGAAGTCGAGAAGCTATCGATCACCAAACCAAATGACCAATTCCCTGGAATCGAAAATGTTCCATCAAACTCTTTAATCACAGAGCCTGAGTTCGGATTCATTTTCAAAGACGATGATGAGCTCAAAAAGATATACAGGCCAAATCAAAGTCACAAGTACTCGAACAACACTCTGCTGAAGATAAAGAACACGATTCTGAGGAAGAAGGGCACAGAGACTGTACAAGCGGGACCTGCAGAGACAATGATCGGACAGATTGATGCTCAATTGAAGTACAGGGAACTCATTCTATCGATGAAGAGAACTCTAGCAGAAAGCTTCACCAACCCGATAAATGATTTTCCCCAATGACTTCTGTAATCTTTTGTTGTTAATTCATGTATTTTGTTTCTTAATGTAATTGCCTTTTGGATTTTTTTCTTTTATGAACGAATATCGATTTTCAGAGGTTGAGTTCCTTTCACCTCTTTTTGTTTCTAGCTTAGCCAACACCTCAAAATTCAAAATTTTATTTTTCATCACTTAGGGGGAGATTGTTAGCTCCATCTTCCAAGATTAGAAGTGTTGAAAAATAGGCTAAGTATAGAAACTTCTGTTGTCTGCTAAGTCACCATAGAAGATGCAAAGCTCAGAGGTTACTCCGCAGAAGATGTACCCGAGGTCAAACCTGATGATGATTCTCAGATCACAGAGCCTCTGTGAAGGCTAACCTCTGGAGATCAATGTTGAAGCTTTTCACAAAGATAGTTCAAGACAAGACCACGTGCAGAACACGTGAGGCCTGTGTACGAAGATCCTCAAGATCAAATTAATGGGCGTCCCACGATGTTTTACTTTACAGGTGGCATTCCGTTTTTGGATTGTCAGTCTTTGTCTTGTACTAAGGGGTGCATCCTTCTTGTATATTATGGGAGCACCACCTTAGAGTTTCTGAGAGAGAACGCGAGCACACAATAGAAAATAGATTTTGTATCTTCCAAGAGAATTTTTGCACATACCAGTGCGTGTTCTTGGTGTTCTACAGTAATCAATGAAACAGTTGTTTGAGTGATTATCTCGTAATATTTTACTTCCTGTTTATTGATTTACTTGTGTGTTTACTACCTTGCATGTTCTATCTTACTTACATATCTTAAACGCTTCCGCACTCTGTTTAATTAACTTGTGTGTAGTGAAAGGTTAAATCAAGTTAAAGAACATCTTAACTGGGATCAACATAAATCAAACACAATTGAATCACAAACACAAAAATTAATATTATAAAAGCAAGAACAATTGATTCTCAATAGTATAAACGACAAATTTTAATAAATTTAGATTTGTGACATAAAAAATCAAAACCCTAAAATCAAAAAACTAAAACTCTAAACAAACTTATACAAATCTATTCATGAAATCAGAACCCTAAACAAAATTTGAAATCAAAACCCTAAATAGATTTGAGTTTCGACTTCAAACTATAGATAGATCTAGTTTTTGACTTCAAAATCTTAAACAAACATGGATTTCATTCTTTGTCTGTTAGGTTGCGACCTACATCTAGAAGAGGGTTTCCATTATTCAAAACATTTAAAAAATGGATAAGATCCCAAAATACCAAATTCGTAAGTCATAGATACTTTCCAAAAACCCAAAACAACACTAAAACACGATAATACATTATCCAAGAATAACACCTATCGATGACGGGGGAGGCCCGTTTCTACTGAGAGTGGTAGGAACAAAAAATAATGCTACTCATTCAATGTTGTCGACTTCTAACAGGTTTCACCTCAAGAGTCAGTTGACCTTAGTGTCTATACTGAAGAATAACACCTCAAGGCTCACACACTTAGTGCCCAGCTCCATGGTAGCACCTCAAGCATAGTGGTTCTTAGTTCCTACCCTTCTGGATAGCACCTTAAGACTCAACCCTCCTAGTGTGTACTTGAAGAATCATTCCAACCACAAACTCAAAAACAAGTGTTTCAGAGTCCAACCATGTAATACCCGCGGTTCTGGAGTCTAACCCCACACAGGTTCTATACCGACAGAACCACCATCACAAGACTGACTCACATGCTTATGGATCCAATGCTTTACAGTCTAAATTACATGACCCCAAATGAGTGGCGAATGTACTTAAAACATGCAATTCTCAAATAAGGATGCAATAAGTGCATATCAAACCCAAAGCTCCACATTGAGCTATTAAAACCAGACAAATGTCCCCAATACATATCAGAGTGAAAACCGAGCCAAAAGCTCAACAAATTCCATTTACTATTTTTTAAAAGTCATCATATGAAATAAATTTATTAAATCAACGTTTATGTAAACACGCGCTCCAAAGATCTGACTAACTTGAAAACACATCTTTATCGTCTTTCAAACGATTTATAAAACCAAAATAACACCATTAAGTGCATTTACATTAAATGATGTCCATGTTATGTCATAAATCATCAAAGAATTATTAATGTGATTTATTTAACAAAATATCCCAAAATCCCAAATATAACCATTTTACAAGAATTATAAAATTAAATGTAAAAAAAATGCAATTCTCATCAAATAAATATTACATTTGATAAATAAAGAGGGAGGCGCCAATGACCGATTTGATAAGAGTCAAGCGCCTTCCATATTAAATTGAACGAGCCTTCAAAGATGCCAACTTTACTATAACTTTACAACAATTGGTTTCCAATTTTCCACCCGACTCATATTTTGCCCAAATGGAAGACTCAAATATGTGAAATGAGCACAAACAAGACTATGAGCCATCACTTCCACCTCGTCTCCGAACACCCAAGCCATAAAGTTTGCTTTTGTAAAAATTAGTTTCCAAGCCTAAAACCTCTTGGAAACAGTTTAAAATCCCATTATAACTCTCATATTTTTTGAACTCCATTCGCAGAAGAACAATGAGTCATCAACAAGCTGTAAATGGGAAATCCTTACTTCTTCAATCCCAACTACAATACCCTTAAAACTACCATTATCTAAGCCTCTTGAATTGCAACTTTTAGCCCCTCCATGACAATTAGAAAAAGAAAAGGAGATAAGGGATCTCCTTGACGAAATGCAGAATCTAAATCTATCGTGTTGTTTCATATAAAACCAATCAAATAAACTCAGTAAATTCCACACGAAATAAGGTTTAGGGAGGGCATGATATATGCAAATCTTATCTTTACTTCAAGAAGTAGAGAAGTTGTTTTTGTGTAAAAATTGTTGTTCCATATATATGTACATATAGAAGAGGATAAACATTTTTTTATTGTAATATGGTCAACCTTTTTGACACAATAAATTTTCTTTTCATTATAATCCCATTTGCCAATACGGGCCGGGTGCACGGGTTAGAGCTCAATCGGCTTATCGCAAATTTAAAGGGCTTTAAAGATGCACACGCTTAATTTTATGGGGTGCACTAAAATTTTTATAAATATAAGGGTGCTCTGAAACATTTTAGAACTTAAGAGACTGAACTAAATTCAACATTTTCATAGAATTGAAATTTGAATCTAAGACAAGTTGACTAACACAAAAAAGCGAGTTAACAAAATAGCGGACTAACTCGCTGCTCCCAGTCACCAACACCATTGGCTGCTCGTCGGACATCGTCATTAGCTAAATACTAGATCAGCCCTAAATCTAATTTGCCTTTAATATTATTTGCTTTATTGTCTTATTGATTTGTTCTAAATCTATTTTGATTTGTAATTTGTTTACTTTTACTTGATACTTGTTAGTGATTTTAGCGTTACAGGTTTGTCTTATTCGTCGTATTGATTTGATTAGTGATTGTAGACTCTTAGTTAGATGTTAATTTTCTAAATTGTAGTCTCTTAATTTGATGTTAACTTTAAATTCCTCAAACCCTAGTTGTTTTCATGTTGATGTTATTGTTAATTTGTTTGGTTGATTTGTAATTTTCTGTAATCCCTAGTTGTTTTCTTGTTGACGTTAATTTGTTAATCAATTTTCATTTGCTCAAATCCGAGTACGTGATGTTAATTTGGTTAGTTAGTTTTAATTTGCAAAACATCCTATTTAACATTCAAAGTCCTAGATGCATAAGAAAACAAAATTAGAAATCTAGAAAAAAAGTAACGGATAATTGGAATCAAATCCTAAAAATTGGAAACCATTAAAAAACCAATCGAAAAGGCCACCGAAGGTGAAATTCTGCCAAAAACACGTCAGACGTAGGGCGTTTGCTCAAAAGGTTGATTCCATTTGCAAAAATGTATTTTATGCCCAAATCGACACAGTTGAATCCCCCCCCCCCACGTGCGTCAAACCACGTTGACTTTTTCACCAAATCAAAGCACGACTTTACGTGCCTTCGATCCATCTTTGCCCAAAAGTGTTATGCAATTAATTTGGTGTACGGTTCATAAAATTTCCTAAGTCCGCCTCTGTTGCCAATTAATCATTCTCTTGAATACATGCTATAAAATATCTTGTTATCATGTAACAAAATATACTTACAATCTTCCTTGGAATTTACTTTACAATGATTTGAGACTAATCTATGACTTGATTAGTAGATTCATGATTCATGGTATTACCATAAATCTTGACCCAACCAACCAACCATCTCTACAAGCAATCAAGATCTATCACCAATGCATCAAGTGTAAATGCAAACAAGTTGAAAAAACTTATAGCACTGTGTTGTAATCTTTGATCAATTTGAACAATTTTCTATCGCAAACCAACTATATTTTGAACCTTGATGTTACCAATAATCTCCACATGAACACTTCCCATCTTTGAAATAGTGAAATCTTCGAACATCCCTTACGATGATCTCCCTCTCCACGACCCTTGAAATGAACTTGGTTGCAGAATGACAGTCGTTGCAAACTCTAAGGTTTTTAGCAACTCGAATCGGAACTCCAGGCGGGGTGTTCAGTAACCCAAACGCTATTGCCAACCGTTCACTGTGGCCACATAACAGATTCTCCTTTTCCTCCTCGTTTACGTTGTGAAGAACACATGATGTATCGGGCACATAACCTTCCTGTTTCAATCTCTCCGATAACGTTTCAAGATAGTCATGGATTTGCTTGCTTTGCGGGTGTGACAAATCCCCAGCTACAAATTTATGAACTTCATCATCAAACTCGATCCAACTGCAGCCCGGTTCTTTCTTTACTCCATTTCTGATCATATTCTTCCTCACTTTGGTTGCTTCCTCCCATAATCCCACTGATGAGTAGATGTTGGATAGTAGAACATAGTGGCTAGCTACATCTGGCTCCAATTGGAGTAGATTATGGGCTGCAATCTCTCCTAGTTCCACATTTTGGTGAATCCAGCAAGCACCAAGTAAGCTACTCCAAGCACCCACTTTGTTGAACCATGGAGGCATGCTGTTAATGAGCTCGTAGGCTTCGACTAACTGACCAGCTCGACCAAGCAAATCAACCACACATCCATAGTGATCTTCGGTTGGGTCAACCCCATATTCGTCTTTCATTCTACGGAACAAGTTTCGGCCTTCATTTACCATCCCTGAATGGCTACATGCTGCAAAAAGTGAAATGAAGGTCACCTCATTGGGCTTGACTTCGGCCACCATGCTTTCGAAAAGTGATAGGGCTATATCTCCTTTTCCATGCATACCGTAAGCCATGAATATAACGTTCCATGTGATCACGTTTCTGACAGGCATCGAATCGAACACACTTCTGGCTAAGTTTAAGCAGCCACATTTCGCATACATATCGGTTAGTGCACTTCCAACAGCAACATCTGATGCCAATAGATTTCTAACAGCATAAGCATGGATTTCTTTCCCTTTTGCTAGAGCTGCTAAGGCTGCACAACCTGGAAGAACTGTCATTAGTGTTATTGAATTCGGTTTACATGTAATTTTTTTGGCATCATTTTGTTCGTCTGTTTCATCTCTTTGTTTCATCTTGTGTAGCAGATCTAATGCGTGTTCATGACATCCAGAAACCACATATCCTGTGATCATTGTGTTCCAAGAAACTGTATCTTTAATCTCCATGCTGTCAAATATGTTTCTTGCAATATCAACCTTCCCCATTCTACAGTACAAGTCCATTAGCGCGTTTCGCACATACCCATCTTTTGCAAAACCCAATTTCACAACGTACCCGTGCATGCCTTCTTTGTCACGAAAGGCTTCACAGTGCACAGAAGCTGGTAATACACTCGCCATCGTTGTAGGGTTTGGAAAAAGTCCTGAAAACTCCATCATTTCAAGGAAAAGCATCAACGATTGATCGTAAAAACCATTTTGTGTATAACCAGCAAGCATAGCATTCCAATTTGCAAGACTCGTGTTTACAACACCATCAAAAACTCTACGACCAGTGGCAACTTCTCTGCAATTGCAGTACATGTCAACTAAAGCACTACACACATATGAATTTTTGATCAAATCACTGTTTCTTATTGCAAAAGCATGAATTTCCTTCCCATGATTTAATAACTCCAAATGGGAGCAAGCAGGAAGAACACTTGAAATTGTGACTCCATCAGGCTTCATCCCTTCAAGAATCATAAGATGGAAGACGGCCATAGCATCCTCGAACCGATCTTTCTGTGAGAGTGAGCTTATCATGGTGTTCCAAGAAACCATATTTTTTCCATCAAACATCTCAAATAGTGAAATTGAATCTTCAATTCTTCCAAGTTTTGCATACATAGACATCAAAGAGTTGTTTGTAAAAGTCATACTCTCCCCAACTCTCAAATTGTAAGCATGAACTTGCTTCCCAAGCATGACACCACGGCGATTTTCTAAATTCGAACAAGCTAGCGCCATGCTCACCAATGTAAAAGAATTAGGTTCCACTCTATCAAAATGCATTCCCCTAAACATATCCAACGCAAGCTCCCATTCCTCCAACCTACATAATGAAGCTATCAAAGTGTTCCATGACACTTTATCTCTTTCAGTAATTCTATCGAACACCTTGAGGACATCACTCAAACCCCCACATTTCCCGTACATATTCAGCAGTGTATTGGCAACGGTCACTGAAGATGCGTCGTACCCGAGTTTAACTACAGCACCATGAATCTGTTCACCCAAATTCAAGTCCTGAGTTTGTGTAAGTGCTTTTAAAACTGCCGGGAAAGCGAAGTTGTCGGGCCGGTAACCGGCAGTTGTCATGTCGATGTAGGACGAAATGGCTTCTTGGAAGTTGCCGGAGCGGGTGTGAGATCGAAGTTGTTCGATCCATGAGGAATATGAGCGTGAATCTGATGTGGATTTTTGAATTGATGAAGGGGTTTTGGGGGAAAACCCAAAATTGTGGTTTTTGTTAATGGGTTTGTGTTGTTGGTGGTGCGTTTGAAAAGGGTGAGAGACGGTCAATGCGGACATTGGTAGTTGAACTCAAAACTATGTTCCCTCTTTTCCACAGAGAAAAGAGGAAAGATGGGATTGGATAATTGATCCAAAGCCTTTTGTAATCTCATCCAAAAACAAAATTTTGATGGCTCACATCCACCCACAATATCGATGAAGAAGAAAGATAATAATAATAAAAAAAGGAATAAACTCTAATTTTGGTCCCCTGGTTTATTGAAAAGAGGACTTGCTTTGATAACTCTAGAAATCGTCCCCATGGTTTTCATTTTGCTATGAAAGTGATCATCCGTCACTAACTACGTTAATTATCTCTATTAAAGATAGGGGGTATTTTTATCAATTTAAGTTTCCTTTTATATTTTTTAACCTGGCCCATTAAACAGATCAAAAGTACAGTTGAAGCATTGATCAACAAAGAATTCAACCCCTATTCAAGCATCGATCAACAAAGAATTCAACCCTTGTTCAAGCATCGATCAAAAACCCTTCTGACCGATCAAAACCCATCGATTCAAAACCCTTGATTGCAGAATCCATTAGAAGTCGCAAAATCAATTGGAAGTCGACGATCAATTGGAAGTCAGACGATTAAGAACTCTCGATTCCTTACTGTAACGATGTTGGTCCGATTCCCATAGTTGAAAAGAATGATCGATGGGCGTCTACTATTAATCGACAATTGCTTTCCTGCAAATTGGGCAAGTTCCCACGTTAATATATGTGTTACGGTATATTTTGAAACTAGATAATAGTATGTATTAATCATATTTTGATGAAACTGATGAATATATTCACCCATGAATACATAGTATATATTCATCATATTTTGATGAAACTGATGTGAGGTATTCTTATCAATGTTGAGGCTTCCTCTTGGAAAAGAGGTACTCTTTGACTTCAGATGTCAAGACATCTAATTTTCAATCTCATGTTGATAAAAGTTTTGGATGGTATCATTTGTGTTTGAAGAAATGAAATTTCTTCATGGGTTGTATTTGCCCAAAAGGGAAACAAAGATGGAGTGTCAATTGGTTACTTGATACAATGTACAATAATGCTATTCATTTTATTTTATGCCCACCAATGCATCATCATTATGGGTTCAAGGACCAGTGACTTATAGAATTAAGGGGGTGTCCCTTCTGCTCCGTTATTGGGTATTTATGAGGAAGCTGAAATCAAGGATGTTTTACAGAAACAAAACAAAATTTCTTTCCTTCTCTACTTCTTTTTGCTCTAACAGGACACCAAAGATGATCAGTTTAATATAGTTTGTTCATGGTTTATGCTTTACAACCGGTTCTTAAACTAAAGAGAGAAAAAACTAACTTGTAGCCAAAATGTGTAACACCCCCAAATCTGAAAATAGCAACTAATTTAAAATTTTCTAAATACATCAATGAATGATTCATCTATAATCACAAATTAAGATTTAACCTCAACACGCATATTCATTCTACACATACAGTCTATAATAAGGACGGGTGTTACTAAAACCCAATAATAGTCACTATCTCCAACCGTGGAAGACTTCACCAAACTACTTACTCTCGTGTAAGTCTAATGCTCAACTCCTCAAAGCACTGCAAGAACCAAACCTCAACTGGAACCTGATGCACATGCCGACAAATAAAAAGGTTAGGCTTAACGCCTAGTGAGCTCAAGAGTTTTTATTAGAGATAAATAAAGCATTAATTTTAAGAATGTTATTTAAAATCATGATTTCCAAAATGCAATACATTTGATTTGAAAGCAACCAAAAATGAAATACATTAAATCTCAAAACAATCTCCTTTCATCATTCACCCCTTTCGTGATTAAAATCATAAAGCAAACGTCTCTTTAAATAAAGTCAAAACCCAAAGTGCACGTAAAACATAACTGACATTATAATGATCAAACACTGAAAACGTAGATAACTCCAACTTCCAAAACATCCCAATAACTCGAATGAGTTTCAATAACCAAAACCTTAAAACATAGATAAATACTTATACTCAAACGTCTCCGAAAACATGGATTATAAAACTCCATAACCAAAACCACACCTATTGGTGACGGGGAAGACCCGATTACATTGTACGTGACGGAACACAAGAGTAGGCCACATAATTATGTAAGAAATCAAAACATGTGGGTTACACATAAAACACCCACCGAGCTCAACTCCTCTGAGTCTATCACTCGAAAACATCAAGTCAACCCCTCTAAGTCTATTCCTGAAAGTTCCAAAACAGGGGAACTTATGCACAAGGGAATTACACCTTACTGCCCATGAGACGTTGCCCGACCGTATAGGTCCATACATTACTTATCATAGTGACCCGATGCCTATTCCGTGCCAAATGGTGAACCAAATGCCCAAAACGGGGACCACTACTAGAAAAGTGAGTTTCAGCGACGCGCATTTAGCGACGAAATGTTTCAGCAAGAAGTTAATGCGACAACATGTCGTCTGTATAAACCGTTTATGACGATAATTTCACTTTTACCGACGAAATAAGTTGTTGCTAAAACCCCTGTTTCTTGTGGTGGACATAGGAACACCGTGCCTATGGATCCATTGCACTAACTAAACCATTACATGACTCAAAATGAATGAACTAATGCATTCAAAACATGTAATTCTCAACTAAGATGCAGTAAATGCAAATCATAACCAAACGCTCAACATTGAGCTATTAAAAGCGGACCAGTGTCCTCAAAACCCAACAAAATCCAAACCGAGCCATAAGCTCAACAAATCCAAAGACCCAACGTTGAAATTCATAAAATGAAATCAAACATAAACAACCCGTACTTATGTAAACCCGTGCTCCAAAACATATAATAAATTCCAACGTAGTTTACATTAGGACAAATCGTTTTCCAAGTGAGTTTATAACATTTACCTGTTAAAAGGTCCCATAACATAAAATCATGCATTTCTCCATAACACAAAATGAAATACATTTATACTCAAATCTACTTCCATAAAATAAATCATTAGGATACCAAAATATATGATTTATTTATCCAAAATGCCCAAAATCCCAAAGATGTGTGTTATATAAGTTTATAAAGTTAACACTTTCAAAATAATCCAACTTATCAGCAGTTAACAATTTTATGTAAGACACAAAACACTTTAAAATAAACATTTTGGCATGTACACCGTTTTCACAAATCAACTTGAACTCACCTTGCTAGATTTAGGCTAAATCTAGATTTCACCCCAACATGAGCTTTCTTGAAGAAATCCGAAACTTCAAGCCACAACTTCCAAAAACCTAGGTCCACAAGGTTCCAACCATAAGTACCCATATATAACCATTTAGAATCATTCCCCAAACATTACACATAAAGATCTCAACTTAGGTCAAAAACTCTAATTTCCATAAATGAAGAAAATAGAAGGTTACTTTAACCAAAACTCCAATCCATCAACAAAACACTTCTAGCTTCCACCAAGATGAGCCATACACTCCCAATCTTCAAAATGATGATAAGGGTTTGGTGAAAAACCCTAGATAATTGATGAGGATAGAGAAGAAGATGAAGATGAAGGGTTCCAAGCTTTCTTATCAAACCTTTAGCTTAGTGATGAAGATTCTCCATAAACTTCAAGGATTGTGGTCTCCAATGGTTGAAAACCCTAAAAATCCCAAAAGGATTCGTCTTGGGAGAGAAAGGAGAAGAGGGGGCGAAGGATAAGTGAAATGGGGTGAAAAATCGAATTTTTAAACATAGCCTGGGGTCATCCGCGACTTTGCCACACGACCTTTCCCCGTAGCACAATCGCTGGCAAGGTCGCCAGGATTGTACCGCGGGTGGTCCCGTGGCTGCGACATTGCCACGCGAGAGTGCCCTGTGGCACAATTGCGGGCATTGTCGCCGAGGGCCTGCCGACGCCCGAAAATCTCCGTTTTTCAACCGAAACTCTCTCCTTGCTTCGAAGATCCAAAGTAGGTTATTTCCTTTCCAAGGTCTACGCTCGTAAACCAATAGACGAGCTCGGAGTGACCTTTACTCGTTGGAAATTACGGGTGTTACAAAATGGATCTTACCGAAAAATTTGTTACATACGATATCGTTTTAGTAGACTAAAATCTTACCGGGTAAGTAAGTGAAACAATTGGTTCTTTTGCTATTCTAACTGAAACAATGGATGCAAAATTGATCGTTTGACTTCCAATTGATCGTCGACTTCCAATCGATTCTGCGACTTCTAATGGATTCTGCAATCAAGGGTTTTGAATCGATGGGTTTTTGATAGATCAGAAAGGTTTTTGATCGATGCTTGAACAAGGGTTGAATTTTTTGTTGATCGATGCTTGAACAGGGGTTGAATTCTTTGTTGATCGATGCTTCAATTGGTACTTTGGATCTGTTTAATGGCCTGGTTAAAAAACATAAAAGGAAACTTAAATGGACAAAAATACCTATGCCTTGAACAGAGATAATTGATGGAGTTGGTGACGGAGGACCACTTTCGGAGCAAAATGAAAACCATAGGGACTGTTTCTAGAGTTATCAAAGTTTAAGTCTCGCTTTCAAATATTCAAATAAACCACGGGGACCGAAATTAGAGTTTACTCTAAAAAAAGTATCAAGTTGGAAACTATATTTCAATTAGATAGATTTTGAATGATTTGATACAAAATGATTAAAATGTTTTATATAATTTTAATACAAAATTAAAAATGACTATTTTATAAATATTTTGAATGAATGACAAAAAGTTACCATTTTACTTTTCTGTATTTTATTTTAAATTTTTACAAAAATAATTCCATATTTGTTATTTATTTGCTTAATGAAAGAATGAATCTTCATTGTATTCTCCAAAATGGAGAATCAAAAGTCAAAAATCCATAAAAGAAATTTACATTCATCATTTTGGAGACTAATATTAAATTTATTATTAAAATATTCTGTAAGATCCCACATTGGTTGGGGAGGGGAACGAAAGTTGCCTTATAAGGTACTGGATACCCCTCTATCAGACGCGTTTTAAAATCGTGAGTTCGGGTGTGTGAACAAAGCGGACAATATCTGGTACGGTTGGCCTGGGATGGTACAGATGGTATCAGAGTCGGGAACCGGACTAATGTGTCAGCGAGGACGTTGGGCCCCCAAGGGGGTGGATTGTAAGATCCCACATTGGTTGGGGAGGGGAACGAAAGTTGCCTTATAAGGGACTGGATACCCCCTCTACCAGACGCGTTTTAAAACCGTGAGTTCGGGTGTGTGGACAAAGCGGACAATATCTGGTACGGTTGGCCTGGGATGTTACATATTCATTACAATTTATAAATTATTATTTCTCTTTCCTATTTAGTTTCAAGGATTCTTATTGGTAGAAAGAATGAAAAACTATTTCTCTTTTCTAAGCAATTATTTTTTAGGACATCTCCAAATTTAGAGAAGTTGATTCTTTCTCTCGTACTTTTCTCCATTTTGGAGAAGGTTTTGTAGAATTTGTTGAAGAAAAAAATCCTCAAAATCTTATTTTTGGAGAATTGTTGGAGATCCTTTGAGTAAACTTTAATTTTAGTCGTTAAGGTTTAGAAAAAAAAATGAAAATGGTGTAGGATAATTGTTTCATTGTCTAAAGGATATGGTGATAGAGATAGAGATAGAGATAGAGATAGAGATAAAGATGAAGGATCATGCGAGAAGTTAAAAATTTTGCGAGAAAGCGAGAAGTATGATATCATATATGATTACATGGCATGGGCGTGTTTAATCATATATGATTAAACGTCTATGAATTGCCAATGTAATATGTGTTTAATCATATATGATTAAGCTAGTGTATCATATATGGTATCACACTTCTCCCCTTCTGGCAAAATGATTAGCTTCTCGTTTGAACCTGCCCCTAGAGATAAATATATCAAAGATTGATTAGAACTGAAATATCTCGTAATTATCTACTTGTAACTCATCCATATATAAAGGGCTTATGACTAATGAGAATTACAGATTTCGTTCTCTATTAACCTTTTCTTCTATTTCGTTTTTCCTTTAACACGTAAAGCTCAAAACCTTTTTCACCGTTGCTAAACGATTGTTTTAACCACAGTCCGCCGTTGTTGAACGACTTGTCGCAATTGCGTTGCTACTCCGTTATTCCTTGCTCGTTGCCACGTCTATCAAAAATTATAGTAAGCTTTCTATCAATTTCTTCATAAGTGAATATTATTAAATCATGTTCGAAGAATAATACAACTTATGATTTAATTTATAGAATATTTCTACTATATTTTCGTGGTTGAAATCAATTGAATTGAAGAAAAAAACATATAACCAATTCCAATTCATAATTATTTAGTTTTTGATTGAGTTAATTAAATAAATAAAAATGGATATTAACGTTAAGAAATGATACTGAAAAATAATTATTTGAATTTAATATGGGATTTTATGTGATTTTGATGTAATTATCCAATTAAATATTTATGTGATTTTGTTTTGATCTTTTTCAATTATAAAAAAAAAACTAGGGTCAAAATTCACATCTAAACCTACAGGTTTTTTATGGGAAAAGTTCATAAAAACCCAACAAACTATTTCATTTTAATTGATTAAGTCCTTAAACTAATTTTTTAAATGAAAAAACCATTAAACTTTCTCATTTTGAATGATTAAGTCCCTGAACTATTTTTTTGAAAGAAAAAATCATTAAATTTTTTTTTTATTTTGAATGTAAAAACCATTAAATTTTCTCATTTTGAATAATTAAGTCCCTGAACATTTTTTTTTCAATAAATTAAATAATCGAACTTCTAAAAATTTGTCCAAAAAAACTAACCTATAACCGATTATCTTTTGATTTTTCCTATTTTGATAGATAAAAAATAGATCAAAAAGAGGGAGATCGATGATAGAGGCAACAACGTGTTAGGCGATATGGAGAATGAACAATGTTCGGGCAACGGGGAGTGGCGAGGCAGAGCGATACAATTGTTTGTGTGGGGTTTTAATGGCGTAGAGTTTGTGAACAATAAATCTGATTTAGATTTGTTTTTACTTTAAAACCTTCATAGTCAGTTATAGGTACCTTTAAAAAAAGGGAACCGATTTTTAGAAGTTCGATGGTTTATTTATTCAAAAAATGTTTAGGGACTTAATCATTCAAAATTAGAAAGTTTAATGGTTTTTTCGTTCGAAAAAATAGTTGAGGGACTTAATCATTCAAAATACAAAAGTTTAATGGTTTTTTCATTCAAAAAAAAAGTTTAGGCACTTAATAATTCAAAATAGGATAGTTTATTGTTTTTTTTTTGAAAATTTCCCTTTTTATTGATTAAATAATATTTAATTTGTTTCCTTTATTAGGTGTTTATTGAGTTCATTTATTTACTAAATATTTATCATATTAGTATTAGTATTATTTTAATTTAATAAATGTCTATCATAGTAGTATTATTTAATAAATACTATTTATTATTTATTATATTATTTTATTTGGTGTATGTACTTGAATTGTCAATATTATTTACTTATATAAGCGGATCTTGGTTTGCTCTTGGACTTGTTTTAGTTTCACTTAATTGGATCAATTAAACATATATTTTTAAGCTAATTCAAATAATATATTACACTATTAGTTAATTTAATTTTGGTTTCACCTTATTTAAATTTAATTGTGTTAGTATAACTTGTCTTAGACATATCGTTCTTTATTTAGGCATTCTCAATTAATTACAATTTTGATATGCTTAGTAGGTTTAATTTTTACTGATGTAGTCATGGGTGTACTTTTTGATTAATTTTCCTACATAATATTTAAATGTTTATCTTATTTAAATGTTTATCTATAATTCATAATTGTTATAAATTAAATCTTTATCTTGATCATGAGTTCCTATTCACTAATTTCAATCTTGTAAATAATTTTTGGAAGTTATACTTTCTACCCCTATATATTTGCTCTTTTACCAAAAGCTCTCAAAATACCATGAAGATGTTAAAAGTTAAAATTTCGTTTTGTGCCAAATATAAATATTTATTATGCCTCATTGCAAAAACTCTTAAAATACCATTAATGCATTAAAACATTGAAATTGGCTTTATATGCAAAACTCGTATTCTTTTTAGCCTCTTACCAAAAGTTATATAAAATCGCAAGATATCAAAAGAGTTTTGTCAACTGGGTGTAAATAGCCCTAAGGTTTGTAGGGACTTAAGTAATCCTTGTGGTTCCCCTACTACCTGGAAATCCAATCGATTGAGCGATTTATTTTCGAATATTAATATTGAATAACTCAATAACAACATTATAATGAAATTAATTAATCATATCCCTTATTTACATAAATGGTTGAAATAACTCATCTCGAATTCAACGTCCCAAACTCAAAAGAGCATGAGTACCATATATGAGTATCAAATATAGAGACTACCTTTGTCTGAAAGGTACAAGAAAACACCTAAGAACTATTAAATCCTTATTGACCCTAAGACCAATGTCTTGAAAAAGGTAGAAGCAAAAACCTTATGAGACTTGGTGACTATCCCTAATAGGGAATTTCTTCAACTAGAAACCTCTAACGAAAGGGGGACACCCTAAAAGGGATTACAAAAAATATTCATTAATGATTCCTGAACAAATTGTATAGTAGAATGAAACACGCATACTCAACTACAAGAAGGTAAATGATTCCGACAAAGAAATGGCGTCTCAAAACATGTATAAACTTCTGTGGTAAGGAACTCAGAGAATATGACATTATTCAGAAAATCCTTCCCGCCTTTCATATATCAGTAATCATACTAATGAACTAGTATAAGTTGGAAGGTCGTGTAAAAGGTCGTGTAAAAGGTCAGGGTCAAAGCAAGAGACAAGAAGGGTTTTCTAAAATTTAGCAGAGATGCAACTATTGGCCTAAGTGCTAATGGACTATCACTAGGAAAATGCACTAATGATATCTCTTGTTAAAAGGAAACAAGTTAAAAAAATAAACATTCATACATGTGAGATACTACTGGATATTAGCTATTTAAACCATCTTTTATGTTTTCAAGCTCTTGATGAACTAGATCATTTTTTATGTTAATTGGTTATTAGATTATTTGAAATTTTTTTTGAAGTATCAAATTAATTTTATTTGCAACTGAATATATAATTGTTGTAGATATAAAGAATTGCATCAAAAAACAAATATAAAACTCTCAATGTTCTTCGTTCCGTGTAGGAATTGTATCGAGGAGAACTTGACTGTTTTTATGACATCTCATAGAATCATAAGAAATAGATTATTATTCATTGAATTAATTATTTTAATTCGTCCGACCAAACATTTAGACGATGGATTGTCACTTGTTGCTTAATGACACAAGATAAGTCACTAAAGCACTATATGCATCAAACCTTGTTAAAATGTTTATTTACAAAGGAAAACCATATTATGAATGAAAATGGATATTTATATCACCTTTAATAAATATGGAAGGAAACATATATTAGAGAAGCTAATGTGTCAAACTATTGAATCATATTTTGTCACCAATAATGAACTTCGGGACAATGACACATATATCTTTCTGCATGACCACGTGAGACACCCTGGCCATGGCATAATGATCCAGTTGTTGAAAATTACACATAGACACATTCTCTTTCGAGTGAAAGGCAAAATGAGGCAAATTGCAACTGTTGACTTCTGTAGTATAAGAAGCAACATCACCATCATAATATGCCCTCTCGAATACCTAAAAAATTTGTATACCCTGATCCTTAGCCAAGACAGGAATGAGAACATCCTAAATCTAAGGATATAATACAAAAATATTTCATTCTTACAATGAATACAAGGTGGTATTTATGGACATAAACATCCAGAATGCGGACCATTAAAGTACTTTATGGTTCTTATTTTGACACAATGAATACATGTCGTATTATTATCCATATGAAATGTTACACGCCTAGCACTAACTACATGCTTAAGGACCTACCGCCCTGGTTATCTCATTAAGTCTACATGACTTGGAATGCTAGAGAATTTACATCATAAGGATTTGATGATTATTACATATGTATTGGGATCAATGTAAAGTTTCCTATTCCCCGTGTGTATATATAAAATGGTCTCATAGAAGTTTTTATCAAAAAAATATTGACGGTATATAGGGCATTGGTTATGCACAAAAATTTACCCACATCTTCCTGGAGTTATGCAATTATTATATGCATTTTTTTTTTCATTTTTAAACCCACTACTAGCTAACTAGTCCCATGCCTACTAGTTGATAACTGGATATAAGCCTGATACTTTACATTTACGCATGTTTGGTTGTGTAGTATATGTGAAAATTGCTCCCCAACAGCGCATCAAAATGGGTCCTTAAAGACGATTCGTTATATGTTGGATATGAATCCACAATAATTATCCTCTAATTAGAATCCTTGACTAGTGATCTCTTTACCGCTAGATTTGCGGGTTGTCACTTTCATGAGATAATATTCCCATAGTTAGGGGGAGATAGGAATGACATAAGTGTCATTAAATATTCCCACTCTATCTCATTTTGATCCCAAAACCTTCACAACGTAATATTGAAGTCAAACGAATCAAACTCGATACCTGATACATTTAATGTTATTCCAAAAGTGACAAGATCACATATACGAGCTGAAAATATACTCGCAAGGTCAAAAGTCCCCAAACAAGGGCACGTCGCTGGAAAGTGCGTTGCAATCACACATAGTGGAGGTATGGTTGAGGTCGTAGCTCCTAAAAGGAAATAGGGAAGCTACATGGTTCGATAAATACTCATCTAAAGGAAGAGAAGAGTAAGACACAACTATTTATCATCACTACATAAACCTCTCACAAGATTGTCTCTGATTATAACTATGTCTATGAATCATTACCGGAGGACGCTCCAAAGTTAATATTGATTCTAGAGATCAAAGAAATTTCAAATGAATTATGAGAGTGCATATGAGTCGATGGAAAGATTATACATACTCAATAATGATATATTTGTATATACTATTACTCATGAGATGATAGAGCACATTGACATCAAACCATGCTCAGTTGAAGAATGTCAACAAAGAGCAAATTAGTCTACATGAAAAGAAACAATCCAGGAGAACTATATTATTTGACAAATGAACGAGTATTTGGTTTGCTAGAGCTAACCCACCAAGTGTAAAACCTGTAAGACATAGATAAATCATTTGTCATAAATCATAATGAGAATAATTAAGTCATAGTGTATGAGGCTCTCCTTTGGTGCAAGGTTTCTCACAACGCCCTGTATTGACCACGAGAAGACTTACTCTCACATGTTGGACGTTATAATGTTCTGCTAATTAATTAGCCTAGTAGTTTTCGAAGGGCTGGAAATGCAGCTCATGAATGTGGTTACCACATATCTCTAAGGGGATCTAGATTCAGAGATATATAAAAGTGTTTGATGACATTATATTACCCAAATCAAGTAACTCTAAACCACGGAGTGTGTTTGCAGTAAAACTGGAACACTCACTTTATAGATTGAAGCAATCTAGGCGGATGTGACATACCCGCTTACGTGAATACTTGATTGGGAAAGGATATATAAGAACGATAAAATGTGCCCTTGCATATTTATTTAGGAAAACAAGTTCTAAAATTTTAAAGTAGGTTTATATGTCGACGTTATGAATATAATAGACACTCTTGATGAAATAAGAGAAACCACAAGCTACTTGAAATATGATTTGGAGAGGAAGAGGAAAGATCTTGGAAAAACTTGGTTTTGTCTAGATACGTGAGTTAGAACACCGAGTTTGTAGAATATTAATCCACCGATCCGCTTATGTTCATAAACTGACCAGGCGATTTAATATGGACAAATCACATCCGTCTACCACTCCCATGATCAGTCAAGTGTTGGATATAAGGAAATATCTATTTCGTCTAAAGGATGGTGACAAAAAAATGTTGGGAGTTGGAATTCCCTATCTAAGTACAATATGCGCATTATCATACTTAGCACAATACACTTGACCGTATATTGTATTTCTCAGTGAACTTGTTAGCTAGATTTAACTCAGCGCCAACGCAACGCCATTAGAATGATATCAATTTAATATTTTGGAACCATTGATGAGCTTATACTTTCCCTATAGAAAGAAAAATGGGATTGATAATGGAACTTCAATACCTACTAGGAGTGACACAAAGTGACCCAACCCGCCAACCCAACCTGAACCCAACCCAAAATTAACAGGTTGGGTTGAGATTTTCAACCCATTTATATAAATGGGTCAACCTGTCTAACCTATTTATTTAAATGGGTTGGGTTGGGTTGAAATTTCCAACCTGTTTACAACCCGTTCTTAACCCATTTAAAATATTATATAATTTTTATTTTTTTTAATTAAATATAACTATTTAATTATAATATCTATTTATTTATTTAAAATATTACATACTATTTCCATAACTGATAACCCTTCCATATCCCCTAAATCCTGATCGGCGGTAATCACATATTCACATTAATTTGAATTGTTATCCTTTCCAATTTCCATAAACCTTCCATATTTCATACGTTTCCATCAACTATCGACTTCCAGGCAGCGACTTCTCCATACGTTATTACGTTTCCATCAACCATCTACTTCTCCAGGAAGCGACGTAACCATCAACCATCGACCGTCCACATACGTTTCCATACACCGATCATCGAACATAAGGTATCACTGTATCCATCGACCATCATTACATGAACTTTGAAGTTTGTATGTGATTTCCCTGTAAAAGCATCCATTTATATATCTATATTACATGGCAGAAGAACTGGTTCTGTAATACGACCATCAACATTATAATATTTCAAAGTCGGTTAAACTATAAGGTAATGGTTTCACGTGGTAGCCAAGAGCATATCTGTTTGGCTCCATGGGATTCTTTATAATATTTCTTGTTTTCATGATATCTATAACACAAATTCGTAATGGATTTTAATATTGTCCCTCTCCTCACCCAACCCTAATATTGTCTATATGAACAAATATAGATATTCTTGAAAGAAACATTTTGAATGAAATAACGCGCAATGAATATTGAATTTCAAACGGGGTGTCTTACCATCGAAAATTGGTTAAAATTTCGAGACATGGTAATAACATAGTCAATAAAAGTACTAAACCGGTGTGTATGAATACTTGACAGTATATGGAAAAGATAATACACAAGTATATATCTTTGGAAACACAGTTAGTTGGTCAAGAAAGCTCATAATAATGAAAACATTTAGAAACACACCTCTAAATTCATGAAATTGTTTTAAGAATAGAGAAGTGGTTTGAACATTTAAGAACATGTTTTCATGTTTGAAAGTTGTCCTTCTTTCAAACACAATGAGATTAAGAGTAGAATAATCCTTACGCTCAACATTAATCTCATTAAGTTAGCTCCAAAGTCATGATTGATATGATCATGTAAGCTCCCCCTCAAATTCTGCAAACAGTCAAAAAGTCGTCAAAGCAACAAAGTATTATTGAAAACAAAAACATTTATTGAAAAATAAAGACATAAAAGAAGTAAAACAGTAAAGAACGAGTTCTGATCGGACGTAATCAGAAGTCATTGTCCTTACTCCCCCTGAACACATGCATTACAAAATATGTCAGTGTAAAATATATGCAAAAATCTATAACTCCCTTGAGAATGTAAATTATCTAAACTTTGTGTCACACTCCCCCTGAAACCATGAACAAAACTTTTCAGTGAAAATATCGTTCAGACTAAAAATATAAAGAAATGAAGAAAAAAAACTGTACTAGGTAACTACAGATTATGTCTTGAGATTCAACATGCCAAGTTTCGAAATGAGAAAATTAAATCTCTTTTCGTCCAACAACTTGGTAAACAAATCAACAAGTTGATAATCTGTGTTTACAAAGTAAAGTTTAATTGTATCTTTTTCGACATTATCTTTGATAAAGTGATATCGCACATCTATATGTTTGGTCTTGGTGTGCTGAACAGGATTAGCAGATATCGCTATGGCGCTATTCGAATCACAATATATAGGAATCTTGTTGAAATGGAATCCATAGTCTCGAAGTTGTGTTCTCATCCACAACACTTGAGAGTAGCAACTTGCAGCAGCTACATATTCTGCTTCAGCGGTTGATGTGGAAACACATAGTTGTTTCTTTAACGTCCAATTTACGAGCTTGTCTCCAAGAAATTGAATGTGACCCGATGTGCTTTTTCTATCTAGCATACAACCTGTATGATCTGCGTCTAAATATGTTGTTAGCTCAAAACCTGTATTTTTAGGATACCACAAACCAAGATCTGCGGTTCCCTTCAGATATCTAAATATCCGCTTAACTGCCGAAAGATGGGATTCTTTGGACGAAGCTTGATATCGAGCACATAAGCATGTAGAAAACATAATATCAAGCCGACTAGCTGTTAAGTACATTAATGAACCTATCATGCCTCTATAAGTCCTAAGATCAACAACTTTTCCCAAAAGATCAGCTCCGATTTTAGTACCTGGTGCCATCGGGGTTGAAATTGGAGTACAATTTGACATATTAAATTTCTTTAAAATGTCAGCAATATACTTCGATTGGTTTATGAAAATCCTCGTTGAAAATTGTCTTGCTTGTAATCTGAGAAAGAAGTTCATATCTCCCATCATACTCATTTGAAAACGTGACACAATGAGTGCAGAAAATTTCTTACAGTACTTCGGATTAGTATAACCAAATATTATATCGTCTACATATATTTGAATTAAAATGATATCAGCTTTTCCCATTTTTATGAATAAGGTGGTGTCGGTTTTACCTTTAGAAAAGCCGGACTTGACAAGGAATTTAGATAACACATCATACCAGGCTCGAGGGGCTTGTTTGAGTACGTAAAGGGATTTGTCTAAAATATAGACATGATCTGGTTTTTCAGCACTTACGAATCCTTTAAGTTGAGAAACGTACACCTCTTCTTTTAACAATCCATTCAGAAAGGTTGTCTTGACATCCATCTGATAGACCGTAAAATTCTTATGTGCAACATAGGCTAGGAACATCCTAATTGCCTTAATACGTGCAACTGGTGCATACATCTCATCATAATCAATGCCTTCCTCTTGTCTGTATCTTTGGCAACAAGTCTTGCTTTATTTTGAATCACAACACCATCCTCATCCTTTTTATTTTTGAATACCCACTTGGTGCCAATTATCGTTTTTCCTTCAGGTCGGGACACCAATCGCCAGACTTTAAGCGCCTCAAATTGGTTGAGCTCTTCTTGCATGGTTGTAATCCAATCTAGATCACAAAGAGCTTCTGAAACTTTTGTCGGTTCTATTTTACTCATGAATGAATCATACAAACATTCATTTGCTGTTGCAGACCTAGTTTGCACTAGCTTTGAAGGATTTCCAATAATTTGATGTACCAGGTGCTCTTTGTTCCACTTGTGTACATGAGGGAGTGAATTAGACTTAGAATGATAATTTAAGTATCCATGATGTTCTTCTTGTTGGGGTTCAGTTGAAGTAATTGGTGCAGAAGTTTCAGTTGATTGGACATTTGATGTCTGTTGAGTAGGCATGACAGTACATCCAACTGATTTTGCAACTTCAGGCTCTGCAGTATCATATGCAACTTCAACTGATTGAGTAGGCATTTGAACTTGAGTTTCATTCTGAATCGGGGAATCGGATTCAGTTAAAACATTTGAAGTGATTGGATGATAATTACTTGAATCTTCTGATCTATCAATCACAACAGGTTTAGTCACTTTTGAACCAAGAAACTCATCATAAAAATGTTCAAACAATAAATCTAATTCTGTTAGATGAGATGTAGACAATAAATCTTTATCAGAACTAGAAACATTAACCACAGGTTCTAGACTGATCTGTCCATAAGCTAATACTCCTTTTATTACGGGTTCTGAACTGAGTTGCTCATAAGCCATTTCTTCATTAAATGTAACATTAACGCTTTCCACAACAATCTTCGAGGTTTTCAAGTAAACTCTATATGACACGGATGTTTGAGAATAGCCAATGAAGATCCCTTCTTCAGCTTTAGGACTGAACTTATTCAAGTTCTCCTTATCATTCAGCACATAACACCTGCATCCAAAAATATGAAAGTGTTTAATTCTTGGTGTTCTGTTGTTAATCAAAGCATATGTAGTTTTACCAAACCGGTGATGAATGATTGAACGATTTTGAGTATAACATGCAGTTGAGACAACTTCAACCCATAAAAATAAAGGTAGATCGGATTGGCTTAGCAGCGTTCATTCAGCCTTGACAAGAGTCCAATTTCGTCGTTCAACTACCCCATTTTGTTCTAGCATTCTAGCAGCAGAAAACTGATGAGTTATCCCGACCGATTCGAGATATTCGTCAATTGTCTTATTCTTAAACTCTGTGCCATTATCAGTTCTGATCAGCTTAACTGTCTTCTGCAAGTTTACTTGGATGGTCTTCAAAAATCAGATGATGACATTAGGCGTCTCATCTTTTGGTCTCATAAATTTGACCCAAGTATATCTGGAATAATTATCCACGACTACTAGCACAAACTTCTTTCCGTTAATGCTTTGTGTTCGCATGGGACCACAAATATCCATATGCAACAACTCTAACGGAGTACTTGTGCTTGTTTCAGGTTTTGGTTTATGTGAAGCTCCCTTCATTTTTCCTTTCTCACACACATCACATAGATGTTCATTTTCATATTTCAACTCTGGAAGACCTCTGACTAAATTCCCAGTCACCAATTTGTTAATGTATCTGAAGTTGAGGTGAGATAGTCGTCTATGCCATAACCTGCTCTGTTGCATAGAGGCCTTTGACAGTAGACACACAACATTATCTGGTTTAACACTGGACAAGTTGATAGTGTAGATGTTTGACTTCCTAGTGCCGACCAAGAGTTCTTTACCGTCTTCCGTTCTAACACAACATCTCTTGACCTTGAAATTTACCTCTAAATCCTTGTCACAGAACTGTCCAATGCTAAACAAATTGTGTCCTAAACCTTCAACATAGCTCACCTTCTTAATCGTTAAGTTCTCTTCCAAGAATATTACTCTCAATGAGATAATCAAAGAATGTATATGATTAAGGAATATCATTACACATATTAGAGGAACCAGTAATTTTGAGTTCAACCAATATTTTACTTGCATATATGGAAATAATGAATCATGTATCAAGGAAATGGAAGAAAGATACATCAAGGGTGATGAACACAAAACATGTTCTGCTTAAGTTTTATACAATCAATAATAACAAAACTCTCCTCTAGATTCAAGTGAATCAAGTAAGATGTCAGGAGAACGTGACATATTTTACCAAATCATTACCTAAAACCATATTTTGGGAAACAAGTAGAAAGTATTAAAATGCAAATGTTTTCCAAACTTCCTTGACTAATGTACGAATCAGAGGGAGTAGTAGACAAAAGGGGGAGTCCACTATATATGTGATAATGGTATGTTGTGTTATTTCCTTTAACCAAGGTTTTATTTTCCTCATTGGGTTTTGTTCCTTGGTGTAAGGTTTTAGTGAGGCAACAATTTATATACCATCATCTAAGAGATGTATGAATCTTATGATTAATGTATGAATCTAAGAGAAAATTAGACTAAAGGAAAAGTCTATGTATTGTAAAGAAACTGGTGCGTTGTACTCTTTCCTTTGTTCTATTTTTATCCCAATGGATTTTTAATTTGGCATAAAATTTTAACGAGGCAACAATTGTGCACCACCACTCATTTGACTCAACACAAGGGGGATGTGGATCCCAGTAACAGTGTAATAATGAAAAATAATCAATAAGCACAATGAATTTAACCACAAAACCTGGTCATATGATTGGATTGAATGATGAACTTTAGAGTGCGTACAAGGATTTAGCCGTATAGAGTACTAATGAGCATTAACCTAAACAAGAGATTAGCAAACATATTTATAACCTAAAGAGTATTTACAAAAATAAACCCCCAACTTCTATTCAATAATAAAATAACCCTAACAATCTCCTCATTTGAATAGAAGTTCGAATTGCTGCCAATTAGGAACATATCTTCTCTTGAGTCCAAACATGATCTCGAATCTTCTCAACTCGCATCTGTACTCAAGCCTTTCAGCTAACAGTTCAATTTCTTCAAGAACGAGTCTTATTTAATTTGGTTCCAAAGTCTTGACCCTTTGTCATCTCGAGCAAGGATGACACACAACTTGTCTCAAGTAAATACAGTGTACTGTCACAGTATTAGGCAATCTGGCTGAATCTCATGAAGTGCATTTCACCCTTACCATTCTTGTAGGTCATGTCGAATTCGAGAATTTCAAACAATGTGTCGGCAGGTACATTTTGTATGTTGGGCAGACTCTGATCAGGTTTGAGAATATTGACCTTAGGCTGATTGCTTTCCAGCCCCAATTTGAAAGTCTTCAACATAAGATAGCTTCAAAGCACTTTTCATGTAATGTTTCACGACTTCTAAAGCATCAAGAACTTCACGTGGGTAGATGGTTCTGGTCTTCATGTCATGTAGAAAAAAATTGGAGATATGACAGTTCTAGATTTTTAAACTTAGCTTCCGAGAACCCCAGTTGTTGCCATCATCTCTTGTCACATTGAAGACTGGATACCATACTCTGAGAAGATGGGAGGATGAAATCTGATTGACCTTCTTGATCTTGTACTTTGTTTGAACATAACTGATTGGTTTCCCTTTCGTCTTTCTCATGTTGATGTACTCAATCTATTTCTATTTGTTCTTCATCGACCCAATACCATACAGCGGAATCGGATTGTAGTCATGTATCCAGTGGGCAAAGATATTATTCTATGATTCTTCCAGAAATGGAGTGATAATTCTTACCCTTTCCCATTTTAATGGTGGACCTGTTTGAGCACTGGTGGTTTCAAAAGATGGGGTTTCTGTCTGAGTTCTGCTGGAATGTTCTGTCGTGTAAGTAAGACGAGGAATATCCATTGATTATAACTTTGCGGGATGATAGTCCTGTAAGAGATGATCAAACAAGCTGTCATAGTCTCCTTGTTGTAGAAACTATTCATCATCAAAAATACACAAGTCATCGACTTCAACTTGTATCGCGACTACAACTCTTTCAGTGATATTCTGTTCAACTGATGGATCTATTTCTGATTGGAGATCAATGAGTGCCTCTTCATCCGGTTTATCGGATGTCCATCTGTCACTTTTCTCAGGCTTTTCAACCATTGGATTTGCATCAATATATACAAGCATGTCCATGCCCCTTTTCTGTTCCGGAGTTTGACCATGTTCTTCGTTCTAGGTACATGTAAGCGTGTCTTTCTGTACCTCTAATGATTCCACTACATTTACTATCTCTAGCTCAGATACTCGTGGGCGCTTCTACCACTCATGGTGATCAGGATCATCCTGATCATCATGTCTGCGCTTGAGCCCCTGTGCTTGACCTTTGCAGGTGGCTTCCAATAAGGCAACTATGTCAGAAAGTGTAGCAAGTGTTTCCTGCACAGACTGTAGGGTGGCAGTGAGGTTTTGGATACCATCAGGTGAGATAGTAGATGGTGGTGTGTGTTGAGGTGGTGGTACTTGTACGAAGTACGGATAACAAATCGGCTTCCATGGATGACTCAATGTGGGATTGGGACAGTAGCTTGGAAAGTAACATGGCTTTCATATCATCAACATAGTAGTCGGTAGGGGGAGGTGGTGGAGGTGGTAGAGGTGTTAGGGATTCAGGCTCAGTCATAACACTTTTTCCTTTAATCAAATACTTGAGCTCATCTACGTGTTGTTTCATAGTTGCCTCTATATGAGTTTGTACAACCTTTAGGGCGCCATCCAAATGTTCCCGTGAGACAAACTCGAGTAATCTAACTCATGGATCACATAGACTTCCAGTTGTGGTAACAACTGTTGAATGAATAGTCGTACCGCCTACGTTCACAGCTGGCGTGAAGATGGTTATGGTAGGACTTCCACCCAATCCTCGTAATCCACCAAGAGGTAGACTTACTATGGATGTTTTGGCTGGGTCACTAATATTTCCAGCAATAGCCAATGATGGTGTATGTGTCCTAGCCAAAGAAATAATATCAACAGGTGTCTCTAGATGCAGTGGTGCACAGAAAGATGTCGAGGATTAGGGCAGGAGTCCTCTTGTTTCAATACCTGAACTCTCCAAGTGAGAGACATATAGACTATGTGGTATATCCCCATGTAAAGATGAACCTGACATCTGTTGAGAGATGTCAGAGTGGCTTGGGGGGATGTGCAAATGAGTCGTTAGGTCTACGATGGCTTCTTCAATACTCTGTCCTAACACATGAGACAGAGTAGAAAATGTGGGTACCTGGTCGACTCTGGCTTAGGGGAGGTCAACCGGAGATAGTTTCCTCATCACACGTGTACGGTCATTATTTTTCTTACTTATCCTTTCTATCTGGCTCACAACATTTGCATTTTCGACTAATACTCCCTCCGTTCTTCTTATTTCACCACTAGAGGCTGGGGCATCGGGAATGGGTTGCATTCAGAACTGGTCGTCATTGTCATCATTAGAGTAAGAAGACTCGTCACTTGATTTCGTTGACCAGTCGTCCGAGTCATATTCGGTGGCAGAGGATGATTGTGTACCTTCGGTGTTGGCTGCGGAGGTGTCTGCAATGACTTGTACGACATGCAATGTGGTGTCAACCTTCAGAAGTTCAGGGTCCTCCTTTGGTGGTGTAACTGATCGACAGGAAGAACTAACAACGCTTTGTCGCATGACACCGCCCTCGTCTGACCCCCTAACAATATTTTCTCTCGTCACACCCTGTTCGGGAGTCCCAACTCTACGGACCGTACCACCTCTAGTACGTGGACCCTCATGTCTCTCTGGTCATGCTCCCTGGGAAGGTCCTTCCGGTTTTGGATGGACCATAGAGTAATAATGTTGTGTACATTCCTATATTTTATCACGCTCGGTGTCGTTTGACGTGCGTATGCTAGTAGGCCGTCTGGAATTCGCCTTGATACGACATTAGCGATTTCGGCTTTATTACATAAATGATGCATACGGTTATGAGGACATACCGTGTGTGTAGAATGACGAGGAATGGCGGTATGGAACTCCATGAAGTGACGGATGCTGATTTGGGGAAACCCCATGAATGGTCCAAAGTTTCTTCGCTTGTTGGATTCGTTATCCCACACTTTCTGAACTAGTTCGTATCAAAGGATGTCGGCGGAGTCGACATGATGGTGGAACGCAACATCCTGAAATAGGCGCAGAAAGTTGGCGCTGCTTTGGTCAATGCCTTTGGTTTTGGAAGATAGACACCGATTGAGAATCGTGTTACCAAAGGGTGTCAGATACCGACGGTTGAAAGATGAAGTCTGTGGAAGGTCCTCCGAGTATCCCAGGGAATGAACTTTTGCGCACAGAATAGCTTCAGACAGCTGTGGGTCAAATTTGTTTCTACCAGGTATGGAGGTGGCGGTAGGAAGATGAAGAATCTGTTGGAAGAGTGTCAAGATCGAAAATTCTAAACAAGAATTTAATACAAACTCAGAAACAATGTTAAAGAAGTCGCGGAATAACACTTTAACAATTTAATCAAAACATAGAATATGAACTCAAATCATAAGTTTATATTGCATAAAACTTAATGATTACAATCACAACCTCAATCTGTTGAACAGACTCAACAGACGTTCTATACTTCTCTATAGAAAGGATCAATACCAGTCTTGAGGTTAATTCTCTAAAACAACTCGTACTATAATCTACAATTATCTAGACTATATATACAAAACTGATTACAAGATAATTACAAAGGAAATATTATTCTTCAAAATCCAGTCCATAATTATCTTCAGCATTATCTCCAACTCCTATTCTTTCGTTCCAAGCAATCATTCCATCTTTAACTTCAGAAGCAGCATTAACTCATTAGCAGTATTAACTTTATCTCTTACAGTACTAACCATGCTTGCAGTATTAACTCCTCACTTGCAGTAGTAATCTTCAGTAGTACTAACTACTAGTAGTACTAACTCTCCAAGCAATACTAACTATTCAAGTAGCAGCACTAACTCTTCAAGCAGTATTAATTCTACTAGCAGTAGTAATCTTTCTTCACCTAGCAGTACTAACCAGACTTAGTTATTTCTGACCCAACAATCTCCCCCTAACTTAACTTTTCAAATTGATAAGTTAAGTTCTTCAGCAAAATTGTTGTCTTCATGATGCTTTCAAAACTGCTTCTCAGTTGCATAGATTAGGATCCAGACCCAAACTCTGATTGATAATTCTTCTGACTACTATCTTGGCCATTTCTGAATCCTTTGAACACACCATCTTAACATTCAACATACCTTGCAATTTGGCTTTGCTGTGATCATAAATTCTATCCACCAGGTAGTACTCATGATAAGATTTTTCAATAGTGATGACATAGACTCCACACCTTTCAAATAGCATCCAATTGTCTATTCTTTGGAATTTATTCTCCAGATGCAGATCTCTGACAACATGTTGAACTTTGCTAGGATCAAACATCATGCATAAGTACTCCATGGCTAACTTAATTAGACTCATTCCAGCTTCTTCCAACACTTTACCATACAAGCTCATCCCAACTTTGTGCATTTCTTCCAAATCAGATCTGGAGCAGCTTCTGATAATCTTACCCCATGTAGCATAAACTTCATAGTGATCTCCCAATCTCTTGATCCTGAAGTATTCTTTGCCTTGATCTTTCAAAATATCCCAATGAATGATTTCAGGAGCATTCACTGAAATAGGATCAACCTTCATAGGTTCTTTATCAGATACTGTCATGTACAAATCAAATTCCACATCAGTTTGTCTTGATTGACTTGTATGATCTTGATTCTGCTTTTGTTCTGCTGGAGATTCATCATCCTTTCTTTCACTTTCCTTTTCTGCTTCTTCAGTTCTAGTCCTCTTTGCTTTTGGTTTGGTAGCAATGGACTTCTTTCTTTTAATATCACCAATCTTTTGGGCTAATGTCTCTTCTTGTTTCACCTCTTCCTTGTCTTTGATAGGAGTGCCTTATTCACTGTCAGGGAAAGGCTATTGTATGTTGAGGTCATGCCTCTCTTTCATCTTCCTTTCAACCTCTACCCTTTGAGTGGAGTTCCCTTTCAGATTGGCCATCTCCTTCGTATACAGCTCCTCTATCCTACCATAAGGCATGTTGGTAAACATTCCTTCAGGAACTCCAAGAGCTCCTTTCAGGAAGTTTATCATTTTCCTTCTCTCTTGATTAGCCAAAAATGTTTTTGAGGGCTTTCTTTGCCTTTGCACAGTAGCTCTCTTTGTTACTTTCTTAACAACAGCAGGCTTTAAACTCCTTTGATGTTCTTCATTTATCTTTTTAGCCATATCCAATGCAAGCTCTCTGTCTTTGGCAGATTGAATTTCTTCCTCCTTTTCCAGCTCTTCTTGAAGCTTTTTGGCCACTTCTTCATCCAACTCAATCTGTTTCTTCTTCTTCAATGGTTGCTCAGACTCAACCATCTTCTCTTTTCCCTTCTTCTTTGCATCCTCCACACTAACCTCTTTTATTTTCTTCTCTAATCCTCCTTCTTTGATCATTACTCCCTTTGCCTTTTGAGTGGCTTTGGGAGTGTCATTCTTAGATTTCACAAGGGTTTCTGCAATTTGAATTTCCTCTCTTGACAATTCTGTTTCTGCTTCAGGTTCATTTGTTACTGCTGCAGCCTCAGTTACTGCTGCTTTTGCAATATCTGCTACATTCTCAAAAGTTTCTGCTTCTGAACCAACTTTCTCTTCTTTATTAGCACCAGTCTCCCCCTCAAACTGGAATTCCATCTCACTTGTACTCTCCTTTTCATTCTGTTTTTCCTGACTGTCCCCCTTTTTGAAAGCAACATGAACACTTCTCCTTTTCTTTAGAATGAATTGCTTCCTTCTCTTTTGGTGCACAAGTTTCAATACCATTTTCTTGAGCTTTACTATCTGAGTTTGTTGAGATATAATAACCTTCTTCATCTCCTCTATTTCTGAGCCCTGCTTGATGACATCCAGGTTGACATTTGCAATGGTTTCCATCAATTCATTGTACGTATATTTGTCCTCACCTCCTTTAGGTGTTTTTACCACCTTTGAAGGATCCTTGGATCTTTTAGTAGAGGTCTTCTGCCTAGCAGAAGCACATGCTACCCCCTTGGTTTCTTGGCACCTGGGACCTTTAGATGATTGCTCATCTAAAGTTGCTGTGGGGAAGGTCTTAGATATGTTCACACTGTCCTGTCCTACACCTTGTGCAGGAACAGTAGTGTGAGCCTCACTGCCCACATGCTCTTACACCTCCTTATTGAGCACCTTCTTGGGGTTGGGAGATACCCCTGTGGTTTCCCTATGGATATTCTCTGATGGAAAATGCTCCATCAGAGGGCTGTTAGGCTTTGGGGGTGAAGATACTAGAAGGGAAGGAACCTTCTGTACCTTTTTCCTTGTGTAAGTTTTGGTGACGGGGGATTGTGGCTTGTCAATAGGAAACTGAGGGATATTGATAGAAATGAGTGGTCTGGGTAGGTTATCAGTTGGGTGGTCAGATGTGGGCTGTGACCCTGATGCCTCACCATGGGAAAGAGACACACCCATCATTGTAGAGAACAATGGAGTGTCTCTACCTGAGAAGTCCTTACTAGGCCTCTTCATATTTGAGAACACCTTCCCCTTTGGGAGTTTTGGTACATATACCTCCTTGAAGGTAGGTAAATCCGTCAATTCCTTATCAAGTACTTCTTGTATAAACCTTGGATACATATAAAAGCCTTTTGAATTGGTATCCAGGTTTGACATTAAATCATTGAAAATCATTTGAGCAAAATTAAACTTTCTAGAGGTAGCTAAGCAGACTAGAGCATAAGCTAAGGTACTGCTAAACTCACTCCATCCAGTTGTTTTTCGTGAAATACAGTGTTGTAGGGTATGAACAAAGAATCGCCACTGATGTGAAAATATGTTCTTGTAAAACTTATAGACATCAGTAGGACCTTCATACCCCATACGACTAAGAGCTTGGAACAGATCTTCCTTAGGTAAAGAGGTTATACCTGCGGCATCATCTAGTCGTAGATGAATGCGAATACAGCCTTCTGAGATGGTTAGAGGTTTATCACAAACCCTTGTTTTGATGACCTGAGTGCCATCTTCAGTTTGAATAGAAGCATTGGCCCAAAACTGTCTTTGATGTTCCACATAGATTGTGGGATTGACAGTTAATGCGTGGGCGATGTGTGAGGATTTTAGAAAATCCACAATCTGATGAAAACCTTCAGCCTGTTTGGGTTTTTGCAGCATAGCAACCTCATTGTGTTCATCAAAGAATTGTAGTCCTACCATCGTTCTGATTGATTCTAGGGTTTGAATCACCACTAGGGTTTACACTGATACGTAAGAAATCGAGAGAGAAAGAGAGAAAGAGAGAAAGAGAAGTAATGGTAGTTCAAAGAGCCGTTTGTATTTTGGCGGTCACAAAGGGTATTTATAGGTGGAGGGTTTTAGTTAGAAGCAGTACTAAGTACCCTAGTAGTATTAACCAACTTGCAGTATTAACTCATATTAGCAGTAGTAACACGTACTGGCAGTACTAACACCGACTAGCAGTATTAACACAGACCGACAATATTAACACTGATTAGCAGTAGAAATAAGGCAAGCAGTAGTAACTTTGCACTAGCAGTATAAACTACCTAGCAGTAGTAACCATACTTAACCATATTTAAACTGTCCACATGAGTAATATAGAGAGCATTATGCACAAGGTTAGCAGCACCATGCACAATACAATGTGATAAAGTAGACAGGAAGGAGTCTATACAGAAATGGTACATAAAGCAGATCAAAGGAGGCTTATTCAGTGTTTATCATGCCCACACTTGTGACCAAGAATGTGAATCTACCCACATCAAAAGCTTTGGTGAATAGATCAGCAAATTGGTTACTTGTATGGACTTTCACAACCTGAATTAGCTTCTTTTCATTACAGTCTCTGATAAAATGGTACCTGATTTCAATATGCTTTGTTTTGGAGTGCTTGACTGGGTTATTAACAATGCTAATAGCACTGCTATTGTCTATGAAGATTGGAGTGTGAAGAAAAGTCATACCATAGTCCAACATTTGATTCTGGATCCAGAGTACTTGTGAACAGCAGCTTGCAGCAGCTATATACTCTGCTTCTGTTGTAGAGGTGGATACTGTGGTTTGTTTCTTGCACTGCCATGACACTAGTATTGCACCCAAAAACTGACATCCCCCTGAAGTTGACTTTCTATCCAAATTTGCACCGCCCAAGTCACTGTCTGAATAAGCAAGTAGGTCAAATGGTGAGTCACGAGGATACCAAAGACCTAATCTAGGTTGGCCTTTGAGATATCTAAATATCCTCTTGACTGCTTGAAAGTGTGACTGCTTAGGCCTTACTTGAAATCTTGCACACACACAAACAGGAAACATGATATCTGGTCTTGAAGCGGTGAGATAAATGAGGGAGCCAATCATGGATCTATAGTGATGAACATCCACATCCTCCCCCTCAAGATCTGCAGTGATCTGTTTGTGTGTCTCCATGGGTGTGCTTACAGGCTTTGAATCTGAGAATCCAAACTTAGTAAGAATGTCCTGCACATACTTGGATTGGCTTATAAATATCCCATCTTTCTTCTGCTTAACTTGTAGCCCAAGGAAGAAGGTAAGTTCACCCATAGAACTCATCTTGAATCTCTTGTGCATCAATTCTTCAAAATCTCTGCACATTTGATCTTTTGTGGATCCAAAGATAATATCATCCACATAGATTTGCACTATAATGATGTCCTTCTTCTTCCTCTGAATGAACAGAGTCTTGTCTATGATTCCTCTTTGAAAACCATTTTCCAAGAGATAGGTAGACAAAGTGTCATACCATGCTCTTGGTGCTTGATGTAGCCCATAGAGTGCCTTCTTCAATTTGTATACTCTGTCAGGATAATTTGAATTTTCAAACCCTGGAGGCTGACAGACATATACTTCTCAAGACGGTTTCCCACCTCCTCTGCTACATTTGTGAGTGAGCGCCATAATTGTTGTAGATATATTCCTGGGACTTCAACAATCGTCGTGTGAGCATATTTGAGTGGGTGAGATCAGAAGATCTCAACAACCACCTAGTTTTGGCACCTGAGTGCCTCAATATTCAGGTGGAAGTTGTTTGATATGAGCGGTAGGAAGTGATTAGGATGTGTGAGTGCTGCGCCGGAGATAGGATCAATATGTCAAGAAATCAATGGTAGCATTTTGGTTCACCATCAATTATCGAAAGCTTACCTGTCAACCTTGTAAATGAGAAGGAATAAATAATCGAAATAAAGGTTGGTCACCGGGAAGAATAAAATAATTGAATTTTTTTTGGAAAACCTAGAAAAGAGAATATGGGAACCAAAGTTCCGGATGTTGACCTCATCCGGGTTGTTAACCTTTCGGCTAACCCGGGAAAATGAAAGTTCCGATCCGGTAAGGAATTGGGAGTTGGTCCATGAATAAACCGGTATGTTGGGAACCTGGGATTAGGGAAATCCAGGATATGGGAAAACAAACCGCGAGTCGGCGTGATACCCGAGATTAGTATGGTCTGGGTCGTTCGCATCTAGAATCTTGGATACCAGGAGTCGGTACGTCTCGGGAGCGGGCGGCTCCCCGGTAAAAAGTTGGCCCGGGTAGCGGGGAAGGGGAACCGGGAGACGATCCCGGTAAATGGCGTAACCCGGTATGGAAACCGGGGTAGGTCCGATTAGGGGAGAAACCTGGTAGCAAGAAAAACCAAAAAACCCCAAGTAAACCGATTCTACAGGAAATGAGTATGGGGGGGGGGGGGGGGGCGATTGTCGGTGGCAGTGCCACCCTACCGACGACGGTCGATTTCCCGATTAAAAAACCAGATTACATACTTTAGATTACATAAACCCGATTAATGAAGTTAGAGAATGATTACATACCTCGATAGAAGTGATTGATTGCAACAACGATGTATCAGACAACGAGAGATAGTGAGATAGATCGAAAGAGAAAGAGAGAGAGAGAATTGAGGGATTAGAGAGAAGGTCGAGATAGAGTGGTAGAAACGCGGGGCCGCATAAGGAGGTTTCCCGGATGATTTGCCGACTATGTCGGTCGGTAGCGTCCCTGGTTACCCGATTTTTCTGGGTTGTCGGGTTTCCTTGTTTTCCGGGTTATGCGGTTTAGCCGAAGCCCGATACTGCCGGGTAATGGTCCACTTCCCTGAAATTTTCATACGGATATCATAAAAGATTGCTCTCCCCATTTTCCTAAGCATGTTGCACTTATAAAGACTGTGAAATTAGGAACTTGACAAACTCTCTCGCAAAAAGAATGAACCTTCTCCCCGAACAGAAAACACACTTCGTGAACAAAAAAGTTAATAACTGAAAGTAAAGACACGAAACAACGAAAATAAACAAAGGAAACAAATGAAAAATCTAACTTAATAATACAGAAGTTTGGAACATAAACAGAGTTGTGCAAGTAGGATGCAATGACCAATGAGTGTGAACTTAGTCATCCAATGAGAACAGGTTAGAGCATTAAGTAACAATCATTCGTTATTGAATAGAACTTGTACGGGTGTTGAAAAAGGATCAAACTTTCAGTTTGACATACCTATCTTGGACACTAGATATTAAAAATGTTTTTCATCCAAGGCTTTGGTAAACAGGTCTGCTATCTGATGCTTAGTATTAACAAAGTAGAGTTAAATTGTACCTTTTTCGACGTGATCCTTTATGAAGTGGTACCGAATGTCGATATGTTTCGTATTTCTGTGTTGGACGGGATTGCTTGATATGGCAATTGCGCTCTTTGAGTCGCAGTAGATGGGGATCTTGGAGTAGGTGAATCCATAGTCCTTGAGTTGGGTGCACATCCGAATCACCTGTGAGTAGCAACTAGCGGCTGCGACATATTTCGCCTCGACTATAGAGGTTGATACACAATTATGCTTCTTCGACACACAACTAACAAGTCGATATCCCAAAAACTAGACATGGCCCGACGTGCTTTTGCGGTCCAACATGTTGTCAGCATGGTCAGCATCCGAATAAGTTGTTAGTTCAAAACCTGCCTATTTCAGGTACCATAAGCCAAGATCATAAGTACCTTTTAAATAACAAAAAATGCGTTTAACTACAATTAAGTGAGACTCTTTAGGTTTTGATCGAAATCTTGCACGTAAAAATGTCGAAAACATAATATCAGGCCTACTTGCCGTCAAGTACATCAGAGAACCTATCATTCATCTATAATTCTTGGCATCCACATCCTTTCCGCTGGGATCAAAGTGTAGCCTAGTTCCTGTAGACATGGACATTTCCATGGGTGTGGAATTTTCCATCTGGTACTTTCGAAAAATATCTCAGATGTACTTAGATTGATTAGTGAATATCCTGATTGACAGTTGTTTAACTTGTAGACCCAAAAAGAAATTCATCTGTCCCATCATACTCATTTGAAAATGCTTACCATTAGGACTGGAAAGTTATGAGAGTACTGAGGATTTGTGGAGCCAAACATTATATCATCAACATAAATTTGTACAAGAATGATATTTCTTTTCATTTTTATTAAATAAAGTGGCATCAATTTCACCTTTGGAAAATCCAACTTTAGTTAAAAAGATGAGAGAGTGTCATACCAGGCTTGTGGTGCTTGTTTAAGACCATACAAGGCCTTATCTAGAATTTAGACACGATGAGGTTTCTCATCACTCATGAAGCCTTCGGGTTGCGATATATCATATACTTCCTTCTTGATTACGCCGTTAAGAAAAGCGGTCTTCATGTCCATCTAGAAAACGATGAAGTTCTTGTGGGCGGCGTAGGCAAAGAACATGTGGATGGCTTCAATACGAGGAACTGGTGCAAACATATCATCGTAGTCGATTTCTTCTTGTTGTCGATATCTTTTGGCAACCAGACATGCCATGTTTCATACCAAGATACCATCTACGTCCTTCTTATTCTTGAAGATCCATTTCGTCCCAATTAACGTCTTGTTCTTTGGACTGGGGACAGGTCATCACACTTTGAGGATCTCGAATTGATTAAGTTCCTCTTGCATGGCTATCACCCAGTTGGGATCATTTAGTGCCTCGGAGATGGTTGTTGGTTTAATTCGACTCAAGAACGAAGAGAATAGACAATCATTTCCAGTTGCAGATATTGTCTGAACAGTTGTTGAGGGATCATCGATTATCTGATGGACGGGGTGAGCTCGTGTCCACTTGGTGGTATGTGGAATTGGTTGATATGTCAGGTGTGAGTTGTCAGGATCCACATAACCACCCTGGGGTAAGTCTTGAACAACTTTGAGTGACGATGGCTTATTGAGTGGAAGTTATGGTGCTGAGCTTATGATTGGAGGGATGGACTCGCAAGTGGGGGAAGGTTGTTCTGTGTGAGTAATGGATAAATACTCAACAAGAATAGTTTCCAGAATTTTTGTCGTATCGATCGGTGAGGTAGCTTCAGCAGTAGTAGCTTCAGGAGGAGTAGCTTTAGCGGGTGTGGTGTTGCTCGAGCTTGGTGGCTCTGGATCAGTGATGGTTGGATTAGTAGCATCAGAAGAGGTTGATTCATTCTACATCGAGGGACCAGTAAGAGTTGTTGAATCCTTGATTTGTGTAGTTGCATTCCTGTTACATGGACAAGCATTAGTATTAGGAGGAGTAAAGAATTCATCATAAAAAATGCTCAAAGAGTAAATCCATATCAGAGATATGAGCTTGTGACATAGATGCTTGATTTGGATTTATTGGGGATGGTGAAGATCTTGAATGAAGTTCTCCAGAAGCTAGCACACCAGTTAATGCGGGTTCTGAACTAAGGTGTTTAGAAGCCAAGTTAGCGGTCTCGTCAAAAGTCATATTCACGCTTTCGATGACGATCTTAGTCTGTTTGTTGTAGACTCGGTAGGCTTGTGCTTGCGATGAGTAGCCGATGAAAACACCCTCTTTCGCTTTCGGGCTAAACTTGCCAAGGTCGTCCTTGTCGTTCAGAATAAACACGTGCACCTAAACGCATGGAAATACTTGATATTCGGAACACGGTTGTTGATGACCTCATATGGTGTGATGTTGAACTGCTTGTTGATGATGGAACGGTTTTGAGTGTAGCAGGCGGTTGCAACTGCCTCAGCCCATAAGAATAGTGGTATCTTGGACTGAGATATCATAATTTGTGCGACTTCAACAAGGGTACGGTTTCGTCTTTCTACAACTCCGTTCTGTTGAGGAGTACGAGCAGTTAATAAGGTACGGGTAATGCCCACTGAATCAAGGTAGTCGTCCAACAGACAAATCTTGAACTATGTACCATTGTCCGTCCTGATGGTCTGAACAGATTGATTGAAATTGACTTGGACGCTCTTTAGATGTGAGATAATGAGATCCAGGGTCTCACCTTAGATTAGAGGAATTTGACCCACGTGTATCTTGAAAAGTCATCAACCATTACGAGGACGTACTTCTTATGGTTGATTCTCTAAACGCACATCGGTCCACATAAATCAATGTGAATGAGCTCTAGGGACCTTGAAGTACCCGAAGAGGCCTTAGGATTTTTTGCGCCTTCTTCATCTTACCCATATCACATGCAACAAATAGATGATCCTTTTCGAATTTCAGACCTGGCATACCCTTCACATGTCCGTCGAGCACCAACTTATTGATGTTTTGGAAGTTCAGGTGGGAGAGTCTATGATGCCATAGCCATATTTGTTGAGTCGAAGCTTTGGACATCAAACAAACTTCCTTGTCCGACTTCAGAGAGGAGATGTCTATAGTATAAAGATTGGTACAACGTGTCCCAGCTAGTAGTTCTTTTCCATCTTCAGTTCAAACGTTGCACGTTTTGGCTTTGAAATTGACCTCCAGATTCTTATTGCAGAATTGACCTATGCTGAATAGGTTGTGACTTAGAACTTCTACATAGGACACCTTCTTAATGGTAAGGTTTTCCTGTACAATGTCTCCATAGCCCATGATTGGAGAATAATGATCGTTGCCGAATCTTACGTTGCCAAAAAAATTTCTCGGTGAAAATTGTTGTTATCCCAGATTCTAACTCACTATTGACACACAAACATGTAAGAAATGATTTCTTTTTGAATTAGCAATGATTACATCAATCCTTTTATCCATAAGTCTCGGTGCCACAGATCTCACTTGGTAGAATAATTCTCTCTCTACAAGTATGCGAACTGTGTGTGTGTGTGTGTTATGATCCGTCTCACTTTTCTAACACAAAGACAAACTATATATATGGTGAACATGATCCATTGACTTTAAGACAATTACAAACAATTACACTTTAGACCCTCTTTTAATCTTGAATACAATTTAACTCTAACAATCTCCTCCTTTGGATTCAAGATTAAAATTTTTTTGACACTTATCTTCAAGTCGTCTTTCTTCAGAAAAATCTTCAATAAATAATCTTTCACAACTTTGAATTCTTCAAATCTTTAACACTTTGACTGATCTTTGACAACGCTTTAAGTAAGTCTCCCCTTTGAATTTCTTAACCACTTTTAGCAATCTTCACAAAACGTTAAAATCTTCAAAACTTTTACACTTTCTTCAATCTCTCCCTTTGATTACACAATGCAATAATCTCTTTCAGAAAATATCTTTAACACAACAATCTTTGAAGTACAATCATCTTCAGCTTTTCAACTTTCTTGAATCATCACTTTGACAACAATTTGACTTTATTTTCTTCCCCTTTATCACATCTTACTTGACTTTGCTTTCGCTTTGAAATTAATTTGACTTTGAAATCTTGAAATTCTCCCCTTTTTTGATGAATTATGAGAATCAGAATCATCAAAACATTTCAACGCCAGCTCTGTCTTTGAAATTATCTCCCCCATATAGCAATGTAAGCACAGTCTTCATGAGAAACAAAGATAGTCTTCTCCTTCTTTAGAAAAATAGTCAATCTCCCCCAATGAGAATATAATATCCGTATAATCTGATGTTATCAATATGCCGTCAATTCATAAATGTATTCATCTGAATATTTTCAAATTCAGAAAAATTAGGAGTGGTAACTCTGAATCAACAGATGAAACAGTTAATCTGCCTGTCAGTAGCACGGAGCCACTGTGTGTAACGGATACACATGTGAAAGGAGCTTTTATGATGTTCACTCCCCCAGGGCTTCCATTCAATCATTGAAAAAACATAAAGGAATTTTCTATGAATGTTAAGACAAGAAAACTTATTCCTTGTGTGCTCGTGCAAGTGTAGCAATGATTGGAGCAGTTAAAGCTTAAATGGGCTCAAAATATGTAAACCATTGAGACATCAACAAATATTACATAGACTCAATGTGCATGAGAATGGGTCGAAGGTGTGGCAAATTTCCTTCATTTTCAATTTCAACATCTTCCAAATGAAGATCTGATAGAGTATGTGTTGCTTCCCCAGAAAATATGAAACATTCTTTTATCGAGAAAAGAATGAGTAGCAGGTGGGGTTTTATGCAAGAGTTGGCATGGGCTAGTTGCCTTTTTCAATGAGGGTCACGAAGAAGTGTGAACCAACAGATTATGAGGCAGCCCGACTCAGAAAAAGTTTGGTGTAGAGTCTAATATTCTTTTACTCTGATATCTCACCCTCTTTCTTTTAAACATTTGAGCTCACTTCTAACCAATCTCTCTTTTACATTTTACCTCAGCACACCCCCATACTCTAATCTTTTGACCCCTCTCCCCTCAATCACTTAAGGATTACTTCCGGGGTAGGAAACACTGGTTAACATGAATCCATGGAAGTCTTTTAAGCACTCACACTGAATCCCACGTAATATGTCCTAAAAAGAAATGTGTTGCTCAACAGTTATCTTGACATTTAAGCACAAGATATAATTATCAGAAAATGTATGCTCATGAATAATAAGAATAAAATTTAAGCATGTTGAACAATTAAGATCTCTCAAAACAATGAAATTGAATGAATGAAACAAATTCAAGTGAAGTGTTTTGAGAATCTGAGAATGATTCGATCAGATCAAGTATCATGAAGAAAAATATTTTGGGATATCAAAGAACGAATATTTGTTTATATGAGCAATATATAAACAATTCAGCAATAAAAGCACAGTTATTAAGAAATGAGGTCTGATACTCGAGCAATTTAGAATACAAACGGAAGTATTACCATCGAAAGATTTATCTTTTTGAGACATGGTAATAACAAAGTCAATAAGAAAGTACTAAACTGATGTGTGTAAGAATACTTAACAATATATAGACAAGATAATACACAAGTATTTATCTTTGAGAAACACACGGTCAGATAAACAATAAAGTATCCAAATGAATATCATTGAAAATCACACTTCGAAATTCATAAAACATTTGAGAACACGAAGTGGTTTGAACATTTAAGAAACCAATTTTTACAAGCGAAAGTTGTTCTTCTGTCAACATGTGTTAGAGAGTAAGAATAAGAAATGTATACCTTTAGTTTAGAATTCTTAACTCCCCCTAAAATGAATATTATCTAATAAGCATCCTTGACCAAATATCAGATACTCCCCCTCGATATCTGTAAAAAGTCAAATCATCAGAATAATATGACAGTGACTAACTTTTCTCATCTCCCCCTTAAAAATATAACAGTGAAAATCTTATAAACTCCTTCTCAAATCAACAGTAAAAACTCCTTTGAAAGATGTTATCTGATTAGCATCCTTAGAAGAAAAATCGTTTAGAGCGGGTTCTGAACCGAAGTATTCAGAAGCCATTGTCACGTACTCTCCGGTGATAATAGTAACCCTCCATCTTTCTCATTTAAGATCGGGTCTTGAACTGCTTTGTACAAAAGCCAATGTTCTTAAACATTGAAGACCGAGTTCTGATCTGGTGTAATCAGAAACCAACATTCGTCGAAGTACGAGTTCTAAACTGTTGTATTCAGAAGTCTACTTTGATCTTTTAGATACGGGTTCTAAACTGTAGTGTTTAGAAGCCATTTTTCTTTAACATTGAGGATTGAGTCCTAAGTTGCTTTACTTAGAAGTCATTCATCTTTCTCCCCTTAGTCTTTAGGTGCCTGTAGCATAGATTTAGCTTTTGGTACCTACTGGTATTTGGGTCCTGGTTTATTAGTTGCAGTTCTATTAGAAGAGATGTAGTAAGAACCATACCAGTAATTCATATAATTTTTGCTAACAAAATCATTTGTACCACAGTAAGAACAATTAATTTTCTTCTGTGCTAACCTGATCCATTGATTTACAGTATAAACAAGATCAGGTTTGCCAAAAGTTTTACCTTTAAGAGCATTGTTCCTTTTAGCTTTGGATGTATGCACAAATGATTTATGTTTCTTCTTCTCATCTGATGACCCTTTCACTCTCCAAATCCACTTTTCTTTTTCATTTGTCCTTTTATGTTTACCTGAACCACCAACAAGTTTATTATAGAAAAGGTTAGAAGAACGAATCTGATCTTTATGTTTAGAAGTATGATTGTAATCTGAATCAAATAAAGGATTATTAGAAACATTCACAAAATGTGAACTTGATGTTATTTTGAATGAGCATTCTGAATCAGCTAGATCATCTCTCGGTGATTGAACAATTGATTATGGCTTCTTTTGCTCAGTCAACTTCACCTTGAACATAATCTCTTCAAGTTCTTTGATCTCTGAAGATAAACTGTTTCTTTCCTTTGAAAGAAGATCAAACTTCTTATGCAATTCAGACTTTGCATTCTTCTCCTGTAGAACAGTAGTTGGCAACTCAGATAGTTTATTGGTAAGATTATTTATCTCAGTCTCAAAAACTTTTCTTTCTTCCTCAAAATCTTTCTCCACAGATATTCCTCTTATCAGATATTTCTTTAAAGACTCCAACATTCTTCTGCTCAGTTTTCTTCTTCTCTTTCTCAAATTTGTCTCTCTCCATGATGATAACTTTCTCAAAGTCTGGCACTTGTTGAGAAAGTTTAGCACATTTCAGTTCAATGGATTTCTTTTCTTCAAATAACTTTCTTGAAAAATCAGAAAACTTTTGAGCAAATAATTTTCTTTCTCTTTCAAACTTTTCTCTTTCTTTCTTTAACTTCTTTTCATCTTGAGATGTCTGTTCTTTCATTTCAGTAATCTTCTTTTGAAGCTCAGCATTATCTCTTTCCAAATCCCTTCTTTTCTTTTTAAATTTTCTTTATCTCCTCATGAGTTCTTGAGTTGTTTATCTCTTTTGTGGCTTTTTCTTTCAACATGTTCATTTCAACCTCAATACTAAACACTCTGTCTCTTAATTGATTTCGTTAAGAAAAGATATGTGAGTTTATCTTTTTCAGCCCATCACATGTCTCTCCAGCAATATTTGCTCTTCTTCTGAGATCATCAACCTCTTTTTGCATTAATTCTTTCTTTGACCATGTAGAATTTGCATTAATACCTTTAGACTTCTTCAACTCGGATTGAAGATTTGAAATCTCCTTTTCTTTTGACTCAATGATCTCTACAAATTTGATTTTAGAATTAGAAATGCAATCCGAACAAATAAAATCTTTCTCTGAAACTGTAGAATTCTCTTTCAATTTATTTATCTGATAAAAAAGAGATGAATTCTGAATTTTCAGATTTTTTAATTCTAATTCAAGAACAGAGACTTTGACTTGCAGCTCAGTTTTCTCAGCTTTAATCTTTGTGTTTTCTCTTTCACAGTCATTGGCCATTCTAGTGTAGATAGACAACTGTCCAGCCAGATATTTAATTTTTGCTTTAGCCTCAGAAATATTCATTTTATCAAAATCAAAACTGAAACCTTGTGACATATTTACACTTGAAAAAATTATGAGCTAGAATTGATCGTTAGTCAGATAATCAGAAAAATCAACTTTTAAGAATCACAGAAAAATCACTCAAAATTAAATTAAGTATGGAATTCGCACAACACTCACAACACAATTCGCACACACAAAGAATTCGTATGAGTAAGGATAAGAAACCTTCACTTTTCGCATGTAACTTTAGGCGAATTCTGAGCTTTTCGCATGTAGTTATGTGCGAATTCTGCACATTTAGCATATGGAAGGATGCGAATTATTCACTTGTCGCACAAGTAGTATCACTGTGATGTAGATTCCTCCCTTAGAAAATTTTCAAGGCTTGAACAATTCGTATCGATACAAATTCTTTCCTTAAAAAAATTCCAACTTGATGATGCGAAATCCTTAGCTTTTCGTATGTGCCTTTATGCGAAATCTTGACTTTTCGTACAAGGCTATGTGCGAATTCTTGGGAATTCTTATAATGATTTATGTGACTTATGTCCTAAAAAACTTTTACACACTGATTCATGCGAATTCTTCATCATACGAGTTCTTCATGCGAGTTCTTCATGTCTTATGCGAATTCTGTGGATCTTGAGTATTTTCTTCAAATTTTCACTGATTTCAACCCAATTCTTGAAATTAGCCTCTGTAATTTTGTAGAAATGATCACTGTAGCATCGAGAACAACTCTTGTGTATTGATTTCACCAAGAACAAACATGATTATGATTAAAACACAGTGCGAATAGTAAAGTTTCTAAAATTGACAAGAATGATCAAATTGACATTCAAATGTTGTGCAATTGTGTTTACAGTGTGAATAGGATATGTTCTATACTATTATGCGATTACAGTGCAATGAAATTCACAATCAAAACATCACTAATTCAAAATCTTGATCAATGGAACAGTGTACGTGAACAATAAATTTTCCAAGAACGAAAATTGATTTTTCTGCCAGTTTTCAAGTTGTTGATCTTCCCAATTCAATCTGATTTAGCTCTGATACCAAATGTTATCCTAGATTCTAACTCACTATTGACACACAAACATGTAAGAAATGATTTCTTATTGTATTAGCAATGATTACATCAATCCTTTTAGCCACAAGTCTCGGTGCCATAGATCTCACTTGGTTGAATAATTCTCTCTCTACGAGTATGTGAACTCTGTGTGTGTGTGTGTTATGATCCGTCTCACTTTTCTAACACAAATACAAACTATATATATGGTCAACATGACCCATTGACTTTACAAGACAATTACAAACCAAACACTCAACCTTTACAAACAATTACACTTTAGACCCTCTTTTAATCTTGAATACAATTTAACTCAACAATTGTGAGAAGCTCCCTTATTTCGATCATGTGTTTGGAGTACCCAGAGTCTAAATACCATACATGACCATTCTACAAATTAAGAAAATTTAGGTACCCATTCGAAGATGGGTCCTTTGGGGTTAGGTAGGGAGCCATTTTGACTTGGGTCTCGATCTATGACTTGGTGCATTAAACTTGGTTCGCGAATTAGTATCATGATAAGAACCAAACCAATCTAATGCATATCTATGATCAACAAAATCATTTAATCCATAGTTCGAACAACAAACACAATCATGATATAGTTGAAGTAAATGTTGAAGTGAATAAATTCTCAAAGGAAACAATCCATTTTATTCAACCAAAGTATTTGAATGAAAAACATCATCATTGTTATTGTTTCTCCTCGAATGCAAAACTAAATTAAATGAAGTTTTCTTCAATGTGCTCTCTTTAGACTTCTTTGCTACCCCACCTGTTTGACTTCTTTTCTTCGACTAATAGTATCTCAAAATACCGTTAAACTCATAGTTAGAAGATTTGAAGTATGAGGATTGTCGCTTGTTTGAGTTGTCGGTCTTTGTCCGCTTCTGTGAACGTTTTTTTTATTTGGGTTTAGAAATTTTGTTCACATAAGGGTTTTGAGGGGTAGATATGGAACGTTCGCCCTATGCCTTTCATGCGGTCGATACTTACCCGATAAAGAATTTCGCTACCTTAGGACCGTTATAGTTACGACCGTCGTTCACGTTGAGCCAAATCTTCGTCATGTAAAACCTTCTTTATTTAGATTGGAAAATTTACGATTATTTTTTAACAGAAATTGTTGAATATTAAAATCTTATTACACAAAATCCCATTTTTTTAGAACAAGTGTAACAGTTGACCGATGGCTCACAAATTGAATCTAGAAAATCAACATGACTTGGAAGTTTTGGATCGAAATTAAACTGGTCTAACTTACTATCTGAACATACCTCTGAATTCAAGAAAGTTGAAAATTCCATTTTCTCATCAGATGTGACATTATCATTTATGGGAGTTGGGAGACTGGATAAATTTTTGTTTTTCAAAGAATCGTTGGCGGAAGCATTTTGAAAATCATAATGTCGATCCCTTTTGAAAAATTCCATTTGAGGTTCTTTTTCTTTATCAGAAATAGTTGGTGAAGAATCACCCATAAAAGCTTTGCATGAAGAAGTATCTAAAGGTGTAGAGGAATATTCTGACAGATTAATCCCTTTAGAGCTCGGCTTTGCAAATCTACTATTTCATCATATCTGCTGCCAAGGCAAACAGTTGAGAAGTGAGACTGTTAGTATCTATCAGAAGATATTCCTTTTTCTCTCTAGATACTGATTCCTTGTGATTGGAATCGAAACAGTCAAGTTTGGATAATAACTCTTGTCTTTCCTTTTGAAATTAATCCTTTCTTGTTCAAATGACTCTTCTAGTTGAACTATTTTCTTTTCTAAAACCAAAGGTGGAACATAGATTTTATGATCTATTGAATCCTCCTCAAGTTCAGCAGGTTTTGATTCATGTTCGGCCTGTGAATAACTTCGAAAATAGTCATTTGACAGGAAAGTGGATTTAACTTTCTTGTACGAATCATTTAGGGAATCATACACAAAAAGAAGTTGCATCTTAACAGTATTCTTTCTTTCAAACTTTCCAGATCCTTATCCTCTTCATCAAGTGGTTCAGTCCATCTAATTTTGTAACCGGGGTAAGTTTTGTCCCAAAAACTCAAATGTATATAGAGTGGGCACCCTGTACAAGGCTATTTTCAAGTAATTAGGATTATCATATCCGATTCCCCATTCAGGGATAAAGTAGTTGAACTCCTTGGGTTTGTTTTGATGGATCGTTTGTTCAGTTTGACCATGTTTGTAAAGCTTAAGTTCAAGATCCTTTAATTTGTCAGTCAATTTTTTGTTTTCATTTTTAATGGAAAAGCTTTGATTGACAATCTCAGTCCTCTCACTATCTGACTTGTGGAGCTTGTCAGTAAGTTCAACTACTTTGGTCTTTAACTCCCAGTCTCTTTTGAAATAATGTCACACTTTTCCTTTAGATTTGATATTATGCACAAATGTCTAACATTTTCTACACTTAGGTTATCAATGGTGTTGTGTTGTGATGACACTCTTGTTTCTAAAGTGGAGGTTAGACGAGACTTTTCTTTTATGGTTTGCTTATATGAGTCTAGTTTTTGCATAGTGATTTGCATTTGATCGACCATGGCATTATGAATAGAAGCACATACCTGACAAGAGGAGTTGCGATCATCGTCTTATGAATCAGACTGAGTAGAGTGGTTGCCCATAAAGTACATATGAGCTTCTATTTCTTCTTGTTCCTCATCAGAAAAATTGAGACAGTGGTCATCTTCAGCCATGAGAGCTTTACCAGCTTTTTTTTGTTTGGCTACAAACATCTTTGCCTTGTAATACTCGGAATTACGAACAACTGCCTTATGACAATCTTTGGCAAAGTGTCCTAGTCAACCACAGTTGTAACACTTGATTGGCTCATCCTTTGCTTTCTCATCAGGCTTTTTATCGAATTTCTTTCCGTCATCTGATCTTCATTTAGCCTCATACTTATCTTTGTGGTCATGATGCTTATGAGGAGTAGTAGAGTACCTCTGATTGTTCGATGATGACTTCTTGAAGAACTTTTTATTTTGAAAGGATTGAGACAGAAACAACACAACATTGTTGATTTCAGCATACATCGGATCAGAATCACTATCAGTTTCTTCTTCTAGTTCAGATTCACTCTTCACAGGTTCTTTTCGAGAGTTGCGGCTGAATGAACGTTCTCTACTTTCTAAAACGAGTGCAAGTGGATTAGCAATGTGCTTTTCATCTGCCTTTTGATTTCCCATTAGCTCGAGAACTTCATCATCATCTTGTAGGAGCATTTTGAACAATTCATGAAGGGGAACGTTTTCCAGAATATGATTGTGACAAATATGCGAAGCAAACATCTTCCATTCTGGTTGGAGATTGTTCATGAACTTGATATTATTCCTTGTGTTCGTCTTCTTGATGTTGTTCTGTCGTAGATCATTCAGAATTTGATTGAACCTCTCGTAAGTCTCTGTGAGAGTCTCGCCTTTCCTTTCCTTGAAGCTGTCATATCGAGTAATGCAACTTGTGATATTGATTCCCTATTCAGCTTCCCATCATCATTTTTTCGATTTAGTCCCACATCCCTTTAGTAGTAGCCTTGTAACTATCAACACTCGTGTATATGTCATTAGGAAAATTGAGAAGAAGATAGGATTTCACAGCTTTTTCCCCTTCTAATCGTTTCTTTTCTTTAGTTGACATTTGTGATGGTGTTTTTGGGACCAGTCGAGCTAGAATACCTTCATTTTATTAAGCAGGTACTTCTGCCATGGGAGTAGGTTGTGGCCCCTGTTCCAGAGATTGAAGTATCTCAAGATAGAGATCATTGGATTCGTTGAAGTTCATGAAGCGATTGCGCCATTGCTGGTATTCTCCTCTATAAAGCACATGAGGCTTACCTTCGAAACCAATTGCCAAGGCGTCTCTGGAATTCATCTTTGTTGCACTGTCTTGATCGTGAGACAATTGATATGATCCAAAAAGGTAAACTAACAAGATAAGAATTAAAATGGATTGACTACAAACTAACGAGGATTAAAAAAACTGGAATTTTAATATTAAATGACACTGGAAAAAATTAAACCGGACAGAAGAACCCAGGAACTGAGATCCGGGTTGAAAGACCGGATTGACACTAATTTGAGACACCAACCAGATAGGAATTTGGGTAAAATTAACCGGATATGTGAAAACCCGGGTAATGCGATGGACGATGTATCCGCTAAACCAAGAGCGACACAAAACCGGGCAATGTAGCAAACCCGGTACCTGCGGTAGGTACCCGGGAAAACCAGGAACGAAGTCGGATTAAATAGACAAACCGAACCTGATACTCGGTTAAGTCCATGTAAGCTGTTCGGGTAAAACCAGAAGGAGAAGGAGGGAGTTCGGGAACCCGATATAGGCGGAACCCGGGTGAGGAATCAGATTGGCAACCGGTAGAGAGAACCGGTATGTGCGCCCGAATTTGGAATAATCCGGTTTAATTGAAGATGTCGGGTTTTGACGAACTGCTTCGAAAAAATGGAATCTTAGACACCAAGAATCCAATCAAAAACCTTTCTAAGGAGAGTTTAATGAAGATTTAAGTTAAATAAAACAAACCCAGATCGACTTTACAAGATTAACTCTTAAACTCAAACAAAAATCATTAATTTTGATCAACCACCAGAGGCGCCGTTTTTTCAAGAAATCGATAAAACATAATGGATTAGAAACACCTTTTGGATCGATAATCTTGTCTCTTTGCTCTGATACCAATTGTGGATCCCAGTAACAGCGCAATAACAACAAATAATCAATAAGAACAATGAATTAAGCACAAAACCTAGTTATATGATTGGATTGAATGATAAACTTCAGAGTGCGTACAAGAATTTAGCCGTATGGAGTAATTATGACCATTAACCTAAACAAGAGATTAACAAACATATTTATACCCTAAAGGGTATTTACAAAAACAAACCCCCAACTTCTATTCAATAATAAAATAACCTTAACAGGGGAGTGTTGTAGGATAAGTGTGCCATCATCTAAAGGATATGGCGATAGAGATAGAGATAGAGATAGAGATAAATATATCATAGATTGATTAAAACTGAAATATCTCATAGTTATCTACTTGTAGCTCATTCCAATATAAAGGGTTTATGATTAATGAGAATTATAGATTTGATTATCTATTTACCTTTTCTTCTATTTCATTTTTCATTTAACAAAAAGTGGAATATATAATTGTTGTAAAGTTTGTAAATCATTATTGTGGTTTGTATTTTGTTTTGAAAATGATCCGTAATCACTAACTTCTATGTATGTTAACTAAGAAGTATTTTTATCTTTTTATACATTTCTCTATTTTTTTCATCTAAAAGATAATAAAAATACTCCTCTTTTTCAACCACCACCCCCCTCTTCAATCATATCAAAATGAAGTAAGCTAGGGTCTCTAAAATGTCTAAAAAACTTAAACTGGTTGACAGATCGATTAAGAAGTTTCTCAATCGTCGTTACTCCCCCATTTGCCTCTTCTTCAAAAACTTTAAACTGTAACACCCTCAAATTTTGGTAAAAGCAACTAATTAAAAATCTTGATATAATATTAAATGAAGGACAAAACCTCCTCCTACAAATCATAATTCATCATACCTCAAATATAAAACTCTGTAATTAACCTCAAAGATTACAACTCCAGCATTAAACAAGGTCTAAACCAAAGTCGGGTGCTACTTAACCCTAAAACAAGTTGCTCTTCCCAAAACAAATATGGAAGGCTTCACTAAGATATTCAATTCTTGAGCATACAACTAGCACTCCTCTTTTCACGGTGTCACTAGAACTATTCCCAGCCGGAACCTCATGCAGATGCCGACAAATAAAAAGGTTAGGCTAACGCCTAGTGAGTTCAAAAGTTTTCAACACGCATAAATATATCATTAAAAAGGAAGAATGCAATTTAAATCATAACCTTTCAAAATAATATGCTTCAAATATGAAAACGACTCGTTTTCCAATAATATGTGTTTTAGGCGAATGAAGTACCAATATAAAATTTTTCCAAATCCAAACTATTTTAAGGACTAAGATTCCAATATAAAACGTTCTTTCGTAAATTAAATTCGACCCAAAACTCTCTCAAAATGAGAATAGAAAGCGAACTCCCAATTTATGAAATAAAACTTTATATCCCGAAATACCCAAAACACGGGTGGGGCATAATACTCAACCCATAAATCATGGATAAAATCCATATATACAAAACGTCACCGAAAACATGGATAATAAAACTCAATACCCAAAACAACACATTTTTGTGACGGGGGAGACCCGAATTCCATCGAATGTAGTGGTCACACAAAGTTAAGCCACTTATCAATGTTCTCGAGATTCACAGAGAGCCATGGATCCCCGTATACGGCTCCCTACCGAGCAACCACCGCAATATACCCAAATGACCCTAGTATCTATTCGACCTCTAGATGAGTGTCACCATAAAAGCCATAAGTCCCCGTATCTAGCTCACCATGGGTACATCGCAAGACTTAGCTCCGTATATGTCTCTGCAGAGCACCACCGCAAGCTTACATAAAAACATGACTTGGGGACCACTCACTAGACTTCAAACGCGGACACTAAGTTCCACGATGAATAACCTGGATTACACGGGCATCGAGTTCAACCACCTACGATCTATACCTCGAGCCCTTCACTAAAGGTTACATGGCTATAGAGTTCAACCACCCACGATCTATACCTTGAGATCCCACTAGCCATAAATAATTTCCAGTCCCAAAACAGGGATAAAAATCCCAACTTAAACCAACTTATTGACTCATATGCCTATGGATCTAATGCATTACAGTCTAAAACATTACATGTCTCAAATGAATGACAACGCGGTCAAACCATGTAATTTCCACCAAAACGCAATTAATATGCATCATAAAACCAAAGCTCCTCATCGAGCTAATAAAAATGGGCAAATGCCCCAAGACTCCTTTGAGTCACAACCGAGCCAAAGCTCCACAATTTAATTGACCATTTATCAAAAGTCATAAAATGCGATAAACACAATTGACACGTTTATGCAAACACACTCCCAAAATACATGAATAACTCCAACACGAAATTAGACCAAGACAAGTCATTTTCCAATTAGGTAATTATTCTTTCAAAACATCTCATAACCTAAGAACAAGTATTTCTCCAAAACACATAGTAAAAATGCATTTATACTCAAAAGATCTCATTTTATAACATAAATCATTAAAATACCATTACTTATGATTTATTCATCAAAATGCCTAGAGTTCTAAATGTGAGTGTTTTACAAAGCTTATAAAGTTAAACATTTCAAATAATAAAATCTCACCAAATAACCCAACAGTTGATAATTTCATGTAAAACCTATAAACATTTAAAAATGGACATTTTGGCATGTACACCGTTTTCACAAATCAACTTGAACTCACCTTGCTAGATTTATGCTAAATCTAGATTTTTACCCAAACTTGAGCTCCCTTGAAGAAACTTGAATCCTCAAGCCAAATCTTTCAAAACCTATATCCACAAGTTCCCAACCATAAATACACATATCCAAGTACTTAGAATCTTTCCCACGAACATCTTTTATCAAAATCTCCATTTTGGCCAAAACCCTAATTTTGACCTAAATTCTTCAAAATTAACCAAACCGAAATTTGAGAGATAAAAACACTTGGAAGTCAGAAATGAAGCATTTGTAACTTGAATGAATATTTAGAAAAGAGTAGGATGGACTCACCTCTTAGATTTTGAGCAAAACCCCAAAACCTAGAAATCTCAAGAAATGAGGAAGAACACTTGATCTAGCACTTGAGGTAGAAGTCACAAGCCTTGATTATGAAGAAACACCTTAAAACTCAAGGAAATGGCCTCAAAATGAGTTAGGGTTTGTAATGGGAAGTGAGGAAACGATTTGGGGGAGAAAGGTGAAGAGAAAGAAGTGAGAAAATGAGGAAGAGGTTGGAAAATCGGGTATTTAAGGCCCTGATGGCCACGTGCGATTGTGCCACGCGATAGTGCCAAGGGCACAATCGCCGGTATGACCGGTTTAGATACTTGATGTCAAACCGCTCTGTTTAGAAAATTTCTTAAACCACCATTACGATTTGGTTTGTGGTTGGAGGATTAAACCGCCAAAACTAGACTGCAAACAACCCTAGCCTTAGGTTTTAATTTTTTAACAAAAATAATATAATGTACTATATAATATATATATATATATTATTAATTTTTAAAGGAAATTTAGGAAAATATATAAAAAGACAAAAATATACCCTTTACTTAATGGACATTTTTAGTGGAATTAATTATAGGAATTATTTTCAAAGAAAAATATAAACCATATATATGATTTCAAGACTTATCATCAAAGATTTTTGTCTCACTTTCTAACTTTTCACTAAAACTTAGGGTGCGTTTGGTATGCAGACTAGATGAGACGGGACGGGACAAAAAAATAGTCCCATGTTTGGCATGCCATGGGACAAAAATCACATAGGACAAGATGGGACAAAATGTTAATTTCATGGGACAAAACTTGAGTTTTTTTGTTCCACCAAAATAGGTGGAACAACATAGTACTAAACTGAAAGATTACTAAACTACCCTTTTTTTTACACCATCGATCTGATATTATGACCTAAACCTAATTTTTTCAATCTCGCCTCCATCTATCTGATACGTGAAACCAGGGACCATCGCCTCCATCTTCATCGGACTCCACAGGTATTTCCATGTTCTTCATCGTCTCCCTCTTCAATCGATTTCTTCTTCAATCGATTTATTCTTCAATCGATTTCTGTGGTTTCAGTTTATGTTATTCATCGTCTCCACCATGGCGATTTATGTTCTTGTGCGATTTCTATTAAATCGATTTTTGTTCTTCATCGATTTCTGTTAAATCGATTTATGTGGGTGCGATTTCTCTTCAATATGTGGTTTTTGATTTCTCTTCAATGTGGTTTTTGATTTGTGGTTTCGATTTCTATTGAACTTGTGTCTTCACCATGGCTACTGTATATGTGGTTTCGATTTCTGATAAATATATATGTGGTTTTCTGTTGAACTTGTGTCTTCACCATGGCTACTGTCTTCACCATGGCTACTGTTATTGCATGGTTTTATATTACAATTTTAAGCAACATTCATTACTGCAGCAGATCCATTTACCAAAACTATATCAAGATTCCTTGGGAACATTTTGTATATTATGTTTATATTTATATGCACTTCAACTGTTTATTACATTTTTTCTTCACCATGACTATTGTTTTTGCATTTGACTATGTGAAAGTGTTGGATGTACTCATTTTGTTTAATATAGCATATAAAAAGTGTTGGATGTACTGTAAATTTTAGCTAAATTTTTCGACTATTGCTTGTTACTTTGTTTTGTGAATTTTGTAGCGATGGACAATAATCACTTGGTTGTACTCGTTACCGTATGGAATACTTACATTCAAATGCTTATGTATTTCCTTTCCCTTTTGATTTGGTTGATTGAATTGGAGAATAGAAATAATGAAAGGGAAAATTTGAACCAAAGAACTTTCAATAGACTTCAAGTTAGATCAACCGAAATACAACGTATTACACGTGAAAGTGATGTCAATTGTATAAATGAGTTGCGAATGGATAGAATTGCCTTTGCAGTTTTGTGCGATTTGCTTAAAACTAGTGGTGGATTAGTAGATGACGGTAATATGACAATCGAGGAGCAAGTTGCTATATTTATAAATATATTAGCACACCACACTAAGAATAGAACTATACAAGTTAGGTTCTATAGGTCGGGGGAAAAGGACAATCGGGCTATCTAAGCTAGTGGAAGAAACCAAGAATGAAATCCATGAAGCAACCAATCAAATGAAAAGGTTGGTTTCAGTCCTCTCGGATTCTATCGAAATGGATGGCGTGGACAATGAATTGAAGCGACTTGGACTTGGTATGATGGAAGTCATTCGAATGGGTAAGTACTTTGGGGAGAAACCATCCCAATATCGTTTTTGGATGAGTTTGGATGATGCTACGAAGCTTGAATTTGTGAAGTCGATTTATGATGCAGACAAGTAATAGTATTAGAAAATTATGAAAACAATTGTCGTTTTATTGGGAATGTTTAAACTTTTGATGTTGGTACACTTGACTTGTTTGTGAATGTTTAAACTTTTGATGTTGGTATGACATATGTTTAAATTATTTTTGGTACAATTGTTGTGTTGAAATATTTCTAAATTATGTATGAATTTAGCGTTGTTTTTTTTAAGTTTTAAAATTTTGTATGTATTTATAATTGTTGTGTTGGAATGATTATATGATATATAATAGTACAACTATCATAGATAAAATTATTTAAATAAATTTTAGTTGATTTATGTCATTTACAATCATTATTTGATATACAACAACATAAAACAACATATAAGGGAATAAAACAGCATATAAGGGCAATCTGGTCATTTTAATAGTTTTGTCCTGTCCTGTCCAGCTTACCAAACGTGGGACAGACAATTAGTCTTGTCCTGTTCTAGTCGTACCAAACGTGAGACAGACAATTTGTCCTGTCTCGTCCCGTCCTGTCTTGTCCCATCCATTCTGCGTACCAAACGCTACCTTAAGGACCAAAATCAAAAAGTTACTCTTTGTTGTATTTAAATATTTCAGATACATCTGTTAATGTTTATAGTATAACTAGTTATGTACCCGTGCAAAGCGACGGGTTGTGAAATTTTATTATTTCATCTTTGACGGTAGTAAGAGGTTTTCATTTCCACTGCAAGAACATCATTAAAATGATTTGAATTGGTAAACTGGACAAACCGTTTTCATGTATTTCTATTTGAAATTTCATATTCTTTGAAAATGTGAAAACATATAGATAGGTTTGATGTAAGGGGTTGTTTACCTAAACGCTTACCCGGTAAGTGTTTACCAGTAAAATTCAACAAACTCGTTTGCCTTATCAAGGAAAACTCTAGTCTATCAACATAGTGTCAAATGCAATAATTTATCCCGTAAGTGTTAATCGGGTAAGAGTTTTTACGCTCACTTACCTGGGAAGACTTTCGGTCCTTGACATTGCTCTTACCGAGTAAGATTCTTATTACTTTCCATGTTCATATGCAAGATAAGCGACTTAGTAAACACCTACCGTGTAAATATTTGATATACAAACCCCTAAATTTGCCTAGAAATAATATTCAAATACTCCCATTCTTGGTAAAGGGTTGTAAAATAAATTATGTTGCTTATATATTAACAATTAAACAAATTAATAAATAGAAGTAACATTGTAAAACACAAATTATAAATAGAGAAATAATCTATCTTCTCTATAAAGGTTAAAAGATTTCTTACTCAAAAAAATAATCTATCAGTTCATCAGTAAACTGAAAGTGCACAAAAAAAGCCTACACTTGGCCATCTCATTTTTTTGTATTTGCGAGATCATATCATATATCAACAAATTAACAACTTACCTTTCTAGGTCATTCCTAATTTGTGTACAGTTTCGCATCAACAATATAAACAAACTCATCCTTCAATTTGCCATCAATGTCCATAAAAATCTCATTAAAACAAAAGGAGTCATACAAAACATAGTAAAGGTCCATCAATTTCTTTACCTTCAAGATTTTTCCATTCAACCTTTAAACCGAGGGATCGCGAGATGGAAGGGTCATGGGTGACCTGTATGAAAGAAAAAGCAAAAACAAAAACCAAATGGAATTTTGATTCACAACAAATAATATTTACAACGATGAAGTTTTGATTCACAACCATCCAGTTAAGAGGTAACAGAATATAATCCCTTCTCCATGAAGTAATTGTCTCACTTACTTAGAAAATAGTCCCTTTGCCATGAAGTAATTGTTGTTGGTGACTTAAAGCAAAAACACAAATATAACATTTATATATACACGCAGCGGAAAGAAATTACCAAAAGGAATCAACGTATTGCCAATATGATTAAACGAAAAATACAAATAATGTTATACCTTTGTAGCGTGATTTGTAGACGAAATGGATCCGCTTGTGTGTTCCTTTGAGACCAAGTATTTAATGGTGAATACCTCTAAAGTAGTCCACACTACACTTCCTTGATCACCACCGGATGCTAGTCCTCCTTTGTAACGATCTTAGAACCTCGATTAACCAAGAACCAAGGTAGAAGATCAAACGGGAAAACTTAGAGAGAGCAAGGGGAGGGGCGCCGATTTGAGAAAGAGAGGAGGAGAGATTAGGTTAAACCTAATGGTTTATTTGATATCCTTATATAAATAAACCCTAGAGCTCTCTTGGGCTTTTAACAATTTTTTCTTCTAAATATTTTATGGGCCCAGTATTAAATTAAGTTAATGGGCTTGCTATTAACTTAAATTTAATACAAACCCAATAAGTCTAATTTAATGTTAATGCCCTTTTAATTTTCCCACGTTACTTAGGCTATATAATGTAAATACAATAATTACATTATATTAAATGATATCTCAGTGTATATGTGTGTGACCCTATAGGCCCCACGTGTGTCTAGCCATATAACTATGTATTATGACACGAGCATATTCCAACAACTCCCACTTGCACACGTCATAATAACAACTAATCATACAGGCAAAGGTTAGCGTCTAGCAACACGCCAATGCCCCTAGAGATACATGTTTTAGTTTCTTAAACGTCTCATTTTAAAATGGTTTATTAAATCAGTCATCCCTTTGTTACAGATACCTTGTTGAATACTAGACATGGATCATATGTCATTCTAGTTGTTCAACGATTCTGTTTCTCGATCTGTTTGTTGAATTAGATTACCAAATTAATCAAGCATCATCTTAATTAAATTTGGGTACGGCTGTACAAACATCTATTCAATTCATCGAGGGGCCCAGTAGTATCTAACTCTATTATCTATAGAGGAACAAATCCCATTTTGACTGCATGTGTCTGTCATGTGCTTCATATCATTCTTGAAGATGATTTTCATAACAGCCTTATTCAGGACAACGTTTAACCATTTCAAAGACTGACATTCCACCCATACAAAACCTTCTTGCATCTCAAGTCTAAGGACGAGTGACATAACCATCTGCGAGATTCACTGGTGACACACCGATCCATGCAATGAACTCTCGTAGGTTGGGTCAGTCCAATGTTCATCACCAATGAACAACATGTGAGTTTGGTAGCATCATCACCAATACGCTCACATTTGCCTTAACTCGATGATACTCCCGTATCATCAACTGACAATGGACAATTTAGAACAAATAATTTATTCATGGATTAAACATGCAAATATAGAACACAGTTGATAAAAATGAAAATGACCATACCTAGTACATCGATTCATTGTAATAAAAACTGTTCAATGTTCCAATTATTCAAATACTAAAACAGATCTACATGAGACTACTAGCTGGTCGAAGTCCAATGTTCCTAGCATGTTCGATATGTTTGGTACAAGACATTGGTTTCATAAAGGGATCAACTAAGTTGTCATCTGTATGAACTTTGAGAATACGAATTTCACCCATCTCGATAACCTCTCGAATGTAGTGAGTCTTGCGAAAGTGTCTGGCACCCTTTTGAACTCCAGGTTCGTTGGCTATGATAATGGCACCAGAATTATCGCAGTACATATCCATGGGTCTTTCATTACTGGGGACAACCCTAAGCCCATAAATGAATTTTCGTATCCAAACAGCCTCCATTGCAGCTTCGGAAACAACTATGTATTCAGCTTCTGTAGAAGACATCGCAGTAGTGCTTTGCTTAGCACTCTTCCAGTTAACAGCACCTCCGTTCATGACGAAAACGAATCCAGTCTGAGATCGAGTGTCATCTCGATCTGTTTCGAAACCAACATCAGTGTAGCAAGTAACACTGAGCTCTCTTTCTGTATCACCACCATAAACAAGGAACATATCTCTAGTATTTCTAAAATACTTCAATATGTTCTTAACAGCAGTCCAGTGACTCTCTATTGGATTTTGTTGGTATCTACTCGTAAGGTTCTGAGAGAACGCTACATCAGTTCTAGTCCACCTCACTGCACACATGATGGATCCCATAGCCAAAGCATAGGGGATTCCCTTCATCCGCTTCACCTCATCAGGTGTGGAGGGTCCCTGAGTCTTACTCAAGTTTACATTGTGTTGCATTGGAAGTTTTCCATGTTTGGAAGCATCCATTCTGAACCGTTTTAGATATTTGTCAATATATGCACTTTGACTTAAACCAATTAACCGCTTCGATCTATCCCTATAGATCTTTATTCCTAAGATGTACGACGCTTCACCTAAATCTTTCATGGCAAAGCATTTTCCAAGCCAGGATTTTACATCTTGTAGCATTGGAAAATTGTTCCCCATGAGTAATGTAACAACCTGTATCTTTATACATATATCAAAATAACATTTCTGTCTAAAAACTGCCCCATGCTTACATTACAGAGTACAAGGTTTACAACTATCACCTATTACACAACTGAGTCAAAAAGTAAACTATTGCAGGAAGTCTTCTAGCTCCTGGAAATAGCTCACATCTTCTCTTTACCCTTATCTGTACCTGTTATCTTTCGAAAACCTGAAACAGGATTATAATTTTGAAAGAGCGAGGGTTAGACCAATGGTCTAGTGAGTCCCCTCCAATCACTACTGCAACAGTTCAAATATTATTTAAAACATTTAAACAAAGCTTTATATCTCAAAAACATAACTTGCTCTTTATATCAAACGTTAAAAATACTTTATGCTACGCAGGCATAACTCAATCTACTGGCCATCACTGACCACTTTTTATGCTTTGCAAGCGTACCTTAAGCTACTGACCAACACTGCCGTCAAAGACGGTATGTCTGTCTCGTACTGCCGTATTATAGGGACACACCCTAATGGCATAAACGGGCCACACTCCCCGTTACGAGCAGGCGGGTCACACTTCCCGACTTAGGTCAGACTTCTGACTCAAATCAATGCATACACTTAGTTTGTTAAAGCACATATTTATTGGATTCAAGATCATATTTATCTGAAGATCGAAATCTGAAGTCAAAGCTGATAAAGTCGTCTCAACAAATAGTCTAGGGTCACTTTGTAATAATAGTCAAAGTTTGTTTTATGTATTTTCTTATTAGTCTTTTTATTTTTATATAATTTAGTTAATAGTTTTAGCTTTTGGGCCCAAGCCATGCCAAACCCATTTAGCTAAGCCTAATTATAAATTAGATTAGGTTAGAGTTAATTAGGTAAGAGGCTTAATTGAGAATTTAATTATTGAGAGGAGGCTATGTGGGGTTGGTGCGCCGTGAACAAGAAAAAAGCAGAGAGATAGATCGATTTCATTTTGTAACCTGTTGAATCGTTCGATTAATCAATATCAGGTTTGCATTATTGTGTTGATTATATGTTTGCTTGATTGAATGATTACTCATTGGGACACACAATTTGTATCAGAGCAAGTTACAGATTGAATTGAATGAGTTTTGTTCGGTTCTGTTTTCTGTCAAAGATTCATAATTTTTATTGTGTGATTGTTCTTTCAAGTGTTTATATATTGGGTTGTAATTGATATGCATATTCTATTGATTTGGCATTGATTGATTTGAATATTACATCGTTTTCGATTATCAATTTGGTGTTTTTGGCAATTCTGGGCTCGTTCTCAAAACTCACTGACTTTTCAATCGAATTCTTCATAGAGTGCTTATTATTGAAATTAATTGTTGCAATCTATTCTAGTTGTTTATTCGATTGCTTTGGCAAAGTCTTGTAGTTTAATTTTGAGTTTTCGATTGGTTTCTGGGCTGATTTCTGGTTTCTGGGTCGATACTGGCATTCTATCGGTCGAAGGTATATTGGTCCATAGCATTATATCGGTCTTCACTCTATCTCGGTCTAATCCACTATCGGTCTTTGACACTATTGGTCTAAGCATACTATCGGTCTAAGCATTATATCGGTCTAAGCTTTATCGGTCTAATCAAGTGTCCGGTCAAACAAGGTACCGGTCCAAGCAAGACTCCGGTCGACTCAATACCGGTCGAAGCACATCCCCGGTCAGCATATCGGTCAATTTTTCAAACTGTAATAGGGACCCCCGTGCTAAGTCTGCGGAGGGGGACAAAATTCTGTTCTTGATCGTAATTTTCTCAATTTCATTCTAAGATTTTCAGTATTGTTTGATTTTATCTAGACTAACGATCATTTTTCAAGTTCTTATCTTATATCTATCAGTATGACTTCCAGCAAAGCTCCTTCAATCAGTACGGATGAGAATCCACCAGTACTTTTCAGAGGAGAGTATGATGCATGGAAAAATCAGTTCATAGACTTCATCTATCGACATGATTTAGGAGATTATATCAGAAAATCTCTGAAAGAAGGAATCATGTCACCTCCGACTAAGGTTCTCACAGTAGCTGGAAAGAACGGAGAAAATGAACAGAGAGAGTATAAATTACCACTTGATATGTACTCAGACGAGCAAAGAAAAAGGCATGAAGCTGACAAATTAGCTCGATCTTTCCTAATGGAAGGAATGTCAAAAGAGATTTCAAAAGAGATTTTCTTTACATTAGACATCAAAGATGCTATAGGAAAGTTGTTATGGGAACATATTGAGAAGATTGAGACAGGACCAAAGTTGTCTTCAAGAGTAAAGTTTCTGGAATTTGAGAACTCTGAACTAAAAGAAAAGATTTCTGCCTTGAATGCTCAAATCCAGAAACTAGATTCTGTTGAGAACAATGAGAATGTTAATGATTTGGAGAGTGCAAATGTTGATCTTCAAAAGAAGATATCTGATCTGGAGAAAAAGATGGACAAAGAAAGATCTGAGTTTGAAATTGAAAAGAAAGCATTTATAAAGAAATTCTCAGATTTTTCGAGAAAATGTGCAGACGAAAAGAAGGCAATTGAGCTGAAATGTTTAAAGCTTTCTCAAAAGACTTCTGAATTTGAGAAAGTAATTATTCTGTAAAGGGAAAAGTTTGCCAAAGAAAAGAAGGCCATTGAATAGAAGAACACTGGCTTATTTAAAGAAATATCCAGTCAGAGAAATGATGTTGAGAAGGGATTTGAAGAAGAGAGAAACTTCTTTGAAACTGAGATTAGAAAGCTGACTGTCAAGCTATCTGAATTATCTGAAAGTGCCTTGAAAGATCAAAAAGCGAAGTCTGAGTTCACGAAGAAGATTGACCTGCTTGTTCAAGAAAGAGACAACTTTGCTTCGACGATTAAAGTGCTTGAAAAGTCTGCATCAAGTTCAAATCAGAAAAATGTTTCATCAAAAAGGTTAGTTGAATCATTTGATCAGATTCGTAGTACTAACCTTTTCTATGATAGAAATATAGATGGTTCAGATACATTCAGAAGAAGAAGAAGAAGAAGATACAAAGAAGAAGAACTGGTCTGGAAGAAGACACCAGTTGAAAATGAGAAGAAAGACGAGAAAGGAAAGAAGTCATGTGTACATAACCATAATGCCGAGAAGAACAATGCGCATAAAGGTAAACCTGAACATATCTACACGAGAGATCAATTAATCAGGTTGTCAGGTAAGCAATTCTATTGTTCTTACTGTCGTACACATGATCTTGTTCATAAAACAAGTGATCATTTCTGGTATGGTTCTTACTCAGTTACTCCTATAAGAACTGCAACTAACAAACATGGACCCAAATACAAGTGGGTACCAAAGAAAAAGAATGAATCTGTGTTGCAGGCACCTACTGTCAAGGGGGAGTAAGAGAACGGAGGCTTCTAAGCAAATCAGCTTAGGACCCGTACTTCAACGAAGTTTGACTTCTAAACACAACAGTTTAGGACTCGTACTTCCGTGATCAAAAGACCTTACTCCTGAGCTGATAAGAGATTGTACTCCAATACTCCAATGAGGAAATCAACCATCAAGGGGGAGTACATACTTTTCTGAAATTTTATGCATCTGTCAGATATGATAATCAACATTTGAGGGGGAGTCAATGTTTATATTTTTCACTGATAATTTTTTTGATGCATAATTTCAGAGGGAGTAAAAGAATGATGACTTCTGATTATTTCTGATCAGAACTCGTACACTAAGGTTTTTACTGCTTTATGTCATTTCAATTTCTGTGAATAAAGTTACTTTGACTAGACCTTAAGACTTTTGTAGGTTGAGAGATACTTCAAAGATCATATCTTTATGACTTTAAGCTTGACTTCGTGAGACTGCATTCAAAAGGTATAATTCCTTATCTTCATCTCATCTATGGTTGAAAGAAGGACAACTTTCAATCATAAGAAAACATGTTCTTAAATGTTCAAACCACTTCCCGATTCTCAAACAGATTTCTTGATTTGGAAGTGTGATTTTAAATGTTTTCTGATTCATCTTTGAGCTTTAACTGATAAAGTTAAACTATCTGAGCATCATGTGCTTCATAGGAAAATATGGGATCAGTGTGCTAGAACTTAAAAGAAACTTCTATGGATTCACGTTAACCAGTGTTTCCTACCCAAGAAGTTAATCCTTTAGTGATTGCATGTGAGGAGTCAAAAGAAATGAGTGTGGGATGTGTGATGAGAGAATATGTAAAAAGAGAGTTCGGTTAGCTGTGAGCTTAAAGATTAAAAGAAAGAGGGTGTGAGATCAAAGTCAAAGAATTTTCAAACTCTGCACCAACTACTTTCTGAGTCGGGCAGCCACATTTTTAATACTTCACATTTCTTTGGTGAACATTATTGAAACAGGTACCTAGCCTATGCCAACTCTTGTCATTACCCCACCAGCTACTCATTTTCTTCTCAACAAGAAAATGTTTCATTTTAAAAGGGGACGCAACACATATGCTATCTGATTTTCATTTGGAAAATCTGGATATTGAAAAGAAGGAAGTCTGCCCCACCTTCACACTTCACTCATGCACATTGAGTCTGTGTTTAACTACTTGTCTCAGTGGTTTACACTTTTTGAGCCTTATAAGCAATCATCATATGCTTAATTTATTCTATCACTTGCACGAACACACAAAGAATTTGTTTCTTTGTCATAACGTTCATATAAATTGCCTTTGTGGTGTTTCGATGATTGAATGGAATCCTTGGGGGAGTGAACATCATAAAAGCTCCTTTATATTGTGTATTCGTTACACACAGTGACTTTGTATTACTGACAGGCAATTTTAACAGATTCATTTATTGATTCAGAAGTTACACTTCATTTTCTAAATGGTCTAGATTTGCAAAGATCTGGATGAACATCTTAATGAATTGACGGGTAATCAATGGTTCTGTTTGCAAGATCAATGGTGGAAGACATTTCTTGAAGACACGTTTTGATGCACTATTTGCTCTTTTCATCAAAAAGGGGGAGAAGCGTCAATCAAGAAATGGAAGATACTCTGAAGATTTGATGATATGAAGAAAATTTTCCTTGAAGATGCTTTACTGGAGATAATTTCTTTCCAAGTGATATTCTCATCGATTGGGGAGATTGCTACATTCTGAAGACAAAGTGGAAGATTGAATTTTCTGAGTTTAAAGAATGATCTTGATCCAAAGAGGGAGATTGTTAAAGCACATATTTATTGGATTCAAGATCATAATTATCTAAAGATGGAAATCTGAAGTCAAAGCTGATAAAGTCGTCTCAACAAATAGTGTAGGTTCACTTTGTAATAATAGTCAAAGTTTGTTTTATGTATTTTCTTATTAGTCTTTTTGTTTTTATATAATTTAGTTAATAGTTTTAGCTTTTGGGCCCAAGCCATGCCAAGCCCATTTTGCTAAGCCTAATTATAAATTAGATTAGGTTAGAGTTAATTAGGTAAGAGGCATAATTGAGAATTTAATTATTGAGAGGAGGCTGTGTGGGGTTGGTGCGCCGTGAACAAGAAAGAAGCAGAGAGATAGATCGATTTCATCTTGTAACCTGTTGAATCGTTCGATTAATCAATATCAGGTTTGCATTATTGTGTTGATTATATGTTTGATTGATTGAATGATTACTCATTGGGACACACATAGTCCTTATAATATATAAAACAAGTTTATATAAACTGAGCATAAACATGCCAAACTCATTAAATCAACCTTTTTCAATAAATCTGTATAACTTTCAATACTATAAACGTGCAGTTTATAAAACTCACATTTATCAAATAACTGTCAAAATCATAAAAGATTTAGTTTGAAAGACTCACCTCTGATTCTTCTTGCTTAACTTCTGTCTTTTAACGACTAACACCACCTACGATGGTATCAAAATACAAAGGTAAACTAACTGGCAACTAAAATTCATTCCTTCTCTAAATAATTCAAAACACTGTGCGACCCGGTCAAAACCTTTCCAGTCGAATTACCCAGTCGAGACCATCACACCGGTCAACACTTATACCGGTCAACACTTATACCGGTCGCTAAATATATATCGGTCGACTACATATACCGGTCGACCGCAACATACCGGTCGTTCGCAACCTACCGGTCGGTCGCAATATACCGGTCGACGAGACCGGTCACAACATACCGGTCGACCTATACTACCGGTTACACCGGGTTCCGGTCGACGTTCATACAGAGTCGTCGACTCTAAACCCAAAAACTTCAGATCAATAAATCGATCAAATCTATGGTTAAAAGCTTGAATAACAAGACTATTTACCGATTATAACACGCAGATAGAAGTATTAAGCTAGAATCATACCTCTATTTGACTAAAACGGATCGATTCTTGAAAACCTTGTTTTCCTTTCTCCTGCTTCGCTTTGTTCTAGGCTCTTGAGTCGGTCTCAATTTTTATCAGACTTGTGATATGAACATACTTACAAAGGTTTAAGATATATATATATAACCAAGTTTCAAATAACCCCCTGAACTTTCAGTCTATATATATATATATATATATATATAACCAAGTTTCAAATAACCCCCTGAACTTTCAGTCTCGTTTAACTTTTCACCCAACTTCCAAAATTAATAAAAATTTCGGAACTGGATATTACAATCCTCCCCCCTTAAGAGAATTCCGTCCCCGGAATTCCATCTCTAAACAAATGGGGATTCTGAGATTTCATGTCCGCCTCAACTTCCCATGTGGACTCTTGTCCTTTGTGAAATTTCCACTGGACTTTTACTAATCGGATTTCCTTGTTTCTCAACTTCTTTACTTTGAGGTCCGAAATTGCTACGGGCTCCTCAATATAACTTAGCTTTTCATCTACCCTAATGTATTCTAAAGGAACTACTACATCTACTTCTGCAAAACACTTTTTCAAGTTTGACACATGAAATGTGGGATGAATCCCACGCAAACTTTCTGGTAGATCAAGTTCATAGGCCACTTCACCAACACGTCCCGTGATGATAAATGGTCCAACAAACCTTGGTATCAATTTTTCTTTTCTTTCCGAATGGGACTACCCCTTTCCAGGTCGAGACTTTCAACATTACCGTGTCTCCTATCTGAAACTCTATCGGTTTCCTCCGCTTATCGGCATACATTTTCTGAAGATCTTGAGCAATATTTAATCTTTCTTGAATCTGGTTGACCTTATCAGCTGTCACCTGTACTATTTCCGGTCCCGCTAGCTATCTTTCACCCACCTCATTCCAACATAAAGGTGTTCTACATTTTCGACCATACAATGCTTCAAACGGGGCCGCTTGTTTGCTAGCATGATAACTATTGTTGTAAGAAAATTCAATTAACGGCAAATGAATTTCCCACGAACCTTTGAAATCAATAACACATGCACGAAGAATATCTTCTAATGTCTGAATGGTTCTCTCACTCTGTCCATCAGTTTGCGGATGATAGGCCGTACTCAGCTTAAGTTGAGAGCCTAATTCCCTTTGCAAACTTCTCCAGAAAGCTGATGTAAAACGAGCATCCCTGTTTGACACAATTGCCGACGGTACTCCATGTCTGGTTACTATCTCGTCTATATATAGCCAAGCCAATTTCTCTAGTGAGTACATCTCCTTGATCGGTAGGAAGTGAGCTGACTTTGTGAGTCTATCTACTATCACCCAAATGGCATCATGCCCTTTAGGTGATCGAGGTAATCCGGTAACAAGATCCATCGTAATCTCGTCCCACTTCCAAACTGGAATTTCTAACGATTGAAGCTCCCCATAAGGTCTCTGATGCTCAACTTTAACTTTTAAACATGTCAGGCATCGCTCAACGAAGTGAGCAATATATTTCTTTAAACCTGGCCACCAATAGCTTTGTTTCAGATCTCTATACATCTTGTTGGTTCCTGGATGTATTGAATAACGTGATTTATGCGCTTCTTCCAATACTTTCTGCCACAGTTCTCCTGCTTTTGGAATCCATACTCTCTTATTGAATCACTTTACTCCGCGATTGTCAATAACTAATGAGTTAACAATTCCAACTATTCTTTCACTCTTCCAATGTTCCTTTGACGCTGCTTCTTCTTGATACTTTATAACTTCTTCTAAGAAATGAGAAACAACATCAACTCGATATGCCACCACTTTTGTCATTTCTCCATGCTCCTTACGACTTAGAGCATCCGCTACTGTTAGTGGCGTAGCTATCCTTGAAAAGTCCTGGATAAACTTTCTATAATAACCCACCAATCCTAGAAAACTCCTTACTTCTGATGGTGTTTTCGGTGCTTCCCACCCTTTAATGGCTTCAATCTTAGCCGGATCAACTTTAATCCCATCGTTCGACACCACATGACCTAAAACTGAACTTCTTTTAGCCAAACTTCACATTTTGAGAACTTGGCATACAATTTCTCGTGTTTAAGCAATTCTAAAATCGCTCGCAAATGAGTTTCATGATCTTTTTAGGACCGTGAATAAATAAGTATATCATCTATAAAGACTATGACATACTTGTCTAAAAACGGACTACACACTCTATTCATCAAGTCAATGAAAGTTGCTGCCGCATTAGTCAGACCAAATGGCATAACTAGAAACTCATAGTGTCCGTACCTTGTACGAAAGGCAGTCTTAGGTACATCCTCCTCCCTCACTTTCAACTGGTGATAACCAGATTATAGATCTATTTTCGAAAAATAGCTCGCTCCTTGAAGTTGATCAAAAAGATCGTCAATTCTGGGAAGCGGATACTTATTTTTGACAGTCAACTTATTGAGCTACCGGTAGTCTATGCACATTCTCATAGACCCGTCTTTCTTTTTAACAAATAATACTGGCGCTCCCCATGGTGAGGTACTAGGGCGAATAAACCCCTTGTCTAACAACTCCTACAGTTGAGTCATCATTTCTTTCATTTCTGTCGGTGCCAGTCTATACGGTGCTCTTGCAATCGGCGTTGCTTCGGGTACTAAATCAATATGAAATTCCACTTGCCGATCAGGAGGCAGAGTGGTTAAATCTTCCGGAAATACTTATGGATATTCACTTACTACCGGAACTGACTCTAATCCCTTCTTCTCCTTCTTAGCATCTATTACATAAGCTAAGAACCCCCCACACCCTTTTTCTAGACACCGCTTAGCCTTAATCATTGAAATTAAGCACGACTTTCTATCCTTCCGATCTCCAAACACTACTATCTCTTCTTTACCTGACTGTTCTATGCGAATTAATTTCTTATTGCATACTATATGAGCATCATTAAACGCCAACCAGTCCATTCCCACAATAACATCAAATTCTCCCATACCCATCGGGTACAGTCGAAGTGGAAATAACTTCCCATCGATGACAATACTACACCCATCATACACTTCCTCCACTAAGATTTGACTATTATTAGCTACTTCTACTTTTAATTCATGCCTAAGCTTCTTAGGTTTCTCATTCAATTTATGCACGGAATTTGGAGACAAAAACGAACGATTTGCGCCTGAATCAAACAACACTTTTGCATAATTCGAATTTATAAAGAAAATACCTGTCACTACATCAGGTATCTCTGCCGCTTTTTCTGCTGTCATATTGACAACTCTAGCCCTCCACTTAGCTGGCTCCACATTTTTCTCACCTCCCTTATCTACATAACCTCCGACCGATCCCTTTTTCAATTGTAGACAATTAGTCCTGATATGATAAGGAGATCCACACGGATAACAAGACCTCGAACTCTGGCAATCCCGAGCCATATGCCCCATCTTTCCGCATTTATAACAAACCTCTTGATCAATCTTACATTCTCTTTTATACCTTCGGTTATACTTGCTACATGTCTTACTTTCAAACTTATTAACATATCGCTGATCAAATTTTGCAGCTTTAAACGATTTGGAGTCACGGACCGTTCCGTCCCATTTCCTTTTATCTCCACTTCTTTCAGTAGCTTGTCGATTCTTTTCCTTATCTCTCATTTCCGTTGCATTTACCGCCACTTGAAATGTAGACGGTTCCTTGTTCGAGACAAATTCTCGAATATCACTTCTCAGCCCAAAGACAAAACGTTCTACTCGTCTTCCTTCATTAGGCACATAAATTTCTGCAAATCGAGACTTTTCAATAAACTTTGTAGTATATTCTCGAACTGACATCCCCTTCTGCTCTAAACTCAGAAACTCTTGTTCCAACTTTTTAACTGCCGCCAAAGGGCAAAACTGTGCTTTAAATCTTTTCACAAACTCACCCCAAGACATTTCTTTGGCTACCATCGAACTTTGACCTCCTTCTTCAACATCCCACCACATTACGGCTTCATCTTTCAACATTGACAAAGCATAAACTACTTTATCTTCCTCAGCACATTTACTAGTATCAAATGCTAGCTCCATCCCTTTTACCCATCTCAGTACTAACACTGGGTCGCATTCCCCTTTATAGGTAGGAGGTTTGCAGGCAGCAAACTCCTTAAAACTACATCCTCTCCCAACTACAACTTTAGTGGTCACAATGGGGTTTGACTGAGGGTGGCTACCCTAAATAGTTACTGGTGATTCTGCTACCTCAGTCGCTACTTTTTCTTCACTCTTTTCTTTGCTTGACGAAACCTCATTATTGCGCTGAGCCAATAAAGCGTTCAACGTTTCCTGTAATTTTCCCATTTCTTTAGAGAAAGTTTCTTGGGTAACAAAACCCTGAGTTCTACCTCCCCCACGGTTTCCTGTCTGCTTTCGACCCCTCATAGAAGCCGAACATTCTTGATGAGAAGTTTCTTGTTCAGATCTTACCTCTATACTTTCAACTTGACGAATACCATGAGTCGTCTTCCTGCCTCGAGTCCCCACAGTGGAAACCCTTTCCTGAGTAGTTGTTTTCTGAACTGTCTTACCTCTAGGTCGACCACGCCTCTTTCCTCGCATAGCAGTCGGGTTGACCGCAATAGTTCGATCTTCGGCAACGACTTCATTAACTGGCTCAATTTCAGGATTTGGCATAGACCTACTCCTCGTCACTCGCTCAGACATACTTCTGATAAGAAGAAACATAAGACATTCAATCTTACATGCTACACATTACGGCAGTTTAAGCACAAGCATGTACTTGTAAATTCATAATTACACTGGCCAGATGAAATTCGAAATTTACCTTACATGCTAATCCTTATTACCTTAATGTTATCTTCCTACGGTCTTCCTACTGCTCAGTTGTGCTTCTACTATCTCAGTTTAAGTCTAGGCCCATCTGGTTACCTAGATCCCTTAAACTAATGCTCTGATACCAATTGCAGCAACCTGTATCTTTATACATATATCAAAATAACATTTCTATCTAAAAACTGCCCCAGGCTTACATTACAGAGTACAAGGTTTACAACTATCATCTATTACACAACTGAGTCAAAAAGTAAACTATTGCAGGAAGTCTTCTAGCTCCTGGAAATAGCTCACATCTTCTCTTTACCCTTATCTGTACCTGTTATCTTTTGAAAACCTGAAATAGGATTATAATTTTCAAAGAGCGAGGGTTAGACCAATGGTCTAGTGAGTCCCCTCCGATCACTACTGCAACAGTTCAAATAATATTTAAAACATTTAAACAAAGCTTTATATCTCAAAAACATAACTTGCTCTTTTAATTAAACGTTAAAATACTTTATGCTACGCAGGCATAACTCAATCTACTGGCCATCACTGACCACTTTTTACGCTTCGCAAGCGTACCTTAAGCTACTGACCAACACTGTCGTCAAAGACGGTATGTCTGTCTCGTACTGCCGTATTATAGGGACACACCCTAATGGCATAAACGGGCCACACTCCCCGTTACGAGCAGGCGGGTCACACTTCCCGACTTAGATCAGACTTCTGACTCAAATGTATGCATACACTTAGTCCTTACTATATATAAAACAAGTTTATATAAACTGAGCATAAACATGCCAAACTGATTAAATCAACCTTTTTCAATAAATCTGTATAACTTTCAATACTATAAACGTGCAGTTTATAAAACTCACATTTATCAAATAACTGTCAAAATCATAAAAGATTTAGTTTGAAAGACCTACCTCTGATTCTTTTTTCTTAACCTCTGTCTTCTAACGACTAACACCACCTACGATGGTATCAAAATACAAAGGTAAACTAACTGGCAACTAACATTCATTCCTTCTCTAAATAATTCAAAACACTGTGTGACCCGGTCAAAACCTTTCCGGTCGAATTACCCAGTCGAGACCATCATACCGGTCAACACTTATACCGGTCGCTAAATATATATCGGTCGACCGCAACATACCGGTCGGTCGTAACCTACCGGTCAGTCGCAATATACCGGTCGACGAGACCGGTCACAACATACCGGTCGACCTATACTACCGGTCACACTGGGTTCCGGTCGACGTTCATACAGAGTCGGCGACTCTAAACCCAAAAACTTCAGATCAATAAATCGATCAAATCTACGGTTAAAAGCTTGAATAACAAGACTATTTACCGACTATAACACGCAGATAGAAGTATTAAGCTAGAATCATACCTCTATTTGACTAAAACGGATCGATTCTTGAAAACCTTGTTTTCCTTTCTCCTGCTTCGCTTTGTTCTGGGCGCTTGAGTCGGTCTCAATTTTTATCAGACTTGTGATATGAACATACTTACAAAGGTTTATGATATATATATATATATATATATATATATATATAAACAAGTTTCAAATAACCCCCTGAACTTTCAATCTCGTTTAACTTTTCACCCAACTTCCAAAATTAATAAAAATTTCGGAACTGGATATTACAAGTAATATGTCATCAACATATAAGATTAGAAAAACGACAATGCTCCCACTAGCTCTCATATATACACATGGCTCATCAAGGTTTTGGGCGAAACCATACGTTTTGATTTCCTCATTGAACCTTTTATTCCAGCTTCTGGACGCTTGCTTCAGTCCATAAATGGATTTTTGAAGCTTGCATACTTTATTGGGATGTTTTGGACTCACAAAACCCTCAGGTTGCACCATATATACATCTTCATTAAGGTGACCGTTCAAGAAAGTGGTTTTGACATCCATTTGCCAAATCTCATAGTCATAATACGCTACTATGGCTATAAGAATTCTAATAGCTTTAACGTCAGCAACAGACGAGAAGGTTTCTTCATAGTCAACCCCGTAGGTTTGAGTGTAACCTTTTGCTACCAGACGAGCTTTATAGGTGTGTACATTTCCATCCATGTCGGTCTTCTTCTTGAAGATCCACTTGCTCCCGACAGTCTTGCTATTCTTAGGAAGATCAACCAAGTTCCAGACTTGATTATCTTTCATGGATTGCATTTCAGCATTCATTTCTTCAAGCCATTTATTAGATTCTGGATCCAACAATGCCGCTTGATAGATAGAGGGCTCACCATGATCCCCCAAATTCTGCTCCTCAGAATCGACACAAAAACTATATCGTTTAGGTGCTCGAGGTGTCCTTGCAGATCTACGAATGGGGATTACATCATTTTGTGGTTCATCATCTGTATGTTTAGCCTCAGCGTGATGTTCGCTAGTGTTACCAGAAGGTTGTGCATCTTCGCTTTGAATCTCATCAAGGTCTACAGTGCTCCCACTTGCTTCTAGTAAAATGAGACTGTTCTCAAGAAACTCAGCATACCGAGCAACCAATATTTTGTTTTCGGGTGGGTAGTAGAAATAGTAACCCATTGTTGTCTTTGGGTACCCTACGAAGATACATTTAATAGATCTAGGCTCAAGTTTGTTCGGTGTGTCTCGTTTCACGAGAGCCTCACAACCCCAGACCTTTAAGTAAGACAGATTAGGGACTTTCCCGTGCCATATTTCATATGGAGTCTTATCAACCTTATTGGTCGGAACCATATTGAGTATGCGACCAGAAGACTCTAGAGCACAACCCCAAAAGGATAGTGGCAAAGTAGTTAGACTCATCATGGATCGAACCATGTCTAGCAAAGTTAGATTTCTTCTTTCAGACACACCATTATGTTGTGGAGTGTATGGAGGAATAAATTGTGAGACAATCCCACATTTAGTCAGATGATCTAAAACTCTTGACTCATGTACTCTCCTCCTCGATCAGATCGGAGAGCCTTAATAGTCTTGCCGAGTTGATTTTCTACTTCATTTTGAAAGGCTTTGAATGTTTTAAAGGCTTAATGTTTATGTTTAATCAAGTAAACATGACCATAGCGACTGAAATCATCAGTGAAAGTGATGAAGTAGCTAGCACCTTCCCTAGACACAGTTCTAAATGGGCCACATACATCAATATGTATGAGTCCAAGTAGATCTTTGGCTCTTTCACCTATATGGGAGAAAGGTTTTCTTGTCATCTTCCCAGATATGCAAGAGAGGCATTTTTCAAACGACTCATCGTCGGTTGACTTTAGAAGTCCATCGTGTTGCAACTTTATAATGCGCTTCTTGCTTATGTGGCAAAGACGGCAGTGCCATAGGTAAGTTAAAATCAAAATTACGTTTGGATTTTTTAGTGCTACATGTATATATAGAACTATCGTTTGAAACAAGACCATGCATGTCAATTTCACAAATACCATCACGAGGAATAACATTAAAATAAAATATATTATCTTTAGAAACCGAAATACCATAATCCGTAAAGGTAATAATAAAACCGTTATCCTTTAAACGAAAAAGCGAAACAATACCCCTAGTAATAGTGGGTGCAAAATGACAATTGTCTAAAACAATGATCACTCCATTAGGGAGAATAAGATCATAGCTCCCTATAGCTTCAACAGTTGCACGCATTCCATTGCCTACGTACAAGTCCAAAGCTCCTTTGTTTAGCTTTCTACTTCTCCTTAGTCCCTGCACATTATTACAAATGTGAGTTCCACAACCGGTGTCATAAACCCAGGATTTATTAGGAAAAGTATAGAGTTCTATAGTGAAGATACCTGATGTGGTAGTCGGGGTAGCTTTATTCTTCTTCAACTCTGCCAGATAGGCAGGACAGTTCCTCCTCTAGTGGCCTATCACTCCACAGTGATGACATGTGGCATCCTTTGCAGGGTGCTCCTTTTTAGCAGGTGGGGGAATCTTAGGTTTGGGTTTGTAAACATGCTTACCCTTGACACGAACCTTGCCCAGTGCTTGCGGTTTGGGTTTCTGGATTTTACCTTCCCTGATTGCTAGAACAACAGGAGCTTTCTTGGGCATCCCTTGATCTGCAAGTTTCAACATAGCATGCAGTTCAGAGATAGTCTTCCCCATGCTATGCATGTTATAGTTCATAACAAACTGATTGTAGTCCTTGGAGAGTGAGGTAAGAATCAAGCTCACTCCAAGAACTTATGGCATGGGGTAACCAAGACGCTCCATATGGTCAATATAGCCTTTCATTTTCAAGACGTAAGCGCTAACTGACTGGCCATCCTCCTGTTTACAAGCGTGGAATGCTTTGACTGTTTCAAACAGTTCTTGTTCTGCTTGTTGTTGAAACATGGTTTTCACCTCTCGTAGCATCTCAAAAGCTGTGAGTTCCTCCAAGTTCTTTTGGATCTCGGGTGTCATGCTCACCAGCATAAGAGCAGCTACTTCTTGTTGCTCGTTGAACCTACGTGTGTAGGTTGCACGAACTGCAGCTGAAGCAGTGGCAGGAGGTGCCTCAGGTAAGGCCTCTTCCAGATGCATCAACTTATTTTGATACGCAAAAAAAGATGTACGAAAGAATCATGCATTCTTCAATCGTAGCATAAGTTAAAAACAATTCTTAACGATTAATTTGTTTAATTTTATGTGTGTCGAGATGTCCATTTGACATTACATAAATTAAATAACCGATAAAACCCTTTTAAACGTTATTTATATAAAACACTAGTTTTAAGTTTTAAATCCAATTCAAACTTATGTATTAACCAAAACCAACGATTTAGTTTCAAAAGTAGTATGTGTTTAATTTTAGGTTTGAAAAACCCATTTGCAAGTTATAACATCCGAGATATACATAACAACACAATATGAAATAAAACACACAACCAATATGTGCAAAACCTCAACCGATGAAAAATCCTATGTTTGATCTCGTGAGCCATCACAACGGACCAACATAAACCCTTAATGGGCTCCCACTTGCTCCAAGACCATCAAGAGCAAGTAGAACCCACATGAAAAACCGAACACCAAAACTGTCCCAAAAAACGTAGCAGCTTCGGGGCCCGAAACGGCAAGCAAGGAGTCTTCCCCAATCAAAAGATCCTTCTACAAAGTTGTACTCCTATGGGATATGCAACTTCAGCAACAAGAATCAACACATTCTGAGGTACGAAACTCCAGGAAATCCATTTTTCGTGCCGGCTGTCCAACAACTACGAAATTTGCTTTTCGTCTTTAACTTTGTCGCCATTCCATTCCAAGCAACGGTTACAATTATTTGATTAAATACATTTATTCTAACACTAAACTAAGTGAAAATAAATGAAATAATAATCTAAATAACTACAATCCAAAACCCCGATAAACAAAGAAACAAGGCACACAAACGGTCACAGTTTTCATCGGTTTTGCACATCAACACAACCATAAAAGTGTTGGCTTGGTCCATGGAAAAAAATGCATGTTTTTACCATGGATCTAAAACACTTACAATAAGACAAAAGAGAGCAAGCCAACGAATCGAAGAAAAAATACAATAATTAATATACGATTAGTATATGCAATTTGTGGCAAAAAAAAATTCGATCCACAAAAGAAAACATTTTTAGCCACTTTTACATATACGCGCTAATCATATGGCACATATGATGGCTCTGATACCACTGTTGGTGATTTAAAGCAAAAACACAAATATAACATTTATATATACACGCAGCGGAAAGAAATCACCAAACGGAATCAACGTATTGCCAGTATGATTAAACGAAAAATACAAATAACGGTATACCTTTGTAGCGTGATTTGTAGACGAAATGGATCCGCTTGTATGTTCCTTTGAGACCAAGTATTCAATGGTGAATACCTCTAAAGTAGTCCATGCTACACTTCCTTGATCACCATCGGATGTTAGTCCTCCTTTGTAACGATCTTAGAACCTCGATTAACCAAGAACCAAGGTAGAAGATCAAACGGGAAAACTTAGAGAGAGCAAGGGGAGGGGCGCCGATTTGAGAGAGAGAGGAGGAGAGATTAGGTTAAACCTAATGGGTTTATTTGATATCCTTTTATAAATAAACCCTAGAGCTCTCTTGGGCTTTTAAAAAAAATTTCTTCTAAATCTTTTATGGGCCCAATATTAAATTAAGTTAATGGGCTTGCTATTAACTTAAATTTAATACAAACCCAATAAGTCTTATTTAATGTTAACGCCCTTTTAATTTTCCCACGTTACTTAGGCTATATAATGTAAATACAATAATTACATTATATTAAATGGTATCTCAGTGTATATGTGTGTGACCCTATAGGCCCCACGTGTGTCTAGCCATATAATTATCTATTATGACACGAACATATTCCAACAATTGTCTCACTTACTCTTTACATGTTCACATACATAAATACTTTGTTACAACATCTACTTTCTATTTTAACATAGTTGTCGTTCTAATATCCATAAATACTTTCTATTTAACTACTATTTGTGTGTGTTATTTAATTTATGTTTGAAGATAGTGATGCTAATACAGTAATATCCAATCATCATAGATTCATACTCTGGAGGCCAACTTGAAACTGATATTAGAAATAACGACGAACCAAACTTTTCTTCATATAATCAACCAGTCTAAGGGGTCACCTTTTTCCAAGCAAAACCAAGATGAGAGGAAGCCGTTAAGGGGTTACCTTGAACCATCATTCTCAAAAAACGGCTACGGTTGAAACCTTTTCGGCGATTAAGAACTTGTATGTAAGTAAAGCAAAAACATCATTCTAATGTCTAATAATAGGAAATGGAAAGAGAATTCAAATTACCCATTCCAAAGAAGATTAAGATGTCGTTCAAGCTAAAGCATTTGATGGTTACCAATCAAACCAGGACTAATTGTACAACAAAAAAAAATCACAATTTCATGATATATTAATTATTATAAATATTACCGTTGACCAATGATGTAGAAAACGTTCAAACACATTATGACCTCGTTTCTTATTTCTTTGAGGACTTTCAACAAACACCTGGTAAGCAGAGTAAATAACAAAGAATGAACTTCAAAACAGAGAACTTGAAAACATAGCTGAAACCACAAAAACTAATTCGATCTAAAAGCAAAAGTCAAAACTTTGAAATGGAACAAAAAACGGAAGCAATTAGAACGTATCAGAAGCAAAAAGAAGATAGAGATTATCTTACCAAACCAAACGAAAATCATTAAAGATTCTCAATAGAAGATCTGGATCTGCATTTTATTTTGCTGGAGGAAAACAGAACACCCAGAACAAAAACACGACCTAAGTTTATGTCAAACTCTTACCTAAAGATGGAGAAAGTCGAATATGAAATCCCTCCAACCGAGGTTTTGCTTAACTCCCTCAAATGTCTGAAATCATTAGCCACCCATCAATAATCTATTAGAAGGATTATAGCAATCGAATTTATGTTTTGAAGCAACAAATGTTTATAAAAATACCTAAATACAACCGGGCAATAATCTTTCCAGCGAAATTCGCCTGATTGATGAGGCAGTGTTAGTTTCGATACTTCGGGTGGAAATCGAGTCCAAAACTTCTCTTCTGGATGAAAATCACTCGATTTAAGAGCTCTCAATATAGAAGCAGGTTACCCAACCAAATACCTATTGATGAATCCACGAAAGTTCAACAACATTAACCAAATGCATAACAAAATCTAAACAAATTGAACTACATTCAATCATTCGAACAAATCAATCATTGAATTAAGATTTTTACCTGATACCCAATTGAAGATTGAGCATTAAATCATAATTCTTATGCCCTTTCGAGATCATCTGGCCAGGCTTCTTAGCTTCACCACCATTAAAACAGCACGAATTTCGTCTAAACTGCCTAATCTCATCTAGACCCAACCCCATCACGTCTCGATACAACATCAACGCTTCTGCATTATTGATTATATCGCAAGTGATATCTCCATCTTCACCATCGGATTCCCATATACAAATCCACGGAAAAATCCTCTCCGTTAAACTCCCCCTCGATCCGCCCACCGACTATCGTTTCTTCGCAGTCGAAACCACAAAATTATCATTCAGAAATGGCGCAGAAAGCTTGTGAGCAAACCCTAATTTATTTTCTTTCCCACCACTATTGTCTCCTGGATAAAAAGTTCCATTCAAAATCTGGTTTTGAAAAGGGTTCTTGAAATTGAAATTATTCTCTTTACTCCAACACCCAACGTAACAACCGCCGTCCGGCCAAGAGTAAACGCCGTGACCTTTCGGCACACTGTTTTCCCAGATACCGTCGTAACGATTTCCGTTAGCCCAAATCAAGATCCCTTTTCTGTTAATAACGTCGTTTCTCCAATCTCCGACGTACTCGTTACCGTTCTTCCAAGCGTAACGGCCTTTACCATCTTGTAAGTTCTGCCGCCACGTACCTTCGTAATAATTGTCGTTACTGTAATGTTTCTGACTGTAACTGTGTTTCCAGTCAGACGACCATGACCCACGGTAAGTGTGGCCGTCGGATCTGGTAAACGTACCCGAACCCTCCATCCGAGCCGACTTAAACTCGCCTTCGTATGTAGCACCCGACGCCATGAAAACATACGTTTACCAGATGATTTACCTCTTTTCCAATCACCTTCATACATACAACCATCGGACCATAAATATTTTCCAGATCCATGAGGGACGTTGTCGGAAAAGCTTCCGATGTACAGATCTCTGTTGGGGAGGTGTTTCTCAGTGGTGGGTGAACCAGATGTGGTGGATAGGGTTTCGGGAAGAGAGACCACGACGGAGACGATGGTTGTCGGAGCTACACGACGTGCGGCGTCTTGGGATCTACTTCGGGCGACGGAAACTAATGTATATTTGGGTTGAAAGGTACAAATAAGCATTAGAAGTAGTACATAGGGTATTAATAGTTGTTTTTAAGAGATTTTAAGTTTTTAGCATTATGTAGTATTACATAAAGTTTAATCAGTTGTTTTAAAGAGTTTTTTATCCCTGGTTTACAATATAGTATAGATGAATTCAACATAAAAAACTATTTATTAGCAAATTATATGATTTTGATTTTGGAAAACTACAAGATGTAAAACAATATTCTAATATTGATAGCATTTAAAATTATGAAAATTCTATTTGTTTCATCTAATTACTACATCATTTCAATCATGTTATATCAATATCTTATAAGACTTTACATTCTACTAATCTCTGTTGGTACTGATTGGGTGATGAGTAACATATAAAAGTTTATAGAAAAGATGGTTGAATACGTACACATTAAAATTTCACTTATAATTTTGTATGTTTATAAAAACAAAGAATTACGGATTAGTTGTGGAAGCTAGGAAGGTAAGACCTTATCCTAAATAATCTGTCTGGTGACATATTTTCTCACAAGGAAGTTACTGAAAGAGTAAAAGAAGGTATTCTTTCAGATCTAAAGAACTAAGATAATCTTTAGATGTTGACATCGATTTGTCTAATTAACAATCACTCAACATTTCTATCAAAACGGATGAGTTGTAACATTGTCAATGTCGCCTTTTATAGCCACCAATGCAGTAAATGTTACGATCCAACTTTAACGCGTGTCTTCATCTGATTTGTTGATTTGTGCATACATAGACTTTTCATTTCAGCCTTTGAATATCTTCAAGATATGATGTAGACGTTTGTTACCACTTGAGATGGCCAAAAACCAGTCATGGGCCAGGTCGAGCTGGGCCCAAATCAGTCCTGATTCCGACCAAAAAACCAAGGGTCGGTCTATGTGTTTTTTAACCAGTCCCTGTCCCTAGAACTGGCGCCGGTCCCTGGCCCGGCCCAAACCGATCCCAAACTTTTTTTTCCAAAACTCAATTTTGAACGTAAAAATATTGTGTTTGAAGATTTTTTTTAACAATATCTTATTGAAATACACTTTAAAATCTCTAACTGGGTCATTAAAATACACTTTAAAAATATTTTTTTAAATCTTTTTTTACACAAAAGTGTTTTGATGTTTTTATTATTAAGATTTTTGAGATTTAGTATTGGAACACTTACAAAAACTTGTAGAAATCTTGGAAAACTTGATATATAATTTATAAAAACTTATTTTTTTTTAAATCGGGTTTATGTATAGCTGGTCTGGTCCCGATCCCGGTCCAATAACCCGTCTCGGGGGCCTTCTTTTTGGATAAAAATCATAAACGGTTAAGAACCATCGGGCCATAACCGGTCCCTACCTGGCCGGGCCAGGCTAGGTCCTGGTCCTCCGCCGGTCTAGGCCAAGCCTATTTGGCTATTTCAAGTTATCACAACCCATCATTTCGTCACTATCAGAGAAACGATTATACTCCCGATTGCAAAATGATATACTACTAGATTATGTAACCAGGTCCTATCCGTGGGGTAGTAATTAATGATGGTTATACTACCTGGTTGAACAACTGGGTTGTATTTGAAGGAATGTGTCCTTAATCAATGTTGGGAACTGAATAATTCATCAAGTATGGTTAATGCTGCTGGTTCAAAGTTACTACTGCTAGAAGACTTAAAGGTTAATACTGCTGAGTGTTACTACTGTTAGTACTATTAATACTGCTAGTCATAGTTAGTGCTGCTTGAACAAAGTTAGTACTGCTTAGCTAGTTAGTACTGCTAGTAGTTAGTGCTGCTTAGTAGTTAATGCTGCTAGAAGAAGTTAATGCTGCTGATCATGGTTAGTGCTGCTAAAGAGATTCGGATGGAAAGAATGACAGCTGGATAATCTGAAGATTATGGAAGCTTAGAGATATACATGGAAGATATACTGAAGATATTTTATTTATTGTAATTATCTTTGTATTCAGTATATATATTGTATAGTTTAGAATAATAAGTTAACTTAAGTTTTCATTCTTTTAGAGAGAAAATCAACCTCAAGGCATAGATCCTAATTCTAGAGAAGTAGAATTCGTATTGGTGAGCCTGTTCATCAATATTGAGGTTGAGTGTGTAATCTTGTAACTTCAAAGCATTCAATACAAGTTTACAGTTTGTTGATTATATTCTGTTTTGATTTTCTGTTTGATTAAATATCAAAGTGTTATTCCGCAAACTTCTTTGATATTGTTTCTGAGAATTAATTCTTGTTGAGAATTCGATCCTGACAAGTGGTATCAGAGCCTAACTCTCTCAGAAACAGTTATTCATCATGGAAAATCTTACAGAATCAAGCAGTACTTTGGTTTCTAAGGTTCCAATGCTCAAACCAAGTGAGTTTGACATGTGGAAGATCAGAATCAAACAATATATTCTTCTCGCTGACTACTCAATGTGGGATATCATTGAGAATGGTCCTTCTGAAGCTGGAAGGATAGGACCAGATGGGAAAAGACCTCCACCAAAGACAGATGGTGAGAGGAAGATCAGACAGACAGAGATGAAGGCCTTGAGCACTCTGCTCTTGGCCATTCCCAATGAATATCAGCATCAATTTTGCAACTGCACTGATGCTCAGATTCTCTGGAATGCTCTAGAGAAAAGATTTGCTGGAACTAAGAGCATCAAAAGAAATCAAAGAGATGTTCTAAAGCAGCAGTATGAGAACTTCACTTCCACAAAGAATGAGTCTATGACTCAAACTTTTGATAGGTTCAATAAACTCATAGGTGAACTAGCTACTGTAGGGGTGAAGATGGAACAAGATGATATCAACAGAAAGTTTCTCAGATCTCTTGGGGATGAATGGACTATGTACACTGTCTCATATAGACAGAGTGACAATCTGGAAGAGAAAGAACTTGATGATCTATACAATGATCTAAGAGTTTTTGAAACTGAGGTAGAAACCAAGAAGAAGCCCTCTGGTTATATTCACAATGTTGCACTTCTTTCAGCATCCACTGATACTACTGCCAACCCTGAAGCAGTTAGTACTGCCAGTGGAGTAAGTTCAGAAAAAGGCACTGAAACTATATTTGAAGCCTTTTTGTCCAGTCATAGCAGCAATTCTCTGATTAATGATGATCTTGATCAAATTCACCCTGATGATCTGGAGGAGATGGATATTAAATGGCAGATGGCCATGTTATCCATGAGGGTGAAAAAGTTCATTAAAAGAACTGGAAGAAATAACTTCTCTCAAAGAAGAGAAGATGGAGCTGGTTTTGACAAAACCAAGGTGGAATGTTATAAGTGTCACAAGAAAGGACACTTTGCTAGAGAATGCAGGAGTGCTGTTCCAAACAATAACCACCAACAAGCTCAGAATGGAGGATACAATCAGAACAAGAATCCTGCTCAAGCCCTTGTTTCTCAACAAGGAATGGGATTTGACTGGAGTGATCAAGCTGAGGAAGCCATTCAGAACCAAGCTCTTATGGCAGAAGTGTCTGATCTCCCTACTGAGGTAAGTTCTAATCTTTGCACTAAATCTTGCATTGACACTGTTACAAGATACAGGGATCACAATCAAAGTATGTGTGATGACCTCAAAAGATTAGAAAAAGACAGAAGAGATTATGTGTTAATAGTAGAGAGATTTGAAGAGCAAATCAAAGGCTTTCAAGCTAATGAACTTCAACACTCTTATGACACAAACTATTGGAAGTGGGAAAAGAATGAGTTAGAAACCAAACTGTCTAAGTCCTTAGAAGAGAATGATAGACTGAAAGAGGAACTGTCAAAAGTTAAGCTTGACATAGACAAGTTTTCCTATGCTTCAAAAGCAATGGACTCTCTTCTAAAGGCTCATATACATGATAAGATGAAGCCTGGTATTGGATACAACAATACACCCCCTCCTTACAATAACAACTATATTTCTCCTACATCAGACTTGTTAGAAACTAAGGAGAAAAAGGACTTGTCTGAAGAAGCATTTAAGATAGATCCTTTGGATGAGGTAGTAGTTAAGGATTTGACTGAGAAAGGAGCAAGTGAGAACAGGGATAATAATGTGAGTAAAAAGATACCATTAGAAAACAATATTATCACCAATGAGGGATGTGGGAAAATCTGGGTCAAGTCCAAGGAGATAGAGAAGACTAACGGAAATGATAACAAGGTCCATTACAAACAAACCACAGTTGTGAATCCTGGATCTTGTAAACAGTGTGATTGCAATAAAGCCAAGAGCCTAAATTCTGGTTTAAAAAGAGGAGATCAAAGAAACTGGAATAATCAATGGGCTCAGAAACAAGGAGTTGATCTGAATAAAATCAATAGACCAAAACCTTGTTTTATATGTGGCAAGTTGAATCATTTGGCTAAGTATTGTTACTTCAACCCAATTAACCAACAGATGAACTTTAAAAGATTTGTGCAAAAACCTGTTGGTTATAGGAAGGCTGGAAAGAAACATGTGATAAAGAAACCTGTTGAAAGTAAAGGCACTTTAAAGAAAAAGATTTTAAAAGAAAGTATCAAAATGTGGGTACCTAGAAGTACTAACAGTGTTAGTACTGCTAACAATATTAGTACTGCTAACACAGTTACTACTGCTAACAGTGTTAGTACTGCTGAAAATATTAATGCTGCTAATACTGTTAATACCTCTTCAAAGGTTAATACTGCTAACACAGTTACTACTTCTAACAAGATTAGTGCTGCTAAGCATGCAAGTGCTGCCAAGGCAGTTAGTACTTCTAAAACTAGTACTGATTCTAGCAAACATAGTTCCAAGCCTATTATTGTAACAAAGTACTCCAAGAATGAGGAGTTAAAGTTCAAAAATCTTGTCAAGAAAGAATGCAAATATTTTGATGAGAAAGGGGTACCCAAGACCACTTTGGCTTGGGTTCCTAATTCATACTAATTGATTTATCTAATGTGCAGGGCAACCAACAGCTCAAGGGAAAGAGCATTTGCCATGTTGATAGTGGTTGCTCTAGGCACATGACAGGCAACATGTCATGCCTTCAGGATTTCAAGCATATCAATGGAGGACATGTTGCATTTGGAGACAATCTTACTGGTGGTAAGATAAGTGGAAAAGGTAATGTCACCAAAGGTAAGATGACATTTGAGGATGTCTACTATGTTGATCAATTAAAGTACAACCTGTTAAGTGTATCACAGGTTTGTGACAAACAACATAGTATATTATTTACTAATACTGAGTGTATGATTCTTGCCCCAGGATTCAAGGTAGTTGATGAAACCATGATACTACTTAGAACTCCAAGAAAGGACAATGTTTACTGTCTTGATTTGGACAATGTTGATAGTGATTCATCTCTAAATTGTCTTGTTTCAAAAGCTTCTGTAGATGAATCCTCTCTTTGGCACAGAAGGATGTGTCACATGAATTTCAAGACTATGAACAATCTTGTTAAAAATAACCTTGTAAGAGGGTTACCTTCAAAAGTCTTTTCATGTGATGATCATTGTGTTGCTTGTCTTAAAGGCAAACAACACAAAACTTCTCATAAGACCAAAGAGATAAATTCTGTTTCTTCTTGTCTCCAGTTACTGCATATGGATCTGTTTGGTCCTACAAATGTTATGAGTATAGGCAAGAAATCTTACTGCTTGGTTATTGTTGATGATTACTCCAGATTTACTTGGGTATATTTTCTAAGGACAAAGGATGAAACAAGTGGTCTTATCAAATCCTTTATTCTAAGAATTGAAAACCAAACTAATCAAAGAGTAAAAGTCATTAGATCAGATAATGGAACTGAGTTTAAAAATCATGATCTAAACACCTTTTGTGAAGAAAAAGGTATTGAGAGGCAATATAGTGCTCCTAGGACTCCTCAACAGAATGGTGTTGCTGAAAGGAGGAATAAAACACTAATAGAGGCTGCTAGATCTCTGTTGGCTGATTCAAAATTGCCAATTACCTTCTGGGCTGAAGCAGTTAATACTGCTTGTTATGTCCAAAACAGAGTTCTAGTGGTCAAGCAAAAGAACAAGACCCCATATGAGCTTTTAAATAAAAGAAAACCTTTTATTGGTTTCTTCAAACCTTTTGGGTGTCCTTGTACAATTCTAAATACCAAATCTCACTTAGGTAAGTTTGATAGCAAAGCAGATGATGGATTTCTTGTTGGATATTCATCTCAGAGTAAGGCCTACAGAGTATTTAACTCTTCTTCTAGAATAATTGAAGAAAGTGACAATGTCAAATGCAATGAGAACACACCAAATCCTGTTGGGTCTGGACCTCAGTGGCTATTTGACATTGATTCAGTAACTAACTCTTTTAGTTTCAGTAATGAGTATACAGGAACAGAAAGTGGAGGATCAGGGATCACACAAGTTCAAGAAAGTATATCTAAATCTGTGATTTTTCCCATACCCACAGTAAATTCTGGTGAAGACTGTGAAAAGGAATCAATTACTGAACCAAGTCAGAGTGAAGAAGACACTAGAGATGAGGAGACTCAAGAAAATAATGAAGTGGCATCAGAAAACACTTCAGTTGAGCTGCATGAATCTAATCTTGAGGCTGGACTGAATGAAGAACCTAGTCATAACACCAGAGTTCAAAAGAATCATCCTCCACAATTGATAATAGGAGATATCTCTTCTCCTATGATGACTAGACATCAAAGCAGGCTTCAGGAAATGCAAGATCAACAGCATACAGTGCTTTCTTGTTTTCTATCACAGCTTGAGCCTAAAAAGGCACATGATGCTATGAAAGAATCCAGCTGGATAGAAGCAATGCAAGAGGAACTGTTACAGTTCAAGCTACAAGATGTATGGGATCTAGTAGACCTTCCTAAAGGTCACAGAGCGATTGGCACAAAGTGGATTTTCAGAAACAAGAGAGATGAAAGAGGTATTGTCATAAGGAACAAAGCAAGGCTGGTGGCTCAAGGCTATACTCAAGAAGAAGGTATAGATTATGAAGAAGTTTTTGCACCTGTGGCTAGGATAGAAGCAATCAGACTATTTCTAGCCTATGCTTCTTACATGAACTTCAAAGTCTATCAAATGGATGTAAAAAGTGTTTTTCTCTATGGATCAATTGAAGAAGAAGTATATGTCTGTCAACCACCAGGGTTTGAAAACCCAAGCTATCCAGACAGGGTATACAAATTAAAGAAAGCACTTTATGGACTACATCAAGCCCCAAGAGCATGGTATGACACACTGTCATCCTATCTCTTGGAAAATGACTTTGAAAGAGGAGTCATTGATAAGACTCTATTTATCAAAAGAAAGAAGAAGGATATTTTGCTGGTCCAAATCTATGTTGATGACATTATCTTTGGATCTACAAGAAACAACATGTGCAAGGAGTTTGAGGATTTAATGCATCAAAGGTTCAAAATGAGTTCCATGGGGGAACTTACTTTCTTCCTTGGACTCCAAGTTCAACAGAAGTCAGATGGCATTTTCATCTGTCAATCCAAGTATGTGCAGGATATTCTAACCAAGTTTGGTTTCTCAGAATCAAAACCTGCCAGCACACCTATGGAAACACACAAGCAGATCACAGCAGATCTTGAGGGGGAGGATATGGATGTGCATCCTTATAGATCCATGATTGGCTCTCTCATGTATCTCACAGCATCAAGGCCAGATATAATGTTTCCAGTCTGTGTATGTGCAAGATTTCAAGTTAGGCCAAAGCAATCTCACTTTCAAGCTGTTAAGAGGATATTCAGATATCTCAAAGGGCAACCCAGATTGGGACTTTGGTATCCTCATAACTCACCTTTTGACCTAATAGCATACTCAAACAGTGATCTAGGTGGGGCAAACTTGGACATAAAATCTACTTCTGGAGGATGTCAGTTTTTGGGTGATAGACTAGTCTCATGGCAGTGCAAGAAACAAACCACAATATCCACATCTACAATAGAGGCAGAGTACATAGCAGCTGCAAGTTGCTGTTCTCAAGTCTTATGGATTCAGAATCAAATGTTGGATTATGGGGTAACCTTTCTACACACTCCAATCTTTATTGACAACAGCAGTGCTATTAGCATTGTGAATAATCCAGTCAAGCACTCAAAAACAAAGCACATTGAGATCAGGTATCACTTTATAAGAGATTGTAATGAAAAGAAACTTATTCAAGTTGTCAAAGTTCACACTGATAATCAGTTTGCTGATCTATTCACTAAAGCTTTTGATGTGGGTAGATTCACTTTCTTGGTAACAAGTGTGGGAATGATAAACTCTGAATAATCCCCTTCTCAAAAAGTGGTTTTATATCTGTATAGTATTCCTGGAGTTACTAATCGTCTGTTTCAGGATTTGTATAGCAGTACTCAGTGTTTAGCAAGTTTAAAAGGAGTAAGTTAGTTAATACTGCTAGTGGTTAATACTGCTTTCAGTTAATACTGCTAGTGGTTAATACTGCTTTCAGTTAATACTGCTAGTAGTTAATACTGCTTTCAGTTAATACTACTAGTAGTTAATACTGCTTTCAGTTAATACTGCTAGTAGTTAATACTGCTTTCAGTTAATACTGCTAGTCAGTTAATACTGCTAGTCAGTTAATACTGCTAGTCAGTTAATACTGCTAGTCAGTTAATACTGCTAGTAGTTAATACTGCTAGTCAGTTAATACTGCTAGCTAGTTAATACTGCTAGCAGTTAATGCTGCTAGTAGTTAATACTGCTCTAGGTTAATACTGCTTATATTCCGAATACTATAAATACTTTTTGCCCGCCTAAAAGTTCATAACGACTCTTTGCATACTGTTCTCTTGCGCTCAAAACCTTTTCTCTCTCAAGTTCGAAGTTTTCAGGCAAGCTTTTCACTAAGATCAAAGGCATCCATGACTTTCATCGACGAGCACAACGAGATTGCGATGCTACAAAAGCCAAAGCAAGCTTCAGGATTTCATCAGATTGTGGATTTCCTCAAGACAAGCCACATTGCTCATGCTCTTATTGTATCCCCTACAATCTACATTGAGCATCAAAGGCAGTTCTGGGCTAATGCAACCATTGTTGTTGAGAATGGTGTGCAGATGATCAAGACAAGAATCTGTGATCAATCACTCACGGTTACTGAAGAGGTTATTCGCATCAGTCTACGTCTAGACGATGCCTCTGGTATAACCTCTATCCCAAATGATGAACTGTTTTCAAACCTTACAAGAATGGGGTATGGAGGCCCATTGGGAGTGTTCAAATTTTCTAAAGCAAAATTCTCACCCCAATGGCGTTTCTTTGTCCATACTCTTATGCATTGTATCTCCAAAAAGACTACTGGATGGAGTGAGTTCAGCAGCACTATTGCTTATGCTTTGGTGTGCTTGACCACTGCCAGAAAGTACAATTTTTCTAAAATGATTTTCAGTGATCTTGTCTCAAACATGGGAAACAAAAAGAGCTTCTTTATGTATCCCAGGTTTGTTCAAGAAATTATTACTCATGAATTGACGGATATACCTCAACCTGTTGGGGTATATGTACCTAAACCCCCCAAAGGCAAGGTGTTCTCAAATATGAGAAGATCTGCTGGGGACTCTGAAGGAGTTGACACCCCATTGTTCTCTACAATGATGGTGGTGTCCCAAACCAATGAAGGTATGGCAGCAGGGTCAAGGCCCCCATTAGACCAACCCACTACTAGCCAAGCCCAACCTTCCCTCTCAAAATCAATTCCCTAGTCCCTTCTTGAAAAACCAACCTCTCCCATCACCCAAACTTACAAGAGAAAACAGGTAAAGAAGGCTCCTTCCCTTCTTGTACCATTACCCACTAAGCCTATAAGCCCTCTAAGGGAGAATTCTCCCCTAGAGAATATCCAAAGGGAAACCACACGGGTGTCTCCCAACCCAAAGGAGGTGCTCTTTGAGGAGGAGGTAGAGCATATGGGTGATGAGGCTGCCACTACTCCTGCTAGTACAGAGGAGGAAAGTGGTAACATCAATAAGACCTCCCCCATGGCAACTTTGAATGAGCAATCATTTGAAGGTCCCTGGTGCCAAGAAATCACAGGGGTGGATAGTGCCTCTGCAAGGCAGAAGACTTCCACAAATAAAAGATCCAATGATCCTTCAAAGGAGGGTAACACTTCTGGAGAGGGTGAGGACAGATATACGTACGATGAATTGATGGAAACAGTGGGGAACATCAATCAAGATGTTCTCAAACAAGGCAAAGAAATTGAAGAAATGAAGCTAGTAATTCTGTCACAACAAGAACAGATTGCTAAGCTGAAGAGGATGGTGGTTAGTCTGGTACAAAGGAAGAAGAGAAAGCAATTCCAATTAAGGAGAAGGACCACTGAGGATGATGCTCCCAAAAAGGGGGAGATCAACATGGAAGAAGCCACAAGAAAGGGGGAGCTTGATGGAGAGAAAGTTGATATTCAGGGGTAGCAGCAAGAAGAAACAGTTACTACTGCTGACATTAATAAAGCAGCAGAAACTGTGAAAGAAGTGTTAACAGATCTTGAGATTGCAGAAACCTTACTAAAAGCCAAGAATGATACTCCCAAGGTCACTTCAAAGACCAAAGGTGTAATCATAAAAGAACAAGGTGAAGTGATCAAGAAAGATAACAGTAAGAAGGCAATGAGCAAAGACAAAGGAAAAGCAAAGATGGTAGAATCTGATCAACCAATCAAAAAGCAAAGGTTGGTTGAATCAGATGAAGCCCTAGCTAAAAAGATGCAGGAGGATATTGAAAAAGAAGAAAGAGTTCAGATGGAAAAGGACAGGGAAATGGCAAAAGCTCTAGCTGCTGAACTGAATGAAGCTTATCAACAGAGTATGGCAACTGAAATTGCACAAAAGAAAGCTGCAAGTATGAAGAAATCTGTGGTGAAAACAGTTGCAAAGAAGAGAAGACCCTCAAAGACATTCCTAGGTACCCAAGAGAGAAACAAGATGATTATATTTCTCAAAGGTGCTGTAGGAGTCAAAAAGGAGATGTTCTCCAAAATGTCTTTTGAGAAGATCAAAGAGCTCTATGATTCAGAGATGTTAAAGCTTCAGGGAAGTGAAACTGCTAGGGTGGAGATGGAGAAGAGAATAAAAGAAAGTAATGACTTTGATTGTCAAAAGCCATTTCCAGATGAGCAAGAAACACCTCCTAAGAAAGAGTCCACCCTGGGAGAAAGTCTAAGGACTTTAAAGAGAACAAAAATGATGGCAAGGAGAAAGCCAATCAAAAAGCCTAGAGTATCTGAAGAAGAGGCTGATAAGGTTGCTGAAGAAGAAGGGGCACCTGAGTCATCTAAACAGACAGAGCCATCTAACACTGATGATGTAAATTTGTATATGGTAGTGATGGACAAAGTGCCTGAACCAATTTCAGCAGAACCTGTAGGAGTTAAGCCTCCTGAGGTCATTCTCTGGGATACATTGACAGTGGATGGAAAGGAATACATAAGGCTGAAAAGTATGAAGTGTTCAACACATGGGCAAAAATTGTCAGAACATGCTCTAGATCAGATCTTGAAGAGATGTTTGAGATAGGAATGAAGTTGTATGCAGATATTCTAAAGGCTCCAGGAATTTCAATTACAAAACTGGTAATGGAGTATCTGTGTATGATGTTCAAACCTGAAGAAGTAAAGCATATGATCAAGGATGTATTCAAGTCGGTCAACAGTTGGACTCTATATGAAATTAGTGGAGTATATACAGTGACTTTGGATTTAAATCACACTGAATACTTCCTAGTGGATAGAGTGTACAATCATAGCAGATTGAAGCTACATGCCATGCTGAAGAAAAAGTTAAGGTGTGTTCCAGATTCAGAAATGGCTAAATACTTGATTCAAAGAACCATCAATCAGAGTTTGGGATTGGATGCAAACACTGGAATTTAGGCCATGATAGAGTTTTGGGAGCATCTTGAAGATTAATTCTGAAGAACTTGACTTCTCTTCCTAAAAGTCAAGTTAGGGGGAGATTGTTGGGAACTGAAGAATTCATCAAGTATGGTTAATGCTGCTGGTTCAAAGTTACTACTGCTAGAAGACTTAAAGGTTAATACTGCTGAGTGTTACTACTGCTAGTACTATTAATACTGCTAGTCATAGTTAGTGCTGCTTGAACAAAGTTAGTACTGCTTAGCTAGTTAGTACTGCTAGTAGTTAGTGCTGCTTAGTAGTTAATGCTGCTAGAAGAAGTTAATGCTGCTGATCATGGTTAGTGCTGCTAAAGAGATTCGGATGGAAAGAATGACAGCTGGATAATCTGAAGATTATGGAAGCTTAGAGATATACATGGAAGATATACTGAAGATATTTTATTTATTGTAATTATCTTTGTATTCAGTATATATATTGTATAGTTTAGAATAATAAGTTAACTTAAGTTTTCATTCTTTTAGAGAGAAAATCAACCTCAAGGCATAGATCCTAATTCTAGAGAAGTAGAATTCGTATTGGTGAGCCTGTTCATCAATATTGAGGTTGAGTGTGTAATCTTGTAACTTCAAAGCATTCAATACAAGTTTACAGTTTGTTGATTATATTCTGTTTTGATTTTCTGTTTGATTAAATATCAAAGTGTTATTCCGCAAACTTCTTTGATATTGTTTCTGAGAATTAATTCTTGTTGAGAATTCGATCCTGACAATCAATATGACAACACTAAACATAGAATACAATTAATAATGGAGATTAAATAATCCGGTTAAGTTAGATGTTCATAATGTTTTGCTAGAAACCAATAATGATATACGAGCCAATTTATATTGGATCATTACTAATATAAACGGGTCCTATAAGGTCACACACGATAGAGTAATGAATAAGATCAAATTACACGGGCCCATAATGGGCTTGAGGTGTTAGGAGCTAAAAGGGCTTTTAGGGATTATTTAATTTAGGTAGTGTATTATAATGGGTATAAATACACATGATTACCAAAGGAATTAACCACCAATTATTTTTCCATTGTTAAGAAGAAAGAACCCTAATTCCCACCATATAGTTTCCGCCCACCCTAGCTACACAATAAGTTCATCTTCCTGTCCCGTTCTAGCAAACGTAGGTGATCTTCGTTTGTTCTCGTGTGGACCAAGTAGAGGAATCACACTTGAGATTCTTTCTCCAAAACAGTTAATTTGCAATCTCGCATCTAAGGTACAATACTTATTACTTACGACTCGAAGTTAATATATGCATATGTTTTTGGTTGGATGTCAAAAGAAAATCGTTTTCTGAAATTCCGCTTTTTGCATCCAAATAGCAACAGTGGTATCAGAGTCGGTTGCAATTTGTTAATTTTGGTCTTTTGTGAGTATATTTTCTTGACATTTTTGATCTTTTGTGGTTTTTGATATAATACATGTTCTTGGCTTTGATTTTGTTTCAATTAATCTATGTCAGTATATTTAAGGTTTATTTAACTTTTATTTTACAGATTAATAAAAATCAAACAATTTTAAACATGTATTGAAAGATTATCACAAATTATGTTTGGAGTATAATGATACTTATATTCTTTTTATTTATGAAATAAAATAAAGAATTTTATTTTATTTTTGGTTGGAATTTTATTATGGAAATTAAATAATTATATATAGAGAATATATATTATATGTGATTTCATATTGATTCTTTCATAATGATTCTTTTCAGATTTAATTCCTTTTATAAGATGAATTTGAATTCTTTCCATGATTATTTGAAATTAATTAAGCTAAATTAGTTAATTGGCTAATTAATTTAAACATGAAAACAATATTAAATGTGTTTTGATTAAATTGAAAACTCATTTATTAGATTAATTTAAATTAGTCAAATTGTCTAATAAATTGAAGTATTCTTTTCCAATTACATGCGCTAAAATATTTGATATTTCATGTATGAATAAAATATTTGATATTTGCTAAATATAAATCAATAGATTTTGGTTTATATTATCTATGTTTATATGTTGTTAGTTTATGAGATTAAGTTTACTAGTAAACAAACCAACATAGTAATACTTAGGTCCCTTGAACGAAAATTAAGGCAATGTCTTTTCAAATCATAACCTATGAGGCCTTGGGAATATAGGGGATAGTTTCTGCAAAAGCAGGGTGTCTCCTCATTGAACTTAGGCTAATACGGGTAAATCTATATAAGGGATTTATATCCTTGATTTGGTTGCACTCAACAAAATCATCAAAAGATAAAGTTTTGGATTTTGAGACATAGTAATAGATTGACATAAGATGTAACTTATTAACCAAGAATTATAAATGTCATAATTAAGTAAAGAATTTACTTACCTTGCCACGATAAAGCTTTTAAAGAAATGCCAAGGTATGCTTAAAATTTTTGTAAAACAGGGTCTTGGAATCATTTTATTCATAAGGGACATACTACCTTGAATAAAATGTACATTAGCTTTTCACGATATGTTTAAATTACCATAAGCTTTTGTTTGACAACATGATTTAAATTTTGCAAAAAAATAAATTTTGTTTGTAGATATCATGTCTAACAATCATCAATCTTCGTTCGCTCCTTGAGAAGGACAAGTAGAATGGAACTAACTTCCTTGATTGGGAAAGGAATTTTGAGAATTGTTCCGAGATCCGAAGGAAGAGAAGATGTCCTTGAGACCCCTATTCCAACTTTACGTGACACAACATCTGATGCTGAAAAAGTTGTTGAGAAAACAATAAGAGATAAGTCACTCATTGTTACGTGCCTTATGCTAGCTTCCATGGAATCAAAACTCCAAAAAAGGTTTGAAAGGATGGATGCTTATACCATCATTTGTACCATTAAAATTGTTTTTAAGATCAAGCGAGGGTGGAAAGGTATGAGACTCATAAGGCAATTCTTGAGTGTTATCTCGAGAAGGGTAAGTCGGCCGGTCCTGAGTATTCAATATGATTACATATTTTGAAAATATGGAAAGGCTTGGATTCCCATATGGTCAAGAGTTGGCCACTGACATCATTTTGCACTCTCTGCATGATGTTTTTTTTTCTCAATTTCGGCTAAATTTTAATATGAATGGAGATTCAAAAACACTTAAAGAGTTGTATGTGATGCTCAAAACTGTTGAGGCTAAATCTAGATTTTCCCCAGCTTGAGCTCCTTTGAAGAAACTTGGATCCTCAAGGCAAAACTTTCAAAAACCTTGATCCACATGTTTCCAACCAGAAATATTCATATCCAAGTGTTTAGAATCATTCCCTAAACATCTTATATAAAAATCTCAATTTTCACCAAAAACCCTAATTTAACCTAACTTTTCTCAAAATCTTCCAAACCGAAATTGGAGAAATAAAACACTAGGTTGATATCAATAGAACATTTATAACTCATAAAGAACCTTGGAAATGGAGAGGATGGACTATACCACTTACGTTTTGGTGAAAACCTAGAAAACCCTAAAATAGATCTTGAGGTTGAAGATGAAAATGGAGGCTCTTGCTCTTAGCTTCCAATCCTTAACTTGATGACGGTTTACCACCATAATACCCAAATATTTGAGCGAAAGATGACCCAAAATCACCATATACGTTTTAGGTTTGTTCTAGAGAGGGTTTGGGAAGAAATGGGAAGTGAGGAATGAAGAAATGAGTTGAAAATTCGACTTTAACAGCTCGTGCCCCATCCGGGGCGACATTTCCAGGAGACTATGCCATGACAATGTCGTAGGGCATTGTCCCAGCATTGCCCCAACATTCTGTCCATTTTGTGCTACTTTGTCAGGTGCGACTATAACATGTCATAGTGGTCGGGCATTGTAGCCAGGCCCGTACCAAGCCCCGAAACTCGACTTTTTAGATACCAAGACTCTCGATACTTATAGGGATCATTTAAAATGATTATTTAACACAAAACCCACTATTTAGAAAATGCAACGAAGTACGGGTTGATTTTCACTTACCAAAAATTCCGGGTGTTACAATCCTCCCACCCTTAGAATGATTTCGTCCTCGAAATCTATTTCTCACCCAAGACATTTCATTACCACACTTAGCACTTATTGGGTTTCCTCGGTTTCCAAAAGTAACAAACGAGTCATAGACCTTAATGACGTCATTCTCACAAAAACGACTGTCTCCCTTTCCTCGGGATTGACTCTAATCCAATTCATCCTTGAGTTATACCAAGATGACCTCCTGACGCAACTTCCATACTGATTTCCATGTAAACTTTCACCTTTAATGTCCTCCGTGATATGTTTTCCCCATTTGCATGTCATTAGACCTTCAGTAATGGAAAGTAAAATGTTTTCCCCATTTGCGTGTCGGTCGACAAAGTCGAGAAAACGGTCCTTCCACTGTTCATAATCTCCCTTGAATAGAACAGGAGGCTTTACGTCTGTACCGGTTGAGAGAGCGTCCTTGGCAGTCATCTTTGATCTACATTGCTTTGTAATGTTCGTCAAAATTCAGAAAATAAACTGGATCTACAAAAATGAAGTTTTGTCAAATTTCAGATAAAAGTCAGAAAAAATACTAAGTACAAAACGCGCATAACAAAGAAAATAGTCACTTCGCGTTGAACTTTGCGCACACAACAGGCTGAAAGAACTTACTTCTCACACACAAGGTTGTGCGAGTTTCAGCTTCACGCAAGACAAAGGTTGCGAGAACCGAAGTTCGCATACGTGCCTTATGCGAGTTTCCAGTTCTCGCACACAACAATGTGCGAGTTTTAATACTTCGCGCAGAACCTTGCGAGTTTCAAACTTTGAAAAAATTTCGAAACTAAGAACACGCTAAATGTAAACGCGCAAGAACCACTTCTCGTAGAATCTCTTGCGAGTTTTAGACTTAGAAATTTTTTGACAAAATAGAAACACACTAAATGGAAACACGCAGACAACTTGCTTCTCGCAGGAATACTTCGCGCACGACACGGATGATGAACAGTGTAAACTCGCACCTAGATATGCGCGAGTTTCTGTTTCTCGCACAACACCCTTTGCGAGTTCTTCACTTCAAACAAGATTTAAGGCCTTTGCGTGTTCTTCACTAGCGAGTTCTTTCCTTGCGCATTCTTCCAATCTAGCGAGTTCTTGACTTGCACAGTTCAAAAACTCAACTTTTTCCTCTGATTTGGATTCAAACTTTCGTCAATTGGCTTGAAATTTCGTAGGGATGCTCAGAATCTCATTTCGATCAGGTTACAACAATTGAATTATAGATTACAATATCAAAAATTCGAATTCGATCTAAGACACAGTACAAAAACACTCTCGTACTAATATCTATCAAAAATAAAAAATTCATGCAAACAGATGAAATTTAGACTATGTAATCCAAACAAAACTCGATCTATATACTAAAACGAATCTAACACAAACAATTCTAGACTCAAAACAACACTATAGTCCAACAATCAAATTTCTCAGTCCGTTTTGCGAGTTCGTCCAATCTGTCGACCAAAATCTCAAATTGATCCTCAAATCTCTGAATTTTGTATGCTTTGATACCAATTGTTATCCCAGATAACAATGTGTAAAACAAGATGACAATCAAATTCTATCAAATTTCCATTTTCATTTCAAACATAGAAATCGTACAATATATGCTCTCAAGATATTCTCTCTCTAACAATTCACTTATAACTCTCTGATATGCTACTTTTCTATTACACGCACAACACAACTATTTATACAAAGACAGAAAAACGCATGCAACTAAAACGCGCAAAATATTAAACACACTATTACAACTTTGACTTTGACAAATTATTACATTAGACTTTGACTTTCATGCTCGAGAGATGACTTTATCTTTGACTTCATTCTTCAGTCTTCTATGATCTTGCATCCAACATATTTATGCTCTAATAGTTTCACTCATACCTAAGTGAACATCGAACTGATTGGAGCAATTTCTAACCATACGAACTCAGTTGCCTCCCAACCTTATGTGACACATGCTACCTCCAGGGTAGCTTGTGACCTCAACTTCTTGTTGACTAGCCCATTCCAGCTCTACACAATCCTGAATCCATGTTCCAATGACCAACACCAACCCAAGAATTCCCAAAAGTCCTTAATAACTTGTAACACCCTTCATATTGGTAAAGCCTTCCTTCCAAGGACGTACCAATACGCTTTCCAGGGAGTTAGTTAGTTCCAATTAGGCTATTGCGCAACTCCAAACTATTCTCAAACATCCAATATTTAGCCGCTATAAACCTTTACCATAACAAGACAATCTTAATCATCTAATACCCTTAAAGTTTCCACATACATTGCGATCACACATGATTTATCGGAAGTGCACTGAAGCATCCTAACGGTCATTGTCCTCAAATTCGAGTGTCAACACCTATCCTCAAAACGACTATACCGCAAACGTGGGCGTACCGTCATTTATTTCATTCGGATTTGCATTGTGGAATTAAAGTTGACACTTATCATGGCACTAAAATTCCAATCTTACATCTCTAACAACAAACCACAATGTTTCCTTTATTCGCGAAGGTTCTTTAAGATGGTAGACCACCAACACACAACATGCTGTCAAACGAATAGTCCATTGAATCAAATCCAACCATGCGTAAGCAACCACACCAGGGTTTAACCCGAAGGTTCACCTAAACGGAAAGATCATCACCAAATTAACTGGGAGGAAGCATGAATCTAATACCTCAATCATTCATACGTGCACCATGTCATAAACTGAAACCTAAAATTCAAAAGTGACCATAAGTCAGATCATCCGACGTTTCAATTCCCAATGACTCCTCTAGTCCCTAATTACAACTCATTTCACGATAGTGGTTTAAATCTATGGCTCTAATGAGTTCAAGGTTTTTTAACTATATGACTCAATAAATATACCAATTGAAATTTTATAAGCCTTTCAAACACCAAACCTTTATAACAATTAATCATACGTGTAACAAATTTCAGTACTACTTACTCGGTAGTTGTGCAAGTGGTCATAACGCCACACATACAAAACCATTTCGAAAACTATTTGACCATTACACAAGCTAATAATGAGAATAACAAAAGATGCGGAACAAACTTTTCAACTGGGTCACTATGGTCCTAACATGCATCGATTTATGTCGTATACGTGAAATAATTTTTATGTATTAAAACAATGTGCAACAAAGTGTTTGTACAAAACTCTCGAAGAAGATGTTTACTAAATCAAGTTCCAGAAATTTCTCATTTAACCACAATATCACATGGAAGAAAACTTGCCAATAAGACCTGCATGCCTGAGTTCATTTCTGAAAATTTACAAGGTAAAACGTGCATGCGATTGGTTGAAATGTAAAATAATTTAGATCGACTTTAAACTTTAAGTCCGTTCGCCAATATGTTCTATGTTTTAAAATAGTGTTTACAATGCAATGAATGCCAATAAACTAGAATAACGTATTGCGTGAAACAATAACAGCAAAATCAACAACCGAATAAGGTATACAGCAAAAGTTCAACACGAACCATCATAGGTCCTTCATATGTTCACCCAAGTACACAACAAAATACACTTGTATAAAAACTTAAAAGTGCAATAATGCAACATCAAGACTCTTAAGACGTCTCTTGCGGTTGTGAAAAGGCATGTGCAAAACCCGCATGAGGCATGACGCTCAATAAAACTCATAAATTTACATGTACCATAATTAAAGCTTACACATTTCGAAGTTCATCTACGCGATGCAAAACATTCAAAAATAGAACTCCATAAGACCCAACAAAAATTCCATAAAACTCAATGAAACTAAACGACAGCCAAAATCAAATGAAACCAAAATTTTCGTTTACGATAATCAAATATCATAATACAAAGTTATAACTAAAGTGTCATGACTTTAAAAAATTTCTCTTTTATCGTATCGTGATATAAGGTGGCACTTTTCAATAAAACTTGCATGGAATAAAAATTCCCAATAAGACTCAGTCACCAAAATAATGGAAGGTAACTCTTCGTCCAAAACCTTAACATACATGGAGGAGATCTAATGTTAAGGTCATAAATTGTAGTTACTTGTCCAAGACCCTAAACAACATTAAAACAGGAATATTTCAATATCCGAAATAGTGTTGGACATCAGCGAGGATAAAGAGAGTCTCAACAAAGTTTGTAACCCTGTGAAATTAAATAATTTTATGCATGTTTGAACTTATGGTTTAAAATCTCATGCATGTAAAACGTCTTTCCAGGCATTCCAAATATAACCCGCATGATGGTTGGGAAAGAATGAAATACTTTGTGCAAATTATTTTAAAATTAAGTGTCATGCATGGATTTTGGTCAAGACCCAAAATCTTAGGACCGAGCTCACCAAGTCCAGCGATCAAACTACCGACATCCGAATGTTCAACACCTTAAGGTAAAGATAGGCAACTAAATAGGTCAGCCTTACAATTTATCCTTTAATTAAAGTTGATTTAATAGGCCTATGGTTCTAGTCCAACCAATTGCTCCGACCGCAAAATGGCCAACTTAATATATTCATCATGTATAACCGTCACTCCAAGTGACAATGCTATAAACATCAACTTCTTCTAGTTAATACTCCTTAGAAATTCATCCACTACCCCCGTCGGTCATCACATAAAGGCGATTCAAGCATACCTATGTAACATGTAAGTTCACCATCACACTGGCCAGGTGCCATTATGAACGTACCGTACATGATTACTCTTATCACTCCCGACATGATTCCCGATATAAATGACCCTATCAACCTCAAAGTATCCTATTCTCAAGGTGCCTAATTGTGCAATCTCAATTTCATCACTTAAAAGGACAGTAGTTTGAATCTAGGTATCCGAAATCAACACCTAAATCTATCAAACTTAAGCTCTGATACCAACTTGTAACACCCTCAAATTTGGAAAAAACAACTAATTTAAAATTTTCATCATTACATCACATGAAGGATAAAAATCCTTTTCTACAAATCAATGCTTGGAATACCTCAAATATAATTATAGATTTAACCTCAACAAATAACCACTCAAATCTTATATAAAGACTAAATAAAGGTCGGGTGCTACTAAACCCAAATACGTGGTGCTATTCCCCAGATAATTGCGGAAGACTTCACCAAGCTACTCACCCTTGTGCATTAAACTAGTACCCATCTCTTTACAGGGTCGCTAGTACCCTTCCCCAACCGGGACCTGATGCACATGCCGACAAATAAAAAGGGTTAGGCTGATGCCTAGTGAGTTCAAGAGTTTTCAACATGATTAAATATATTGTTAAAAGAAAAGAATACAATTTAAATCATAATCTTTCAAAAATGATTTACTTTAAATATGGAAACAACTCGTTTTCCAATAACATGCATTTTTAAACGGACTTCTAATTATAAAACGTGGATAAAACTTTATATCCCAAAACACCCAAAATACGGGTGAGGCATAATATTCAACTCATAAATCATGGAAAACAATCCATATAAATATAATATGTCATCGAAAACATGAAACTAAAGTTCAATACTCATGTGACCATAAAATGGAATGAAATCCAAATGTTAAAGCGTGGACAATTAATTATCCAAAATTCTGTTGGCCGACGACGGGGGAGACCCGTATCCATTGAGAGTGGAGGAACATAAAAGTATGACACTTATACAACATTAATCGTATGACACTTCACGACATAAAAGCCCAAGTGTCCCTACGACTCCCTTTTAGCTACAACAAAAGAGACAACTGACCTTAGTGAATACTACCATGAATACCACTAAAGGCCCAACACAGTCGGGGGTTACAACCAAGGCATTGCCCCGACATGGCGGAGACCCCAAACGCCCATCAACACGATAACACAACCGGAATTAACCCTCCTAGTGTATAGTTGAAAGGTTAAGGTCATAAAACATGGGCCCCGGAGTCCAACCCCGTAATACCCAATTGACCATCAAATAATGACTGACTTACGTGTCTATGGATCCAATGCAACACAGTCTAAAATCACATGACTACACTGGAATGACTAACGCACACGAGCATATAATTATCATTAATATATCACAAGATGCATTCAGATGTAAATCATAAATTGGGCACTGCATTGAGCCATTAAAACCGGACAAATGTCCTCAAGACTCTTTTAAGTCAAAACCGAGCTAAAATGCTCAAAAATCCATTTTGCCAACAAATAACAGTCCCCAAATAATAAAACGTATTTAAATGACGTTTACACCGGCCCATACCTCAAAGATGTGACTAACCCACAACTCATCACGAATTAGGACAAACGATTTTCCAAATGGGCTCATACCCTTACGTTTCCAAAATGTCTCATAAGACATGCATTTTCCAAATGGTTTATGAAATCGAATACACCAAAATACATAACTACTAAAATAGACTTCATTTATACAAAAATCACCAAAAAAGCATAAATCATAAAATAGACTTTATTTGTACAAAATCACTAAAAAATGCATAAATCATGCTATTACATATCGAGATATCCAAATCCCAAATATGGGCATTTTATGAGACTAAAACAACCCAAGTTTTCCAAATATGAAAACTTATCCAAATACCCAACACATTGACAATTACCAAGTAAAAACATATTTTTACTTCAAAATACTCATTTTGGCATGTACATAGTTTTCACAAAGCAACTTGAACTCACCTTGCTAAATTTAGGCTAAATCTAGATTTTTCTCCAGCTTGAGGTCCTTTGAAAAACTTGGATCCTCAAGCCAAAACTTCTAAAAACCTAGATCCACAAGTTTCTAACCACAAATATTCATATCCAAATGTTTTGAATCATTCCCCAAACATCTTATATCAAATCTCCATTTTCGACAAAAACCCTAATTTGACCTAACTTTTCTCAAAATCTTCCAAACCGAAATTGGAGAAATAGAACACTAGGTTGACATCAATAGAGCATTTATAACTCATAAAGAACCATGGAAATGGAGAGGATGGACTTACCACTTAGGTTTTGGTGAAAACCTAGAAAACCCTAAAATGGAGCTTGATGTTGAAAATGAAGATAGAGGCTCTTGCTCCTGGCTTCCAATCCTTAACATGATGACGGTTTACCACCATAATACCCAAATATTTGAGCCAAAGATGACTCAAAATCACCATATACGTTTTAGGTTTGTTCTAGAGAGGGTTTGAGAAGAAATGGGAAGTGAGGAATGAAGAAATGAGCTGAAAATTCGACTTTAACATCCCCTGCCCTATCTGGGCGACATTGCCAGGCGACTATACCATGGAAATGTCGCAGTATTGCCCCATCATTCTGTCCATTTTGTGCTATTTTGCCAGGTGCGGCTATGACATGTCATTGTCCCCGGGCATTGTAGCCAGGCCCGTACCAAGCCCCGAAACTCGACTTTTTAGATTCCAAGACTCCCGATACTTATAAGGATCATCTAAAATGATTTTTTAACACAAAACCCACTATTTAGAAGATGCAACGAAGTATGGGTTGATTTTCACTTACCGAAAATTCCGGGTCTTACAACAATCCATCAGAACCGACAACGGAACGGAGTAATGGAACTATCGGAATCACTCACACCTACTCGGTAGCTCGCATTCCCCAGCAGAACGGAGTCGTTGAAAGACGAAACCGAACACTCGTTGAAGTCGCTCTCATTATGTTGACTCAATCGAAGCTTCCCCTATTTCTTTGGGCCGAAGCCGTTGCAACTTCCTGCTTCACTCAAAACCGATCGATTGTCAACAAACGGTTTGGAAAGACTCCATATGAGATCATTAACAACCACGTCCCTAATATAAAATTCTTTCATGCTTTTGGATGCAAGTGTTTTGTCCTGAACGACAGAGAGGATCTCGGAAAGTTCAACCCAAAAGACGAAGAAGGCATATTCATCGACTACTCCTCTGAGTTTGCTGCCTAAAGAGTCTACATCAAAAGGACTAAAGCTGTTATGGAAAGTGTCAACGTCACTTTCCACGAATTAGAAGAATTGGCTTTCGAACATCTAAGTTCAGAACCCGTGCTAACCCGTGTTTTAGCTTCAGATCATAAACCTCTTCCACCAAATCAAGCATCTACATCGCAATCACCTTCGAATGATTTGGATTCATTACTTCAATGTTTTTATGATGAATATTTTGGTTCTAATAAGCTTATCTCTTCTGTCACAAACAGGGTCGATAGAGCAAGAGCTAAGACTGTTGTCTCTCCCTCGGGATCATCAACTTCTCAGGCCACACCCACACAAGTTAACCTACCGATCCCTGTCACCCCGACTAACAAACCAAGCTCGTCTACTCCCTCAGTTGATTCTGTCGGTGCCGAGACGTCTACCTCTACTGAAGGATCTACCAAGACAAGGTCGCCTGAAGATCCGTGCGGTCCCTCATCTTTATTCGTCGCCCTAGAACAGCCAACCTCGACATCAGCACAAGCTCCTCTCTCAGTCAACTTAGCATCCATTCCATCTTTTTCACAACCATCTCTCGAATCAGTTCAATACATTCCGTCGGGAAATTATGTCGACTCTACACCTGATCAGAACACACAATCGCTTCCGCACACACACCATTGTATGAAGGACCACCCACTACACCAGATCATGGGTGATCCGAGCGCCCCCAGTTCATACACGGTCCATGTCCACCAACGACTGATTGTTCTCAATCTTTTTGAGCAAGAGAGAACCATCGACAGTTTCTGAAGCCCTTAAGGACCCCGACGGGATTATAGAGATGCAAGAAGATTTAAATCAGTTTGAAACCTTAAAGGTGTGGTGACTTGTACCTCGACCTCGCAACAAGACCATCATTGGAATGAAATGGATCTTCAATAACAAAAGAGATGGAGACGGAATAGTGGTTTGAAATAAAGCACGACTTGTGGCTAAAGGCTATTGACAACAAGAGGGCATTGACTATGACAAGACATTTATACAAGTCGCACAGATTGAGGCTATAAGGATGTTCCTGGCATATGAAGCATACAAGAACTTCACGATCTTTCAAATGGACATGAAGACAACCTTCTTAAATGGCATCCTGAAAGAAGAGGTGTACGTTTTCAAACCGGAAGGCTTTGTGGATCCAGATAAGCTGACACATGTCTACCGACTGGACAAAGCACTATATGGTCTCAAGCAAGCCATAAGAGCTTGGTATGATGTTTTATCTCAATTCTTAGTCAAGTCGGGAATCTTAAAAGGTAAGATCGACACCATGCTTTTAATTAAGAAAGAAAAGGTTGATATCATACTCATACAGATATATGTAGATGATATTATATTTGGCTCTACGAACCCGCAATATTGTAAGAATTTTTCTGCCTTAATCATGTCAAAGTTTCTAATGAGTATGATGGGAGAAATGAACTTTCTTCTTGGACTTCAGGTTAAACAACTTTCAACTTGAATTTTTATTAATCAGCCCAAATATATTTTAGATATTTTAAAGAAATACAAGTTAGAAAATAGTTCTCCCATGAAAACTCCTATGGCACCAGGATCTAAGCTACACTCTGCTCCTGACGAAAAGGAAGTAGATGCTACGACCTATAGAGGCATGATTGGGTCTTTAATGTATTTAACGACAAGTAGACCAAATATTATGTTCTCAACTTGTCTGTGTGCACGATACCAATCTAAGCCTAAAGAGTCTCATCTTATAGTTGTTAAAAGAATATTTCATTACTTAAAAGGTATTGCCGATCTTGGCCTTTGGTATCCCAAGGATACCGGGTACGAGCTTGTTGCTTATTCTGATGCAGATCACACAGGTTGTATGCTAGATAGAAAGAGTACTACGAGTCACGTGCAATTTCTTGGAGACAAACTCGTAAGTTGGGCATCAAAGAAGCAAAATTGTGTATCTACCTCCACAACTGAAGCGGAGAACATTGCTGTCGCGAGCTACTGCTCTCAAGTGATATGGATGCACACGCAGCTGAAAGATTACTAGTTCCATTACTCCAAGATCTCGAGTTACTGTGACTCGAAGAGCGCCATCGCAATCACAAGTAATATTATCCAGCACACTAAGACGAACCACATCGATGTTCGGTACCATTTTATTAAAGATCACGTCGAACAAGGTACAATCAAACTCTACTTTGTGAATACAGACCTTCAGTTAGCAGATCTTTTTACAAAACCTTTGGACAAAAAATGTTTCAATTTTCTTGTGTCCAAGCTTGGAATGCTAAATCTGAAAGTTTAAGGTGTTTTTGTGAGTCTGATACAAGTTTTATATAGTAAACATGGATTGTATCCTTCTTCATCCCGAATCACCCTCCGGATGGTCAAGGCAACATTCCAAGTTCATTATATCCGATAGGTATCACGTCCACAATCTTTTAAACTTCTGTATTCTCAGTTTAGAATTCATGTTCGTTCTCTGTTTACGTGTTTCTGTTTTCATTTGTGTGTTTTCGTTCCATTTTAATTCATGCGCGCGTTCCTGTTTTCGGTCTATATGTTGTGACTAATGTTTGCTCATAAGTGTAGGGGGAGTTACATAGCTGGAGTTCAGGTAACTCTCTCTTTTTCTTATTCACAGTTCGAGGGGGAGTATGTAATTTTCCTCTGCATTTGATTTATTTCTCGTAGAAGTTGAGGGGGAGTAAGATACTCGAAAAGAGTTTTTCGGTTGAGGGGGAGAAAGAATTTTTTTTTTGAGGGGGAGTTCTTTTTCATAAGTTTTCTTTAATTTTCTTCTGAAGTTTTTTTTAGTTTCAAATTAGTTGTAGTTTAGTTTTTTTTAATATCAAAAACAAAATAAATATTTTATCATTAGTGTTATTAATTTTATTTTTTATTTTTTTAGTTTTTTTAAGTAATTAATTAAATGAAAAATTTTAAAATCGGGTCAGCCTAAACCCGGTGCACCGGGTACCCGAGTAACCGACCCAAGTCGTCCCCGGAAGGGTAAAACCCTCGACCCAGATGAGATCTTGATAAATCGAACCTCGACCCCCTGGTTGTTCTCTCGACCCCCGACTATCTCCCTTACCTCTCAATCTACATCTCGATCGATTTCCTTCTCTTTCTCGGCTCATCTCTCTCCCCTCTCGATCGTAACTCAGGTAAGCTCTCAATCTCTCTCTTGTTTTGTGATCACACGCACACCACAATCGCCGCCTCCTTGGTCGACGACGACAAACCCACCACTACTGTCGATGTTCGTCGTGGTCCACCCACAATCGAACCCGAGTAGGGTTTGTCTCGTCACACAACCATCACCGCCGCCGCCATGGACGACGGCGACATTCACCACCACCAGTTAAACCGGCTAGGGTTTTGTCACATTTTTTAATTTCGATGTGGTAACCTACTTGATTTGAAGTATCGTTAATCTGACTTCGATTAAGGTGATTTCAATTATCTTGGGTTGATTGATTATAATGATTAATATTTACTTTCGATGTTAATTCGGTTTGGATTCGATTGCTTAATCGATTGACTGCTTATTTGAGGGTTTGTATCGATTTAGGTCAATATCGATTCTGACTTCGATTTCTAGTTCGGTTATTGATTAATCTCGAGTCTGATTTCGTTTAACGCTTGATTACGATTTTAAGACGATTTGGGTTATTTCAATTTGGGTGTAATGGTTCAATCGTTTTGAGTTTACTGGTTCAATTTTGGGTTGATTGAATTTGGTGTGTTTTTGTTTCGATTCGTTGTAGGGGACTAGATGTGAATTCTTTGTTCTATCATATCTGATTTAGGTAATATTTGTGATCTAACGATTCTGATATGGGTTCAATCACGAATTTAATTTCAATGTTGGTCGATTGTTTTCGAGGGTTTGGTGTGGTTGTTGATCGAGTATTTTTCTTTGTTAGTGTTAGACTAAATTTTAAAGTTTCACTGTACTTGATAATTGGTTCCGTTTGGATCATTTTGATAAATCGATAAATCGATTTCGATTTAGGGTTCGAATCGACTGTTGTTGTCGATTTGGTTTGGGGTAAGTTGATAAGTCGTGCTAGACTCTGATTTGATGTTGTTTACATAGAATGGTTTCTTTAGGATGGTTAAAATCGATTTGTTTATGGCTCGAATAAGTTCATGATGCTCGTATCAGGTTTGGTTTAGCCATGATTTGGTTTTGATTTGTTTAAATCAGTCTAGTTGATTGTGAGTTGTGAAATCGATTGTATGATTTGGTTGTTTCGATCTGTCTTTGGTCGATTTGGTATGTGTTTAATCGACGTTTCTTGTCGATTAGTTCTGATCTACACCCCACCCAGGTGGCCGACTCCTGACTTTCCACACACCCGGGTCCTCTGTTCTCGACGCCATAGACCACCCGGGTCTCGACACACACCCGGGTCCTCACTCGGATCTCCCCCGGGTGATTAACCCCCGGTTCAACCCCACTCGAGCCCCGTGTGTTTACACCCACCCGGGTATCGGCCTCCAAGCCACCCGGATCTCGGCAACGTGTTCAAAATGCGGGTCTTGAGGTCCCTATGCCGCCCCGCACCATGTCCCACCCAGGCCTTGGCACCGCCGACGCCTGACTCCCGTGCCGTCCGGGTCGTGGTTCTACACCCGATCCCATGCCATAGCACCGCCCGTGTCGCGGCTCCACCCGGGTCCCCGCACCGCCCGCGCCACACCGAGTCGTGATCCTGAACCACCCCGGGCCGTGAACCAGAAATATCGAGCCACCCCGGGTCGTGACTGTTGAACCGCCAAACCTTTCACCGACCCGTGTCCTACCGGACTGTGGTTTGATACCGAGATGAAATCTGAACCGTGTTCACGTTTCTTACCTGGATTTTTGAGTTTAATTATAGTATCTATTGCTAAACTGGTTCGCTAACTCTCTAAATTTTCAGGTCAACAAATGGCACAAAATCTTATCGATCCAGTGGCCGATCCAATCGATCCCGTTGCTGATGCTACTCTTATCATCCCCAACTCTTATCTGCCGTTGACTGCCAACAACTTCTCGCTAGATTTCGAAAATTTTAGCGGTCACCATCCAGTCGTGCTCGAGATCCTCAGTGGCCATCCTCTCTATCGTGCTCTCACCGCTACTGTCGATGTTCCAGTGCTCTATCTACAGCTGGTTTGGCACACCATTAGATACATCTCCGATGATCAGAATGAAAAACTAGAAGCCCTCGTAGACACAACCCACTGGTACTCACTCCCGATAGTCTCTGACTGCTTCTCAAGCTTCCAGATGTTATCTATCACCGACAAGCAACTTTTCATCTAGATATCTCTGATGAGTAACTGTTCAGAGAGGTCCACGCACTCGGTTACGAGACTTCACTCACCAAATTGAAAGACTTCTATCGCAACCACCTCACGCCCATCTGGTTCACATTGTTTACTATTCTCAACCGGTACCTCTCGTCAAATACAAAAGGTATAGACATGTTGACTACGCCACTCTTCTGTGGAATGAGCTGGTACAGAACGTTCAAGACAAAGCCACTGGCAGGCGAGGGAACTTCATTCCTTACATGAGGTTTCTTCAACTTGCCATACGTCGATTGATAACCAGCATGTTACGACTGGAAGTCCTAGTGCGTTGAAAGTTCTATAACGCATTTATAGAGTTTAATTGTTTTATTATTTAAAGCGTCGTAAAAGCCTTAATTGTTATTGGGTTTGTTTGTTTGTTTTGGACCTTGGGCCTTAGGGTTTAGTTTGGGTATAAATAGGTTGCAAAACCTATTTTGAAGAGAAGAATGGTCAATAGAATGTTTACCTAGCCATATTGAAATTCTCTCTGTAAACCTTAAACCCTTTATTGATAAATCTAATCATATGACTAACAGTTGTGATTCAATTCATTTTTATTATTGATTATTATCTGTGATTGAACTGTTTCTGGGATCTACACAGCACCCCCACCATTCCACGACAGGAGTCGCATCAGGTATGTCCTCGTCACTTTATGCGCCTCATTGTTTCTGAGCCAAATATTCTTCCCGATATTGTCCCGATGCGTATACCCAATGACTCACTAGCATAATTTTTTCTCACGGCACCTAGTGTGTTAGCTTATAGGGAAATCCATGACCGCCAAGCTTCGATGGCCCAACCAGCACTGGTAGGACCTACCCAAGGAGCACAACCCGAGCGACATCAGATCCCAGAGTGAGACTTCCAAAAGTCCGGAACGTAGGGACTTCTGGACAGGGTGCGAAGAGACTAAAAAAGTGAGGGGTTCTGGCATGGGAGGTGTCGTGGACGACCAAGCTACTGCTAGTGAGGTAAGACCAACCAAGCCTAACCTTGATACTTCATCTGCACTCCATGATGTACCGGTCACCAATGACCCAGCTTTAGTCTGTACTGAGAGTAACGCATCACAGGGATAAAACCCGTCGGGTTCTTCTTCATCCTCATCTTACTCCACCCAATCGGACGACTACCGAAACCAATTTCGTCTCGCACCTAGAGGTTGTTTCCCAATTCTTATCTCATCCACTAAACCCTCCCCCCGACCTAACTCACCATCCTATTCCTCTTCCCAATTCCAACCAGCCCCACTCACACCCACATCTCCTACACCCTCTCACCATACATCCCGTACACCTTTACCTCATCCTACCTCCCCCACACCATGACACTATCCCACCCCCTCACCTTCCCTTTCCAAATCCGACTCCAGAGAGATAAGGAGAGTGGAGGGAGTTTCAGTCAAAAATGAGAGTGAAAATGAAAGGGACAGTGTGAGAGAAGGGCGAACTAAGTAAAATAATAAGAGATCGAGCATCGCAGCCAAATCTATCCGGGTAGCCACATCTACTGTCAAATCCCATGTGTTGGGAAGACACATTGAAGAAGACGTTGTAGACCCAGCGGTGCAAGCACAAACACCACCCGACCACTCAACCATCTCACAACAGATGGTTGTTTCACATATTCACGGGGACTTAGCACATACGCTACCGGGCTCTCACTTGAAGAGTCAAGGTATTGAAACAGATAGGCCCAAGCCCCGGCCATCGACTTCTATTCTTCATGCATCGAGTCTAGAGCCTATCCACTCTAGGATACATTCTGAGTCTATAGTTGGGAGCCTGTGTGGCCCAACCGGAACAGCCTTAGTGACACCCACAAGTGGTGTTCCACGAGGATTGGCTTGAAGTCCTACCACAACTCTCATCATGCCAGTTGTGAACGTAGGCGGTACGAATTCAGCAGTCATTACCACAAGTGGAAGTCTTTGTGACCCAGGTGTTAGTATACACACATTTATTACACTGGAACTATTGCAACAGACTTTGCAGGCTGTTGATGGTTCCATTGCTCGCCAACTTGAACATCAGCGCCAATCAGTTGAGGAGTTCCAACAAACGGTTCTCCGAATGCTGAAAGGCAAGTCCCCAGCAGCTGAAGCTCATATTATAGCACCTACACCACCACCACCTCCACCAGTTCAGCATAGACCGTCTACCACCGACCTAAAGTCCATGCTATTAGCCGATCTTCTATCTCATGGTACACCTGAAAATGCAAGTCTTATTGCCATTCTTCACCAATAATCTGAATCATGTGCCTTCCAGGATGAAGTCAGAGCAGGTTTCTGAGATCTTGCCGAAAAGATGAATTCCATCTCTGTCGCTTTCTAGTCTTTGATATCTGCCCTTTTTTACAGGGTTAAGGTACTCGAGGATACTTGTCGAACACAAGTCGGTTCTTCCAAACGTCCACATGAAGACCGAGATGATCCCGGTCATCATGAGGGGGAGAAACTCCAGTGAATCAGTGACACAACAACAAGGACAACAACTTCTCAGATCGGTAGCCAGCCGAAAATAGTACAGGAAAGGGCACCTGAAGGGGTTCAGGAAGCATAATCAGAACATGATATGGAGATCGGTGATACACAGACATAAATTATTTCATAGTTGAGTCACTGTCAGGCAGATTGCTCGGTCACATAATTAGTCGATTGTGAAGCAGTTACAAACTCACTTGATGAGGTCGGAAACTTGGCTATAATTGATCTATTTGTAGATATTGATGAGACAACTGAGCCGGTAATATCAGAAAGAGCTTTAGTCGTGTTCCAAAAAGGAGTCGATGAATTTTTCACATTCGATGATGAAGAATGTATGCAATAAGGAGACTATGATAGCTTATTTGAGCAAATACGACTAGAGTTTGAGTCAGGTGAGGCACTTTCCGTCGTCATCCCTCTTCGTTCAGTTCCTTTAGTACTACCAGATCTCCCCGATCAAACTATGTCAGAAACTTCAGTTCGTGAAGTCGTAAACGTTCGACCTGATCCACCACTGAAATGGGAAAGAGTTAGGATCAATGTTCCCTTTCTTGAAGAATCTCAGAAAAGGATCTTTGTTCACTGGATTCGAACATATGATAAGATTTTCATCTATGGCATTGGTTCATTTAACAGACGGAAACAGTACGAATATTTCTCTCTAAGAGAGAACCCTAATAGATCAAGCAGAGGAATCAGAACAAAGCTCAGAATCAAATATGTCGATGAGATTGGTACTGACTGTTCCAACAAAATATGGTTTCCGACTTTCGTTGTCACTAGAGCTGATGGTAAGCAATGGAAATTCTCAGAATTTGACTTTGAGAATCTAGAGCTACCAGATCTTCTGTTTTTTCTACGTGACATGAAGACACGAACCATACATCAGTGAGTAATTCAAGATGCACTGGCTGCCTTAAAGCGATTCATGGTAAACACAATGAATTTAGCTTGTCTTGAAGACTTACAAATTGGTATTGAAAGCCATCAAGCCAAGGTCAATTTATTCAAACCTGATCTGAGTCTACCTTTAAACAATAAGGATGCCCCAGCCTACACAGTGACGGAACTTTCAAAACTTGGCATGTCATACCCAAACAATGAAGGTAAAATGCGCTTCATCAGATTCAGCCAAATTGCCAGATTCTGTGATGGTACTCTGTACATTCTTAGGGACAAACTTCGTGTCATGATTTCTGGAGACGACAAAGATCGAAATCCGTTGGACCCAGATTACAGAAAACTTGTGTCTAAAGCCTTGAAACCGATTCTTGAAAGGTTAGAGTACATAAATTTGGATTTTCGAGATACACTTTGGCCTTCGGAAGAAGCATGTTTCAAACTTGAGAGACTACGAACTTCAATTCAAAAGGGGAATATGTTAAGGTTGTTTTTATATGTTGAATTGAAGTAGAGGTGTTATTCCCAATTTATCAAGTTCTAATCGTAACAAACAATCAAGATGAGAAAGTCATATGCATTGATCTTAATCACAAGTTACAAATCTCACAGTTACATTCTCTCTCTCTAAAGTAATGTTCTAATCGACTCTTCTCTAATCTGCTCACTCTACTTCTGATTAATACAACTTCTGATTTCAACAACAAGGAAACAAGGTATTTATACCCTCTACCAACTACAAAGAAATAAAAACACAATCTTTGACTTTGACTTTATTACAAAATGACTTTGACTTTCATTGAGAGTTGAGTTTCAGTTCTTGACTTCTTGAACTGTGACCTTTAATCTTTATGATCTTGAATCCAACAATTTTGTGCTCTAACAATCTCCCCCTTTGGATCAAGATCATTACTAAAAAGATTTTGCAATTCAATATTCTCTGTACGCTCGATTCAAATAAACTCCCCTTTTAATCAACTCTATCTTCTCTTGTAGAACAAGTAATCTTCTTTTTGAAATAAAAATGATTTTCTCAATCAATCCACATTCTCTCCCTATTCACATGAAACATTGACATTCTCCCCTTTCTTTGCTAAACACTGTCTTTCAAAAACTTTCAGAAATCTTCTCAAAATCTGATCTTCAAAAATAGGAACATTCTCCCCCAAGGTTATAAACAAACCTCTTTCAGACATTGAAAGAAATTATCTTCATTTTCAGCTCTGAATGTTTTATCCAACTTTCTTCAAATAAAATTTCTCCAAAATCTGCTTGCTTTCGAGATTCTTTGAACTTTCTCTTATCAACTTTGAACAAACTTCAATTCTGAAATATCTCTCTCCATATCCAATACAAACACTTCTTTCCGGACATTTCTTTCAACTTTAACATTTCTGTGAATCACACATTTCTTGATATCTTCTCCCCCTTTTTAATGATTAGAGCATCAATATCATCAAAACTTTGTTCAAGAAATGTGTTTGACCATTCTGATCTGTCAAACTGAGCCTCTGATTCGTTGATCCGTAACCATGTATTCATCTAGATCTTTTCAAATCCAGACAAATTAAAAAATATAACACCTGAATCAACAAATGAATAAGTTAATATGTCTGTCAGTAACACAAAGTCACTGTGTGTAACGAATACACATTGGAAATGATCTTTTTGATGTTCACTCCCTCAGGGCTTCCATTCAATCATCGAAACACCACAAAGGAAATTTCTATGAATGTTATGACAAGAAAACAAATTCCTTGTATGTTCGTGCTAGTGTAGAAAGAATTAAGCATATGATGATTGCTCTTAATAAGGTTCAACATTGTGTAAACCACTGAGACAACAGAAGATAAACATAGACTCAATGTGCATGATCGAAGTGCGAAGGTGGGGCAGACTTCCTTTTTTTTCAATATCCAGATTTTCCAAATGAAAATCAGATAGAGTATGTGTTGCGTCCCCTTGAAAAATATGAAACATTTTCTTTTTAAAAAGAAAATGAGTAGCTAGTGAGGTATTAAGCAAGAGTTGGCATGGGCTAGTTGCCTGTTTCAATAATGTTCACCAAGAATTGTGAAACATTAGTAATGTGGTTGCCCGACTCAGAAAGTAGTTGGTGCAGAGTTTGATATTATTTTACTCTTATCTCACACCCTCTTTATTTTAATCATTAAGCTCACATCTAACCAAACTCTCTTTTCCATTTTACCTCAACTCACAACCCACACTCATTTCTTTTCGACTTCTCACTCACAATCACTATGGATTAACTTCTTGGGTAGAAATCACTGGTTAACGTAATTTCATAGAAGTTCAGTTAATTCCTATCACAAAGAACCCATATTAACCTAGAAAGCATATGTTGCTCAGATGATTTAACTTTATCAGTTAAAACTCATATACAAATGTCAGATATAGTGTATGCTCGTATGATATAATCATGAAGATATGAGCATTTTTAGACATTAAAGTATTTTCAAACAAGTATATTAAATGAATGAATTTGAATGAAAAAGACTTGTTTGAAAATCTGACATTGTATGAAAATGATCAGAAATGAAACGATATATCAGTTAAAGCTTATGGTCAATGTGTGTTCCAGAATCTAGTTTCTAATACAAATCAATCAAACAAACAAGATTCAATTCAATGATTACCTGTTTGATTTCTTTCAATTCAATTCTTTACACTTTCTCTCTCTAGAACTCTTTCTCTCTCTCTGTAATCTGATTTTCTCAAATCTGATATATCAACTAATGTCACGTACCAATCTATTCTCTCTAATTCTTATGTATATTACAAAGAAAGAAAACTATTTATACTACCACCTAATACAAGGAAAATACAAAATACAAAATACAAAATACATTTGACTTTTATTACAAAAGACTTTGACTTTGATGAGATTTGACTTTCTTCAACTTTGACTTTCTTCAACTTTGATCTTCAGTATTCTTGATCTTGTATCCAACAGATTTATGCTCTAACAATCTCCCCCTTTGGATTCAAGATCACTGTTGAAAAATCTAGCAATTCAGTCTTCACTTTAAGCTCTGTCAATACAATTTTCCCTTTTTCTTTAACTGTATTCTTTCCAAAATTGTCTTCAAATGATTAACAATCTACCCAAAACTTTCACAGAATATTTTCAGACTTTGGAAAGAAATTATCTTCAGAATCAGCGCAAATTTCTTTAGCAAATAATATTCAAAGAAAAGTTCCTCAAATCTTCAGAAATTCTTTGATTGTCTTCAAATCTCTACTTTGAATCTTTCTGACTTGAACACTTCAGAAAATCAACTTCACAAAACTTTATCAGATCTTGATATCATCTCCTCCAAACTTCAAAACTTTAACATTTCTTCATATCATCTCCCCCTTTTTGATGATTTGAGCATCTATATCATCAAAACTTTTCTCCAAGAAATGTCATTGACCATTCTGATCTGTCATACTGAGCCTCTGATTCTATGATCCATAACCAAGTATTCATCTAGATCTTTGCAAATCCAGACAAAATAAGAACAGGTAACTCCTGAATCAACAGATGAATCAGTTAAAATGCCTGTCAGTAACACAAAGTCACTGTGTGTAACAAATACACAATATAAAGGAGCTTTTTGATGTTCACTCCCCCAGGGCTTCCATCCAATCATCGAAACACCACAAAGGCAATTTCTATGAATGTTATGACAAAAAAACAAATTCCTTGTGTGTTTGTGCATGTGTAGAAAGAATTAAGCATGATGATTGCTTTTCAATAAGGCTCAAAGTTGTGTAAACCACTGAGACAACAGTAGATAAACACAGACTCAATGTGCATGATTGAAGTGCGAAGGTGGGGCACACTTCCTTCTTTTTCAATATCCAGATTTTCCAAATGAAAACCAGATAGATTATATGCTGCGTCCCCTTGAAAATGTGAAACATTTTTTTTTTGAGAAGAAAATGAGTAGCTTGTGGGGTTAGTCAAGAGTTGGCATGGGCTAGTTGCCTGTTTCAATAACGTTCACGAAGGAATGTGAAACATTAGTAATGTGGCTTCCCGGCTCAGAAAGTAGTTGGTGCAGAGTTTGATATTCTTTTACTCTGATCTCACACCCTCTTTCTTTTAATCATTAAGCTCACTACTAACCAAACTCTCTTTTCCATTTTACCTCATCACACAACCCACACTCATTTCTTTTTGACTCCTCACACTCAATCTCTATGGATTAACTTCTTGGGTAGAAATCACTGGTTAACGTGAATCCATAGAAGTTCAGATAATTCCTAGCACAAAGAACCTAGTAATCCTAAAAGAACATGTTGCTCAAAATGGTTTATCTTGAACATGTAAATCATAGAAAATATGGGTCAAATATATGTATACTCATAAAATATATCATGAAGATTTGAGCATTTGAAACATTGAATTATTTTCAAACAAGTATATTAAAAGAATTATCATGAATGCAAGAAACTTGTTTGAAAATCTGACATTGTGTGAAAAATGATCAGAATTGAATGATATAGCAATGAAAGCTTATGGTCAAGAATAATTGATATTTGTCTATACGAAACAAAATATAGACATTCTTGAAATGATCGTTTCGAAATGAAATATCGCTCAAAATTCTTTGAATACAAGTGGAGTGTCTTACCATTGAAGAAAAATTGTTCCAATTTAGAGACATGGTAAGAACATGTTGAACAAAGTCAAACCGGTGTGTGTGAATACTTGAAAGTATATAGAAAAGACAATACGCAAGTATTTATCTTTGGAAACACACGGTTTGGAAACATGTAAGCACAAAATAAAAATGAAAACATTTAAAATCACACATCCAAATTATAAAATCTGTTTAAGAATCGGGAAGTGGTTTGAACATTTAAGAACATGTTTTCTATACCTGAAAGTTGTCCTTCTTTCAGATATATTTGAGATTAACATAAGAAATTTACCTTTCAGCGTAATCTTAATTCTCAGAAAGTCAAGCTGTAGTCATTTAGATATGATCTTGTCAGCTTCTCTCATCCTGCAAGTCTCAAAGTCTAGTCAAAAATTTATTCACATAATTTATTCTAAAAGAAAATGACATAAAGCAATAAAACGATTAATGTACGAGTTCTGATTTGAGGTAATCAGAAATCATAGTCTTACTCCTTTTGACTTATAGGCTCCCCCTAAAATCATGCATCACAAAATTTTGTCAGTTAAAATGTATAATGCAGAAATTAGTTTTGCTCCCCCTTAAAATAATGTAGATCATCTAAAATCTTCTCTTACTCCCCCTGAGATCATGAGCAAACAATTAAAGTGCAGATATCTTTCAGAAATAAAATTAAAGAAAAATGATGAAAAATAACAATTCGTAACTTTAGTAGGTAATAACCTATTACGTCTTAAGATTTAACATACCAAGCTTAGAAACAAGAAAATTAAATCTCTTTTCATCTAAGGGTTTGGTAAATAAATCTGCAAGTTGATAATCTGTTTTTACAAAATAAAGTTCAATTGTTCCTTTTTCTACATTATCTTTTATAAAATGATACTTGACATCAATGTGTTTGGTTTTCGTATGCTGGACAGGATTAGCAGATATGGCAATCGCACTCTTCGAGTCACAGTATATAGGAATTTTGTCAAACTTAAAGCCATAGTCTCGTGGTTGTGTTCGCATCCACAATACTTGAGAGCAGCAACTAGCAGCAGCTACATACTCCGCTTCAGCAGTCGATGTGGAAACGCATAACTGTTTCTTTGAAACCCAGCTAACGAGCTTGTCTCCAAGAAATTGAACGTGAACAGAAGTACTCTTTCTATCCAACATAAAACCTGCATGATCTGCATCTGAAAATGCAGTCAGTTGAAACCCAGTATCCTTAGGATACCACAGACCAAGGTCTGCAGTCCCCTTCAGATATCTAAAAATCTGTTTGACAGCAGCCAAATGGGATTCTTTGGGAGCAGCTTGATATCTAGAACATAAGCATGTTGAAAACATAATATCTGGTCTACTTTATGTAAGATACATTAATGAACCTATCATACCTCTATAAGTCCTAACATCAACACTTTTACCCAAAGGATCAGTGTGGATCTTAGTACCAGGTGCCATCGGGGTTCCAATTGGTTTACAATTTTCCATTTTGTACTTCCGAAGAATATCCAAAATGTACTTAGATTGGTTAATAAAAATCCCCGTAGAAAACTGTTTAACTTGTAGTCCGAGAAAGAAATTCATCTCTCCCATCATACTCATTTGAAAAGACACCATGAGGTTAGAAAAGTTTTTACAATATTTTAGATTAGTAGAACCAAATATTATATCATCAACATATATTTGAATAAGGATAATATCAGCTTTTTCCTTCTTTATGAATAAAGTAGTATCAATCTTACCTTTAGAGAAACCAGACTTGACCAAGAATTTGGATAAGACATCATACCATGCTCGAGGGGCTTGTTTTAATCCATAAAGGGCTTTGTCCAAGATGTAGACATGATCTGGCTTATCTGAATTGACGAACCCTTCTGGTTGAGACACGTACACTTCCTCTTTAAGAATGCCGTTCAGAAAAGCTGTTTTCACATCCATCTGAAAGACTGTAAAGTTTTTATGAGCTGCGTAGGCAAGAAACATTCTGATTGCCTCTATACGCGCTACTGGAGAATACGTCTCATCATAATCGATGCCTTCCTCTTGCCGGTAGCCTTTGGCAACAAGTCTAGCTTTGTTTCTTATCACGCTACCATCTTCATCCTTCTTATTCTTGAATACCCATTTAGTTCCTATCACGGTCTTTCCTTCTGGCTTAGGAACTAATCTCCAAACCTTTAGGGCTTCAAACTGATTGATCTCTTCTTGCATTGCAGATACCTAGTCCGAATCAGCAAGAGCCTCTGATACTCGCGTTGGCTCAATCTTGCTGAGGAACAAGTCATGCATACATTGGTTAAGTGTCGCTGACCTAGTCTTTACAGGCTTGTTGAGATCTCCAATTACTTGATGTAATGGATGCTCTTTGGTCCAGCGATGCTCATGAGGAAGTGGAGTAGATGAATTTTGAATATGATCATCATCTAGAAATCCACTTTCAGAATCTTCAGTTTGAATAACAAGAGGTGGGTTTTCAATTGAAGTCTCAGGTGCAGAAGTATCAGTTGGAATAGCAGATTCTGGCTGTTGAGTAGACAATATATCACAACCAACTGAAACAGTTACTTCTGGCTCAACATTTGCTTGTGCATCTTCAACTGTAGAAGTAACAATAAGAATGTGAGTTTCAGACTGAACGGGGAATACTTGTTCAGTAATGACCTCTGAAGTGACTGGATGATGACAGCTTGTATCTTCAAACCTGTCAGTCACAGCAGATTTAGATACATTATTTCCAAGAAACTCATCATAAAAGAATTCAAATAACAAATCTAAATCAGTTAAATGAGAAGTAGATGTAGAAGTGTTATCCGAATTTTTCGCTGTAGAAACATGTTCTGGACTGATCTGCCCAGAAGCTAATACACCAGTGATAACGGGTTCTGAACTGAATTGATCAGAAGCCAAATCTTCATCAAATGTGACATTGACGCTCTCAATAACTGTCTTTGACTTCTTTATATAAACACGATATGCTGCAGAAGTTGAAGAATAACCGATAAAGATGCCTTCGTCCACCTTAGCACTGAATTTATTCAGACTCTCTCTGTCGTTAAGAACAAAACATTTACACCCAAATACGTGAAAATATTTGATAGTTGGTGTTCTGTTGTTGATTAACTCATATGGAGTCTTTTGAAATCGGCGGTGTATCATGGAACGATTTTGAGTATGACATGCAGTCGACACAGCTTCTGCCCACAAGAATAGAGGTAAGTCCGATTGGCTAAGCATAGTCCAAGCGGCCTCGACTAGCGTCCGATTTCGCCTTTCGACTACTCCATTTTGTTCAGGCGTTCTAGCAGCAGAATACTGATGTGAAATCCCAACTGATTCGAGATATTCATCAACAATCTTGTTCTTGAATTCTGTGCCATTGTCGGTTCGAAGAACCTTCACTTGTCGTTGCATTTTCACATGAGTCGTCTTTAAGAAAGTAATGAAAACTTCGGGTGTCTCATCTTTTGATCGAAGAAATTTGACCCACGTGTATCTTGAGTAATCGTCCACAATAACCAACACGTATTTCTTTCCACCCAAGCTCTGAGTTCTCATTGGACCACATAAATCCATATGTAACAGTTCTAACGGAGAACTAGTGCTTGGTTCAGGCTTCGGTTTATGAGCGACTCTCTTTATCTTACCCTTTTCACATGTTGCGCATAAGTGTTCTCGTTCATATTTCAGCTCAGGAAGTCCTTTGACCAATTTCCCACGAACTAGCTTGTTGATATAACGAAAGTTCAAATGAGATAAACGTCTGTGCCAGAGCCAACTTTGCTGCGTTGAAGCTTTTGTCATTAAGCATACTTGACTGTCAATCTGAACTTTGGACAAATTGATGGTGTAGAGGTTTGTCTTTCGATTTCCAGATAAGAGTTCTGTTCCATCTTCAGTACGAACTGAGCAACTCTTAGACTTGAAGTTAACCTCTAACCCTTTATCACAGAATTGACCTATGCTGAATAAGTTGTGCCCCAAGCCTTCGACATAACTCACTTTACTGATCGTTATGTTGTCTTGTATTATGTCACCAAATCCTAAGATAGGTGAAAGTTGATCGTTTCCGAATCTGACATTACCACTGAATTTCTCTGTATAGTTAGACAATAAAGCTTTTTGCCCAGTCATATGCTTGGAACATCCACTGTCCAAGTACCACATATGCCGGGACTGCAAGAGAAATCAGGCAATAACAATTTTAGGTACCCATTTAAAAACGGGCCCTAACGGATTAGCACAAGATTTTGGTATCCATTTAAATATGGATCCTCTTTTTCTTTGAAAACTTTGAAAAACATTTGATCTCGAAGAATTAACATGATAAGATCCATACCAATCAGAAGAATTATGAGAATAAACAAAATCAGTTCTCCGATAATTAGAACGAGATTTAGTAGTAATAGGAGATAATTGAATCAATTGCTTTATTGAGTAACGCTTGTAAGAAGTTACAAGGTTTTGTTTATGAGAAGCACATTGACCAACTATATTAGAATCACTACTAACAGATTTAGTACAAGAATTATCAGTAACTGATTCATCTATCTCATCCTCCTTCCGTTTTGGTCTCCATTCGGATTGAGCTTTCAACTTTTTCTTCCATTCTGAAACATAAGATATAGATTTATTAGGAAAAGCAGATTTCCGAGACTGAGTATACTTTCGTGTACCAGTGTATTTCTGTTTCTGTAATCGCTGTTTCTTATGTTTCTTACCTTGAGCATAGTAATCAGCAGTTACAGAAACTGATTCACCAACCTTAGTTAATGAGTCCACGGTATTTACACCACTTGGTAACACTTTGTCATTTTTAAGACAAGTAGAATGATCAGGAAGTGTAGTATTGACATCAAACATATCAAATTCTTCCATGCACCCATCATCAGAATTTAGAAAATCATTTGCAGACTCAAATAAGTCATCAGAATTATCAGATGAAGATTGAGATGCCTTAGAAACTGTAGAACACTTTGTAGATTTAGTTTGAAAAACAGTGTTCTTTATAACTGTAGAAAATACATTTTGTTGAATATCAGCCAAAAGTTTTTCATCAGATAAAACATTTTCAAGCTCGACTATTTTGCTTTCAAGAATAGATGTAGGAACATAAACCTTTGCAATCGCAGGTTTTGCCTTCATCTCAGAAGCGGAATAACTAACAAAATACTCAGTTGAAATAACTTTTGGTGTTTTGGAAAGATAACTATCATTTAACTTTTCATAGTTAAACGGTAGTTGCATTTTCTTTTTATTCTTTCTATTTTCAGTTTCTTGGTCCTCAACTTCTTCTGTCAATTTGGTAACAAATTTGGGTTTTAAATGAGTATGTTTACCAGCACAAGCAAGAAAATCATAGTTATAAAGTGCCGGCTGTTTTCTGATGGCTTTCTTAAGATAATGGGGGTTTTCAAAACCAAGTCCCCATTTCTCTTTAACATCAGCCTCTTCATTAGGTGCATTGAGAAAAATGGTTTGATCTGTTTGACCTCTTGCATAAAGTTTTGCTTCCAAACCATTTACCTTCTTATTCAAATTCTTGTTTTCAACCTGCAGTTTATAAACAGTTAGTGCAAATTCATTTTTCTCAAACTCATATTTAGACACTTTACCTTCAAACTCAGAAATCTTGTTTTCAAAACAATCTACTTTAGATTTAGAATCAAAATCAGATTTGCGTAAAGAATCAATCAGATCTTTGTTTGAAATAACAGACGTATTAAGCTCAAAGATCTTCTTGTTCTTTTTAGCAACTCTTCCTTTTTCCTTTTTCAAATTATTTTGCAAATTTTGTAGCTCAATCACTATAGATTCCATTTTGGTAATAAAATCTTTTTCAGATAAATTTAATACCTCATCAACTGCCTCATCATCTGACTCGTCATCCTTTACTTCTTTGCCCATGAGACAGATATGAGTTGTTTCTTCTTTCACTTCTTTTTCTCCTTCTGAGTAATCCAGCCAAAACTCATCTTCAGCCATTAGAGCGACACCCGCTTCTTGTTGTCTTGCCAAAAGCAACTTGTTCTGATAGTACTGAGAGTTGCGAACTTTCGGCTTTCGACAATCTTTTGCAAAATGACCCATCTTGCCGCAATTGTAGCATTTGATGGAATCTGTTGCTGGCTTCTCAGCAACTGTGTAGTCATTCATGAACTTCTTCTTCTCATCCGGTTTCTTCTCCACATATCTATCCTCTTCATACCTCTTTCCTTCCACTTTCTGTCGATGCTCGTTATTCTTTGAACTAGATGAAGAATACCTTTGAGAATTTGATCTCGGCTTCTTGTAAAATTTCCTCTGGAATGCACGGGTCAGCAATATCATGGCTTGTTTCAGACTTTCACCATCATCACTATTTGTAACTGAATCTGACTCAGAACTGGTAAGAACTATCTTCTTTTTCTTCTCTTTCTTTTCTTTCTTTTCTTTCTTCTTCTCTCCAGCTACTAAGGCAATAGGATCAGGAACTTGTGCTGCCTTCTTCTTCTCAGCTCTTTTCTCTTCAACCTCTTCCTCATTCTGCCTTAAGGTCTCAAATACCTCATGTAGTGGTATTTCATTCAAATCCTTCATCTGTTTCATCCTTCTTGTATGCTTTTTCCATTCCGGACGTAGGATACTCAGAAATTTGACATTGTTTTCCAACTGCTTCTTTTTGATTTTATTCTTTGTCATCTCATTCAGAAGCAATACAAACCTCTCATATGTATCTTCCAGACTCTCATTCTCCTTAGCTTTGAATTCCTCATAACTATTGATGCAGTTTGCCACTTTCATTTGATTTCCAACCTTGGATCCCATCATCATCTTTTGCAACTGATCCCACATCTTCTTAGCATTGGCTTTATAGCTATCAATCTTGATGTAGATCTCGTTTGGAATGCTTTGAAGAAGTAATGATCTCGCTTGTTTATCTGCTTTGTATCGGCTTTTCTGATCTTCAGAATATTGAGAAATATCCACTGTCACTGTTTTCATCTTTTGCTCTCTTTCCTCAGTCCCATCTTCACTATCAGAAGAATCAACATCAGGTACTTGAACTATTATTGGATCCATTGGACCTTCAGTGATAGACAGAAGAATATTCTCTCCATTTGAATGCCGATCTATGAAATCCAAGAATCTGTCCTTCCATTGTTCATACTCGCCTTTGAATAGAACTGGAGGCTTAACATCGGTGCCAATTGAAAGTGCATCTTTGGAAGTCATCTTCTTTAAACCTGTTTGAAAAATATATCAATAAGAAACTAGAACTGATCGTTAGTCCAAAATATGAAATCACAAGAAAAAATCTTGAAAATAAATTCAGAGATTTTGATCACAGAAAGAACTATATCCCCCTAGGCAGACTTAGCACGGGGGTCAAGGGGCAACGCCCTTGCGGGGTCGAGGGGCAGCGCCCCTAGAGAAAATTTTTTCACTATTAAAGGCCATATTACAGTTTTGAAAAATTCTCAGAAAATATTCTAAGTATAGAAACTCGCAAGTCCCTATTCAAGCTTAAAACTCGCAGAGTGAGAAACACGCAGATCGAGACTTGCGCGTTTGATAAACTCTCAAGCAAACTCGCAGACAAACTCGCAAGCAAACTCGCAGGCAAACTCGCAGATCAAACTCGCAGATGATGAAACTCGCAAGTGCCTAAACTCGCTAAAAACTGTTCACGCTGAAATTCGCTAATAGAGGTTTGCGCGTTTACTAAACTCGCACGTCGAAGAACTCGCAAACCACCAAACTCGCACGTCGAAGAACTCGCTAACCACTGTTCCTCTCCAAACTCGCTAGCTTCGATTAGCGTGTTTGGAGAACTCGCTGACCGCTACTAGCGCGTTCTGGCCCTTAGAAAAATTCTCACTTTTTCAAACTCGCAGGCTTGATTAGCGAGTTTCTTAGAACTCGCAGATAACCCTTGCGCGTTTTAGACCAAAAAATTTTCCTTCGACTTGCGCGTTCTAGCTGAAGAACCTTGCGCGTTTGGCGACGAACTAGCGCGTTTTAGAGATCTAGCGCGTTCTTCCTTCTGTAGACCCAAAAACTAACTTTTCCATCTGAAATCGATCTAATCTTGTCCGAATGATCTGTAACTTTGCAGAATCCTTTGTAATTAACCCAAGAACAAGTTACAATACAAGATTTTTACAATTAAACACTTACAAATCACAAAGATTGATGAAAAAGTGACTTACGACTTTGTGTACAAAACTCAACAAAAATTACAAAATTCGTGTGGTTTACAGTGCAAAACTAAAATTTGATTACAAGAACTCGATCTATTACACTTTTCGAGCACTTCCTAACAAAAATCTGCTCCAAAAACACTCTGAAATTCAGAATTCGCATTTTCTTGAATGAACAGTGACGAACAATCCAGACTTTGATTTTTCTTGATTCGATTTCACTTTGGATCTGCTCTGATACCAATTGTGTGTTCCAGAATCTAGTTTCTAATACAAATCAATCAAACAAACAAGATTCAATTCAATGATTACCTGTTTGATTTCTTTCAATTCAATTCTTTACACTTTCTCTCTCTAGAACTCTTTCTCTCTCTATAATCTGATTTTCTCAAATCTGATATATCAACTAATGTCACGTACCAATCTATTCTCTCTAATTCTTATGTATATTACAAAGAAAGAAAACTATTTATACTACCACCTAATACAAGGAAAATACAAAATACAAAATACAAAATACATTTGACTTTTATTACAAAAGACTTTGACTTTGATGAGATTTGACTTTCTTCAACTTTGACTTTCTTCAACTTTGATCTTCAGTATTCTTGATCTTGTATCCAACAGATTTATGCTCTAACAGTCAAGAATAATGGATATTGTCTATATGAATCAAAATATAGACATTCTTGAAAGAACGTTTTGAAAAACAAGCGGGGTGTCTTACCATCGAAAAATATGTATCAAATATGCGACATGGTAAGAACAAATTGAACAAAAAATTCAAACCAGTATGTGTGAATACTTGAAAGTATATAGAAAAGACAATACACAAGTATTTATCTCTGGAAACACACGATTTATAATCATGTAAGCACAAGTAATTCTTGAAAACATTTAAAATCACACTTCCAATTCATGAAAGCTGTTTAAGAATCAGGAAGTGGTTTGAACATTTAAGAACATGTTTTCTATTATTGAAAGTCGTCCTTCTTTCAACCATATATGAGATTAAGATAAGAAATTTAACCTTTGTTGTTCAGTCTTAAATCTCATGAAGTCAACTGAAGTCAGAAAAATACGATCTTGATAGCTTCTCTCATTCTTCACAATTCTCAAAGTCATGTCAAAACAACTTTATTCACAAATTTATTCAAAAAATGTAAATGACAGAAAGCAGTAAAACAATTAAAGTACGAGTTCTGATCTGAAATAATCAGAAGTCATCACCTTTACTCCCCCTGAAATTGTGCATCTAAAATATGTCAGTGAAAAAAGCACATGATAGAGATCTACAATTCTATTTTGAAATATAGTTCATCATATCTATCAGATGCAAAATATTTCAGAAAAGTATGTACTCCCCCTTGATGGTTGATTTCCTCATTCGAGTATTGGAGTACAATCTCTTATCAGCACAGGAGTAAGGTCTTTTGATCACTGAAGTACGAGTCCTAAATTGTTGTGTTTAGAAGTCAAACTTCGTTGAAGTACGGGTCCTAAGCTGATTTACTTAGAAGCCTTGGTTCTCTTACTCCCCCTTAACTGTAGGTGCCTGCAACACAGAATCAATTTTTGGATTTGGTAGCCACTGGTATTTGGGTCCATGTGTGTTAGTTGCAGTTCGAATAGGAGTAACTGAGTAAGAACCATACCAGAAATGATCACTAGTTTTGTGAACATGATCATGTGTATGACATTAAGAACAATAGAACTTCTTACTTGACAACCTGATTAATTGATCTCTCGAGTAGACATGATCAGGTTTACCTTTATGCGCATTGTTCTTCTTTGCTTTATGTGTATGTACACATGTCTTCTTTCCTTTCTTCTTATCTTTCTTCTCATCTTTCTTTTCTTCTTCAACTGGTTTCACTTTCCATACCAGTTCTTCTTCTTTGTATCTTCTTCTTCTTCTTCTTCTTTGTGCACCAAAACAATCTACATATTTATCGAATAAAATGTTAGTTGTACGAATCTGATCAAATGAATTAACTGACCTCTTAGAAGAAACGGTTCTGTGAGTTGAACTTGCAGTTGTCTTGGTAGAATCAACTGAACTCTTTCTAAATGAGTGGATTTTTGACTCAGGAGTCGTTCGCTCAGTCACCACCACCTTTGAAACAGTCTTTTCAAGCTCTTTTATCTTTGAAGATAAGCTGTCTCTTTCCTTGACAAGTAAGTCAATCTTTTTCTCTAATTCAGACTTCGTTTTCTTCTTTTTAAGCGCACTTTCAGATAGTTCAGATAGCTTCTCAGTAAGCTTCTTAATTTCTGCTTCAAACACCAGTCTTTCTTCTTCAAATCCCTTCTCAACATTGTTTCTTTGGCCGGATATTTCTTTGAAGAATCCCACATTCTTTTGTTCAATGGTCTTCTTCTCTTTGGCAAATTTTTCCCTTTCTACAATGAGTACTTTCTCAAAATCAGAAACTTACTGAGAAAGCTTTATACACTTAAGCTCTACTATCTTCTTTTCTTCACAACTCTTTCTGGAAAAGTCTGAGAATTTTTGTGCAAACTTTGATCTTTCTTTTTCAAAATTAGATTTGTCTTTGGCAAACTTGTGCTCCAAATCAGATATTTTCTTTTGATGTTCAGCATTAGCATCTTCCAACTTCTTAATCTTTTCCTCATAGATGTCAACAAAAGCTGCTTGCTGGATCTGGACACTTTGATCTTCTAAGTCTGAGATCTTTCTTTTCAACTCATCATTCTCAGTTTCTAAACTCAGTATTTTCTCATCATTCAGCCCAGAAGTCTGTTGCAAAAGATCTTCATTTAACATTTTTAACGCACTGACTTCTTCTCTCAGTATTTTCCTTTCATCAGAATATCTCTTTGACCGCTTAGAATAGTAGTCAACTGAAGAAACGAGATTTTTGTTCTCTAACTTGAGCTTGTCAATCTTTTGTTCATCATCATCAGAAACATATCCCATCTTGAATGCCTGTTTTACAACAAGAACTTGATAATGATCGTTAATCCAAATGAAATCAATCAAAAATAGAAAATCTTGAAATAAAATTCAGAAATTTTTGATCACAAAAAGAATATGTTCCCCTACGCAGACTTAGCACGGGGGTCCCGCTACCCGGTTAGCGGGTGGGGTCAAGGGGCAACGCTAATAGAAGTTGGCGTAAAACACAATCTTAGCTAAGCAACTATGCGCTAAGTGGGTAAGGCGCAGAAGTCAGTTTTGCGTGAAGTGAATATGGCGCAAAAGATATTTTGCGCTAATTGTTGATGGCGCAAAAATCAGAATATCCACTAAATGAAGTTGGCGAGAAACTCCTCTTGCGTAAAACGTAGATCTGGCGCAAAATCAATATGAACTGGCGCAAACTTTGAATCTAGCGCAAAACTTCTAATTCGATCAAATTCAGTACCAAAAACCACTCTAAACTTTGAATTTCAATTCGAAAATTTGAGAATTTGATCGCCTAAACATCTAAATCACATTACAACCAACAAATTTCAACAACAAACAACAAAACTTACAAATTGATCAAATACAGTGCTCGTGAACTCGTGACACAAAACTCAACAAATTCCTAAAATTCGAGAAAATTACAGTGCGATTGACAAATTGAACTCTACAAACTCGATCGATAACACTAAGTAGACAAAACCTAATCGATTACAACTCCTAATTCGCACTAGAACTCGAAAATCAATTTGACTTCGAAGAACACAGTGTCGAACAAAACTTTCTTGATTTGATTTCAATTGGATTTGCTCTGATACCAATTGTTATTCCCAATTTATCAAGTTCTAATCGTAACAAACAATCAAGATGAGAAAGTCATATGCATTGATCGTAATCACAAGTTACAAATCTCACAGTTACATTCTCTCTCTCTCTCTAAAATAATGTTCTAATCGATTCTTCTCTAATCTGCTCACTCTACTTCTGATTGATACAACATCTGATTTCAACAACAAGGAAACAAGGTATTTATACCCTCTACCAATTACAAAGAAATAAAAACACAATCTTTGACTTTGACTTTATTACAAAATGACTTTGACTTTAATTGAGAGTTGACTTTCAGCTCTTGACTTCTTGAACTGTGACCTTCAATCTTTATGATCTTGAATCCAACAATTTTGTGCTCTAACAAGAGGTGTGCTTTTTGTAATGTCTTTAATTCTTTTATTTTTGTTAATGGGCTTTTTTTGTTAAATGGGCTTTGCGTCATGTTAGCTCCAAGCCCTAAGTATATAAGGGTTTATTTAACCTAATTGTTGGGTTAATGGTCATTTAGGATTTAAAAGTTCATGATTCAATTCTCTCTGTAAATCTATTGAGCTTTTATTGATTAATACATATGGCCATGACTTATGAAACTCTCTAATTGTTCTTTTTTGCTTAATACACTTGCAAACGGGGATTCACAAAGAAGCTCCAAAAGAATGGACTTATAAAATCTTGTGATTATGAATCATTTGATGTATGTGAATCTTGCTTAATGGGAAAATGACAAGATCACCTTTTTCTTGGACAACGTGAACGAGCTAGTGATCTTTTGGGCCTTATACACACAAATGTATGTAAACTAATGAGCACAGAAGCCAGAGGTGGGTTTTGATACTTCATCACCTTCATAGATGATTTAGGTAGTGTTAGTGCATTATTGTATTCAAGATTTAAATGTAAAAGTCTTTCTAATAGAAAAGTCAAAGAATGTTAAAGTCAAAGATAGTTTTGTTAAAAGTCAAAGTCTTGTTAGTGAAAGTCAAAGTAGCTTAGTTTGTTTAGTCTTTGTAATTGTAATGTGATTGTAATTAGGAGTTAGATATTAGTTTGCTAGGGTTAAGCATTAGGTTAAGGAATCTTTCATTGTCATACTTGTAGAGAGAGAAAGTTAGAGAGAGTTTAGAGAGAGAAAGCTTCAAATCTTGTAATTCATCAAAGATCAATGGAATTAATGTTTGTTACCTAATAGATCTGGGTGTTTTCAATTGGTATCAGAGCATTGGGAGATTAATGTGCACAAATTCGTCATCAATTGATCAAGATTTGAAGAAATTTGAAGAAATTCTCCATTTTTGAAGTTTTGAAGAACACAAATGGGTCATGCGATTTTGATGCGTTTTTGGATTTGATTTTGATTGCAAATTGTTTCTCCATTATTATAAATCTGTTTTGTATCAATTTCTAATCACGATTGCATCAAAACTTAAGGAATTTGTTGATTTTGAATAATTTTGTGTCCTTGAAAAATTTTTACTGTGAAAAAAAATTTGAAGTTTGATTTTGAGATTTAGTAGTGATTTGATTCGTTTGTATGCAAATTTGTTTCTAAAAAATGGTTTTAGACATGAATCAATCATTGTTTTCAAAGTTTAACTCATAAATCTCATTTTTGAATCTTTGAAATTGAATGTGTTCTTAGAGTGTTCTTGGTGAGTTCATAAATATTTTGGTTAAAATCTGACTTTTGATCTGAAAAAGTTGATATATGGTTTTGAAAATGTGTTTGTGATATGTTTTGATTCATTATTTGTTTGTTGACATTTGTTTTTAGTATTTGTAGTTTTGCAAGAAATTTCATACATCGTTTGAAGAACTCGCAACATTCAATGCTGAAGAGCGCGCAAACACCATAGAAATTATGTGAAGAACTCGCAAGTCAAAGGGTGTTTGTGATCAATAAAACATGTTTGGTCAAAGAACTCGTCAGTTCATCATCATTGCATCTTGTTGATTCATCTCTGTAACCATAAAACTCGCAAGCTTGCATGTTCTCGTCATGAAAGTTTCATCGCTTCTGATTTCCTGAGCAGTTGGATCACAACAAAAAGATTTTTTTTAGAACTCGCAAGACCCATGAACAAAACTCGCAGGTTACATAGATCAAGTGTGAAGTATAAACCGGACTCGGGTGGGTCAACCCGGTCCGGAACCGACCCAAGTTTGGATGCTTGACCAATTCTTTCTGCACGTTGGAGAAGTTCCTGTTTTTCTGGTTGGAAGAAGTCAGACTCATGGAGAAAGTGGTGGCAATTTTTTTTCTCCCATTATCTATTTCAGTTTCCTTTAGCTTTCCTTGTTCTAGCATTTTCTATTTAAGTAGTTTTATGTTTTGAATTAATAGTGAAGCAGTAGCTTTCTTTTATTTAACGTATTGTAACCTTCTCTTTAAATTTAAGAAGCTTTTCCACAGAAATTCTAAGTTTCCATTTCTTCCCTGTGTTAATTTTTATCGTCCAAACACTTGTAGTCAACAAACAAGTGGTACCAGAGCCTCGTTCGTGTATGACCAAGTGTATGCCAAAACCGACCATGCCTAGTTCATTGTCTCCTTACGTTGATCTAAAGATGCGGGTGAACTTGCAGGCACAAGGAGTGTGGGATGCAACTCAAAGCAGAGAAGTCGATGAACGCCAAGACCGGATGGCCTTGGCTGTAATTTACCAAGCGGTTCCAGAGGACGTGCTGATGATGTTAGCCGAGAAGGACACGGCCAAGGAAGCGTGGGAGACGCTTCGAATGATGCACATGGGAGCCGAATGAGTAAAGGAAGCCAAAGTACAGACCTTGAGAAGTGACTTCGAGGTGATTCGGATGAAGGACAATGAATCGGTGGACGATTTTTCCATGAGATTGAATACAATTGTGACCGGTATTCGATCTCTAGGCGAAAAAATTGAAGAGATCACGGTGGTGAAGAATTTCCTGCGGGCTGTTCCGTTACGGTTTATGCAAATCGTAACATCAATCGAACAATTCGAAGAATTGAAGAATATGACAGTGGAAGAGGTTGTGGGCCGACTTAAGACACATGAAGAAAGGCTCCGGGGTTTTGGAGATCGAGAAGGAGAACCATCACTATTGTTGACACATGCCGAGTGGTCATCGTGTTCCAAGCAAACCGACGAGAAAGACTCTTCGAGTGCTTCAAGGGAAAGAGGAGGATTTCATGGCCGTGGACGAGGACGAGGCCGAGGTCGTGGACATGGTCGAGGCGGAGACCGTGAACCGACCACAAACAGGTTCGAGCAGAGGCCTCTTCGAAAGGATAAAAGTAAAATCAAGTGTTCCACTTGTGAAAAATTTGGGCACTATGCATCGGAATGCCCAAATAAGACGCATGGTGAGGAGGCAAACCTCACCCAAACCGAGGATGAAGAACTTGCCTTGATGATGGCAATCGCAAGTGAGGAAGCACCCGAAAAAGTCTTCCTGGAGGAGACGATTTCAGTTAATCTTCTTATGTCCGGTGAAGTTCGAGTTAAATACGATGTTTGGTATCTCGACAACGGTGCTAGTAACCACATGACCGGAGATCGGTTAAAGTTCCACGACCTGGACGAAATGATTTCGGGACAAGTGAGGTTCGGTGATGGCTCGACAGTATCAATTATGGGAAAGGGATCGATTTTATTTGATTGCAAGAACGGCGATCAACGACTTCTAAATGAGATATATTTCATCCCTAACTTGAAAAGCAATATAATTAGTCTTGGGCAAATGACGGAGGAGGGAAGTCGGGTTGATATGAACGGAACATGGCTGAAATTATTCGATAGGAATAACACCCTCCTTTTGAAGGTCAAAAGAACTCCGAGTCGGTTGTATAAAACTCTTTTGAAAACGGGTCATCCGACTTGCCTGTTAATAGCACAAGATGAACCGGCTTGGGTTTGGCACTCGAGACTCGGCCATGTTAACTTCTATTCCATGAGAATACTTGTCGAGAAAAATATGGCAGATGGTGTCCCTTTAATCGAACACCCAAATCGAGTATGTGAAGGGTGTCTCCTTGCAAAACAGACCCGTACTCCGTACCCGGATCGAGCAGTTTTTCGGGCTAAAAAAACACTCCAGCTTGTACATGCAGACTTGTGTGGTCTGATCACACCAACATCTGTCGGAGGCAGTAAGTATTTTCTGCTTTTGGTGGATGACTTTAACCGATGGTCGTGGGTTTATATCATATCTCGAAAATTTGAAGCTTTGGATGTTTTCAAATGGTTCAAGACGATGATCGAAGAGAGTTCGAGTTTTAAAATAAAAAGACTCCGTACGGATCGAGGAGGAGAGTTTACATCACTAGGCTTCGGAAAATTTTGTGATGAAAACGGCATTGCAAGGCATTTGACAGCACCGTATTCGCCCCAACAAAACGGAGTTGTCGAGCGGAGAAATCAAACAGTAATGGAGATGGCAAGGAGTCTTCTCAAAGGAAAAAATATACCGGGAGAGTTTTGGGGAGAAGCTGTTAGACATGCGGTCTACCTTCTCAATCGGTTGCCAACCAAATCACTTCCCGACGTTACTCCATACGAAGTTTGGTACGGTAACAAACCAAAACTTGGACACTTAAAGGTTTTTGGTTGTGATGTGTTTGCAAAAAATGCAGGTTGCCATTTAAAGAAACTTGATGATCGAAGCAAAAGGATGGTGTACTTTGGTGTCGAAGATGGAACGAAAGGCAATCGCTTGTATGATCCACAAGACGGGAAACTACGGGTTGCTCGTGATGTTGTGTTTGAAGAAAAAGAAGGATGGAATTGGTTCAAAGAAAAGGAGGAACCAAAGACAGTAACCAATATCTTCAATGTAATCCAACCTCAACCCGAAATCACATCCAAAATCCCACAAAACAGCCCTGAATCCAGACAAAATCAATCCAAAAGCCCCGTAACCCAAGCTGCCAAATCTGGACATCCCATTTTAGAGACTGTCCAGAACGAATCAACCCAAAACTCTACAGTCAATGAGCCTATTTCATCACCATTGTCATCTACCGGCAGCTCCTCAACCGAAATCGGACCTCAAGGACTTCGTTCCTTAGACGATATTTATGAATACGCCAAGAACGTGACCCTCGATCCTGAAGAGTTGATGCTAATTGATATGTATCAACCATCAAACTTCGAAGAGGCAGTGAATTTCAAGGCATGGCGGGAAGCTATGCAAGTGGAGTTGGAGGCAATTGAAAGGAACAAGACGTGGAAACTTACCAACTTGCCACCGGGCCATAAAGCAATCGGTTTGAAGTGGGTCTATAAAACAAAGAAAGACAGTGTGGGAAAGGTGGTGAAACACAAAGCTCGGCTCGTCGCGAAAGGCTTTGTACAAAGACAAGGGGTTGATTTTGATGAGGTTTTCGCACCGGTTGCAAGACTTGATACCATAAGGATAATCTTAGCCTTATCGGCTCAATATGGGTGGGTTGTCCACCATCTCGATGTCAAGTCAGCCTTCCTCAATGGAGATCTCGAGAAAGAGGTTTACATCACCCAACCGGAAGGATATGTTGATAAGAAACAAAGCCACAAGGTGCTCAAACTGTTCAAAGCTCTTTATGGCCTACGACAAGCACCTCGAGCTTGGAATGTTCGACTGGATAGAATCATGAAGGGGCTCGGTTTCTCGAAGTGCTCACAAGACGCAGCAGCTTACATAAGAAACTCAAAGGCGAAAACTCTCATCGTCGGTATTTATGTAGACGATTTAATTATCACCGGGTCGAACAATGAAGATGTCATGTAGTTCAAGGAACAAATGAAGAACGAGTTCGAGATGATGATCTCGGATTACTTGCTTACTACCTTGGAATTGAAGTGTCACAATCCAAGTGGGGAATAGCCTTGCGACAAACAGACTATGCAACAAGGGTCTTAGAGCAATTTGGGGTGAAAATTTTCAGCCCAGCTAAGTCTCCTATAGAATCGAAGCTGAAAGTCACAAAAGACGAAGGAGGTGAAGAGTTCGATGCCACCAAGTATAGAAGAATGGTGGGATGTTTGAGGTACCTGACACATACTCGTCCCGACTTGTCCTTTTCGGTTGGAATTGCAAGTCGTTTCATGGAAAAGCCGACAACTTTGCACTTCCATATTGTAAAACGCATCCTAAGGTACGTGAAAGGTACTCTCAACTATGGACTAAATTATGGCAAAGGTAGAGAAATCGAACCTCTGGTCGGTTTCTCGGACAGTGATCATAGTGGTGATTCGGTCGAAAGTAAAAGTATGAGCGGGATGATCTTTTATTTCGGCAAGAATGCGATCACATGGCAGTCTAAAAAACAGAAGACTGTTGCGTTATCCTCGTGTGAAGCTGAGTTTATGGCAGAAACAAGTACAGCATGCCAAGCCATATGGCTTGCAAATCTCGTGAAGGAATTGACGGGGCATAGTGTTTTACCGGTCACTTTGTATGTTGATAACAAACCGGAAATTTCCTTGATGAAGAACCCGGTGTTTCATGGACGAAGAAAGCACATCAACATCAGATTCCATTTCATTCGAGAATGTGTTGAACACGGGAAAATTGTTGTGGAACATGTCAATTCGAAGGATCAACGAGCGGATGTCTTCACCAAAGCGTTGGCGCAAGTGAAGTATACGGAGATGCGAAACATGCTCGGAGTAACGGACACCGAGCTTAGTCCAGTTTAAGGGGGTGAATGTGAAGTATAAACCGGACTCGGGCGGGTCAACCCGGTCCAGAACCGACCCAAGTCTGTATGGAGAAGTTCCTGTTTTTCTGGTTGGAAGAAGTCAGACTCATGGAGAAAGTGGTGGCAATTTTTTTTCTCCCATTATCTATTTTAGTTTCCTTTAGCTTTCCTTGTTCTAGCATTTTCTATTTAAGTAGTTTTATGTTTTGAATTAATAGTGAAGCAGTACCTTTCTTTTATTTAACGTACTGTAACCTTCTCTTTGAATTTAAGAAGCTTTTCCACAGAAATTCTAAGTTTTCATTTCTTCCCTGTGTTAATTTTTATCGTCCAAAAACTTGTAGTCAACCAACATCAAGAACATGCAGGCTACTCGAGAAGAAATCGCAAGACACTGTAACAACTTCACGCTCACTGTGTTCAGTGTGTTTCTAATTCACGCACGATGAAGCATCAATTCACGCAAGCCTCTTCTGCGTGTTTCCATTTGTCTGCGCGTTCCGGACTTATATTTTTTTTTCTCTGAATTTTTTTTTCACAGTATCGAAATCATCAAGTGGGTCTTTGATTAATTGTTTTTAAATCGATCCAATCATGTATAACTTCTTCCTTTGATGATTTAGAACTCATAGCAACTTTCAAAATCGATTTTGGTTGATAAATCATCGAGATATCATCGTTTGAAGGTTCGCCGGAGTCTCGTGGGAGCTTCGCCGGAAAAACAGGTTTGGCCTGAACTTGAGATTAACTACTGATTTTGATGTTTTAGCTTCATAATCTCTTTGTTTTCGTGAATTCCATTGTTTTGCAGATCATTTCAGTTCTCAATAAGTCGAAAAAGGGTCGCCGGAAAATGGTATCTCACCGAAGTTTTTCTCGTTGATAGTTCGTTCTGAATTCATTGCATGATTGAGTAATTCTCGTTGGGTTTGTTTTGTTACTGTTCAAGGAACATTTTGCAACAAAGTTCGTCGAATTTCATCGAGAAGAGATATATCGATTTGAAGTTCAAAGTTCATTTGTTGATGAAGATGAACAGTAAACTAACAGAACTCCGTTAGTTTTCTAACAAATGTGGTCCTTTTTCAGTTAGTCCGTTATATTTTCTTGCATTTCAGTCCAATTCGTCGTTAGTCCTCGTTAAGTCTATTAGTGTCTTCTAGGAGTTGTCAGTTTTGGTCCCTTGTGTTATCTTTGTTAAATTTTTGTTACATTTCCTTACATTTTTGGTCCTTTTCTGTTAAGAGTTGTTAGTCTTGTTTAAGTATTTTAATTTTTGGCAGATTTAGTCCCTGTAGTGTTAGTTAAAGGGTTTTTACAGTTTTTGTCCTTTTAGTTTTTAGTTTCATTCTTTGTCATTTTTAGTCCTTATAGTTTCTAGGTTTCGTGTTTTTTACGTTTTTAGTCCCTAGACTTTATTTTTTGTGTTTTTTCATTGTTAGTTCTCGTTTTTCGTCGAGTCTTAGTATTTTTCTCTTTTAGTTCTCGTTTTTCGTATTAGTTTCAAATTTTTTTCATTTTTAGTCCCTATTTTCGTATTTTTTTTTATATTTTAGTCGTTTTTGCTCGTTTTTAGTCATTTTTTGTTGATTTTTTGTTTGTGTCGTGTTTAGTCCCTATTTTTCATTTCTTTTTCATTTTTAATCCGTTTTGTGTCGTTTTTGGCTATTTTCATCTGTTTCTGAGCTTAACTGATATATTTTTCATATTTTTTTGCAGATAAAAGTGTTGGATCCCAGATCTAATCTCGTAACAATGATATAAACAATAAGAGTAATGACAGCGGAAGTAATACAGTTTAATATCAAAGGAGATTCAAATATCACAGTTCATAAAGCAGATAAAGATAAACAAGATATTCTTAGAATAAAATATTCAACTTATATTATCAGATATATATCTTCTTAAGCACACTTTGAACAATAAGGTGATGGTCCTATTTATAGGACCATAAAGTAAGCAGTGTACTTGCATGACAAAAAAGAGCATGCTGAACAGTGACCTACTCTAGAAAGTAAATTTTATCACTAAGTGACGTGTCATCTGTTCTTCTGTTCATTCGTAGAAAACTTCAGTGCATCTTCAGAGAGAATGTCTTCAGAGCTCTGACGTTGTCTTCAGAGCCTCTGATGAAGCTATCTCTGATGTCTTCTCTGAAAGTTGCAATCTCAGATAAGTACTTCAGAGGCAGGTTTGTCCTCTGAAGTCTTTGTCCTCTGAAGTCTTCGTCCTCTGAAGTCTTCGTCCTCTGAAGTCCTCTGAAATAGGACGGTTATTTTCAACACTTTAACAGATGATTTGGAGCTAACAATCTCCCCCTAAGTGTCGAAAATAAAAGATACAAAAATAACAGAGAATTGAATTTTAAAGTAGAAAGCATAGAGGAGAAAATCATCCTCTTAAGTATTACTTCTTAAACATTTGGAAGTTTAATACAAAGTAATATAAAAAAAAATAAAGAAACAGACTACAATTTGTCACTTGAACAGATTCCATGGAATTTCATGATCAGAGCTCTGAAGTTGATCATCGAGTCAATCTCTAAGTCAAGCTTTGCCAGTAAATCTGCTCTGTGCCTTTCTTCCTTTGCATGGATCAATTTCTTTATACCTCTCAAGGTTTCATCAGAATACTTCGACACTTCCGAAGCTAGAAAGATCTTCTTTTCTTGATTTACTCTGAAGACGAAACCCAGAGGTTTTGCAACGATTGATCCAGTCTTCTGTTCTTTAAGTTTGTCAAATGACTCCATAGGTTCAGTTACCTCCAGCTTCTCTTCCCCTAGGTTCAGAGCTATTTGAAAGTCACGTTTTGCTCGGTGTTTGACATAGGCCTCCATTGCCCGTCGGACTTCAACCATGCCCATCCTGATTTCCCTTCTTCCATGATCATACCTGGCAGAGCAATAGGCATATAAATGTGGTAAATCATATGGATTTAGATTTACGAGATCATTGTCATTGAACTCGTAAATCTTCTGATCAGATCGAGTTACCACATAATTCCTATAGATAATCTTGTTGTAAGCAAAGGTCTTTTCTGATATTTTGTTGATTTTGATGATTGGATCATCAGAGAGGACCTGTGCTCTTGGTTTGGTTTTATCTCTGATAAATCTTCGCTCATAGTCTGGCATGTCCTCTCTGATTCTTGGATTCAGAGGAATGACTAGTGTGTCTGCCATGTTGAACTCACAGTAGATGTATCTGAAGCGGTCTTCTATGGAAGCTTCGGGATTTGATTCGAGGAATGTGGGAGGTTTATTGAACACTTTTGCTGGAAGACCGATGCTTGCTTTCTGAACAGGATTCTCTGAAGGAGCCTGTTCATCAACAACCATGGTTTCTGGTTCCTTCGTCTGTGGAGGATCTTCTTTTGAGGGTTCAGAGATGTAGCCATCTATCTCTGGTGATTCCTTCATCTCTGACGTTGTTGAAGTATGATGTGGTTGAGCATTCTACAACCTCTTTTCCAGAATCTAATTTTTCTTCTTTTTCAGATTCTGATTCGTAAGCATCTCTCATCACATAAGTTGGTCTTTCTGGTGATGAGAATGCATCTTCTGATGTTGAGAAGTCTACGAGCTGTTCATCTTCTTCTTCGTCCAGAGCTCCAATAGTTTCTTGAGATGCAGCTGTGATTTGTTCAGCTGTGATTGGAACTATTGGAGCGCCTGAAGTGGATGGTGCTAGAAAGATGACAGGTACTGGCGACTTTAGAGTGGCCTGAATATCTTCAGCAGAGGTGGAGGTTGAACGTCTCTCTGATCCTTTCCCCTTGTGTTGGTTTAATTCAGAGGGAGTGGACTCCTTTTGTGTTTCAACAGATTTTGGAGTAGGAGTCTTCTCCCCCTTATGAAGATCGGATGACCCCTGAGGTTGGTCATCTTCGTCATCAGAATCTTCATACCTAGCCTTCTTCCGCGCTTCCTCAGAGCATGCGACCTCTGGTTCCTTTCTCTTCAATACTCCCTCTGAAGATTTGACATTCTTCAGAAGGTCTTCAATCTTCTTGTTCTGCTGAGTGGTCTTGGAGACGAACTTGCTGGAGATAGTCATTACATTGCTGGTGATCTTCTTGGAGAAGTTGGTCAGGTCAGCCTTTGTAATGAACTCTGTTGTAGCAGGAGCAGCAGTAGAGGTAGGGATCTTTGCAAGTACCTCTGCCAAAGAACGCAAGACTTCCTCTTTGAATTGAGAAAATTCTGCATTTGTTGGAGTGGGGGCAGAGGTAGGTGGAATCGCCTGGAGGAGCTCTGTTTTCGAGTTCTGAATTTCTCTGGACAATACGGAGTCATTTTTTATGACCAAGCTTTCCAGAGCATCCAGTTTTTCGTTCTGATTGAGAATCGTCGTGCGCAACTCAGAGACCTCTAAAGTGAGCTTTTCAACTTCAGAGTTAGAGGCAGAGGCCTCTGAGGTCTTCTCCATTTGAAGTTTTATCTCCTTCAGAGATTCTCTGATTTCATCACCAAAGATTTTGAACTCCTCTTTGGTAACGTAATCAGAGGGGGTAACCTTAGGATCAACACATGATTCTAAGTTTCCCTCGAGTTCAGAGGGGCCTTCTTTCGGAGGTGGTTTGATGTTTTCTCCGGAAGGACTTCCCATTAATCCTTGGGGACCCTTTTTCAAGGATTTCCCTATAATGGTTCCAATTGGTCTCTGATCATCAGAGTCAGAATCTGATGATGAGAACCGAATGTGTTTGGAAACCTTGCTGTCCAGGCTAAGGATTCCTTGTGCAAGAAGGTCGTGCCATTCTTTTTCTGACAGGCAATCCTTACGTTCTAAGGGACGGTCCAACTTAGTTTGAGCCACAAAGGCATCATGTGTGGGTGGAGGTGACATACTCTGGGGTGATTGAGTATTTTTATCTTGGTCTAAGTCCTTTTGGGAGGACTTAGCCGTATCAGAGGTTTCCCCTCTGGTGCATGCTTCAGAGGCAGAAACAGATGCCTCTAAGCGGTTAGGATGGGTAGGGTTCGAGGTGTGCACCTCTGTTTCAATGTCCATTGATGCTGGACCACCTTGGACAGTAAATTTGTTTGCACTGGGATTTGGGCTGTGGATTCTCTCATTTTTGTCGTCAAGGACATCTTTTTCTACCTCACCGCCCTCAGATTCTAGGTTTAGAAACTCACCCTCTGGAATTCTCTCTTCCTCACTTTCCTCTGCTCTGACAGAGTTATTCTCTTCGTCGGAGGGAGGGTTCTCATGTTCTCTCTTCCTCACTCTCTCAGAGCCACCCTCTGGTTGCGCTCTGTTAATGTTTTGAGCAGTATCAGAGATATCACTCTCTGATTCAGGCTCAGGCTCAGAACCTAAGTGTGTTGGGGATCCCATCATCGGTTCTGATGATTGGGCAACACGACTAAGTAGGAGATGGGTAGGAGAGTCAGCAGGAATTACCTCAATCATGGTGTGTAGGAATCGTCGGTCATGTGGATAAGGAGGAACCTCTGTTGCTTTGAATGAGTTCATCATAAACAGAGGTGTCATTGGGCCCTCCTCAGTGATGGATAATTTCTCCATTGCTCGTTGAATGACCACATAGATGAATCGGGGAAACAGTACCGATATTGGTTGTTTTCCTTTGGCCAAGTCCTTGTTCTTCTTGTCCACCGCCGTCAGCATCTCACAGAAGAGAATGTGAGCTATATTGATGCTTCTGTTGAAAAAGAGAGCATACATTATGGCTATTATCGCTGGATGAGTCTGATCCTGACTTCCAATCTTGCAGGTTATTGTTTGGTTTAAAACACTGAACATAAAGTTCCATTTGGGAGGCAGGTACTGACGTCTGAATTGACTTAGGCGTGTTATTTCTTTGTTGTAGCCCAAGTGGTGGAGGAACTGAAGAAGGACTTCTTGACTTGGTAGTTTCTCAAAAGCATCTATTTGAAGATCAGTTTTCGTGAGGAGGTTGAATCGACGAGTCAGGGTTTGTGGGGTGATTCTTATGGTCAGGCTTTGTTCTCCTAGGTCAATGTGCCCAACCAGTCCTTCCTTTTCATCGTCGTATTCACTTGAATACCACCATTGTTGGACAAAGCGAAGGGGAATATCTGAGGCATGTTTGGTTAGAACATCATTGAGTTCGCAGTTGGTGAAAAAGTCAAGGATTGGGCGAAACTGTTCATCGTATTTTGATGGGGTGACGTCCAGAAAGTAGTTGTTTCCTTTGACTGGAACATCGAACTGTACCATATTCAAGCTTGGAACAAGTTTGCTTGAGTTATCTGAAGTTTGGGAATGAGCCGCCATTGTTGCAGGTTGAGAAAGATGAAAGCTTAGAAAGAGAGATTTTGGATTTTGAGAGCGTAAAGGATAATAAAAAGGGAAACAGGGTTTTTATAGACAAAGGGTAGAGGGAGAGGTTATGGAAGCGGCGAATGAGAGTCCTGATGTCAGAAAGGACGTTCCATCATCCCCTAATTAATAGGTGACACGTTTAGGTATGTAGGGGAGAGCCGCTTTGTGTCAGAAAACCGCCAGTTGGGTTTAAAAAGAAACGAATGGTTATCCAAAAAGATTTATTATTAAACGAATTTCCTGGAATATTCGTTTAATGAGAAAAGATCAGAAGCTCTGATATAAATATCAGAGACAAGATCAGAGGCTCTGATATAAATATCAGAGACAAGATCAGAGGCTCTGATATAAATATCAGAGACAAGATCAGAGGCTCTGATATAAATATCAGAGACAAGATCAGAAGCTCTGATAAAAATATCAGAGACAAGATCAGAGGCTCTGATATAAATATCAGAGACAAGATCAGAAGCTCTGATAAAAATATCAGAGACAAGATCAGAGGCTCTGATATAAATATCAGAGACTTTTCTTCCCCTTGAAAGCTGAAAGGGTCTTTGTCTCCCCCTTGACCAAAGAATGAAGTCTTTGATGTTCTCCCCCTTGACACATGCTTGGAGAAAACAAGTGATTCTTACCATTGGTGAAAAAGTCCAGAGGCTCTGATGAAAGGATCAGAGACTCTGATGTTTTCTTGTGTTAAGCACATTTGACATATGCTACTTGGTTCAGAGTCTCTGATAATTGATCAGAGACTGAGTTTACCATTTTTTTTGTTAGGTAGACATATTCAACATTCCCAACTTGCTAATTAAAAAATTGAACCTTCGTTCATCTAAAGCTTTTGTGAAAATATCAGCAAGTTGTAGTTCAGTTGGTACAAAATACATCTCTATTGTTCCCTTTTCAACATGATCTTTTAGAAAGTGGTACCTTACATCGATGTGCTTGGTTTTGGAGTGTTGTACTGGATTGGCAGAGATGGCTATGGCACTTTTTGAATCACAGAGAATTGGAATTCTTTCAATTTGTTGGCCATAATCTCTGAGCTGAGTTTTCATCCATATTACTTGTGAGCAGCAACTAGCAGCAGCAACATATTCTGCCTCTGCTGTTGAAGTTGAAACACAGTTTTTCTTCTTGGATGACCAACTTACCAGCTTATTGCCCAATAACTGACAGCATCCTGAGGTACTTTTTCTGTCAAGCTTACATCCGGCATGATCTGCATCAGTGTAAGCTGTTAGATCAAAACTAGAAAGTTTTGGATACCAGAGGCCTAATGAGTGTGACCCTCTGAGGTATTTGAAAATTCTCTTGACAGCAGATAAATGAGATTCTTTTGGATTTGCTTGATATCTAGCACAAAGACATGTTGCAAACATTATGTCAGGCCTACTTGCAGTTAAATATAATAGTGAACCTATCATGCCTCTGTAGGTTTTTATATCCACAGATTCTCCTGAAGGATCAGAGTCAAGTTTGACTCCGGTGGATAGAGGCGTTCTCATCGAAGTTGAATCATTGAGTTTGTATTTTTGCAAAATTTCAGAGACATACTTAGATTGACTTATGAATGTACCTTCTGAAGTTTGTTTTACTTGTAAGCCCAGAAAGAAAGTTAATTCTCCCATGAGGCTCATCTCAAATTCACTCTTCATCAACTCTGAGAACTTGTCACAATACTTTTGATTTGTAGAGCCAAATATAATGTCATCAACATAAATTTGTACTAAAAGCATCTCATTCTTGTACCTTTTGATGAATAAGGTAGTATCAATTGTGCCTTTTTCAAATCCATTTTGAGTTAGAAAGGTGGACAGAGTTTCATACCAAGCTCTTGGGGCTTGTTTAAGTCCATACAGAGCTTTATCCAAATAATAAACATGATTAGGATACTCTGTACTTTCAAATCCAGGTGGTTGCTGGACATAAACTTCTTCATTTAATTTACCATGAAGAAAGGCAGATTTAACATCCATTTGATAAACTTTGAATCCTTTGTGTGCAGCATAGGCCAAGAAGATTCTGATTGCTTCTAGCCTAGCTACAGGTGCAAAGGTTTCATCATAATCAATGCCTTCTTCCTGGCAATATCCTTTTGCAACCAACCTGGCTTTGTTTCTGATTATTATTCCATCCTCATCCTTTTTGTTTCTGAAAACCCATTTCGTTTCAATTGCAAATTTTCCTTTGGGAAGGGGAACTAGGGTCCAGACTTTGTTTCTTACAAACTCTTGAAGTTCATCCTGCATTGCAAAAATCCAATGAGGATCTTCAAGAGCTTCTTTTACCTTCTTTGGTTCAATAATGCTCAAAAAGTTTACATAGAAGCATTCATTGATGGTAGCAGATCTTGTTTTAACTCCTTCGGATGAGGATCCAATGATTTGATCAATTGGATGATCTTTTGTCCATCTGGTAATTGGAGCATAAATTTGGGGTGGAGTTTGAGCTTCAGAGTCTCTGACAGTTGGTGACACCTCTGTTGTATTGTTCAGAGGCTCTGAAGGTGATACCTCTGTTGTACGGTTCAGAGGCTCTGTTGGTGGTGCCTCTGTTGTACTGTTCAGAGGCTCTGTTGGTGATGCCTCTGTTGTACTGTTCAGAGGCTCTGAGTTTTGTTCCAGAGATGCAGATTTTTGTTCATCATTTGGTTCTGGAGTTGCTTCAGATACTTCTTGATCATCTTCTGATTCACTTTCCTGATCTGCATTTGGTGAAACAGAAGGTGTTGGTTCAGAGGGCCCTGAAAGGGTTGTACCTGTTTCTTGAGGTTCTTCTGAATTCTCTCTCTGTCTATCTCTGAAGATAACTTCAGAGATATCTTCATCATCAAAGAAATCTTCAAATATTTTGTTTAATTCAGATTCCCTTGATGATTCAGAGATTGGTGATGAACTTTCTTGTTGTTCAGAGCTTTTATTGTCGTCAAAAGTGATATTGATGCTTTCTTGGATAGTTCTTGTTCTAAGATTGAACACTCTGAAAGCTTTTGAGGCTAATGAATATCCAATGAATTTGCCCTCATCAGCTTTCTTGTCAAACTTTCCAAGATATTCTCTATCTTTCAGAATATAACACCTGCATCCAAAAACATGAAAATATTTAATATTAGGTTTCCTATTGTTAATGAGTTCATAGGATGTTTTCTGAAATCTCTTGACAATTGTAGCTCTATTCTGAGTGAAGCAGGCTGTTGCTACTGCTTCTGCCCAAAAATTTGTTGAAAGATCAGATTCAGCAAGCATTGTTCTGGCAGCTTCAACAAGTATTCTGTTTTTCCTTTCAACTACTCCATTTTGTTGAGGAGTTCTTGCCGCAGAGAAGTTAGGGGTAATGCCTTCTTCTGATAGATAAGAATTGATTTTGGCATTTCTGAACTCTGTTCCATTATCACTTCTTAGTTTCTGAACTTTGCTGCTGAATAGAACCTGTAATCTTTTCAACAACCTTATTAATATGTCAGGTACATCAGATTTAGCTCTAATGAATTCTATCCATGTGTATCTGGAAAATTCATCAATCAGAACCAGAATGTATTTCTTACCTGCTAGACTCTGTATAGAGATAGGACCACAGAGGTCCACATGAAGCATGTGCAGAGGTCTAGGACAGTTGTTTTCACTTTTGGTTTTATGGGAAGATCTTTTCATTTTTCCCATCTCACAAGCAGAACAAAGATGATCTTTGTTAAACTTTAGAGATGGTAATCCCTTAACCAAATTAAGTTTAACTAACTTATCAAGTGAGGAAAAGTTTAGAAGTGAAAACTTTTTATGCCAGAGCCAGATTTCCTCACTATTCAGAGATACAAGACAAAGTTTCTCTGAATCAGTGTTTGTGATTTTGGTAAAGTTCATTCTGTAGAGGTTACCTTTTCTGTCTGCTGTTAGCATTTCTTGACCTGATTCTGAGTGAAGAAGTGAACAATATTTTCTTTGAAATTTCACATCAAAACCATGATCACAAAGTTGACTTATGCTTATCAGATTGTGTTTTAATCCATCCACATAAGCAACCTTTGATACTGAAACATTTCCTCTTGATAACTCACCATATCCTCTAATCTGTCCTTGCTTGTTGTCTCCAAAAGTAACTGCTCCTCCAGATTTTGCTTTAAATGAGGATAGCAGTTCTTTATCTCCAGTCATATGCCTTGAACATCCAGAATCTAGGTACCAGATTGGCATTGACTGTTTCTGCAAGACAGATTATTGTTTCTTAAGTACCCACCTCATTATGGGTACTTTTGTGTTAGACTTTGGTGGATTTGAATGACTTTTTGGCATCTCATCTTTTGATGTCTTGCCTTTACGTGTCTTCTTTTGAGATTTTGTCTCTGAGATATTTTTCAGAGATTGATTCAAAAGGCAGTGTGATCCTTTAAAATGATTCTTCAGTTTCATCAGGTGATAAATGCAGTTACAATTAATAGAACAAGAAGAAGTAGGAGCAAAGTTTTTCTTTTTATTAAAAGCATTTGTTACATTTTGACTTCTTTTGAAACTAGCACTAGGAATATTACATTTATCCCTAACTACTTCTTTTCTTTTTGCTTGAAAGACAGTCTTCTTTTCAAGTTGCTTTTTCTTGTTCAAAAACATCTTCTTTTCTTTGCTGCTTACTGCACAGACAGGATCAATATGGTTAGTTTTTGTCCATTTGCCCTTTTGTTCAGGAGAGAATTTTATTGTTTTATAGGTGTAAGAACCAGAAGTGCTTGTTTTATTCTTTGCCTTTTCTTGCAACTCTTTTTCGAGTTCCAGAGATGTTTTTGCTTGTAAACACATATTTGCAAAATCAGGACTTATTGGTATTCTGGTTTTGGTTTTCAATACTGAAATTGGAACATTCAAAATACCAGAGCCAACAGTTTCTATCTTTTTGTGAATTACATTCCCTGGTTTACAAAAAATCTGTTCATCAATCTCTAAATCAGATTCTGAATCAGAGTCAAGAAAGTCTCTCTTAGATTTGATAGAGATATCTACCTCTATTGGTTTTTTAATTTCTTTTGATCTAGAGACTTTGATGATCCGTTTCATGCTTTCTTTTCTTTTTAAGTCCTCCATGACATTTTCTTTCCATATCCTTTGAACATCATCTTCAAACGTGGTTCTGATGTTTTCATCTGACTTTGGTGAATACAGAGGAGCATTTGGATTAAGTGAACTCTGAGATTCATTTTCAGAAGTACTTGTATCAGAGGTACTTGGTTCAAATGTCTCTGATTCACTTGAGATGAAGGCATCAAATCTGAAAATTTCTTTGGGATCATAGCTCTGAGGTTTTGTAAAGAGTACTTCTGAAGTTTCTTCTTTTATCTGTAACACAGACTCTTGAATGTCTTTTACTTCAGAGTACGTAGTATTTTTGAAATTCAAAGCTCTTGCTTTTGATCCCTCTGATGTTTTCATTCTTTTGAAATTATTCAGAGATGGACTTTCAAATCTTTGGACCTTTCCCATACAGAAAGTGGAAGAAAGTGAAGTTTTCTCCAATCCATTGAATGAATTCAACTCATTGAATCCTAGTCCTTGAGAGTCCATTTGTGATTTTATTTTGTCGAAGACACTTTGTGCATTAACATAGCTTTTGATTCGAAGATTTTTTCTATCTAGAGATTGATGTAAGATTTCTCTTTCCTTTTGAAAAAATTTGGTTAAGGCAATAGAATTGAGCCTTTCATACTCAGATTTCTTTACTTCTTCTTCTTTTCCTTTTAAAACTTTCTCTATTTCTCTTATTTCTTCTGAAAATGATTTTTCTTTTTGCTTGAAGGTTTCTTCAAGTTTAGTTTTTTCAAGAAAAATATCTTTCTTTTCTAATTCCAGAAGATTCTTTTCTCTTTTGTAAAAGATGAGCTCTTTTGTTACTTGCTCTCTTTTCTGTTTTTCTTCAACAAATTTTTGCTCTAAATCCTGAAGTTCATTAATTAGTTTAAAAGCATCTATTTCAGGATCACTGTCAGAGGTGTAAAGAGAGTTTACCTTTTCAGAGTTGTCTTCGGATGCTTCATCAGTTTGATTTCCATCTGAAAAAGCCATACCACAGAGATTGGTAGGCTCTTCCTCACCATCACTTGTCGAGTCAGATAGCCAGTCTTCCATTTCTGCTACAAGAACTCTTTCTTTTACATTGTATTTGTATTTGTTCTTGTAGTAATCTTGATCTTTGACAAGTTTTCCTCTGCAGTTTGCAGAGAAGTGGCCTGGTTTTCCACATCTGAAGCATCTTCCATCATTTTGATTTGTTGGAAGAGTGGCAGTACTTGTCCCTGGCTTCTGTTCTTGAGATTTGAAGTATCTTTGTGGTTGTGGATACCTTGGTTGGAATGGTTGTTGTGGTCTTGTTTGTTGTGTTGCATCATCATGATTGAAGTTTGCACCCTTTTGATCACTATATGGAGTGAATCTGGGTTCTTGTTGAAATCTTCTTTCCGGATTTCTTCTTTCTTCATTCTCTCTCTTTCCTTCAAATACCTTCTTACCAAATTTCTTGTTAAATTGATGAGTGATTAATGCAAGAGATTTGGCAAAGGCATTGATATCTTCATCTGAGTCTGAATCTGTATGAGTTTCTTCTGCCATCAAGACCTTTTTGGATCTTCTTTTTGTTTCCAAACATTTTTGTGACTCTTCACAGTTGTTTTCTTTCGATATTGGTTTTGAAACAAGCGCAAGGGGTCCACCCAAAGAGGTTTTTGATTTTTGCTTCATAACTTCTTTTTCATGTGCAACAAGAGTACCATAAATGTCAGTTAATGACCATGACTCAAGATCTTGATTAGCCTGTATAGACATGGACAGTTGTGACCATTCTTCATTCAAGCTTTTCAAAAAAAGAACATTGTTTTCCTCTTTTGTTCTTATTACTCCAAACTTTCTGCATTTGTTTATTAGAATGTTGAATCTTGAGTAAGTTTGATGTAATGTTTCTTCTGGTAGAGCATGAAAATCATGATATTCATTGATGCATAGATTTCTTCTATTTTTCTGGGTTTGTAGGCCACCTTCAAGTTGATTTAACAACTGATCCCATATCTCTTTTGCAGTTTTACAAGAATCAAGTTCTTGAAAGATATCATTGGGAATGGCCATTATGATTAATCTAACAGCTTTTGAGTCATTATCCATCATATTATTTTCTTCATCAGTGAAGTTTGTGGTTTTCTTTTCATAATATGCAGGTATTTCGGAAGTATCTGCTGTTGCAGGAACTCTTGGCACCAACACCATTGGAATGTGAGGTCCAATGTTCACAGATCTAAAAAGATCCCTGTCCATACCTTCTAGGAAATTTACCATCCTTATTTTCCATTGGGGATATTCATCCCTTAAAAGTGTAGGAGGTTTTGTTAATGACCCAGCTGTATAAATGGCACTTATGCTTGAGTTTGCCATTTGTAAAAAAAATGAAGATTTGAAGAACTGATGCTTTTTGTAATGAACTGAGATTTACTATCAAATCTAGAGCATATGATGTTCTTTAATAAACTGGGTTTATATGAACATGCACAGATAATGAAAGTTTAGAATCAATGAGATGTAAATCTATCCGAGTATGCAGATATGATCTTTCTTTGTTTAGAAACAAAGGAGGCTCTGATACCAATTGTTGGATCCCAGATCTAATCTCGTAACAATGATATAAACAATAAGAGTAATGACAGCGGAAGTAATACAGTTTAATATCAAAGGAGATTCAAATATCACAGTTCATAAAGCAGATAAAGATAAACAAGATATTCTTAGAATAAAATATTCAACTTATATTATCAGATATATATCTTCTTAAGCACACTTTGAACAATAAGGTGATGGTCCTATTTATAGGACCATAAAGTAAGCAGTGTACTTGCATGACAAAAAAGAGCATGCTGAACAGTGACCTACTCTAGAAAGTAAATCTTATCACTAAGTGACGTGTCATCTGTTCTTCTGTTCATTCGTAGAAAACTTCAGTGCATCTTCAGAGAGAATGTCTTCAGAGCTCTGACGTTGTATTCAGAGCCTCTGATGAAGCTATCTCTGATGTCTTCTCTGAAAGTTGCAATCTCTGATAAGTACTTCAGAGGCAGGTTTGTCCTCTGAAGTCTTTGTCCTCTGAAGTCTTCGTCCTCTGAAGTCTTCGTCCTCTGAAGTCCTCTGAAATAGGACGGTTATTTTCAACACTTTAACAGATGATTTGGAGCTAACAAAAAGATTACAAGTCAAGATTCCGCGTTGATTTTCGAATTTAATTTTTGGAAGAGGCAAAGTGGAGTGAACATCATAAAAGCTCATTTCCAATGTGCATTCGTTGTACATCCATGGCTCCGTGCTACTTACAGGCAATTTTAACTGTATCATTTGTTGATTCAGGTTTACAATTCCTATTATATCTGAATTTGAAAAGATTCGAGTATACACTCATGAATTGACGGATACTCAGATCAAAGACCGGAGATTGTCAAATTACTATAAAGGGCGGAGATTGTTAGTTTTTCACAAAGGGGGAGATTATTATTCAAAGACGGTGATGAAATTGAAAAGAACTTTGATGATCATGATGCTCACAATCACCAAAAGGGGGAGATATTTTGAAAGTTTCAATTTCCAAAGACAGAAGATTTGTCAAAGCCAAGAAGTTCGAGATAACATGATAAAGATATTTCGAGATGATTAGAGATGATTCGTTGTTCAAAGACAGACAATTCATAGATCAAATAGATGAAGATACAAGCATTGAAAGATTCCTCATAGTTTAAAGTTCAAAGCCACAAAGATCACAGTTTTCAAATTCATGTTCAAGACTTGATGACTTTTCAAAGACAAAGTGAAAGACTTTTCAAGTTTATATGAAGATTCTTCAAAAGCCAAATGATTGAAGATTGCCAAAGCTTCAAAGTTCAAACCTGTCATAGTTAAAGTTTTGAAGAATCAAGAGCTGAAGACTATTGTCAAATTTTTAAATTTTGAATCCAAAGGGAGATTGTTAGTGCATTATTGTATTCAAGATTTAAATGTAAAAGTCTTTGTAATAGAAAAGTCAAAGAATGTCAAAGAATGTTAAAGTCAAAGATAGTTTTGTTAAAAGTCAAAGTCTTGTTAGTGAAAGTCAAAGTAGCTTAGTTTGTTTAGTCTTTGTAATTGTAATGTGATTGTAATTAGGAGTTAGATATTAGTTTACTTATAGGTTAAGCATTAGGTTAAGGAAGCTTTCGTTATCATACTTGTAAAGAGAGAAAGTTAGAGAGAGTTTAGAGAGAGAAAGTTTCAAATCTTGTAATTCATCAAAGATCAATGGAATTAATGTTTGTTACCTAATAGATTTGGGTGTTTTCAGGTAGATATATGTATATTTACTTAATGAAGCACAAATCTGAATCATTTGAATAGTTCAAAGAATTCCAGAATGAAGTATAAAATCAATTTGACAAGAGAATCAAAGCATTACAATCTGATCATGGTGGTGAGTATTTGAGTCAAGAATTGGATAATCATCTAAAGGAATGTGGAATTGTTTCACAATTTACTCCACCAGGAACTCCACAATTGAATGGTGTATCCGAAAGGAGGAATCGAAGACTACTTGATATGGTTCGATCGATGATGAGTTTTGTCGATCTTCCAATATTTTTATGGGGACATGCTCTAACTACTGTCACATTCACACTAAATAGGACTCCGTCTAAGGCAGTTGAAAAGACTCCATAAGAGTTATGGACTGGAAATGTTCCAAAACTGTCTTTTATTAAAATTTGGGGTTGTGAAGCTTATGTAAAACGTTTACTCTCAAACAAGCTCATCAGATAAATGATTTTTAATAGGGTATCCTAAGGAAACAAAAGGATATAATTTCTACAATCCATACGAGCGCAAAGTGTTTGTTGCTCGGGATAGTGTCTTTCTGGAAAAGGAATTTATTTACAAAAAAAGATGTGGGAGAAATATTCATCTAGAAGAAATTCGAGAAGAAGTTCAAGAAGAACAACAAATAAACATAGATCAACCAATGTTGGAAATACCCAGTTGGGGTGATATGACCCTTCAAAAGGAAGCTATCTCCATATCGGAAGGAGATCAAATCAGTGGTCATCTATTTCCTGATGAAGCACCACAAACTGTTGTGGAAATTCCTGTTGTCGAAAAAGAACCATAAACTGTTGGGGAAATTCCTGTTGTTCAACTCACACGTAGATCTGAAAGGCCTAAAATCCCATCAAAGAGAAATGTTGATTTCATATTAACTGGGAATTTGGAAATTTTGCTTTTAGAAAGCGAATAGCCTGTTACTTACAAGAAAGCTATGACGAGTCTAGACTTCGGAAAATGGCATGATTCCATGACATCTGAAATGGAATCCATGTCCGAAAATCAAGTATGGGACTTCATAGACTTGCCAGATGGGGTGAAACCTATAGTATGTGTAACACTCGTAATTTTCGGTAAGTATAAGCTACCTGGACGTTTTTGCAACTTGTAAATGGTGGGGTTTATGTTAGGAAAACATTACCTAAAGTCCCTAAGAGTGTCGAGGGCCTTGGCGTTAAAAGAGTTAAGTTTTGGGGCTCGGTATAGGTCTGACGACTACGCCAAGCGATTATGACAGTGTCACTGTCGCCTGCCAAGGTCGCCAATATGAAGGATACCATCGGTACAGTCCATGCGACAATGCCCTGGGACTTTGACACTGTCATTATCGCATGATAATGTCGCCTATGGGCTCAGGGGCTGGTTAAATCTCGATTTTTCAGCCATTCTTCTCATTCCTCACTTCTAATCTTTTCCCTTTCTCTACCAAATCGTTTCCCCTTCTTCCCTCACAAACCTTAACTCATTTTGGGGTCATTTCCTTGAGTTTTTAAGGTGTTCCATCATCATCAAAACTTATGAGCCCAACCTCAAGTGCTAGATCAAGTGTTTTTCTCCATTTGTCGTGATTTCTATATTTTGGGGTTTTGCTCAAAATCTAAGAGGTAAGTCCCTCCTACTCTTTTCTAAATATTCATTCAAGTTATAAATGCCCCATTGATGGTTTCCTTGTGTTCTATTTCTCCAATTTTGATTTGGATGACTTTGGAGAGTTTGGGTCAAAATTAGGGTTTTGTCCAATATGGGAGTTTTGATATAAGGTGTTTTGGGAAAAGATTCTTCATGGTTGAGTATGAATATTGATACTTGGAAATTTATGGATCTAGATTTTTGGAAGATTTGGCTTGAGGATTCAGATTTCTTCAAGGACGCTCAAGTTGTGGGGGAAATCTAGATTTAGCCTAAATCTAGCAAGGTGAGTTCAAGTTGATTTGTGAAAATGGTGTACATGCCCAAATGTCAACTTTTAAATGTTTATATGTTTTATATGAAATTATCAACTGTTGAGTATTTGGTGTGTTTTGATTAACTGAGAGCGTTTAACTTTATAAATCTTGTAAAACAACCACATTTAGGGATTTTAGGCGTTTTGATAAATAATTTATAAAGGAAAGTGTTTGATGATTTATTGCATAAATGAAGGTTATTTGGTCAAAATGCACTTTTAGTGTTTGTTGGATATATGCATCGTTTATGTAATGGGACGTTTTGTAAATACGAACGTGTGAGTCATTTGATTTTAGTCATTCCCAACCTTTTGAACATTTTAGGAATTGAAAACCTTTTTGGTTTTGGGTCGAAGGCCAATTGTGATTTGAGAGACATATTTTGGGAAAAGATGTAATTTGGTTTATGTAACCATATTGGCTCACGTATTTTAGCCAATGTTTATTATGCCTTTTGGGGCTTGATTCATACTCAGACGAGTCTTTGGAGTATTTATTCAGTTTTAGTAGCTCGATAAGGAGCCTTTGACGTATGGTGTACTTAGTTTCATCTTATTTGAGAGTTACATGTTTTGAATGTGAGTTCATTCGTTGGAGTCATGTAATGTTTTAGACTGTAATGCATTGGATCCATAGCCATATGAGTCAGTCAGTTGGTTTAATTGGGAACTTTATCCCTATTTTGGGACTGGAAATATTTATGGTTAGCGAAGGCCTCGAGGTATAGATCGTGGATGGTTGAACTCGATGCCCGTGTAATCCAGTCTGTTTATTTATCATTGAGTTTTGATGTCCATGTTTGAGTCTAATGAGTGGTCCCCAATTCATGTTTTTATGTAAGCTTGCGGTGGTGCTCTACAGAGTCGTATATAGAGCTAAGTCTTTCGGTGGTGACCATGGTGAGCCAGATACGGGGACTTGTGTCTTTTGTGGTGACACTCATCTAGAGATCGTGTAGACACTAGGGTCATTTGGGTATCTTGCGATGGTATATCGGTAGGGAGCTGTATATGGGGATCCATGACTCTATGTGAATCTTAAGAACGTTGATAAGTGGCTTAACTTTGTGTGCCCACCACACTCGATGGAATCAGGTCTCCCCCGTCACCGAAAGGTGTTGTTTTGGGTATTGTATTTTAGTATCCATGTTTTCAGTGACGTTTTATATATATGTGGATTATTATCCATGATTTATGGGTTGAGTATTATGCCCCACCCGTGTTTTGGGATATGAAGTTTATCCCGCGTTTTTATAAATTGGGAGTTTGATCGTTTCGAGTGTGTTTTGGGTTGCATCACTTTAAGAAGAATGTTTTATATTGGAGAGTTCATCTTTAAAAATGCATGCTATTGGAAAACGAGTCGTTTCCATATTTAAAGTAAATCTTTTTGAAAGATTATGATTTAAATAATATTCTTTCCTTTTAACAATATATTTATTTGTGTTGAAAACTCTTGATCTCACTAGGCGTTTGCTTAACATTTTTATTTGTCAGCATGTGTATCAGGTTTCGGTTAAGGAATGGTATTAGCGACACTGTGAAGAGATGGGGACTAGATATATGCACGAGGGTGAGTAGTTTGGTGAAGTCTTCCGCACATTTAGAGATAGCAAATATTTGATGGGTTTAGTAACACCCGACTTTTAATTAATTAGTCCTTATGTAAGATTGTATTCTTTTGATGACGGTTAAACCTAGATTCGTCTTTCAAAGGTGAGCTTGTCGTAAGAGATTTTTATCCTTTTTTGAGTATTATTGAAAATTTTAAATGAGTTGCTCTTTCCAAATTTAAGGATGTTATAGTATGCAAGTGAGTTTTTAAATTAAAATCGGATAAGGATGGAAATATAACAGTTTTCAAAGCTAGATTTGTAGCAAAAGGATTCAGACAAGTTCATGGTATTGACTATGAAGAAACCTTTTCATCAGTTGCTATGCTTAAATCCATTCGAATAGTCCTAGCGATTGTTGCTCATTATGACTATGAGATTTGGCAAATGGATGTCAAAAACCACCTTTCTAAATGGCTAATTTAAAAGAATATGTGTACATGACGCTACCATAAGGTTTTGAGGATCCAAAAAATCCTAGGAAAGTATGCAAGCTTAAGAAATGCATTTATGGGCTAAAGCAAGCATCTAGGAGTTGGAATCTTTGATGTGATGAAGCTATCAAAAGGTTTGATTTCATCAGATGTCAAGAAGATCTAGGACTGTATTTACAAGAAGTTTAGTGGGAGTAAGGTAGTCTTCTTGGTCTTGTATGTAGATCACATACTACTAATTGGAAACAACATTCCTATGCTAGAGTTTGTCAAGGAATTGCTAGGGAAATGTTTTTCAATGAAAGACTTAGGTCTCGTTTGGCTTGCGGGAATGGATTGAATTTGGATTTCAAATCTATTCCAATCCTGCATTTAAATTGTAGGGGTGGAATGTATTGATCGGATTTGAAATCCTTTGACTTTTCTAAAATCCATTACATGATAGATTTGGAATTTCTTTGTAATGGTCCGGGATTTCAACTCCAAATCTTAATGGATTTGATAACTCGCTTCAGACTTCAATCGACTTTCACTCCAAATCCATAATATAGGTGGCCCTTATTTCTCATCTCCAGACTTCAATCGACTATCATCAATCGATCGAGTTCCATAAATCGACTTTCATCAATCCATCGATCGAGTTCCCTCCTCCATCCTCTCCTCCAGACTTCAATCGACTTCCATCAATCGATTGTTCGAGTTCCATCGCCCATCCTCTCCAGACTTCAATCGACTTTCATCCTCTACATATTGTCGACGACTCGAGTTCAATCCGTACTTTCCCACGTCGTCAAAGTTTTGTAAAAAAACTTGCGACTGTGATTATGTTTCTGTATATTCATATCGTTAATTGACTTAAACTTTACATAATCATGGTTTAGTTCTTGTTTTACAATCTTGGTATGAGTTAAATTGCTTTAGTTCGTACCGTGTCACACCCTCAAATCTGAAGATAGCAACTTATTAAAAATTTTCTAAATACATCAATAAATGAATCTTCTACATCCACAAATTTAGATTCAACTACAATACCCATATTCCATCTTATATATATAGACTATAAAGGACGGGTGCTACCAATACCCATGCATAGTCACTATCTCCATACTGCGGAAGACTTCACCGAATACTTACTTTCGGATCTAGCTAAGGCTCTACTCTTCACAGAAATGTTAGAACCAACTCCCAACCTTGAAACCTGATGCACATGCCGACAAATAAAAAGGGTTAGGCTTAACGCCTAGTGAGCTCAAGAGTTTTAGCATGAATGAATGTATCTTTAAAAGAAAGGAATTCAGTTTTAAAGCAAGATTCTTAGAAATATTATACTTCAAAATGGAAACGACACATTTTCCCATAATATGCACTTTTAAAGACAAGGCTCTCAACCACACATTTTTTGTAAAACGATGCAACCCATAACTCACCCAAAACGGGATCATAGTTCGATACTTAAATGTGCTAAAATGTAAATAATACTTCATACTCACGCGACCATAAAATGGAATGAAATCCGAATATTAAAACATGGACAATTAAATATCCAAAATACAGTGGGCCGACGACGGGGGATACCCGTATCCATTGAGAGCGGAGGAACACTCAAACAACGTTGATCGTACGACACTTCACGACACGCAAGCCCAAGTGTCCCTACGACCTCTTAACAAGTTTTATCCAAAGAGACAGTTGACCTTAGCGAACATCTCCGGAATTACCGCCAAAGGCTCGGCACACGGGGGATACAACGAAGGCATTGCCCCACATGGCGAAGGTCCCAACGCCTATCAGAGGACTCCCCAGAACTTAACCACTCTTAGTGCCTACTCGTAAAGACAAGGTTATAAACCATGAGTCCCGGAGTCCAACCCCGTACCACCCAATTGACCATCAAATAAGACTGACTCATGTGCCTATGGATCCAATGCAACACAGTCTGAGATTACATGACTATCCCTGAATGACTAAAACACTCGAGTCTGTAATTATCAATAACATGCAATAAAATGCATTAAGATGTAAATCATAAATTGGACTTCACATCGACCCATTAAAACCGGACAAATGTCTTCAAGACTCATTTAAGCCAACGCCGAGCTAAAATGCTCAAAACACTTTTGACCAACAATTATCGGTCCCCCAAATATTGAAATGCCTTTGTACAACGTTTACGAAGACACATACCTCAAAGACGAGATTAACCCAAAACTCAACGCATAATGGGACTAAAGGTTTTCCAAAGGGTTTGTGAATGCAAATACACCAAAAATGCATATAACATGAAATAGACTTCATTTGTACAAAATCGTCAAAGATGTATAACTCATAAAATAGATTTTACTTGTACAAAAACACCAAGAATACGTAATTCATGCTATTTAGTTGTTGAAACATTCAAAACCCAATATAAGCATTTTTAAGAGGTTAACACACCAAACTCTACCAAATATGAAAACTTATCAAAATACTCACACTTTGACAAATAACCAAGTAAAATATATTTTACTTCAAAATACTCAAAACTTATCAGCAGTTAACCATTTCATGTAAAATACTTTAAAATAAACCTTTTGGCATGTACACCGTTTTCACAAATAAACTAGAACTCACCTCGCTAGATTTAGACTAAATCTAGATTTCACCCAACGAGCTCTTTTGAAGGCCACTTAATTCTTCAAGTCGAAGACTTCCAAAACCTAGATCCATACAATCCAAACCATAAGTAACCATATCCAACCATGTAGAAACATTCCCCAAACAATATACCAAGAAACCCCAAATAAGATCAAAACCCTAGTTTCTCCAAAACTACCAAATCCAAGATTTGAGAAACCAACAACTAGGGAAACACCAATGGAGAATGTATAACACTTATTCAAGGAAGCTTACCATTTAAGATGATGAGACTTTCCGACAACACCCAATCCAACTCTTCAACCCGAGCTCCCAACCGTTGAACTTGATGAGGAAGATGAAGATGAAGGTTTTGCGGTTCATTGACCTAACTAGTTAGATGGTGAAGAATCATGTGATTTGAGGAGGAAAAACCCCCCAAAATAGGTTAGGGTTCGGTTTTGGGGTTTGGGAGAGAATAGGGAAGGAATTAGGAAGTGAGAAAGTGGGAAATGGTTGAGAATCGCGACTCTAAAAGACCCTGGGGCCGACCGCGATTGTGTCCGGCGATTGTGCCAGGGCACTATCGCAAAGCACTATCGCCCAAAAGTACCGCGGGCACACCCCCGCTAGCGATTGTGCCCAGGGCACTCTCGCCAGGCACTATCGCCCAGAGTGTATCGAAACTCGTTTCTTCCCATTTTCCACACGGACCACCCATGACGCGATAAGGCTTAATAAGTAAGATATAGGGGATGAAATTCTATGATAAGAAACAAGAATTTCTCAAAGGGTTAACTTCACGGGTAAAGATTTACGAGTGTTACAATCCTCCCAACCTTAGAATGATTTTGTCCTCGAAATCCAGATTCCCATGAAACCTTGCCCGCAGAAGGATTTCCTCTAATCCTCTCTTCCAGCACCACTATGATGCTCCTTGCACTGATACACACCAACCGCCTCTCATGGGCACATTACCCCCATGACTGAGGGAGCTCTTAACTCACCGAACTAACCTTCACCCACAATATTACGGTTGTCTCCCAACCTTGGGTGACAATTACCACCTCCCGGTAATTTGTGACCCCAAGTTCTATCCGACTAATTCCCTTCGGATCTACACGGTTCTGAAGTCAATATCAAAGATCGTAACCAAACTTCCAAAACCCTCAGATTTCCAACTTATCCATTACTAATGCTGATAAAGTTGACCCCATATGGCGCACCAATGCGCCCTTCAGGGAACTGGTTAACCCAGATTCGATTAACACTCTGAACTCCGCTTCGACCCCAACCTAACAATAATTCTCTAATTCAACCTTTATTACCATGGAAAAGCTTATACACATCGGTACTTAATCATCAACATCTAACCTTCAATTAAATTCCATCACCGAAGGATGAATATTTCTCACAATCCAGCCGAGATACATCCCAAACATTTCCAGATCCAATGACTCCAAGAAAATAAGTCGACGCCTAGGACTAAACGGTGACCTCGAAAACATGGACATCCCGCCCAAGATTTCATTCCAGACGGATGATCGCACTAGGGTTGACACCTAACAGAGTGCTAAAAATTCCATTTATTACATTTTAACAAACGGACCATAAGAACTTCCTTTCATCGCGGAGCCTACCAAGACGATACACCATCGACCTATATCATGATGTCACACCGACGAGCAATCCCACCAAATCGAACTCCATTTAAGCACAGATAATCACATAAGACCTTATCTCTCATGGTTACTGAAGTATAAAATCACTCCTTAATTACCTAGAGAGGCTCAAGTCTACTATTTCCATTATACATGTACGTACCAAATCAAAACTGAAACCTACAATTCAAAACGGACCGCAAGTCGGATCATCCGACGCGTCAAATCCCAAGGATTCCATTAATCCTAATTACAACTTCTTTCACTACCGGGTTTAAACTATATGCCTAATGAGTTCAAGGTTTTCAACTAACAGACCAATTTGAACCTTCATAAAACCTTTAAATACGTAAGCTTTATAACAATAATTGGTCGTGTAGTAAAATCCACTACCGATCACTCGATAGTTGACAAATTATCACCGACGCTACACATACAAAACCATTTTCAAATTTCTTTTGATCGATATTTACGTAAATAAAACAGTAATAAAAGATGTGTAGCAAAATTCACACTACAACCATGAAAATAATTTCTGGTACCCCAAACACGCGAAATAACTATTTGTACAGCTCCAAGAGAGAACTCCGCAACTTTTAACTTTAAACTTTTCCTTCTTTAACCAAAAACGTTACGGCATAAAATTTTCAACAAGTCTCTCCTACATCAATTTAGTCCCCAAGACTTTGTAGAATGATGGGACCGCAATTAAACTTTCAAATCGAGCTTAAAACTTTGAGTCGCACAGATAAAACACATTTTACCAAAATAGTAACTAGAACAACATGAAAGCTGATAACTCATTTATGAGCATTGCTGAAAATTCCTAGTAGTAAAATCAATAACTGAATTATGCTCAGAACAAAAGTTTTATCAGAAATAACATAAATCTTTTTAGACGTTTACTCACTACAACGACATAATTTAATCCAAATGCAATTAGAGTACAACAACTGACGTTTGTATAAAGCCCAGAGATAAATCGCATAATTTCTATTAGTAAGATTAACAACTGGCATTTCTCAACACAACATGGAAGGTGACAACTTTAGCCAAACTCTTAAGTTAATGCATGCAATAATACAGGTACACTAATTCCAAAATTTAATTTTGCGATGTAAAAGTCATACGATATGTTACCATAAAATCCCACTGAACTTTCATAAAACTAATAAATGCTAAAACCAAGCGGCGTCAAAATTTCCATTTGCCAACATGAAACATAAGACAACAATAAGTCTGAGAATGTTAAAACTCCAAGACCATAACATTCGATAAAGTGACTCTTTTTAACAAAACTCTCATGAGGCACGACGCCCAAAAAGCTCGTAAATCATACGCCATAAAATTAAAACTCACGCATATCAAAATACACTCACGCGTCCAAATGTCGTAAAACAATATTCCATAAAATTCAACACGACTCGTACAGACTAAAATTCCCAAGAAAGTTCAGACTAAAAAACAGTGGGACAACTCTTCCTTTAAAACCTTAACATACGTGGAGGAGATCCAATGTCAAGGTTAAAAATTCTACAGTTACTTGCCCAATACCACATATGGCATTAAACCGCGGATCTTAAGATGTCCAAAGATAGCGTTAAACACAAAACAGGGACGGGGAGATTTTTCCATAAAATTTGCGATAACTTGCAACCAAACAACTCCCTGCATGCTTAAGATCACGGTTTAAAATCTGATGAGTGCTAAATGTTTTACCAAGACTACAAAGTATCACACACTTTATGCTTTGAATAAATGAGAAACAATTGATGCAAAATTATTTCAGAAATAAATTCCGTGCATGAATTTGGTCGGCACTCAGCGTCTTAGGACTACACTCCTCCATTTTCCCGACATACTATCGTCATTCGGATGCATCCAACATCTTAGAGCAACAACCCCACTAATTGGTTAACTTACAATTTTCCTCGAAACATAATCGGTCTGCCAAACTAATAGTTCTACTCCAACCAATAACTCTGACCCAAGATGGTCAACTTAATGCATTCATCGCACTTACCTATCGCTCCCAAGCGACATTGCTATAAACATCAACCTTTCCTTAGATCACTCGCTTAGAAACTTTCTCACTACCTCAACGGTAATCCTACCCAGGTAGTTCAAGCATACACATGTAGCATGTAGATTCACCATGACACTGGCCAGGTTCCATTATGAACATACCGTACACGATCATCCTTGCGACCCTCGACAAGTTTTCCGTTTCTAGCGACTCGATCAATCCTCAAAATATCTTATCTTAAGGCACCTAATATGCAACTTCACTTACAAATACTTATAAGAACTCTAGTTTGAGTCTAGGCATACAAAGATCAATACCTAATTCTATCAAACTTAAGCTATGATACCAACTTGTCACACCATCAAATCTGAAGATAGCAACTTATTAAAAATTTTCTAAATACATCAATAAATGAATCTTCTACATCCACAAATTTAGATTCAACTACAATACCCATATTCCATCTTATATATATAGACTATAAAGGACGGGTGCTACCAATACCCATGCAGAGTCACTATCTCCATATTGCAGAAGACTTCACCAAATACTTACTTTCGGATCTAGATAAGGCTCTACTCTTCACAGAAATGCTAGAACCAACTCCCAACCTTGAAACCTGATGCACATGCCGACAAATAAAAAGGGTTAGGCTTAACGCCTAGTGAGCTCAAGAGTTTTAGCATGAATGAATGTATCTTTAAAAGAAAGGAATTCAGTTTTAAAGCAAGATCCTTAGAAATATTATACTTCAAAATGGAAACGACACATTTTCCCATAATATGCACTTTTAAAGACAAGGCTCTCAACCACACATTTCTTGTAAAACGATGCAACCCATAACTCACCCAAAACAGGATCATAGTTCGATACTCAAATGTGCTAAAATGTAAATAATACTTCATACTCACGCGACCATAAAATGGAATGAAATCCGAATATTAAAACATGGACAATTAAATATCCAAAATACAGCGGGCCGACGACGGGGGATAACCGTACCCGTTGAGAGCGGAGGAACACAAAAGTATGTCACTCAAACAACGTTGATTGTACGACACTTCACGACACGCAAGCCCAAGTGTCCCTACGACCTCTTAACAAGTTTTACCCAAAGAGACAGCTGACCTTAGCGAACAACTCCGGAATTACCGCAAAAGGCTCGGCACACAGGGGATACAACGAAGGCATTGCCCCACATGGCGAAGGTCCCAACGCCCATCAGAGGACTCCCCATAGTCATAATAGCTCAACGGGACCTCAACCACTCTTAGTCAAGGTCAAAAACCATGAGTCCCGGAGTCCAACCCCGTACCACCCAATTGACCATCAAATAAGACTGACTCATGTGCCTATGGATCCAATGGAACACAGTCTGAGATTACATGACTATCCCTGAATGACTAAAGCACTCGAGTCTGTAATTATCAATAACATGCAATAAAATGCATGAAGATGTAAATCATAAATTGGACTTCACATCGATCCATTAAAACCGGACAAATGTCCCCAAGACTCATTTAAGCCAACGCCGAGCTAAAATGCTCAAAACCCTATTGACCAACAATTATCGGTCCCCCAAATAATGAAATATCTTTGTACAACGTTTACGAAGACACATACCTCAAAGACGAGATTAACCCAAAACTCAACGCATAATGGGACTAAAGGTTTTCCAAAGGGTTTGTGAATGCAAATACACCAAAATGCATATAACATAAAATAGACTTCATTTGTACAAAATCGTCAAAGATGTATAACTCATAAAATAGATTTTACTTGTACAAAAACACCAAGAATACGTAATTCATGCTATTTAGTTGTTGAAACATTCAAAACCCAATATAAGCATTTTTAAGAGGTTAACACACCAAAGTCTACCAAATATGAAAACTTATCAAAATACTTACACTTTGACAAATAACCAAGTAAAATATATTTTACTTCAAAAATACTCAAAACTTATCAACAGTTAACCATTTCATGTAAAATACTTTAAAATAAACATTTTGGCATGTACACCATTTTTACAAATCAACTTGAACACACCTCGCTAGATTTAGCCTAAATCTAGATTTCACCCAACGAGCTCTTTTTAAGTCCACTTAATTCTTCAAGCCGAAGACTTCCAAAACCTAGATCCATACAATCCAAACCATAAGTAACCATATCCAACCATGTAGAAACATTCCCCAAACAATATACCAAGAAATCCCAAATAAGGTCAAAACCCTAGTTTCTCCAAAACTACCAAATCCAAGATTTGAGAAACCAACCACTAGGGAAACACCAATGGAAAATGTATATCACTTATTCTAGGAAGCTTACCATTTAAGATGATGAGACTTTCCGAGAACACCCAATCCAACTCTTCAACCCGAGCTCCCAACCGTTGAACTTGATGAGGAAGATGAAGATGAAGGTTTTGCGGTTCATTGACCCAACTAGTTAGATGGTGAAGAATCATGTGATTTGAGGAGGAAAAACCCCCCAAAATAAGTTAGGGTTCGGTTTTGGGGTTTGGGAGAGAATAGGGAAGGAATTAGGAAGTGAGAATGAGGGAAATGGTTGAGAATCGCGACTCTAAAAGACCCTGGGGCCGACTGCGATTGTGCCTTGCGATTGTGCCAGGGCACTATCGCCAGGGCACTATCGCCCAAAACATACCGCGGGTACACCCCCGCTGGAGATTGTACCCGGTGATTGTGCCCAGGGCACTCCCGCCAGGGCACTATCGCCCAGAGTGTACCGAAACTCGTTTCATCCCATTTTCCACACGGACCACCCATGACGCGGTAAGGCTTAATTAGTAAGATATAGGGGATGAAATTCTACGATAAGAATCAAGAATTTCTCAAAGGGTTAACTTCACGGGTAGAGATTTACGAGTGTTACATACCGATTTTGGTTGATTTTGCCCATTTTACTGCTTATTTTCTTCAATATTTTGTGTGATTGTGAGCTTATTTCTCTACATGTCAAAGATTTGTTTTGCCATTTTAGAATCTTGGTGTGATTCATTTTGCTACGTTTTTATTTTCTCTACACATTCTACTGGTCCATTTATCAGCATAATTAATGGTGTTATGTTTTTATTTTTGCACATTTTAGAATTTGGGTGTGACTATTCTGCTGCTTAAATTATGTTGGTCTATTTTAAAACTTGAAGTATGATTTCTATGAATTATTAAGTTAAAACCGTGTTAGTGTATTAATTGTATCCAATATTTAATACGAAAAGTCAAGCATGTAAAGTCAACAATGTCTAAGTCAAGTTTTGTCAATGTTGATTAAGTGTGTATTAGTTTCTTATCAAGTATGTCTTTATGAAAAGCTTTGTGGTTTAAATACCTTTAACCTTTGTAATAGTTGTAAGGAACCTTCATTGTAATATCTGTGAGATCAATGACTAATATAATTTCTCTCTCTACACTCTCTCTCTAGTTCTTGATATTGTCATAATCTTGATGGAGATTGTGTGTTTGATTGCTTGATTTGATCTAGAATTCAATTTAAAAAAAAATTGTTAGCGTATTAATTGTATCCAAGATTTAATAAGAAAAGTCAAGCATGTAAAGTCAACAATGTCTAAGTCAAAGTTTGTAATGTCAAAGTCTTACTAAATGTTGTTTAGACTTGTGTGAGTTTATCTTGGGTATAAATAGGCTTAATCCTTTGTAAGTAAGGAGTACACATTGTAATATTCATATTGTGAGATATATGACTTGAATGCTTTCTCTCTCTACACTCTCTCTCTAGTTCTTGATATTGTCATAATCTTGATTGACATTATGTGTTTGATTGCTTGATTTGATTTGGAATACAATTTCAATTGGTATCAGAGCGAACAAGAAGAAGCAGATTCAGATCAAATTTGAAGATTTCTTGATTTTTTTTTTGTCGACTGAAAAGTTACTGTTTGATCTTAATTTTTCTTGTTTTTGCACAATTAAATCAAGAATTTGATTTGATTTTGTGTGTTTTATCAATAGGATCAAACTTCATTCAGATCACTTAGGCTAATTTCAATTTTAGATTGATCAATCTGATCAAAATGTTGTTTTCTTGAAAGTTAGAAGTCGAACATTGTAATACACATTAATCACTGTAATTTTCGATTGTTTTTGAAATTTCAGTGTTGTAATTGTGTTTTGTATTGTTTCGTGGACTAATTGTGAAAATTTCAAAATCAGAAATCAAGATTTACTTGATTTTTGATCGATCAGGTCAAGAACACGCAAAGAATCCCAAGAACACGCAAGATCTGCGAAACGCGCAAGGTTCATCGGAAGAACGCGCAAGTTGAAGAATCTTGATTTTGGTCAGAAACGCGCAAAGTGTTACTTGTGATTCTTGAAACGCGCAAATCAAAGGTTGCATGTTTACTCTTTGGTCTGCGAGTTTGTGCAAGTTTTCATCTGTGAGTTTATCTTGCGAGTTCTATAAAAAGCGCAAGTGGGCATCTGTGAGTTCTACAAACGCACACGTTTCGATCTGCGAGTTTATCAGTGAATAGTGTTTTGAGTGTTTAGGCGTTTGCGAGTTTCTTTGTGAACAACGATCTGCGAGTTTCAGCGTCTGCGAGTTTCAGAGTTTTCAATAGTGATCTGCGAGTTTTAGTACTTAGTCAATTTTTTTAGTTGTTTCAAACTTGATCAGTTTTGGATTTTACACACCGAGTGTAATCTGCACTTCTTGAACGATCATTCTTATCAAGAGAGTATATCTGTCAAGATGCCTACTACTGATGATAAGGGAAATAATGTACTATCAGCAAGAGATATGGCAGTCTTGTACATGCCTGAGATACCTGTTATGGAGGCTGAACTAGACAAACTGAGAATTCAGAATGCATCCTTTATCAAACAGATTCAGGAGTTTAAATCAAAATTGTCAAATTCTGATAAATCTTCTGGTTGTGTAAAATGCGCTAATCATGCAAAATCTGATTGTGCAGGTATCATCAATGCTAGAGAGAAAGAGATTACAGAGCAAGAGAAAGATATTAAAAGAAAAGATGATTTGATAAAGACTGTTGAGAGAGCAATCAAAGTCAAAGAGTCCATAATTACAAATCTTCAAAGCCAACTGAAGACGACTAAACAGAAATCATCAGAGTTGAAAGATGAATCAGTTAAGCTTCAACTCAAGTTTAAGGCTTTTGAAGACAAAATATCTGCGTTGGAGATACAGAATGCTGAACTGAAGAAAAGCATCCAAGCAGATAAAGAAAGATCAAATGTGAAGACATTTTCTACTCAACAGTCATCTGAATTTTCAAAGAAAACTCTCCCAAGAGAAAAAGTATTTAGAGCTGAGATGTTCAAAACTTTCTAAGCAAGTGTCAGAATTTGAAAAGATAGTAATGACTGAAAGAGACACTTTTGCGAAAGAAAGACAAGTTCTTGAAAACAAAATAACTGAACTTCCCAAACAGATTTCTACTCTACAAGACTTGCTTGAAAAGGAAAGACAGATTTTCAAAGAAAAGAAGTAGTCTTTTGAGCTAGAAAAGAAAATTGCTGAAAAGAGAAATATTGGGATTTTCAAAGATATTTCTGAGAAAAACAAGAACTTGGAAAAAGATTTTGAGCTTGAACGTTTAAATTTTGAATCTGAAATTGTTGGATCATAAATTGTATTCAAGATTAAAGTTAAAGTTAAGGGTTTAAATTGCAATTGTGTTAAAGTCAATTAGAGAGTTTGATTTGTAATAAGTTAATAGTTAGTTTATTTGTGGGCCTCAAGCTCATAAGCCCATTAGGCATTAGGCCTAAGTATAAATAGTTTTTATTTATTTGATTTTAGGGTTAACCTCTCATAATTACAATTATCATATTAGTGAGGTAGCCGTATTCTCTATAATCACATTCAAGGTATCAAGAACACACAAGGTTTTCACTGTTTAATCAAGGATCATGGTATGTTATTCTGATTAATCTCTTGATTTATATTGTGTTGTGTGTTAATCTATCAACTAGAATACTGGGTTTAACAAGTGGTATCAGAGCCTAAAGAATCAAGCTTTTTGGATTAAATTTGTGTTCATCGTGTTCATCAATAACTTACTGTGTGAAAAATTGATTTCATGATTTAATGAGTTTTTATGCATAAAATTGATATGATTAAATGCGTTTTATGCTATTGAATGTCATCTGAGTATTTAATTGCACTTTAAATCAGAAATCTATCATATTTTGAAAAAAAATTGGTTACTAGGTTCATGAACTTTCGACTACTATCTCATTCAAATTGCAGCTCATTAGTTGTTTTTAGGCGTTAATTTTGTTTGGGTTTTGGTCGATATATGATTATGGATACAAAAGTTCATTTTTTGCATTAAGATTGTGTGTTTGAAGTGTTTTCTGGGTTCATAATCGTGTTCTGGGTCGAACTAAGAACACCGGTCGTTATTCATCAAAGTCCGGTCCCGGTCGCAAAACACTATACCGGTCGATACCGGTCACTACAGTTCGGTCACTGACACCGGTCCACACCGCTCGACGTAGGATACCGGTCAATACACAAGTCCGGTCGCAAGAGATACCAGTGAAGCAACTTACCGTTTGACCAAGACCCCGGTCGAGCAAGGCAAGGACCCGATCGGACCCGGTCGAGCAAGGCAAGGACCCGGTCGGATCCGATCGAGCAAGGAACCGGTCGAGCAAGGATCCGGTCGAGCAAGGATCCGGATGAGCAAGGATCCGGTCGATCAAGGATCCGGTCGAGGAAGGCAAGGACCCGGTCGCTTATTCGCGAAATCCTCAGGTTTGCGCCATCCGTTCATCACGCAAACATCACTTTTGCGCCACCTCTTACTCGCACAAAACCCATCTCTCGCGACCCACATCTCGCGCATTCCTCAGATTATCGCTAGCTTCAGATAGCGCAAAACTTAGTTTTCACGCCAACTTCCCTTGGCGCAAACTAGACTTTTACGCCAGACTCTCCCAACGCAAATTTTTTTTGCGCCAGGTTTGCTTATTTTCACTTTTTCAGTATTATTTATTTGATTTTATCTAATAGGTGTTTTGTGTTTTATACTGTTTGTGAATTCTGCATTTGATTATTTTTGGAAATTTATTTTTCTGGAAATTTTTTAGTGTAGTTTTTCCAATTCTTGATTCTAAAGATCTCATCTAGTTGATTCTCTTGGTACAGATAAGTTTGCTTTCTAACCATACAGCTAAAGATGTCTGAAGGTTATAGCTATGATTTTGACAAGATGACTCTTTCTGAAGCAAAAGCAAATGTTAAACGTCTTGCTGGACAGTTGTCAAGATATTCAAGCATGGACGTTGATTGTGAAAAAGAGAATAAAAAGCTCAAATCCGAGATATTACCTCTTAAAGCTGAGAACAAGGATTTAAAGATTCAGAACTCATCTCTTCTTACTCAGATCAATGTTTTAAAAGAAAATTCAAATGATTCAAAGAAAGATTTCATCTGTTAATGTTTTAAAAGAAAATTCAAATGATTCAAAGAAAGATTTCATGTGTTCAGTATGCATTACTGATTCTAAAATTGATTTTGCAGGAATAATTGAGTCTAAAGAAAAAGAGATCTTACATCTTCAAGCAAAACTAAAAAGATCTGAAAGTCTTAATTCTAGCTCAAGCTGGTCAAAGAAGTAATCAATGCAAAAAGAGCTTGATGAGCTTAGAAGAAGAGTAAACGTTGCTAGTGAGACTTCTGAAGGGCTTAAAAAGACAAACTCTCGAATTTTTGCTGAAAGGGATTCTTTGAAAGATAAAGTTTTCAGTCTTGAGGTTGAGATTAATATGCTGAAAGAAAAGGCAACCCAAGACAGAAACAACACAAAAGCCCAAGATGAGATGATGAAGATTGAGAAAGAAAGAAAAGAATTTGCTAAGAAATTCTCTGATTTCTCAAGAAAAGCCTTTGAAGAGAAGAAATCATTAGAACTTAAATGTGTTAAGCTTTCTCAACAAGTTTTAGACTTTGAGAAAGTTATCATTCTGGAAAGAGACAAGGTTGAGAATGAGAAGAAGAAAGTTGAGCAGAAGGATGAAAATAAAGACTTTTCTAAAGAAAAGAAATATCTAGAGACTGAGATATCCAAGCTGACAAGAAAGTTATCTGAATTGTCAACAAACATCTTGAAGGAGAATAATTCAAAATCTGAGTTGCATAAGAAGTTTGATCTGATTGCAAAGGAAAGAAACAGTTTTTCGTAAAAGATAAAGGAACTTGAAGAGATCGTATTCAAAGTGAAGCTGACTGAGCACAAGACGCCAGACTCAATAGCTCAATCACCGAGAGATGATATGACTGCATTCGAATGCTCATTCAATTCAGCAGCAAGTTCAAGTTTTACTAATGTTTCTAATAATCCTTTGTTTGATGTATTTGACGATCATACTTCTGAACATAAAGATCAGATTCGTCCTTCTAATCTTTTCTATGACAAAGATGTTGATGGTTCAGGTAACTTCAAGAAGAACAAGTCTCAGAAGAAAAGATTCTGGAAAAGGGAAGATGTTAGGTCTATTTTAAATAGTAATCAATGCATTTATTATATGTGGTCTAAACTGTGTTTAGTGAGCTTATCTTATATGTTTAGACCTTGGGGTATTTAAGTCCCCTTGGTGTCTTTGTTTTGTAACTTTGGAACTCATATTGAATATCAGGTTACTTTTGGAGCTCTTACTTTCTCTCTCTAAGATTTAGAGATTTTGGGATTATCAATTGGTATCAGAGCTATTCTGAATCTGAGAGGATTGAGAGAAACTGTTTTCGTTTCTGAATTTGTGGATTAAAGCAGAAAATTTGATCGATTTTCTTGAATTTTTCAAGAAAATCTCGTTTTTTGCTTTTTCATCAAATTCGGACTGTTTTCTGGTCGAATTTTATTGCAAATCATTTCGTTGGATTCGTTTTTGATAAAGGAACATTGTTGATTTACATCATTTTGCAAGAAAAACGGTTTTTGATCTTCAAATTTATAATTTTTCAAGATTCTGAAAACTGATTTTTTACGTACTGTGCTATTGTCGATTTCTTGATTTTGTGGTTTTTAATCGAAATGTTCGATTGAAAAGGGTTAAAAAGTTGTTTTCGAACTTGTTTGTGTAAGAAAATTGCATCAAATTCAGTTCTGTAATCGATTATTGGAAGATTTATGTGTTTCTTCATCGTTTTGCGCCAGATCTATAGTTTGCGCGAGTTCATATAAGTTTGCGTGAGTTCATCTTAATTTGCGCTAGTTTCTTGTTGATCTAATCTTTGCGCCAGTGTATTTCAGGTTTTCGTCTCGAGAAATTCAGTTTTTCGCATTGGGTTATTCACGTAAAGTGCAATTTGCGTCATCCCTGTATCACGCAAAAATCAGGTTGCGTTTCCTTTAGCTCACGCAAAGTAAACTTTGCGTATTCTTCAGCTCACGAAAAGTTCTGTCCGATTGCATCTTTACCTCGCGCAACATACGCAAAGTACAGTTTGCGTCTCTTTCTGTTCGCAAGAATCACAGTTTGCGCCTTCATCAGCTCACGCAAAGATAGTTTGCGTCTTCCATAGCTCACGCAAAGTGTCGTTTGCGTTATCCTCATCTCACGCAAATCAGTGTTTGCGTCATTGGCTTCTCACGCAAACCTTTAGTTTGCGCCAGTCTTCCAGTGTTCAGACTTAGCATTTTTCTGACTTTCTGCTTCTGTCAAGATGTCTCTACAAGCAAAGATTTACAAGAACGACATAATGATGTCTTTGGGATCTGATACTCGCCCTCCAGTTCTTATAAATGAGAATGAATTTCAGCAATTGCAGGACAGATTTATTAACTTCATAGAGAGACAACCAAATGGTGACAATATGATGAAGTCTCTAACTGAAGGTCCTATGGAGAGGCTCATGAAAGAAATACCAGCTACTGCAACTACTCTGGCTACAAGAGTTGAAAAGTCTATAAGAGAGTATGATGCTGACGAGCTTTTGCGATATCAAGCTGATAGTCAAGCAAAGTCTAATTTGATTCTTGCTCTGCCTAATTCAATCTACAACATAATTGACTGTTTCAAGCAGAATCTGATGCTCATGTAGACTCAACTAGAAAAGATAATGCTTGGATCAGTTGTGGCTACTCAACTTCGTCAGACTCGATACATGAATAATTTTGAGGAGTTCAAAGCAAAAGATGGAGAGAGTCTAAAAAGCGTGTTTGATAGATTTTGGGCAGTAATAAATGATCTGTACAAGATAAAGGTGACAAGGACTGAACTGGAAGCAAATCTGAAGTTTCTGAATGCTCTTCAAAAAGAGTGGAGCAAATCATGTCTTAGAATGAGGAATGATGTTCGGATATCTACAATGCCAATTCAGGAACTTTATGAGATCTTGATGACTGATGAGAACATAGTTCATTAAAAGAAAGCTAAGATGGATAAGAAGAATAAGCCAAAGACTGTTGATCTGATTGCTCTTCTAGCAAGTCAGCTGGCTGAACAAGCTTTATCTGAGAGTGCATATGATGGTTCAACTGAAGATGATGGCGAGGCTCTAGAAAAAGCCATGATCCTTCTCTCTCAACATTATCAGAAAAAGTTCCATAACGGATCCGGATCAAACAACCTTCGTTTCACTTCCGGTTCAAAGAAAGTGGAACCCGGTCCACCCTCAAAGCCATATGTTCCAAAATATGATCCTGCTAAAGTTGTCGAACCGAAAAAGGAAGAGAAGAAGATTATGAACTTCTTCAATTATGGGAAACCCGGGCACATTGCAAAAGAGTGTCGAGTGAAGGTTGTCAAAGATTCTGCTTTCTACAGGAAGAAATTGGAACTGGCAGAAAAGAGAGAGAATGGCACAATTCTACTTGCTGAGGAGGAATATTGGCTTGAACATTCAGATAATGAAGCCGAGAAAGAGGAAATGGGTGCAATGTGTTTTATTGGGGATGACAAAAGTGATGATGAAGAAGAGGATACTTCAACTGATGAATCTGAGGTAATATCGTCTCAAATGAACGTTATTATCAATGCTTTACATGATTTACGTTCAAAGTTCACATCTGAAAAGCATGATAATCAAGAAAAGTCTGTTTTGATTGAAAAACTGTGAATTTCTCTGAAAGTTGAAAAGATTATTTTAACTGATACAAAAGAGAAGTTTTAAAAGAAATTGGATGAGTTAGAAAATTCAAATCAGACTTATCGTGATTCTTTGACTGAATTGACTACTTCAAATCAAAATCTTTCTGATAAAATAATTGTTTTAGAAGGAAAATTATATAAAAGAGAACAAACTGAGCAAACAATTTATATGAATAAACCAAGGAGTGAAGAGGCAATAAAAGAAAGATGGGGACTTGGTTTTGAAAATCCATATTGTTTAAACAATGTTATCACAAAAACCCCCACTTTGTATAATTCTGATTATCTAAGTCTTGCACATTATGCTTCTCAATTTAAAATTGAGTGGATGAATGCAAAGCAAGAATTAGAAATTGAAAATCAGAAAAAAATGAACAACAAGAAAATGGAAATGCCATTTGTTTATACGAGTGAAAATGCTAAGTATTTTCTTGAGCAATCAAAGAAGTACAGAAAATCCAAAAATGTTTTAAATGTCAATTCGTCCAATAAATCTTCATTATCAACTGATTTTATTGATATATATGCCAATAACACTAATAAGGAAAATGTATCTCCGATTTCTTTTGATTCTAGGAGATATATTCCCCCATTAGTTTTAGAAAGTAAAATAGTTGATCTTGAAGATAAATTGGAAGAACAAAGTCTTCAAAGTGATTTAGAAAATAGTTTATTTCTTTTTATAATAAATTCAAGTTTTGAAGAAAAAATTACTTCTGGATTTTGTGTCGATTCCAAGGAAAATACTCAAAATGTTAAGAACAGTGAGCATTTGCACCAACCATTGGTAGCGCAAAATGACAACTTGCGCCAGACGTTGGTCGCACAAACTTCATCTTGCGCCACCAAGGGATCGCGCAAACCGTCTCCAGATTTGTGTTTTTCTAAAAGTTCTCACTCCAAGGCAAGTTCAAATGTGTTGAATTCTCAGTCTGATTTCTTAGATAAAATTTCTTCTTCTAATTCAATTGTTGATGATTTTTTATGCTAAATGATCAGTATTATAAACCAAAGCGTAAAAGAAGAAGATCAAAGAAGTCAAGGAAACAAGATAATGTCTTGTCTGAAAATTCTAATTCTTCTGATTTTTCTGTTTCAGATCGGACTGTGAAGAGGTCAACTAAGTTGATATGGAGGGTTAAGCAGAAATCAATAGAATCTGAACTGTTAGAGGATTCATGTGTAGAGAATCTTTGTCATAATGATACATTTGCCTTTTGTAATAAAAATACAAAATATTCAATTCAGCAAATGATTCACATTGCAAAGAATGTCTCATATTCTTTATCTAGTTCTGATTCTGATGATTATGTTTCTTCCTCTATTGATGATTGCATTCATAAGTTTTCTAAAAATAAATGTTCGAAAAATAAAAGACACAAATCTAACAAGAAGGGACCCATAAGCATATGTGTACCTAAATCTGTGTAGTTTCTGTATGTGCAGCTTAGTCATTTATGGTATCTGGATTCGGGGTGTTCCAAACACATGACGGACAACAAATCTCTACTTTCAAATTTTAAAGAAAAATGTTGCGGTCGTGTTAAGTTTGGAAACTGCGAGACTACTCTCATTCTAGGTTATGGTGATCTTGTTCAAGGTAATATAATTGTCAAGAGAGTCAGCTACGTCGAAGGACTTAGTCACAACTTATTCAGCATTGGGCAATTTTGTGATAAAGATCTTGAAGTCAGCTTCAAATCTAAACGCGTTGCTGTGAAGAATGATAGTGGCAGGGATTTACTGGTTGGAAAAAGAAGATCCAATTTATATACCATTGATCTTTCAAAGGTTAAAATCCCATCAGATATCTGCTTGATTTCTAAAGCCTTTGTTCATGAAAGTTGGATATGGCACCGACGACTAGCTCATCTCAATTTTAAATACATGGATCGCCTTGTCAAGACTGATTCAGTGAGAGGTCTCCCAACACTCCGTTTTCAGAAAGACCACCTCTGTCAAGATTGTGAGAAAGGAAAGATGAAGAAAGCTCCTCATAAGCCAAAGCATGAACCCTGCACTTCGGACATTCTTGATTTACTTCATGTTGATTTATGCGGACCGATGAAGACAAAGAGTATCGTAAAGAAAAGATATGTCTTGGTGGTTGTTGATGATTACTCACGGTATACATGGGTTAAGTTTCTCAAGTCTAAAGATGAAACTCCTGACATTCTCATCAACCTCATCAAAACAATTCAGACCAACAAGCAAAAAGCAGTCAAGGTTGTTAGATCAGACAATGGTACTGAATTCAAGAACAACACTCTTCAAGCCTTCTACGAAGACCACGGTATTCAATAACAGTTTTCTGCTGCTCGAACACCGCAACAGAATGGGGTTGTTGAACGAAGAAACAGAACGCTTGTCGAGGCTGCCAGATCGATGCTTGCTTATTCTGGTCTTCCTTTGTCTCATTGGGCTGAAGCCGTCTCAACTGCTTGTCATACTCAGAACAGATCAATTCTGCATCGCCGATTCAACAAAACACCATATGAGCTTATGAACGGTATCAAACCGAATGTCAAATATTTCAAGTCATTTGGGTGTAAATGTTATGTTCTGAATGACAGAGAAAATCTCAACAAGTTTAGTCCAAAGGCAGATGAGGGTATTTTTCTTGGGTATTCTTCTACTTCTGCAGCTTACAGAGTCTTTCTTACTTCTGCAAGAAAAGTGATAGAGAGTGTCAATGTCAAATTTGACGAAGCTGCATATTTGGTTTCTGGTCAATCAGACTCAGAACCCACACTTACAGGGAATTTAGCTTCTGAACAAGTCAGTCAAAACCTGCAATACAACCGTCAAATCAGGATCCTTCTTCTTCCCTGCTTAATCTTTCTGATCTTGATTTTCTTTTTGAGAATTTTTATGATGATGTACCTAAATCTAATTCTGAAAATGCTTCTTCTGTGAATCAGGAAACTGTGAACGCATCTAATCCTAATTCCGCTGCATCTATCTCTGACATTGATGTTGTTCAAGTTATTTCTGAACTCTCTCAAGATCTATCAGAATATGAGCATGTGAATACTGAATCTGTACAAGAAGCATCTGTTCAAGAAACATTTATACAAGCAGAACCAGTTCAAGAAGCAGAACAAGATGCAGATATTCTACCAAACACATAGATATGAGGTACCATTTCATAAAGCATCATGTGGAAGAAGGTACTATTGAATTATATTTTGTTCCGACTGAATATCAACTTTCCGATATCTTTACAAAAGCTTTAGATGAAAAACGTTTTAATTTTCTGCTTTCCAAACTCGGCATGTTGAATTTAAAAGTTTAAATATTTACAAATTTTATTCTATAAAGTAAAAACTTTACAGGTTTTCTTTCTTTTGAATAAAATGTGTGTCTATGATAAATTTTCAAGTTTCTTTGTTATATTAAAGTTTTTGTATGGTCAAATTTCAAGTCAGAATTATGGTTTACAATGCTTAGAAAACCTAAAAAGTCAGAATTATGGATCGTAATGAAAATATGGGCTAAACATTTAGATGTAGAACTGAGTGATTGAGATGAATAATTCTCTATATAAAATACAGATATCTCTAAGTTTAAAAGTTTGTACCTGTGACCTTTCTGGATTGGGAAAGTAAGTTCCGTGGGATGCTTGTCATCTGGTCCCCTAAGGTCAATTGGTCTGGGAGTGATCGAACTCAAATCCTTCTATAGAACCAGATCGAAAGTCATTTTCTACTGGTATGAATGGGTTTAGGATGTGTCGATGTAGCCTTTCTGATCCGGGAAAGTAAGTTCCAAGGGGTGCTTGACACCTAGTCCCCTAAGGCCAACTGGTCTGGGAGTGGCTGACCCAAATCCTGCAATAGGGTTAGATAGAAAGTTACGTTTACGGCATGTTCTTTACTTATCGAACTTTTTGATTAAAAAGATGCCAAAGTGCACAAGCTTAAAAGATGTCAAAGAGCACACTCATGTGAAGATGCCAATGTGCACAATGCTAAAAGATGCCAATGAGCACACATCTCTTAATATTTGGTGATATGTTTGAGTTGCGATAAACCTGTAAATTTGTGAAAGTCTTAATTCTTGATGGCTTAGTGTGAATACATGCAAAGTTCTCTATTGTATTTTCATAATTGCATTTTCTTGAAGCTAATCAAAGTTCGCATGCGAGCACACTGAATAGATTGCTGAAAGTTTTGAAACTGAACATGTCTTAACTTGATATGCAATGAAACTTGTATCTGTATCCAACAACACACACTTGATTTCAACTGATTGATAAATCTGTGATATTTTACTGAGTAGAATTTTATTTGTTTAGTGTTTAAAATTTTATATGTTCAGTTGTTTCAAAATTTATATTCACTATATTTTTCTTTCTATACTGATGTCTTTATATTTGAGTATCCATGTTTTTGTAAATTGGTATGTGCATTTTTCGAGGGGGAGAGAACATCTGAATGAAATGTGACAATCTTCTATTTTTGAGGGGGAGTAAATAAAGTGGTCAGATACATAGCCGATAAGATACTTCACGTGTTGTTCAGAAATTAATCAGGTAAGTATTTCTGATTTTTCTATACAAATGATATACTGATTTGTTAAATTTCGTGCATTTGTATAGGGGGAGTAAAGAAGCTTGACAGGTAAAATTTCAATTTTATGTTGTTTTATTTTTTTTAGAGTGTTATTTTTTTTAGAATGTTATTTCTTTTAGAGTTATTTTTTTTAGTATAAATAGTACTTGTATTGTTCTTTCTTCCTTTTCTCGCTCCCTTCTTCATTTTTGAACTGACCTTTCCTCTTCTTTTTCCCTCTCTCTCTCTCTGTGCGAGTTTTATTTTTTTTTCCAGTTTGTGTTCATTGAATTAGGTATGTTTTCTATTTTCTAATGTATTTGTTTAGTGATTATGTTTAGTATAAGCATTGTTCTTGTTTGATTTTGATTCCATTTCTGATTTCTTTCTGGGCGATTTGTTTTTACTGTTCCTCATCTCCTTCATCAGATCGATTGCTTCTCTGTTAAAATCAAGTATTGGGTTTGCTTTAGATATCATTTTCGATCATCAGGTATGTGTCCTTAACCTTTTATTTCTTGATTTGGTGTTTCGTTTTTGGGTTTATTCAAAGTCGCGACTGTTCATCTTTGGATTTCAAATATTTTCCAAATTTTGGGTTGAATACTGATTTTAATCAGTATTTCTTTGGTTGATATATGCGTTTAATTGTTCATATCTGCTTTTCGAATCTCATATTTTATGTTTAAATCATTTTCTTTGGATTTTCGAAAAACAACAGATGAACTCGTGTATTCTTCGTTGTTTTCTAGGGTTTTGCGTATGTTGTTGTTTGCGCAAGTTCAACTTTGCGCTACCCATAGATCACACAACTTTAAGTTTGCGTTACCAATTGGTCACGCAAAGTTCAGTTTGCGTTACCCATGGGTCACGCAAAGTCAAGTTTGCGTTACTAGTTGGTCACGCAAAGTTATCTTGCATTACCTTCTATCACGCAAACCTTGTGTTTCTTGTCTCAGGTGTAGTTTGCGCAACACGTTGGTCGTGCAAAGTTTACTTTGCATTACCTGTTGGTCACGCAAAGTTACCTTTGCGTTACCTTTGTGTCACGCAAACCTGTGTTTTCTCTTAAATGAAAATTTTACCATGTTAAGTTTACGTCACAAGTACATAACGCAAACTTTGCTTTGCGCTACTCGTATGTCACGGAAACTTTCCTTTGCGCCTCAAGTTCATCGCGCAAACCTCAGTTTGCGTCTCTCACTTGTCACGCAAACCAGACTTAGAAAAAATTTTCATTTTTGTGTTTCCTTTTCAAATCTAATTTTTCTTCATTTCTGTTTTACAGGTATTTCTATGGCTTCTCAAACCAACACTGATCCAGTAATCCAAGATGAGAATGTTATTCTCGATGACCCTTCTGATCGTGCTTCTCATGAGACGCCTATGCCGTCTGTCCCTTCTGTTGGGGCAAATCTTTCTTCTTCACGCCGATCACCGAATCAAGCTGAACAATTACTTCGTAGATTTTGACAGAATCAAAATTCATCCAGTAATCCAAGCTATTCTCAAAGGTCATCCTCTAGCTCTAGCTCTTGTCTCCTGCGCTGATGTTCCTAAAGTCTATCTTCAGCAGGCATGGCATTCGATTACAAAGAATGAGATCGCTCGTCCTCACAGATTTGACTTGCAAATCGATCTGTTCGATTCATTTTTATCCTACAAGCGCCTAAGAATTATTCTGGAGCTTCCTGAGCCTAATTCCAGACCTGGTCGTACATCTTACGATAGCTTTCCTTCGTAAGTGGATATCTTAGAGGGTATCTGAAATCTTGGATATCTTGGTGCTTTCAACAGAGTAAGTGACTTTGAAAAGTCCAATCTACCTCCAGTATGGTATACTCTATTCTCCGTCCTCAACAGATGCCTCACGTCAAAACATTCTGGCACAGATAATGCGAGTCTACATTAACTTCGGTTGTTCCATGCAGTCGTATATGACTTGCATGTCGACTATACGTATATCTTCTGGACCGAACTTTTGGAGAGAGTGCAAGACAAACTGACGCATAAGAAGCGCAAGTTTATTCCGTTTATCCGATATATGAAGTTGATTGTTCGCAGTATGCTTAGAAGTAATTCCGCTATACCTCCTCGATTGTCTTGGTCTCAAGTTCCGGATACTGAGATGACATACATTCAGAAACCGAAGCAGTCTTTCAACTACTCGATGACAATTCCTTATGCTCTTATAGCAAATTATGCTGATATGACTGATGACAGTGTTGTTCAATATTGCATGGAAAATGAGTTTTTGGAAGCTGACCAAGATGAACCGACTCATGATGAACAAGCAAAATCTTTTCATGAAGAACAAGAGATTGAAGTAGTTGTTGCAGATAAACAAATAGGTGATGTTCTTGAAGCTATCGACATTGAACTTGATATTCCTCATGATGATGATGCTACTGCTGATGATGCTAATGATGGAGATGAAGATGGAGATCATGATGATGGAAAATATGGTGATCAGCCTGATATTCTTTTTTATGAAAGGAAATCCAGGGAACTAGAAGTAGATGTTCAAAAAGATGTTATGTCTGATGAAGCGTCTGTACCGATTAATCCTGCAGTTGTTGATCTTCAAGTTGATGAGCTTGATATAGCATTTGCTAATGCTACGACTCATCTTCGAGATCAAGGTACAACATTTTCTCATTCTTCGCCTGAGCTAATTTCTTGCGTCGAGACTTCTTCAATTGAAATATGTGATACGACGGAGAAATTCACAACTTTGAATGAGGTTATTCGTCAACTGACTGATCGTATGGATGCTGAGAAAGAGGAACAAGTGCAAAATCTAAAGGCTCTTTTCAAAGGTAAGATGCCAGAGATTGATGCTACATCGATTCCACAAGATATTCCATTCAGACGACCGACTGGGGTAGTTATCCGTGATCCTTCAAATGTGTCTACCACTGCTCCAGCGATTGTTTCTATTCCGCTTCCTCCACCATTTACAAAATCTGTTGTCGTATCAACTTCAGTTCCTCCTGTTTCTACTTCACGCTCTTCTGTTCAAGATTTTCCAATTACAGAATTGACTGATCTGCTATATGCTCGTCTTCTTTCTTTGTCGCCGCCAGAACAGCAGAATCAAGATTTGATCTCTTTGTTACGGACTTTTCAACTGAACCCGCCTCCGACTCCGACTCCAGCTTCTTCTTCTGCATCTGACAGGGTTTCTACACTATACGAGGAATTCACTTCTTTCCGTACTGAAGCTCGGACGAATTTTTCGGAGATCAAGAAAGGCCTATCTCTAATGACTCAAGCTCTAACCGCTCTCTCTGACCGATTTGATCGTCATGAACTGGACTGCAGAACTGAAGAAGGTCCGTCTCTTAAACGAAGACATGAATAGGATGATCCAGATCATCAAGGTCATGGGGGAGATGACTAAGAGACAGAGGGTGGAGGATTCGTTAGTTAGAGAAGATCAAACGCAAGAAGAGGCAGATGACAAAGATAAGAGTGCTGACAACGTTCAAGACTGCAATATTGAAGATCTTGTGAACATTATGATAGAAAATGTAGATTTGTCTGCGATGTCTAATACTTTGAACTTTTCTGAGCAGAATATTGAGAACAATATGCAGATTGTTGTTTATGTTCATCCTGATACTGCATCAAGGGCACATGAGCTAGATGATTCTGAAGCAGCTAATGATATGAGATCCTTCTTCACAAACTTCATAGAGATTAACTCAGATGATGACGATGACATCAGATATGAGAAGCTTTGCAAAGTAAAGGAAGAAGAATATGAGGATATCATTGTATTGTCTGATACTGAAGATAATTCTGTTTTTTTGGACGCTAAGGATGAAGAAATTGCAGACTTCCTGTACAGAGATCTTCCTTCTCATGATGAGATTCCTGAAGCAACTCAAGGTCCTGTAACTGTTCCTGCTATTTCTACTCCTGTTGAAGGTACAACTTCGACTACCACTGGTCCTTCAAGAACATTTGAAGTTGGTCAGTCGTCCAGAGCACAAGATGATGTTCCTCCTTCTGAACCTGTGATTCCACCGACTAACCTAGAAGAAGGACCAGCTTTGTCTAGACAGCAGAGACTAAGAAGTTTGCAACAACGGCATATGGCTTCAAGGATAAGATCTGCTTTTCTAGAAGACTCTCAAAGCAATATTTTTGTTTCTAGAAGAAGACAGATTAACATTCATGCAATTCTTGGGGTTGAAAAGGAGTCTGTTGATTATCAGTATGAATATTTAATGTTCATCAAGTGCCAGCGCCGTGGAAAGAATCTCGTTTCTTCTCCACATCTGATTGTCCGAGTTATCAGCGTCACGATAAATAAGTTTGTCAATATCTGGTATCCGGATTTTAAAGTGGAAAGAAGAGATTTCAAGCTATACACTTTCTCGGAGGCAGATTTTAATGATCTATCTATTGATGACATTGAATTTCTGTATAATCATTTCAGGGATCTCTATCATAGAACACAAGATATCTCTCAATCATTGTTTGTGATCAAAAGGTTTATTCGGTGCCAAATCAGATTCTATAGAGTGTTTGATTTTCAAATGGCTACTGAAAGCTTTCAGCCGATGGTTAATCTTCTAAGGCCCAATCGTAGCTTGCAGAACTTAGATTCTTATCCTCTATTTACCATTATTCAAGATCCATTCAGAGTTATCTACAGGAATGGTTCAAGTCAAAACTGCTTCCTCAGATTTGAAGAGATAAGTCATTACTCTGATGGAACCTTGAAGGTGGTCAAGCTACAGTTGGAGCAACGTTTAAAAGCTGCTGAAAGAAGGTTTTTGGAGACAAGAAGAAATACATTCCAGCTTGAGAATGATGAAATTCGACTTCTCAAGAAGACATTGAATTTTATTGGTGAGAAGTTGATTTTCCGCTCAACTCTAAGACGCCTAGAAGTGTTGCTTGGACTGAATACACTTCGTCAAAGAGAAGAGCGTCATTGATTACTAAGGGGGAGATTGTTAGGTCTATTTTTAATAGTAATCAATGTATTTATTATATGTGGTCTAAACTGTGTTTAGTGAGCTTATCTGTTATGTTTAGACCTTGGGGTATTTAAGTCCCCTTGGTGTCTTTGTTTTGTAACTTTGGAACTCATATTGAATATCAGATTACTTTTGGGGCTCTTACTTTCTCTCTCTAAGATTTAGAGATTTTGGGATTATCAGAAGATGATGAGAAATACAGAGGAAATTGGATCTGGAGAGTTAAAGGATCTTCAGAGGAAAAGAAGAAAGAAGAATCATTTGTGCATACATCAAATGCTAAATGGAACTATGCTTCAAAAGGTAGAACTTTTGGCAAACCTGATCTACACTATTAATCAATTGATTAGGTTAGCACAAAAGAAAATTAGTTGTTCATACTGTGGCTCAAATGATTTTGTAAGAAAAGATTATGTGAATAACTGGTATAGTTCTTACTTTATATCTCCCACTAGAACTGCAACTAACCAATTAGGACCCAAATACCAGTGGGTACCAAAAGCTAAATCTGTGTTGCAGGCACCCAAGGTTTAAGGGGGAGAAAGAACGATGACTTCTGATTACTACAGATCAGGACTCGATATTCAATGAGAAGAATGTTGACTTCTAGACAATACAGTCTAGGACTCGGACTTCAATGTCAAAGAGAACTCTGTTTACTTTAATCCTAGTAATTCAGAACTCTATTTCATGATTAAGGATTATGTACATATTAAGGGGGAGCTTACATGCAATATATTTCTATTGATATATTTTTCTGATTTAACTGACTTTTTACAGGTATCAAGGGGAAGGATATCTGAGTTTTGTCAAAGATACTTCAAATGAAAATATTCATTTCAGGGGGAGTTAAGTATTCTGATTTACAGGTATATATTTCTAATCCTTAGACTCTATCACTTATTGAAAGAAGAACAATTTTCACTAGTGAAAAATGGTTTCTTAAATGTTCAAACCACTTTCTATTCTTCAAAGATTTTTCATGAATTCTGAAGTGTGATTTTAAATGATTTTTGGGAGCTTAATTGTCAAAGAGCTTAAATGCCAACCTTTTTTAGTTTGAGGGGGAGAATTGCATTGTCAAACATCTTATGTTTTGACTTCTCCAAATTTTTATTCTTCATATTTGTATTCTTTTGTGTTTTCATGTACAAAAGTCTGTTGAACAACACGTTCTTTTAGGAAAATACAAGGGATTCAGTGTGTGAGCGTAACAGAACTTCCATGGATTCACGATAACCAGTGTTTCCTACCCAGGAAGTATTCCCTGAGTGATTGAGGGGAGAGGGGTTAAAAGATTGAGTGTTGGTGTGTGAAGAGGTAAAATGGAAAAGAGAGATTGGTTAGAAGTGAGATTTAGAAGATTAAAAGAAAGAGGGTGAGAGAACAGAGTAAAAGAATATTAAACTCTGCACCAAACTTCTTTCTGAGCCGGGCAGACACATTATCTGATTGGTTCACATTCTTTGGTGACCATCATTGAAAAAAGGAACCTAGCCCATGCCATCTCTTGCATACAACCCCACCAGCTACTCATTCTTTTCTCAAAAAGAGAATGTTTCACATTTTCTGGGGACGCAGCACATATGCTATTGGTTCTTCACTTGGAAGATACTAATATTGAAAAAGAAGGAAAGTTGCCCCACCTTCGACCCTTTCTCATGCACATTGAGTCTTTGTATAATTTGTTGTTGTCTCAACAAGTTTACATACTTTGAGCCTATATTGAAAAGCAATCATCTATGCTTATTTTTTTAATACACATGCACAAGCACACAGAAATTCGTTTTCTATCAGAACGTTCATAGATAACCATGTGTTATTCGATGATTGAATGGAAGTCCTGGAAAGCCAACATCAAACCAGCTCCTTATATAGTAACTTTGTGTTACTCAGTGACTTTGTGTCGCTGACAGGCATTCTAACTGAGTCATTTGTTGATTCAGGGTTACCACATTTACTTTATTTGAATCTGAAAAGATTGAAATAATCACTTTTTCCATTTGGAGAGACTGCTCTTATTTCCACACAGGGATCTATACATGAAGACAGTGCTTAATTGATGACTATACAAAAAGAGGAAGATTGTTTTGCTATGTTTTGATGATGATGATGATTCTCACCACTCATCAAAAAAGGGGGAGAATATACAAAGGGGGAGAATAATCAACAAGGGAGAATACAAGAACTTTTGTTGAAGTCTTGAAGTAAAGATGAAGACTGTATCTGAAGTTTTCAAGAGAAGTAAAGACCCGAAGACTATTGCAAAAAAATTTAATCTTGAATCCAAAGGGGGAGATTGGTGGATCATAAATTGTATTCAAGATTAAAGTTAAAGTTAAGGGTTTAAATTGCAATTTTGTTAAAGTTAATTAGAGGGTTTGATTTATAATAAGTTAATAGTTAGTTTATTTATGGGCCTCAAGCCCATTAGGCATTAGGCCTAAGTATAAATAGTTTTTATTTATTTGGTTTTAGGGTTAACCTCTCATAATTACAATTATCATATTAGTGAGGTAGCCGTATTCTCTGTAATCACATTCAAGGTATCAAGAACACACAAGGTTTTCACTGTTTAATCAAGGATCGTGGTATGTTATTCTGATTCATTACTCTCTTGATTTATATTGTGTTGTGTGTTAATCTATCAACTATAATATTGGGTTTAACAGAAATATCAAAGCTCACATCCAAAATAACTGTTCTATCATCAGCTGTTCAAAAAGAACAGAAGGCCAGATCTGATTTGAAACAAATGTTTGACACACTTACTTCTGAAAGAAACATTTTATCTGAAAAGATAAAAGACTAAGAAGCTGAAAACGTTGTTTGTCAGAAAAGATTACAGCTGATGTGATTGATCAATCACATGTTGATAATTCAACAGAATCAGTCTGTTCTTTCAAAACAGCTTCAAGTTCTATTCATGACAAAAATGTTTTCAAAAAGAAAAATGTCAAACCAAACACTGTCAAATCAAGTCAGATCAAACCATCTAATCTATTCTATGATAAATCTGTTGATGGTTCAGCAAACTTCTATGATAAATCTGTTGATGGTTCAACAAACTTCTATGTTAAATCTCTTGGAAAGCTATCTACGAAAAATCAGATGGTTTGGCGAGTGAAGAGTTCTTCATATGAAGAGAAGAAGAATGACAAAGCATCTGCGTCCACAACCAAAGCCAAAAATAACAGTGCGCATAAAGGTAAATCTTTTGGTAATTCTGATACGTTTTATTCTACTAATCATCTTATCAGGATTGCTCAGAAGAAGATTTTTTGTTCTTACTGTGGAGCACATGACTTTGTAAGTAAAAATTTTGTTAATTACTTGTATGGTTCATATTATGTTAACCCCATACGAACTGCAACTAACACATTAGGACCCAAATACCAGTGGGTACCAAAAGCTAAATCTGTGTTGCAGGCACCCAAAGTTTAAAGGGGGAGCATGATGTATGACTTCTAGACAAATCAGTCTAGGACTCGTTCTTCAAAGTTTAAAGAACAATGGCTTTTGAACAAAACAGTTCAAAACCCGAACTTTAATGTAAAAGACTATGGCTTCTGATCACATGACAGATCAGGACCCGTACTTCATTGTTCAGACATGGATATTTTGTAAATATCCAGGGGGAGCTTAATAGACCTAAATCATTATATCATGATTTGAGGGGGAGCTTAAAGGTAAATATCTTCTCATCTTGATCTCTGATTGTTTGAAAGAAGAACAACTTTCGAACATGAAAAACGCTTTCTAAAATGTTCAAATCATTTCTTGTTCTCAAAAAGATTTCATGAATTTAGATGTGTGATTTTAAATGTTTTTCATTTTTGAGCTTTAATGTTTAACTGACCGTGTGTTTCCAAAGATCAATACTTGCGTATTATCTTGTCTATATACTGTAAAGTATTCATACACATCGGTTCAGTACTTCATTTGATTTTGTTATTACCATGTCTCATAACGAACAAATTTTTTGATGGTAATACTCCCGTTTGCTTTCAAATATTGTTATGCATCCATCATCATTTCCAAATTTGTGCTTTCATTGCTAAAATTGTTTATATTTGTTCATATAAACAAACTATCCAATTCTTTGATACCCTAACCATTTCATTTGATCTGATTGACACATTGTCAGATTCTCAAAATAATTCATTTGATTTCATTTCATTCATTCAATATTCTTGTTTTGAGAGATCTTCATTGTTCAAATGCTCAAATTTCATTCATATTTTTAATGAGCATACACTTTGAAAATGTTATCATACATTTTGTGTTTAACTGTTTAGTTAAATTGTTGAGCAATCATTCTTTTTAGGACTTACATGGGATTCGTGTGAGAACTTAAATAGAACTTCCATGGAATCATGTTAGCCAGTGTTTCCTACCCTAGAAGTTATCCTTGAGTGATTGAGGGGTGAGGGGTCTTAAATCAAAGAGTGGGGGAGATAACTCATCCGATTGAGTTTTTCTCATTGTGTGGAGCGGAAAAATGTAAATAAGAGTTTGGTTAGAAGTGAGCAAAATGTTAAAAAGAAAGAGGGTGTGAGATCAGAGTTAAAAGAATATCAAAACTCTGCACCAACCACTTTCTGAGCCGGGAAGCCACATCTACTGATTGGTTCACATTCTTTGGAGACCATCATTGAAACAGGCAGTGAGCCCATGCCAACTCTTGCAATTACCCCACCAGCCACTCGTTTCTTTCCCGAAAAAAAAAATGTTTCAATTTTTTTGGGGACGCAGCATATCTGCTATCTAGTCTTCACTCGAATGATTTAGATATTGAAAAAGAAGGAAAGTTGCCCCACCTTCGCACCTCTTTCATGCACATTGAGTCCGTGTAATAATTGTTGTTGTCTCAACAGTTTACACATTTTGAGCCTGGTAAAGCTTGAGTAGCTTCAATCATTTCTACACTTTCACGTACACACAAGGAATATGTTTTCTTGTCATAACATTCATAGAAAATTCCTTCGTGATTTTTTCAATGATTGAATGGAAGCCCTGGGGGAGTGAACATCACAAAAGCTCCTTTCCAATGTACATTCGTTGTACAAAGTGGCTCCGTGCTACTTACAGGAATACTAACTGTTTCATTTGTTGAATCAAGGTTACAACATTCATTATATCTGAATTTGAAAAGATTTGGGTATATACAGTTCATGATTCAGCTATTCAGATCAAAGGGCGGAGAATGTCAAAATTACCATAAAAAGGGGAGATTGTTAGTTTCTTACAAAGGGGAAGATCAAAGAAAGTGTTGAAATTGAAGAGTTTTGATGATCATGATGTTCACAATCATCAAAAAGGGGGAGAGATTTACAAAGTTCAATTTCAAAGCCGAGATATCAAAAAGTGGAAGAAATTTCTGAAAGATTCAAATTTCAAAGCTGATTTAAAGAAGAGGGACTTTCTAAAGATAATGCTGAAGATAATTCTGAAAGTCCATGCCAAATGAAAGTTCTGAAGATTCGTGAAAGTTTGTTTTTCCGAAGACTGATCAGAGATTGCAGAGATGAAGATACATATTTGTCAAAGATCCCTCGAAGTCTCAAAAGATTCTTAAAGTTTTCAAAGAAGTATAAAGAGTTTTCAAAGGTTTGTTCAAGAATTGTTGATTTCCAAAGATACAAAGTGTTAATGACTTTTCAAGATTCTTCAAAGACTGAAAGGCTGAAGATTCAATGTTAAAGACAAATGTTGAAGAATCAAGAGCTAAAGACTAGTGTCAAATTTTTATTAAATCTTGAATACAAAGAGAGAGATTGTTAGTGTATTAATTGTATCCAAGATTTAATAAGAAAAGTCAAGCATGTAAAGTCAACAATGTCTAAGTCAAAGATTGTAATGTCAAAGTCTTAGTAAATGTTGTTTAGACTTATGTGAGTTTATCTTGGGTATAAATAGACTTAATCCTTTGTAAGTAAGGAGTACACATTGTAATATTCATATTGTGAGATATATGACTTGAATGCTTTCTCTCTCTACACTCTCTCTCTAGTTCTTGATATTGTCATAATCTTGATTGAGATTGTGTGTTTGATTGCTTGATTTGATCAGGAATACAATTTCAAACTGATTAAATCAGGCCCATTTATCAGTAGATTATGCTTATACACAACAATTAAACCTGCATATGCACAGGGCTGCTAAAATCTAATAATGTGAAACTAGTCCTTACAACTCTAGAGCATGTAGATTTTTTTATCTTATAACTTCCATCTAGATTAACATAAACTCAAATCTTTTTGCCATCTTAATGGTTTGTCTTTTTTGCTAATCCTGACACAACACAACAGAGAAAGAGAATTTTTGAATAGTTTGTTTATATGGGATGCATGTGAAGTATGTTAAAGGATAATGTTGTTTTTTATGCCTAGTGGAAGAATTATACAAAACTTTCTTCCTAGGGTGCATGATTGATAGTGATGAGATATGTACCTGCAACCATACAAGCTTGATAAAAGAAAAGAAAAGCATAAAAGCATGCATTATTGTATTATATTATATACAATGTGGCTAACTTGAAAAGTATTCATAAAAATACATTGGAATCTTACACCTACAGATAAACGATGTATATAAATTTGTCAAATATCTTTCAAATTGACATTAGTTATAGGGCATTAGTTTCAACTCCCTAAATATGCGTGTATTTATGCTTATTTAACAATTTGAGTAATTGGACAGGAAATGGACCGAATTAGTTTAACAAGACGTTTACGTAGGCAAAGGAGACAAGAGTGGTTGGAATGGTTTAACACAGTTGTCCTTGTTATATTTTTTGTTGTGTCGCTTTGGATGTTCATGATCAAAAGACAAAGGGATAAACCACAAATTGGATACTCTTCGACAATTGTTAATCGGTCCTCAATATTGCATAGGTATGTTTATGAGAGTGACACTATGTCTATATCACAAATTAGGATGACTCGAATGTGTCTCAAAAAGTTGTGTGACATGCTTGAAACATACGGAGGGTTAAGAACAACTAGGTTTATTAATATTGAAGAACAAGTTGCCATGTTTCTTCATATTATTGCTCACAATGTTAAGAAATCGGGTTATGATATGTCGTTTTCATCGTTCGTGAGAAACAATGTGTAGAGTTGTTGCTCGAGTTTGCAATGTCGTAATAAGGTTACATCCACGATTGCTTAAGAAACCCGAACCTGTTCCAAATAACTCTACCGATCAAAGACGGAAATGGTTTAAGGTATTTCAACTCATTTATAAATTTTATTTCTAAATAAGTCTAGTTTTTGGGAAAATATAGTGATCATTTTTTCTTGCTTCTAGAATCTAGGAGCTTTATATGGAACCTACATAAAGTGTTTAGTCCCACTCAAAGACAAACCTAGATATAGAACAAGAAAAAATGATATTCCGACAAATGTTCTAGGGGTGTGCTTACAAGATATGCAATTTATATATGTGTTACCGGGATGGGAGGGGTCAGCGGCTGATAGCAGAGTGCTTCGAGATGCTCTTCTTTGGCCTCATGGATTAAAAGTTCCAAGACTGGGCATAGCTTTTGATAGTTTACTATATATTAATAAGTATAAGTCTTGATGGTTTATTGACTTAATTTATTATTAGGTTATTACTTGGTTGATGTCGGATACACAAAATGAGAGGGTTTCTTAGCTTCCTATAGGGGTCTGTAGATCCCAGTACAGTGCAATTAAAAGCAAATATTATCAAAGATGAACAGTAATGTAGCCACAACCTCTAGTCATATGATTAATATGCAATCAAAGGTTACAGGTTTACAGAAAGAATTTTTGATCAGAGAAAAGTAAACCTATTGACTAGAGATCTGGAAATTATGAGACTTTCTAATGAAACGTCTAACCTTCCGAACTGAATAAATGAACTAGAACTGCCTTTATATACTTAGGCATACAAGACCTAATGGGCTTATGGGCTTTAGGCCCAAATAATAAAACAACTATTAATTAAATACATTATGCACCCATATAAATACTTTATTCCATTTTCAATACATAGGACTTTCAGTCCTAACAATCTCCCCCTAAAGTTGAATAAAGCATTTAACAACCAGAAAAACTTCAGGCCTTGATCTTCTTTCCCTCTTGAATCTTTGAAGAACTTTGGTGTTGCATGTCTTCATGACTTTCCATGCTCCCCCTTGAATAAAGCTCTTGGTCTTCATATTTCAACTTTGTAACCAGGTTCAATGTACAATAGCCTCGACTGAATGCACTATCAAGTAGCTTTTAACTGTAGAAACTCAATCACATCGGATCAGCACACAAGAAAGATAATGTGAGAATAACGTGACATTCCACGGTGCATCTTCAGTTTAATAACAAAGAATCTGTCTTTGAACCACGAGTTGAATAGACTTTCAGCTTAAGAACTTGTTTCAATCAGCTCGTAGGAGGAATCAACTTATAGCAAACACCATATGATACGGGATAAAAGAAATACAATCTTAGAAATCTTCATCTATCTTTGAAAAACAAATTTAGCATTAAACTCATATCTTCATATCTTTGATCTCTAGACTGTCTTTAGAAAAGCAAACTTTCACGAATCTTTTCACAGAACAAACTTTCTCTTTTCACAGAAATTTCTTTCTTTATAACTTTGAAATTGAACTTTGTAAAACTCTCCCCCTTTTTGATGATTGTGAACATCATGATCATCAAAACTCTTCAATTTCAACACATTCTTTGATCTCCCCTTTATGATAATTTGACATTCTCCGCCCTTTGATCTGAGTATCCGTCAATTCACGAAATGTATATATTCAAATCTTTTCAAATTCAGACATAATAAACAATGTAACCCTGATTCAACAGATGAAACAGTTTGTATGCATGTAAGTAGCACGGAGCCACTTTGTACAACGGATGTACATTGGAAATGAGTTTTTGTGATGTTCACTCCACCAAGGCTTCCATTCAATCATTGAAAAACCACAAAGGAATTTTCTATGAATGTTATGACAAGAAAACTCATTCCTTGTGTGTACGTGCAAGTGTAGAATGATTGAAGCTAAAAGGCTTAAATTGTGTAAACTGTTGAGACAGCAACAGATATTACACGGACTCAATGTGCATGAAAGAAGGTGCGAAGGTGGGGGCAACTTTCCTTCTTTTTCAATATCTAAATCTTCCGAGTGAAGATTAGATAGCATATAAGATGCGTCCCCAAAGAAAATGAAACATTTCTTTGTTAAGAAAGAAATGAGTGGCTGGTGGGGTAATTGCAAGAGTTGGCATGGGCTCACTGCCTTTTTCAATGATGGTCACCAAAAAATGTGAAACAATCAGAAGATGTGGCTGCTCGGCTCAGAAAGTGGTTGGTGCAGAGTTCTGATATTCTGTTAACTATGTTCTCACACCCTCTTTCTTTTTGTCATTAAAGCTCACTTCTAACCAAACTCTCTTTTCCATTTTTCCGCTCAGCACAATGAGAAAAACTCAATCGGATGAGTTATCTCCCCCACTCTTTGATTTAAGACCCCTCACCCCTCAATCACTCAAGGATAACTTCCGGGGTAGGAAATACTGGTTAACGTGAATCCATGGAAGTTCTGTTTAAGTTCTCACACAAATCCCATGTAAATCCTAAAAAGAATAGTAGCTCAACAGTTTAACTTGAACATTTAAGCTCAAATAAAATAACACTGTCAAAAAGTATGCTCAGGAGATTTGAGCATTTGAACTTTGAAAATATGACAATGTATCAATCAGATCAACTAAACTGGTTAGGGTATCAAAGAACTGGATATTTTGTTTATAAGAACAAATATAAACAATTTTGCAATGAAAGCACAAGATTAGAATTAATGATTGATGCTCACCAACATTGAATTTCAAACGGGGGTATTACCATCGAAAAATTGTTTCGATATGAGACATGGTAATAACAAATACAAATGATGTACTGAACCTGTGTGTGTGAATACGTTATAATATAAGGATAATATAATATGCAAGTATTGATCTTTAGAAACACACAGTCAGATAAACATTAAAGCTCAAAAAAATGAAGAACATTTAAATTCACACTTCTAGATTCATGAAACCTTTTGAGAATCAGAAGTGGTTTGAACATTTCAGAAACTGCTTTTTCATGCTTGAAAGTTGTTCTTCTTTCAAACAATCAGAGATTTAGATTAGAAGATATTTACCTTTTAAGCTCCCCCTGGATATTTGCAAAATATCCAAGTCTGAACGTTGAAGAACGGGTCCTGATCTGTCATGTGATCAGAAGCCAAACTTTGTTGAAGTCTGGGTTCTAAGATGATTTACTTAGAAGTCATTGTTCTTCTACTCCCCCTTGACAGTAGGTGCCTGCAACAAAGAATCAGTTTTCGGCTTTGGTACCCACTGGTATTTGGGTCTATGAATGTTAGTTGCAGTTCTTGTGGGGGAAATAGAATGGGAACCATACCAGAAATGATCTCTGGTTTTGTGAATAGGATCATCTGTACGACAACAAGAACAATAGTGTTTCTTACCTGACAACCTTATTAATTGATCTCTCGAGTAGATATGGTCAGGTTTACCTTTACGTGCATTGTTCTTTTTGGCTTTGTGTGTATGTACACATGATTCTCTTTCTTTCATCTCATCTTCAACTAGTTTCTTATTCTAGACCAGTTCCTCTTCTTTGTATCTCCTTCTTCTTTAATGTGTATCTGAACCATCTATATTGCTATCATAGAAAAGGTTAGTTTTACGAATCTGATCAAAAGATTTAACTGACCTTTGTGAAGAGACAGATTTCTGATTTGAACTTGATACAATCTTTTCAAGCACTTTAATCGTCGAAGCAAAGTTGTCTTTTTCTTTAACAAGCAGGTCTATCTTCTTCGTGAACTCAGACTTCGTTTTCTGCTCTTTTAGTGCCTTCTCAGACAGTTCAGATAACTTGGCAGTCAGCTTTTTAATCTCAGTCTCAAAGATGCTTCTTTCTTCTTCAAATCCCTTCTCAGCATCCTTTCTTTGCCCAGATATTTCCTTGAAGAATCCAACGTTCTTCTGTTCAATGGCCTTCTTCTCTTTGGCAAACTTTTCTCTTTCAAGGATAATTACTTTCTGAAAATCAGAAATTTGCTGAGAAAGTTTTATGCATTTCAGCTCAACCTCTTTCTTCTCATCATCACATGTTCTCGAAAAATCTGAGAACTTCTTTGCAAATGATTTCTCAAATTCGGATTTATCTTTAGCATGATTTTGCTCCAAATCAGATAATTTCTTTTGAAGATCGGCATTTGCATCTTTCAGTTCAGAGATCTTTTCCTCATAACTTTCAACAGAGACTGTTTGCTGAGTTTTAGCTTCCAAAATAGAAATCTTTCCTTTTAGCTCAGAGTTCTCAGCTTCCAATTCTCTTCCTTTTAACAATTCCCTTGGCCCTAGCATCAACCATTCAGTGCAATCCCACAACTCTTTTCCTGTCAATTTGTAAGTATTTATTTGACCATAAATTTCACTCAGAATGTCACGAAAAAGGTCACAAGAAATACTACTAGTCATATAATTTCGAGCTAAATTATTAGCCCTCTCTGTTTTCTCCTTTTCCACAGGAGAAGCTTCTGTCTGAACTTGGGATTGCATCTCTCCTGCATTTAATGATAATCTGATATAGGGACCCACCTCATGTTCATCCACAAAGTTCAAAAAATGAACTTTCCACTTTTCATATTCTCCTTTGGACCACAGCCTTGGTGGGCTCACCATTTTGATCGTATTGAATAGAATGTATTCGATCCGGTTCTGAAAAGCTTGATTTCTAGGGACTGAGCTTGACAAGAGATGAAACTTGAACTGGTTTAAACTTTTATCTTAACTGTACTGTAATGATCGTGAGACAAATAGGATGATCCAAAAACAAAACAATATATATATAGGTTTGCGCGAGGTTCGGGTCGCGCGAAGTGAGATTTGAGCGACCAATGGGTGGCGCAAAGTAAGCTTTGCGCGAGCAAGGGGTGGCGCAAACAAAGGGTTTTCATGAGAAGGCAATGGCTTAAACAAAGGGTACCGGTTGACAGGGTACCGGTTGACAGGGTACCGGTCCACACAGAATCTCGGTCGACCGATATACAATGTACCCGTCAACAAATCACCGGTCGAGACAAAGTACCGGTCGAGACTAATATCGGTCAAGTTGGGTACCGGTCGAGAAGAGTGTACCGGTAAAGCAATGTACCGTTCGATAGGGTGGACCGGTAAAACAAGATACCGGTCGATAACAGATAAACAGATATGGGCCGATAAACTCAACAGATAAGGACCGATAAAATCGAAGAACAGATCGATGAACTCGATAAATCTCAACATCAATCGAAATCGTTCTTAACCCAGAAAATCAAACGACCCATAAATTTAACAACCAATAAACAAATTCAGACGATATGCCAAAACAGAATCAAATAAGAAGATACGAACTCAGAAGCTCAATCGACCGGGAAAAAATTTTTGATTTTTAAGAGCACACAGACCCGGTCGATAAACAACCCAGATTAAACCTAGAAATCAATTTCACACAGGACTCAACCAAAGTTGAATCGATCGATCAAAAACAAATTGATTTAAAGATCGATAGTGCAGAAAATAGTTTAATCAATTCTCAACAGATCAATCAAGCCAGAACACAAACTATGGCAGATAAACTGATAAAAGTGATTAACACAAAGTAGTCGATTAAAGGGTTTTAGACAAACCTTTTCTGGATCAAACCTTCAGTCTCTCTGCTCTGATACCAATTGTAGATCCCAGTACAGTGCAATCAACAACAAATATTATCAAAGATGAATAGTAATGTAGCCACAACCTGTAGTCATATGATTAATATGCAATCAAAGGTTACAGGTTTACAGAAAGAATTTCTGATCAGAGAAAAGTAAACCTATTGACTAAAGATCTGGAAATTATGAGACTTTATAATGAAACGTCTAACCTTCCGAACTGAATAAATGAACTAGAACTGCCTTTATATACTTAGGCATACAAGACCTAACGGGTTATGGGCTTTAGGCCCAACTAATAAAACAACTATTAATTAAATACATTATGCACCCTTATAAATACTTTATTCCACTTTCAACACATAGGACTTTCAGTCCTAACAGGGTCAAAGATATCATTTAAATCATTGGCGTGGTGGATATCAACCAACCACTCCCAAAGAATTTTTCAATATGAAGCATTCATCAGCGAGAAATGTTATTGAAGGATGTTTCGGTATGTTAAAGGCAAGGTGGGGAATTTTAAGAGATAACTCGTATTATCCTATTGATTTAAAACTTAGGATCATCATGGCATGTTGTCTCCTCCATAGTTTTATAATGCAAGAAATGCCAATAGATCCATTTGACAATGAAGATGAAGTAGATGAGGGAACTGGAGACCTTGGAGTTGAAGACGGGGATAATATAAATGTTGTTGGTACTTCAAATGAGTGATTGCATTTAGAGATAATTTAGCACAATCTATGTTTGTTTCTTGGAATGCTACCAATTGATAATATATATGATTCAAATGTTTGTTTATAATATAAATTATGGAGTTTGGACGTGGATAATTAAATGTCATCTTGCTACGTTACATAACTATAAAAATCCATTTTTAGTCCTATATATTGTTGTACTTCAAATGATTTATTTATGTTTATAGATGTGACGAGTCAAAACATAAATTATCGAGTTTGGAAGAATCTTGAAAAAACAAAACTTGTTGAGGCTTTAGTTTCCATGGTGAATACGGGAGCATTTAAAGCCGATAATGGCTTTAAACCGGGTTATTTAGCATATCTAGAACAGGCGTTAAAAGAATCATTGTCGACCTCCAACATTTTAGAGAAACCACACATTGAATCGAAGTTGAAAATAATGAAAAAAGATTGGACGATTGTCCATGACATGTTAAGTGGTTCGTACACTAGTAGCTTCAGATATGATAGTGTACAACATTGTGTGGTTGCCGAAGACCAAGTTTGGGAGTCGTATCTTCAGGTACACGCTAAAATTTTCTGTTTTTAAAATTTGCATAATATATATATATATATAGTGGAAGGATATTTTGCAACCCTGAAAAAGGTTGCAACCCTTGAAACCTACATCTTAACCGTTGGATTCATGATTGACGGTTATTTTATTTTTATTTTTTTTAATTAAAAATATTGGGCCCCATATCTATTGTAACCGCCGATCATTAATCCGACGGTTAAGATGCGGGTTGCAAGGTTTCCAACCTTTTTAAGGGTTGCAAATAAAACAACCCCTATATATATATATATATATATATATATATATATATATATATATATATATATTAATGTTATTCTATTATGAAATAGGTCCATAACGGGGCGGGAAAATGGAAGAACAAAGCATTTCCTTTTTATGAGGATCTTTGTATCGTATTTGGAAAAGATAGGGCTCAAGGAAATCGAGCAAGAGACTTTGTCAAGACGGAAGAAGAGTTGAATATAGAAGATCAAGAACAACACATGTATGAAGAGTCTAATGACGTGATGGCAACTAGCCATATTCAAGGTGGCAATGCATATATGCCATCTGAAGAAACTTCAAGTGGGCGTGGTAGGAAGAGAAAACGTCGAGTGGATCCTATGGATGACAATGTTGGATAAGCTTCAAAAGAGAATCCTCATATCAAGATATCTCTAACAAGTTTGGTTAGGATAAGGAAAGCTTATGGTAAGGAAAGCTTATGATAAGGAAAGTTTATTTTATTCTCAATAGAATTAGGAGTTATCTAGTTCTAATAGAATTAGGATTAGCAAAGGTGTGCTAGTACTATATATATCATTGTTGAGATGTGACAATGATCATATCAAGTTTTGGGTGTTTAGTTTTGAGCTATTTTCTAAACATCAATAAGAGAGTTATTCTTATTAAAACCAAAACGTGTGAAACACTTTACTTTATTCTTATTAGATGACATCCCGGCCTTGAATTCACTTATGACTTTGAGTGTGTTGCCTGTTACAAATAAATCGTCTATGTAAATGGCAACAATGAGAAGGGTTCCTCCTTCTTCTTTGCGATACACAGAAGTTTCTTTCGAACACCTTTTGAATTTCATCCCTTTCAGAATTTGATCCAACTTTGTGTTCCAAGCTCGTGGAGCTTGTCTCAAACCGTACAAGGCTTTTGAAAGCTTATACAGCTTGTATTCTTCGCCTTTCACTTAAAGGTCTTCGGTTGTCTAGCATACGCGAAGGTGGAAGCTACAAACCTCAAGAAATTGGACGATAGATCACAATCACTAGTGCATCTCAGGATCGAGTCGGGATCCAAAGCCTATAGATTGTACAACCCAACAACACAAAGAATAGTGGTAAGTCGTGACGTAGTTTTTGACGAGAAGACGAGCTGGACCTGGAATGAAACAAGAGACGAGCCAAGAAAGGATCCAGGAATGTTTCACATGAGATGGGGTGAGGTTGTAGATACCGGAGAAGGACCTGCCGTGATCAATGATCAACACCAAGGTCAAAACGAAACCAAAAGCGCCGAGTCCACCAACTTCGAGAATCACGAACATAATGCGGATAATCACAATCCCGATAATGAGAGTGACACAACCCAAGACATACAACCACTAAGAAGATCGACCCATCAAGTAAGCCAATCTCGTTACCTTGATGATTATGTCCTTCAAGCCTCCGTAGAATGTGAGAGACTTCTACTATCAATAGAAAATGAGCCAAGTTGCTATAAAGAAGCAAAGGGTCTGTTAAAATGGAGACAAGCATGCAAAGAAGAGATCGATTCTATCAACAAAAACAAGACATGGTTTCTAGTTGATAAACCGAGCGATGTAAAAGTTATCGGTCTCAAGTGCGTTTTCAAAATTAAGAAAAATGCGGACGGTACTATCAACAAGTACAAGGCACGGCTCGTGGCTAAAGGATACGTACAAGAATTCGGCATAGATTTTGATGAAGTTTTTGCACCGGTTGCTCGTCTTGAAACCATACGGCTGTTGATTGCATTGGCGGCATCACATGGATGGGAAATTCATCACTTAGACGTGAAAACAGCATTCTTGCATGGAGAATTAAAGGAAGATGTTTATGTCAGCCAACCTGAAGGCTTTGAAGTGAAAGGCGAAGAACACAAGGTGTATAAGCTTTCGAAAGCCTTGTACGGTTTGAGACAAGCTCCACGAGCTTGGAACACAAAGTTGGATCAAATTCTGAAAGGGATGAAATTCAAAAGGTGTTCGAAAGAAACTTATGTGTATCGCAAAGAAGAAGGAGGAACCCTTCTCATTGTTGCCATTTACGTAGACGATTTATTTGTAGCAGGCAACACACTCAAAGTCATAAGTGAATTCAAGGTCGGTATGTCATCTAAGTTTGAGATGTCGGATCTCGGAAGACTCACCTATTATCTCGGTATTGAAGTACATCAAGGAGAAGACGGAATCGAAATTAAACAAGAAGGGTACGCACGAAGGATTTTAAAGGAAGCCGGTTTGGAAAATTGCAATCCAACTCAAATACCCATGGAGTTCGGACTAAAAGTTTCAAAAGCACAACAAGAAACAGAGATAGATCCTACGAGCTATAGAAGGAACGTCGGGTGCTTAAGGTATTTATTACACTCACGGCCAGACTTAGCTTTCTCTGTTGGAGTCTCCAGCAGGTATATGCAAAGCCCTCGCAAATAACATAGTGAAATAATGAAGCAAATACTTCGATATCTAAAGGGAACAGTCGCATTTGGTCTGAAGTTTAATCGGGAAAGATCAAAGAATATCATCGGGTATAGCAATAGTAGTCACAATATTAATCAAGATGATGAAAGAAGCACTACGGGTCATATGTTCTACTTTGGACCCTCACCAATTACTTGGTGTTCACAAAAACAGGACACCGTTGCCCTCTCATCGTGTGAAGCCGAGTTTATGGCAGCGACAGAAGTTGCTAGACAAGCCATATGACTTCAGGACCTTCTAAGCGAGATAACGGGCTGGAAGATCGAAAAGGTTCTCATCCAAATTGACAACAAGTCTGCATTAGCACTCACCAAAAACCCTGTATTTCATGGTAAAAGCAAACACATACATAAACGCTACCATTTTATATGAGAGTGCATTGAAAGGGCGTTAGTCGATGTGGAACACGTACCAGGAGTTGAGCAAAAGGCAGATATCTTAACTAAGGCTTTGGCACGGATCAAGTTTTGTGAAATGAGAAGCTTGATAGGTGTTCAAGACATGTCCAAGACCAAGTCGAAGCTTACAAGGGAGAATGTTGGATAAGCTTCAAAAGGGAATCCTCATATCAAGATATCTCTAACAAGTTTGGTTAGGATAAGGAAAGCTTATGGTAAGGAAAGCTTATGATAAGGAAAGTTTTTAGAATAAGGAAAGTTTATTTTATTCTCAATAGAATTAGGAGTTATCTAGTTCTAATAGAATTAGGATTAGCAAAGGTGTGCTAGTACTATATATATCATTGTTGAGATGTGACAATGATCATATCAAGTTTTGGGTGTTTAGTTTTGAGCTATTTTCTAAACATCAATAAGAGAGTTATTCTTATTAAAACCAAAACGTGTGAAACACTTTACTTTAGTATTCAGTAATGCGGTTACCAAACTTGGAGAAAGTTTGGAGAAAATGGCGAACAAACTCAACAAGGGTATCGACCGAGAAGAGGAAATTGATAAGAAACGTTCATTGATCACTTCTGAGATTTCAAAAGTGTAGTCATTCACTCAATCATAGAAGTTTAAAGTAATATCAATGATAAGAGAAGACGCTGAAAGAGTGAACATGTTTTGGGACTTGCAAGAAGCGGATAGGGAAGCTTTTGTGAAGTGGATTTTGGAAGAATGAAAGATCTTGGTGATTAAATGTGTGGTTTTGGAAGAAGAATTTGATGGTTAAATTGTATTTTCGATTAAATGGTTTGGTGGTTAATATGTGTTTTAGAACAATGAAGTGGATAATTAAATGTGTAGCTTTGAAACAAGTGAATCATTAAATATGTAGCTTTGAAACAATGCAATGGATGATTAAATATGTAGCTTTGAAAAAATGAAATGGATGATTAAGTATGTAGTTTTGAAAAAATGAAAGAGATTTGATGATTAAATATACAATTTTAGAAAAATCAATATAAAAAGTAATTTACCAATAAAAATAAATTGTTTATAAAACAAACAAAAAATAACAAAAAAGTTCCAATTCAAATCCTACAAACCAAACAAGATTTACAAAGAAATGGAATTCAAATCCATTCCAAATCCTACAAACCAAACACATGAAGAGATTACAAATCCCCCCAAATCCAAATCCCTCCAAATCCAAATCCTTACATGAAATCCAATTCATTCCAATCCATTCCTGCAAACCAAACGCGCCCTTAGGAGAAGTGTAGTACATTTTGGGTATTAAGATCCATAGATATAAATCTAAAAGGCTTATTAGACTAAGTCAAGGAACCTATATAGATATGATCCTTGATACATTTAATATGAAGGAATCAAAGAAAGGATTCTTACCCATACAACATAGTATACATCTTAGCAAGAAACAGTGTCCAACTACACAAGTTGAGCTAGAAAAGATGAGTAGGGTTCCTTATGCATTAACGATAGGATCCATTATGTATGCCATGATTTGTACTCACCCTGATGTTGCATATGATTTAAGTATGTGTAGCATATTCCAACCCAATCCAGGACAAGCACACTGGAATGCAGCTAAGAACATCTTAAAGTACTTAAGAAAGACTAGAGATGATTTCTTGGTGTATAGAGGAGATGATGAATTAGTTGTTAAAGGCTATACTGATGCAAGCTTCCAAACAGATAGAGATGACTTCTGATACCAATCAGGATTTGTCTTTATGTTGAACGGAGGAGCAGTGAGCTGGAAGAGTTCAAAGCAAAGCACAGTGGCTGATTCTGCAATAGAAGTTGAGTACATTGCTGCAGTAGAGGCCGTGAAGGTGGCTATTTGGATTAAAAAGTTTGTTACTGAACTTGGAGTTATTCCTAATTGGGAAAAAGTGATTGACATATTTTGTGATAACAATGGTGCAATCGTTCAATCAAAGGAACCAAGATCAAAACCCAGATCCAGACACGTACTTGGGAAATTTCATTTCATTCGTGATTATGTCGAGAGAGGAGATGTGAAACTTTGCAAAGTTTATACGGCTGATAACATAGCAGATCCATTGACTAAACCTTTACCTATGCCCAAGCATGAATGTCACACTACGGTCAAGGGAATGAAACACATTGGAAAATGTCTTTGAGATTGTTTTTATGTTTTAAAATTTTGAGACTATCTTTCATACATGTTAAACAATTTGTCATTTCTTGATTTGAATAAAGTTTCATTATTATATAATTGTGGTTTAGATTTAAATAAAATGTCCAAAATAATTTATAATTTTCAAATAGGATCATCATAAAAGTTTTGATGAATGAAACCCTATTAAGTGAACTGAAATTATATATTATGGATTGCCCCTAGTCTAAGTCGTTAAATTGGACATAAACGACTATCTAAAATACCAGTTTATAAGTTGAATAATAGCGCCTAGTTTCATGGGCTATAGATTCATGAAGATGTCTAATCATTTACATGGATGTATATTATGAATATACATTGGGCAAGACCTACCTGAAATTCTTTATATTAATTGAATTTATGGTTAACTATTTTAGTGGATTCCTCAGGCATGAGTATAATATTTTCACACACAGAGTGATTGGTACATCTTTGACATTGTTAAACGCCATGCCGTAAAAGGGGGTTATAAAGGCAATGTTCAGGATTACTAGAAAATTGAGTGGAAGTTATAGTTATACAAGAATGAGGAAATCCTCCTAGTATAAATAGGAATGGTATCTTAGGCCTCTTGAAGAGTGAGAAATGAAAGTGCATGGCCTTGCTCAAATGGATTAAGAGTTAATCATTTGTTTTGACATTTCAAACTCGAAGTTCAAGAAATAATTTGAGCATCAATATGGATCACATAAGATGTCATCATATTATCAAATTAGACATTAAGTGATAAAGGAAATATTGCACACATGCTCAAGGCCAAGTGGGAGATTGAAAGAATATGTCCTTAATCAAGATGACAATCACTAAACATAGAATGGGATTAATAATAGAGATTAAATAATCCGGTTAGGTTAGATGTTCATAATGTTTTGCTAGAAACCAATTATGATATATGGACCAATTTATTTTGGATCATTACTAATATAACCGGGTCCTATAAGGTCACACACAATATAGTAATGAAGAAGTTCAAATAACACGAGCTCATAGTGGGCTTGAGGTGTTATGAGCTAAAAGAGCTTTTAGGGTTTATTTAATTTAGGTAACTAGTCTATTATAATGGGTATAAATACACATGATTACTAAAGGAATTAAACTACCAATTCTTTTTCCATTGTTAAGAAGAAAGAACCCTAATTCCCACCCTAGCGAGACAAGAAGTTCATCTTCCTGTCCCGTTCTAGCAAACGTAACAAGGCGATCTTCGTTCGTTCTCGTGTGGACCAAGTAAAAGAATCACACTTACGATTCCTTCTCCAAAACAGTTTGCAATCTCGCATCTAAGGTACAATACTCATTACTTACGATTCGAAGTTAATATATGCACATGTTTTTGGTTGGATGTCAAAAGAAAATCGTTTTCTGAAATTCTGCTTTTTGCATCTAAATAGCACCAGTTTTAGCCTAATGGAGTCGAGTTTTTATCGGGTAGTATCTAGTTAGGAAGGGCGTCAATGTTGTTTAATATAACCTGGTTCTTTTTTAAGTAACTGGGTAGTATTTTTGCCGATATGACTAATAAAACCCGGTTTTTTAAGAAACTGGGAAGTATTAGTGTGTTTTTCTATTACCGAACTAATATCTGGAATAGAGCCATTAAATGGCACAAACTACACCTTCTGGAAAGAGCAGGTCACATTAGTCATTGATATGATGGATTTAGATCTTGCATTGGGTGAAAACTGTCCCACATCACTTATCGAAAAAATCACAATTGATCAAAAACGTTCATGGGATTAGTGGGAGCGTTCCAATCACATGTCTTTGATGATCATTAAGAATTCCATCTATGTAGCAATACGTAATTCCGACTTTGCTGCAGAATATTTGACTTTTGTAAAGGAACAATTTAAGGGTACGTCAAAAGAACATGTTAGTACTCTTATCTTCAAAATGTTGACCACTAAGTATGACGAAGTTAGTGGTGTTCGTGAGCACGTTCTCATGATGAATGACATGGCTAATAAATTATAGGGCATGGATATGAAATTTTCTGAAGGTTTCCTGGTTCATTTCATCATGACTTCCCTTCCTGCTCAATTTGATCCATTTAAAATCAATTATAATACACAAAAAGAGAAATGGCAAATGAGCAAGCTCATAGCTATATGTATTTAAGAGGAAGAGCGCCTTAAAGTTGAAAGACCTGATGTAGCTCATCTCACGACCTCCACTAATTAACTAAAGCGTAAGCATCCAGATAATAGCAAGGGTAATCAAATGGGAAACAAGACAAAATTCAGCAAACGGTCTACATCAAGTTGTGGAAAAGGAAATCTTAAGTGTCGTTTCTGTAAAAACAAAGGGCACACTCAAAAGGATTGTCCTAAATTCCAGGAGTGGTTAGAGATAAAAGGTATATCTCATAACTTTATGATTTATGAATCTTTTTCCATTACTATACCTACTAACACCTGATGGATTGATATTGGTTCTATGATACATGTCACTAACTCTCTTCAGGGATTCCGTTCAAAGAAAACTTTGGAAAGAAGCCAACAAGCAATTAAAGTTGGGGGATGGTACAAAGATAAAGGTGGAAGCTGTTGGAACTCTTTCCTTATTGTTTGAAGGAGGACACACCTTAATATTATATGATACTTTGAATGTTTCGAGTATAACTTAGAACCTTATTTTTGTACCTAAAATGAATACTTATGATTATTAGTTTACATTTGGATATAATCAAGTTACTATTTATCATAATTCTACCGTTGTTGGCCATGGTGTTTTGGAGAATAATCTTCATAAACTGAATTTGGATAATGACTTCTCTAGATCCTTATTGAATTTGAACGTAAATCAATGTGACAATAATATTAGAAGCAAGAGAAGGAGAGAAGGCGAAAACACTTTTAGATTGTGGCATAATCGTCTAGGCCATATATCATGAAACAAAATATCACGTCTCATTAAAGATGGCATTCTCGATAATCTTGACTTCTCGGACTTTAATCAATGCATATATAAAGTGCATGAATAGGAAAATGTCCAAAACAATTAAGAAAGGATCTACACGTAGTTCGGGATTATTAGAAATCATTTACACCGACATATATGGTCCTTTTCGTGCTGGAATTGGAGGACATAAATCCTTCATTACTTTCATTGACGACTACTCCCGCTACTCTAAATTAAATTTGATTCATGAAAAATCTGAGGCTCTTGGCATGTTTAAAACCTTCAAGACCGAAGTTGAAAATGAGCTAGACCTTAAAATAAAAGTTGTGAGATTGGATAGGCGTGGTGAATATTATGGCCGACACACAAATGTTGGTCAATGCCCCGGACCTTTGTGGAATTTTGTAAACCCTACGGCATCATTAATCAATTCATAATGCCAGGAACTCCGCAACAAAATGGTGTCGCGAAAAGGCGCAATCGTACCCTTATGGATATGGTACGAAGCATGATAGCAAACATTTGCCTTCCCGAATCACTTTGGACCGAGGCCCTTAAAACTGCTATACATATACTTAATTGGGTTCCCTCAAAATATGTTCCTAGAACACCTTTTGAACTATGGACATGTAGGAAACCGAGACTTAAATATCTAAAAGTTTGGGGTTGTCCAGTAGAGGCCAAATTATATAATCCTCATTTGAGAAAATTAGATTCAAAAACCATAAGTTGCTATTTTGTTGGTTACCCAGAACATTCCAAGGGATATCGGTTTTACGTACCCCGTCATACTACAAGAATTGTTGAAAGTAGAGATCCCGAATTTTTTGAAATTGGTAATTCAAGTGGGAGTGATAATAAGAGGATTGTGGATTTGGAAGAAGGGAAGGATTCAAACAATGGCTCACTTGTTGTTGTTCCCATTCCATTCCACAATCAAGACTTAACATCAATGCCTTCAAACGACTTGGTTGATAATGCTAATGATCCTACTATATCACATCATGAACCACCTAACACTGAAGTTTCTCACTAAGATGGAGAACCATTAAGAGGGTCTCAAAGACCAAGAAGACGCACTAATTATGATGATTGCATCACCTATTTAAATGAGGTTGATTACGATCTGGGTAAGATTTATGATACAACTTCCTATAGTGAAGCCATTAATAGTGATTGTTCAACTCAATAGTGTGAAGCCATGAAAGACGAGTTGAAGTCTATGCAAACAAATGATGTTTGTGAACTTGTAGAATTACCCAAAGGAACTAAACCTATTGGATGCAAGTGGGTTTTTAAAACTAAACTCGACCCAAAAGGAAACATCGAACGTTATAAAGCAAGACTAGTTGCAAAAGGCTTTACACAAAAGGAAGGAATTGATTACAATGCAACATTTTCTCTTGTTTCAAGAAAAGAAGCATTTAGAACCGTAATGGCCTTAGTAACTCATTATGACTTAGATCTACATCAAATGGATGTTAAAACAACATTCTTAAATGGTGATTTATACGAGGAGATATATATGAATCAACCAGAATGATTTGAGGTTGAAAGTAAAGAACATCTCATATTTAAATTGAAGAAATCAATATATGGGTTGAAACAGGCTACTCGTCAATGGTATTTGAAGTTTGACGAGATTATGAAACAACATGATTTTGTTAAAAATCTTGTGGATCAATGTACATATCTTAAAATGAGTGGGAGTAAGTTTATCATCCTTGTTTTGTATGTTGATGATATCCTTATAGCAAGTAACAACAAGGATATGTTACATGAGACTAAAGGCTTCTTATCAAGAAATTTTGATATGAAATATTTAGGAGAAGCTTCTTATGTTATTGGTATAGAGATTCATAGAGGTCGAATCCATCGGACATTAGGATTGTCCTAAAAAGCATATATCGATCGAATTCCTCGTAATTTTAACATGAAAAGTTGTTCTCCTATGACTGCTCCTGTTGTTAAGGGTGATAAATTTGGTTCATCTCAATGTCCTAAATCTGAAGTTGAATGTGATGAAATAAAGCGTGTTTCTTATGCTTAAGTTGTAGGGATCTTATGTATTGCCAACTATGTACTCGTCCTGACATTGCCTATGTGACTGGCATGCTTGATAGTTATCAGTCCAACCCCGGATTAGATCAATGGAAAGCAACCAAAAAGGTACTACGGTATCTACAAGGGACAAAAGAATATATGCTTACATATAAGTACACAAATAACCTTAAATTTATGGGTTATTCTGATTCTTATTTTGCAAATTGTCAAGATGACAAGAAATCAACTTCATGGTACATATTTATGTTATCAGGTGGGCCTATCTCATAGAGGAGTCGTAAGCAACAACTCACTAATACATCAACTATGATGGCAGAATATGTAGCTTGCTATAATGCTACATGTCATGCTATATTGTTGAGAAACCTAATTGGTGGATTAAAGGTCGTTGACTCTATATCAAGGCCTTTAAGATTGTATTGTGATAATAGTGCTGATGTAAGCTTCTCGAATAGTAATAGCTCAAGCGATGCATGTCTTTATCTCGATACGAAATACTTATTTGTTCGAGAAAGAGTGGAAAATAAAAGTATCATCATTGAGTATGTCAGCACCAAGGACATGTTAGCGGGTCCATTTACTAAAGGATTGTCTCCCAAAGTATTGCTTGAACATGTTAAAAGGTGGGATTACAACCTAACTTATTGTGAATTAAGGTGTATACCTAAGTTCATATTTTATGATACTTTCTTTCATATGATATTATACTTTCTCCTACTTATTTGTATTGTCGACAATTATTCTACTGAAGGACAAATTGTAATTCTTTATAACCATATGAATGTATTTAGTGTTACCATTCATAGCTATTGGACTAATGTAATCGTTGGCTTTAAGAAAGTACTAAACGTATAATTGATGGGGGTCTCATGTCGCTAAAAGATTGTATCTTTTTACTTTAGTATTTTCATTTAGTCAGGATGTAGTAATTATTAACACTTGGCCAACTTAAAACACTTAATGTAAATAGTCATGCGGCCAAGTGGGAGAATGTTGGAATTATAGTATTATGTGCCTTGACCATTTACCGTGTTTATGCGTTAATCTATTAGTGAGTATGGTAATATTATATTTTTAGCTCACTACTTATGATCAATTACCAATTGGCCCCTATAGAATCTTGATGGATGATTTTACCCTTATAATTAACTATATATAGGGTGGTTATCTTCATATTTCATTATGCCCAAAATTTACTACATGCATCCTTTTCCCTCTCATCAAGAACAAGATAAGAAGAACACATAACTTTTAGTGATTCCATCATTGAAGTGGCATAATTCAAATTGTTGATGCCTTCAATCGATCTACCTTATGGCTTCATCAAGTTCATCTAAACCGAATCTCCCCACAAGTTTAGCACAACTCTAAATACTTACATGACTATAATTACGTTATGGCATATAGATCTTATTTCTTATTTTTATGTTGAAATAATTAACAAGGAGAGGTTAGAGGGGCAATTCAGATGCATATCTTGTTCATTCTACCATATTCACCCATATCAAACCAGTTCTTGCATAACTTAAGATTTGTCTTGAACAACAACTTCTACATAACAGTATTGAATAATAATAAATAATTGACTTTAATGAAAACTCCTGTAAGATTAACCAAGCTTACCCGTAGAGAAAAATCAAGACAATTACCTCATTTTTAGCTTCTTCAAGTGCCTTCAATGTGGTTTGATAAAATTCTAGTAAAAGATAAAATCTTTGACTAGCAGACCCAAGTACAACATCCATGATATTGTTTATACATTTTTCATTATAATTTCATGTCAATTTAACATCTCCCAATATTCCCTAAACGACAATGAAGCTTGATAGTTTGTTTAAGGCTATGTTTGGCAAACTAGCTGATAAGCTAGCTGGTAGCTGATAAACTAACTTTTCAAAATGCTACTATGAGTAGCTTTTCAATAAGCTAGCTTATAAGCTAGTTTATGGTCATCCAAACATGTACCAAAAAAAGCTAGCTTTTTTTTTTTGCCAAGCAATGCCTAAGTGCTTATCCCCTCGTAAACATAAAAGAAGAATCATCATTGGCTTTGCAAACAATACTTGAACAAAATGACACATTCAAATAGAAAGAATAAGAAGATTTATCAACTATTAAAGAGAAAATCAGCTAACAGTAAGTGAAAGTTTTAAAACAGAGAAAAGTAACAGAAAAAAAGGTTGATGAAAAACATAGGTCGTCTAAGCATGTACAGTTTGAATCTAACAAGAAGCAAGTTTTCAAACTTTAGGATTTCCTTGTAGTAATACATGATCGGGGTGTGCATCGGTCGGGTTGTTTATGTTCGGGTGGGTTCGGATCGGGTTTGGGTTTTATATAATAAAGTGTTAGGAAAAAAGAAAAGTAATAACTTGTTAATTTAAGTAAGAACAATGGTTCGAGAAATCGAAGAAATTACATATTAAGATGCATATATGATATATTATGATGAGATGTGCACAAGTTTATTCTATGTGACTATGTGTGTCGATTTTGCATCTCAAACCAACTCTTTAACACCACCAAAAAAACTCTTTAAAGGAAGTAACTACAAATGCACATGAAGATCCAAAAACCAAAATAAACAACACCACCCAAAAAAAAACTAAAGAAAGAAAGAATTAATAATAGGCAATCATGTCAATCCTTAATTACTTGAAGTCTCTTAGATTGCTTACAAATGAGATGACCCACTTATTTTAGAGTCTTGGAACATCCTAAACTACAATAAAACACTAGATACAAGAGCGGCATACGAGGTACTAGGTTAGGGACGAACCCATAAATTTTTTCATATGGTGACACTATATAATCTAGATAACAAATAATTACAAAAAGAACGATTTTATCGACGTGTTACCAATGTTCAATGTGTTAATCCAAGAATCTCTAAATCCTAGAGAGAGAAAGTAGAGAGAGAGCAAATAAGCGCAAAGTATGAATTCTATTTAGATGAATGCGTAAAGTATTACAAAGACACAAGACCAAAGGGACTTAAATACCCTTGGTCAATACAACACAGTATACGACTCTAAACACAGTATTAGACCAAGTCTATAAATACAATGATTACTATAAAATCAGACTTAACATTCTCCCCCTTAGTAATCATTGGCGTTGTGGTCTTCAAAATCCACCTTCTAAATCAGCATAGACCATCTAAGCGACTTTTCAAAGCTTTCTAACTTTTAAAAAAAATTCTTCTCAGCATCTTTCAGTTTGAGTTATCTTTACTGCCTTGACAAGACTGGACCATATTGGAATAAACTTGAAAGAACAGTTGATTCATCAGTCTGTGCTCTAGACAACACACCTTTTTTAAATGACCTTGAAAGAACAATGGTGGTCGGAGCAGGAACAGCAAAAGATGTATTATAGCTGAGAGAATAGAATCTTGAGCAGCAGATAAACGTTTGAGCTCTTTGTCTCTTTAACTTCTCCTTGACTTCTCCCCCCTCATGACCTTGATGATTTGGATCAACTTGGTCATGCAAATGTTGGAGACGAGACAGCTTAAGATCTGCAAAATCAGAGTAAAGGAAAAATAGGGAAGGTTTGCACGACACATTGGTGGCGCAAAGGGAGGTTTGCGCTAGCCGAAGGTGGCGCAAAATGAGGTTTGCGTGACCAACTGTTGGCGCAAATATGACTTGAACTCAGAAAAATTTTACCTTTTTAGGCTCTTTGACTCCCCCTACACAAATGCACTAGTTTTGACAATTCAAGTTAGCATTCTTATAGAAAATCAGATACTCCCCCTCAAAAACAAATATGATCTTTTCAGAAAAATCTCCTTTTTCACTCCCCCTTGAAGAATGCACAAACCCATTTATAAAAATATGAGAACACAAAAATGTAAACATCAATGTAGAAAGAAAAATATACTGAATATGTATTTTGAAACGACTAAATATATAAAAATTTAAACAGAAACAAATAAAATTCTACTTAGTAAAATATCACAATAAAATCCGTCAGATGAAATCAAATGTATATGTTTGGATACAAAAACAAGTTTTATTGCATATCAAGTTAAAACATGTTCAGTTTCAAAAACTTTCATCAATCTATTCAGTGTGCTCGCATGTGAACTTCGATTAGCTTCAAGAAAATGCAATTCTAGAAATATAATAGAGAACTTTGCAAATAATCACACTAAGCCATCAAGAATTCAGACTTTCACAAAGTTATAGGTTTATTACAAGTCAAACATATCACCAAGTATCATGAGATGTGTGCTCATTGGCATCTTTTTAGCATTGTGCTCTATGGCATCTTTACATGAGTGTGCTCTTTGGCATCTTTTAAGCTTGTGCACATTGGCTTCTTTTAATCAGAAAGTTTGGTAAGTAAAGAACATGCCGTAAACGTAACTTTCTATCTGACCCTATTGCAGGATTTGGGTCAGTCGCTCCCAGACTAGTTGGCCTTAGGGGACTAGGTGTCAAGCACCCCTTGAAACTTACTCTCCCAGATCAGAAAGGCTACATCGACATATCCTAAACCCATCCATACCAGTAGAACATGACTTTCGATCTGATTCTATAGAAGGATTTGGGTTCGATCACTCCCAGATCAATTGACCTTAAGGGACCAGATGACAAGCATCCCACAGAACTTACTTTCCCAAACCAGAAAGGTCACAGGTACAAACTGTTAAACTTAGAGATTTATGTTTTATAAGAATTTAATAATCATCTCAATCACAAAGATTTATGTCTAACTGTTTAGCCCATATTTTCATTACGATCCAAAATTCCAACTTTTTAGGTTTTCTAAGCATTGTAAACTATAAATATTCCGAATCACACAACTTTAAAGCAATATCAAAAGTTACAAACATGTTGCTGACTTTTTGACTTTTGTTAGACTTGAAAGATGAACATATAAAAACTTTAATATAAACAAATCAACTTGAAAATTTATCCTAGATACACATTTTATTCAAAAGAAAGAAAATTTGTAAAAATTTTACTCTATAGAATAAAATTTGTGAAGATTTAAACTTTTAAATTCAACATGCCGAGATTTGAAAATAGAAACATTTGATCGGCAAGTCTATATTCAGTTGAAACAAAATATAAATCAATAATATTATCTTTCACACAATGTATAAAAAAATATGTGTCTCATTTAAAAAATTTGGGTTGAACAAATTCAGGAGTTGAAATTGAAATGCTCAGATTCTTTTAAAAATATTTGAGAAAATTGGAACAATATCATAATCAGAGATATATGCAGCGGAATAAAATTGATGTACTCACAGTTTCTCATTAGTCAGAGGCTTAAAAACATTGAAGAACGAGTCCTAAACTGACATGTTTAGAAGTCGAAGTCTTTGAAGCACGGGTTCTGAGTTGAATTACTCAGAAGCCAATAACTTGGCATTGAAGTGCGGGTCTTGAACTGTGTTATTCAAGAGCCATGTTTCTCGTACTTTCCCTTGACATGAGGTGCCTGCAACTTTGAGTCAGATTGAGATTTTGGTACCCACTTGAATTTGGGCCCATGTTTGTTAGTTGCAGTTCTTATGGGGAAATAATTGTGAGATTTGACACGAGAAACACAAGAAATATTATCAGAATGATAAGCACAAACATCCAAAAAAGACAAAGCATTATCATCTGAACTAGAATCAGAGGAAGAATATGAGACATGTTTGGAAATCCGAATCATTTTCTTTCTAGAGTATTTTGAAATTTTATTACAAGTAGCAAATGAATCACTTTTATAAAGTTTGTCTACACATCTATCCCCATCAATCTGAAATTCATCCGATATCCGCTTCGCTCTCCAAATTTGCTTCGTTGACTTGCTCAAAGTCCTATCTGAAAGATTAGAATCAAAAGAATTAGAACTGTCATAAATAACTTGATCTTGTTTCTTTGACTTCTTTGACCGTCTTCTTTTACGCTTAGGTTTATAGTACTGATCATTTAGCGTAAAAGAGTCATCAAGAATTTTTGAATTAATATCAGAATCAGAAGAAGCAATTATACCTAAGGCACTCATCTGATCAATCAATACATCTGAACTAACCTCGGAGTCAGAAAAATTTTGAGAAAGGTTTTCAGTTTTAGAAACTTCCTTTTTGTTTACTTGACAATCAGAAGAAATGCTAGAAATAGAATCTTGTTTTTGAGAAAATAATTTTTCTTCAAGACTAGAAGTCATGAAAGAAATAATAATATCAGATTCAATTTCTTTTAAAATATTTAGATCTTCCATCTTATCTTCAAGGTCAATGATTTTGCCTTCCAAAATTAAAGGAGGAGTATATTTCTTAGAATCATAAATGAATGAAGAAATATTTTCCTTGTAAGATTTATTGGCAAAAATATCAACAAAATCATCAGATACTGAAGACTTGACAAGAGATATATCATTTAAAGCTTTTCTGCCTTTCCTTGATTTATTAGGAAAATATTTTGCATTTTCATATGTGTAAACAAAAGGAATTTCCTTTTTCTTGTTATTCGTCCTTTTCTCATTTTCGATTTCTAACACCTGCTTCTCATTCATCCAATCAATTTTAAATTGAGGAGCATATTGAGCAAGAGTTAGATAATCGTATTTATATAAAGTCGGGGATTTTTCGATCGCATTGTTTAAACAATATGGATTTTCAAAACCAAGTCCCCATTTTTCTTTTAAAGCTTCATCACTCCTTGGTTTATTCATAAAAATTGTTTGCTCAGATTGGTTTCTTCGATATAACTTTTCTTCTAATTTATTTATTTTATCCGAAAAACTGTCTTTTAAAGTGTTCATAGCAGTCAAAGATTCAAGATAAGTCTTATTTGATTTTTCTAAATCATCTAATTTCTTTTGAAAGATGTCTTTTGTATTTTCCAAAATAGATTTTTCATCTTTCAAAGAAATCTTCAATTTGTCAATCAAATCTGACTTTTTCTGAATTTAAGTTCTTTTCAGATAATAACTTTAAGCGAAGATCATGTAAAGCAGATATGATGATATTCATTTGTGAGGCAATGAAAGTGAAATCAAATTCAGAAATTACCTCATCTTCATCAGTGTCAGAATCATCATCACTTTGATCATCTCCGAGGAAGCACATTTGAGCAATCTCTACATTTACAGCTTCATCATCGGAGTGATCCAGCCAGAATTATTCTTCTGCAAGCAAAGCAGTTCTGTTCTCTCTCTTTTCAGCCAGTTCCACTTTCTTTCGATAATAAGCTGAATCCTGAACCTTCTTCACTCGACACTCCTTTGATAAATGACCCGGCTTACCACAGTTGTAACATGCAACAAGTTTCTTTGCCTCGGGCACTTGAGTATTATTGGACCCAGAAGTGAAGCGATAAGTGTTGGAACTCGAACGTGGTTGGAACTTTTTCTGATAATGTTGTAAAAGAAGGATCATTGCTTTCTGAAGTGCCTCGCCATCATCATCAGTTGACCCGTCGTAAGCATTTTCAGACAATGTTTGTTCTGCCAGTTGTTTCGTGAGGAGAGCAACCGGGTCCACTGACTTTTTGTTTTTCTTTTCAAGCTTAGCCTTCTTCTCTAGTACAATGCTCTCATCAGTCATCAAGATCTCGTATAGTTTCTGAATCTGCATTGTGGAGATTCGAACATCGTTCCTCAGTCTGTGACAAGATTTGTTCCATTCAGGCTGAAGAACATTGAGGAATTTCATATTCGTCTCAAGCTCTGTCTTGTTCACATTTATCTTTCGCAGATCATTCAGCACTGTACAGAATTTGTCAAAAACACTCTTTAGAGACTCACTTTCTTTGGCCTTGAATTCCTCAAAGTTGTTCATGAAGCGTGTATGTCGAAGTTGAGTCGCAACTGAAGATCCAAGCATGATCTTTTCTAACTGTTCTCACATCTGATTTGGATAATTTTTGTAATGATCAACACGGTTATAGATAGAGTTTGGCAAAGCTAGCATCAGATTAGCACTTAATTCTCGATCAGCTTTTATTCGTAAAACTTCGTCAGGTGTTGCGGGAATCTCTTTGTTAGGATTTATGAAAGGTCCTTCAGTTAGAGACTTCATCATGTTTTCTCCATTAGTTTGACGTTCAATGAAGTTGAGGAATCGATCTTGCCACTGAGTGAATTCGTTTTCATCTATCAGTGCTGGAGGACGAGTGTCTGTACCCAATGACATCATGAGGTCATTCTTATAGAACTGAGCTTGAAAGACTAACTTGGCAGAATCCATGGCAGAAATCCAGAAAAATTCTAAGTGTTGACTGAGCTAACGCAAACTTGAGGTTTGCGTGAGAGGCAGCTAGCGCAAACTGGGTTTGCGTGAGACGAAGGAAGCGCAAACAAGGATTTGCGTGAGTCGAGTAATACGCAAATGTTACTTTGCATGAGTAGAGCATGGCGAGAACTTGACTTTGCGTGAAGCTAACTTTGCGTGACAAGTATATGGCGAGAACTTCTCTTTGCGCGAGAGGTTAAAGACGCAAACTAGGTTTGCATGATGTGTAGAAGACGCAAAGTATACTTTGTGTGAAAAGAATGTGGCGCAAAGTTTGAACTTTGCGTGATGAACAGCTAACGAAACTCTGAAACTTCTCAGGATGAACTTGTGCAAAACAAGATGAACTCGCGCAAATGATGATGAACTCGCGCAAAACACTATGAACTCGCGCAAAGTTGAGATCTAGCGCAAACCACCTGAAAATCAGTAAAAAACACCAAAATCGATTATTGCCATGAATTTGATAAAGCTTTTTCACACAGAATTGATTGAAAAACATATTTTAACACTTTTCAATCAAACTTTTCGATTAAAATCCAAAAAATCAAGAACTCGTATACTCAACAGAACCAAAAAACGAGTTTTCCAGAAACATTTAAAATCTCAAAATTGATTATCAAAAACTGTTTTTCTTGAAATTTCGTGTAAAACAAGAGTGTTCTACTTGCAAAATCGAATCCAACAAACCAAAAATCAACGAGATTCAATCACAAATAAGGCCGAATTTGATGAAAAATCCAAAAACGAGATTTTCTTGAAAAAAATTCAAGAAAATCAATCAAATTTTTGAATTAACGTACAAATTCAGATACGAAAATCAATTCTCTCAATTCTCTCAAGATCTAGATTGGCTCTGATACCAATTGTTAATCCAAGAATCTCTAAATCCTAGAGAGAGAAAGTAGAGAGAGAGAGCAAGTAAGCGCAAAGTATGAATTCTATTTAGATGAATGCGTAAAGTGTTACAAAGACACAAGATCAAAGGGACTTAAATACCCTTGGTCAATACAACACAGTATACGACTCTAAACACAATATTAGACCAAATCTATAAATACAATGATTACTATAAAATCAGACTTAACACAATGTCACCCGATACATTTTTAATCCAATTCCACCGTTTCGAGGGATTTTTATAGCTTTTTGCTTGATTTTGAGAGATTTTTAAGTTTTTTTTATTGATTTCGAAGAACTTTTTTGGAATTTTGGGTGGATTACAAGAGTTTTTTTTTGGTTTTGTAGTTGATTATAAGGTATACGGTTGCACCTTCTTGAACTTTTGAATATCATATGGTGGCACATTTTAAAACGATACGTTTGCACCTTTCATAAACGTAAATTTTTTAACATTTCGATGGAGAGATAATACGGTGGCATGTGCCACTGATTGCCCTTCTTTAGGTCCGTCCATGTACTAGGTTCATAGGAAGCTTTCCAATTTCTCAAGAATTAGAACAGAGGAAGAGAAATTTCTTCTCAAAAATTTACATGCTCTAGACCTATTTTATAGAATTTCTAGATTTCCTGCTTGTAGTATGATTGTATGAAGCCAATACTAGGTTCATTGGAGGATAAATTTTATCATAGAACAATATTGAAGAATTAAGATAAAGAGTACCAACAACATTGTGTCCCTTGGCATGGTATGCATTTGCAGGCAACTTCTTTTCCCCTTTTATTGTAATAACTAAAGTATCATGATCTTGACAATTCCGACATTTTCTGGTCCACTCATAAACAACTTCCTTAGAGCATCTCCAACCATACGACAAAAACCCTAATTATTTGTCAGTCAAGAAACTCCAACCGACCGTTAAAACGAAAAAGGCTTTGTCGGCAATGAGAGAGATAAGAAATATACGGTATTGATAACTCTCAAATCTTGAGAGTTAATTCCTCTCTTTTCGTATTCATTTTACCGCATTTTCACCCATTTTGTCCCTCACCTCCTTCATTTGGTCTTATTTTTTCAAACATGGTGATGAAGTCTCAAGGTTGCAAAAATTTCGGTTTTACTAACATTCTGTGCAGAACATGGCCACCTTGTCACCACGTTGCGACGTTGCTGAAAATTTATGGATAAGTCTTGGACATTTCTGGAAAGATTGGCTTTTGAAGAAAATTAAAGAAGTTTCTGCTCTTTCACAAGAATAATCAAGGAAGAAGACAAAAGGTGTAAGTCAAAGGAAGGTTCAATACTCCTCCTTAAAAGCTACTTTTTATGATTAGTCACATCAACACTTCTTCTTCCTTGGGCTATAAATTGAGGCTTGGGAGGCACCATTTCAGCATCATCACGTCTAGGAGCATTCAATACTACCTAGAGCTTAGCATTTAGTTCCCTCTTTGAAGTTGTAGTGTAGTTGCATTTAATTCTTGTAATTTAATTTCTTGTATCAGTTGTCACCACGTTGTCACCACGTTGTCACCACGTTGGTGACAGCCTTTAAGTTTTATTTATGCCATTTATGTTCATGCATTGTCCTTCTCTCATGTCTTTTATTTTTATTATGTGCTAAACACCCCTTTGGGTGTGGGTATGAGGCAAGGCTAAGACTAGTAGGCAACACTTGGGTGTTGCCATCTTTTTTAACTCATAGACTTGGTCGCTCGAGTCGGGACTCAACTCAACGCGGACAAGTCGATCACTTGTTAGTGTTAATATTAGATCTTAGACCTCGAGAGGGACGGATCCGAAATACGGCTTGAGTGATGCAAAGAAGATTTGAGAAAGTCTTTTATAACCACGTAGAGATACGGGTTTTTGCATGACTTTAACTAAGGTTCAAAATGTCGATCGATATAGGTGTCACAAAGAGATTTGGGCTCCTATATCCATACTGGTGGAACTGAAATCCTTAGAGGTTTACTTAGTTAAGTCGGCAAGTCTTGAGTTGACGAAAGTGGTGACTTTGTGGGTGCAACGTGGCCACGTTCCGAGGAAACTCACTTTCGAGATAAAGGGATTTTTAAAGATACTGTGTGTCATTTTGTTTCTGACCATATTGTTACTACATCAGTCTTAGTTAATACTTGTACCCACATCCTACCTTTTATCTTGTTAATCCATTTTAATCGTTGTTTAGTTTGCTTAAAACTCACAAATATTGATATTGTTCTCAAAACTCAAATAAGCACTAGAAGTTCATGAAAGTTCTCTGATTCTTAGTTGACTAGTCCCTGTGGAAACGATCTTGGTACTCTACCACTTTATTACTTAATAGCGATCATAGTGTCCGGTGTGCACTTGCACCGCCACTGTGGCAACATAGTGGCCACGTTGTGGACCTATACGATTTTCCGCTATCAAGTTTTTGGCGCCGTTGTCGGGGACTAACGCAATTTTAAATCCTAAGATATTGACTTTCATTCGAGCCTGAGTTGTTTGTTTCCTTTTTTTAGTATTTCTCGTGTTGTATGCCAATGCTACAACACGGTGAACTTGTAACTCTTGACCCCAAAATTGAAAGAACCGTTAAAAGACGAAGAAGAGGTTGAAGAGGTCGGCAAAATCAAAACATGGCTGGAAATGGTGGAGATCCTCCACCACCACCTAATGAAACAACCATAAGAATTGTCGACGATAAATAACGGGGAATACGGGACTATGCAACACCCGAATTTGATCAATTAAAATCGGGTTTTGAACTAAAACCCGTAATGTTTCAAATGATCCAAGCAATAGGTCAATTTGGAGGGTTATCGTCGGAAGATCCGCACTCGCATTTAAAATCATTTTTAGAAATGACGGATCATTTTCGCATTCAAGGTTTTACGGTAGAAGCCTTACGGCTTACGCTCTTCTCTTACACATTGAGAGATAGAGCCAAAGCTTGGCTAAATTCTCAACCTCCTCACTCCATTGACAGTTGGACAAGTTTGGCCAAAAAAAAATTTAAAAAATATTTTCCTCCAACTAGAAATGTGAAGTTTAGAAATGAAATTTTGATGTTTCGACAAGAGAAGGATGAAACGGTTTCGGATGCATGGGAGAGATTCAAAAACTTAATTAGAGACATTTTATAATGGTCTTACTAATTCCGCTAAAATTATTCTTGATGCTACTGCCGGTGGCGCTTTCACCTCTAAAACTTATAACGAAGGATATGACATTTTGGAGAAAGTGGCCAACAATAACACCGATTGGTTAAACCCACATGCTCTTGCTCCTAAAAATGCATCGGGTGTTCATAAAATTGATGCCATCACCGCCTTAAACGCCCAAATTATAGCTTTAACTAACTTGGTAAAAAATAACATGAATTTAAATTGAGAAAAGAACCAAGTCCAAACTATAAATGAATCTTGTGTGTTTTGTGGTGAGAATCATGCTTTTGAATGTTGTCCCGGTAATCCCACTTCGGTCAATTATGTAGGAAACCATTCAAGGAATAGCCCATTTTCTCCAACGTACAACCCAAATTGGAGAAATCACTCGAACTTCTCATGGTTGGGAAATCAAGGACTTCAACCCCCCGGGGTTCATCAAGTCCCAAACCGACCATCAAATTCCCCGGGATTTCAACAAGGACCGTCTCATATGTACCAAAGTGGGCAATCCTCACAACCGTATGTACCGAGACAACAAAATGCATCGGAGAGTAATAGTTCGCTTGAATCTTTACTCAAAGGTTTTATAAACCAAACCAATGCAACCTTGAGAGGTTTTGAGACTTAATTGGGGCAATTTGCCGCTGAGTTGAAGGGAAGACAAATGGGCACATTAATTAGTGACACCGAAACCCCTAAGGGTAATCACAAGGAGCACATTAAGGTCGTGACTCTAAGGAGTGAGACTAGCACATCTAAACCTAACGATGAAGTCTTAATCGATACCATTGTGCAAGATGAGACCACACATGCTTTTGACAAAGAAAATTTTCCGCCACTTTTTCCATCCAACGTGGCCGGAACATGCCCACCTTCGGGACAGAATGCAGCAGGTCCTTCACGGACTGCTCTGCCATCAGCACAGCCTCACCAAAGTGGTGAGATAGTGCCCACTTCACAGCCCATAAGGGCAGATTCAAACCAAACGAAATTGAACTTACGAGACCTCCCTTTTCCTGGTAGAATGAAGAACAAGAATGCAGTTGTGCAATTCAAAAAAAATTTGGACATTTTCAAACAATTGCACATTAACATACCTTTGGTAGAAGCTCTTAAGCAAATGCCAAATTATGTTAAATTTTTAAAAGACATTCTTAACAAGAAAAGGAGGTTAAGTGAGTATGAAACTGTGGCTTTAACAAAAGAGTGTAGTGCCTTGCTCACATGTAAAATTCCTCCCAAACTCAAAGACCCAGGAAGTTTTACCATCCCGTGTTCAATAGGGGGAAAAGAAGTGGGTCATGCCCTTTGTGACCTTGGGGCAAGAATAAATCTCATGCCACTTTCGGTTTTTAATAAATTAGGAATTGGAGAAGAACGACCTACGGCCGTTACTTTACAATTAGCGGATCGATCATTGGCTTATCCTAAAGGAAAGATTGAAGACATTTTGGTTCAAGTTGACAAATTCATCTTCCCGACCGACTTTTTAGTTTTGGACTATGACGCCGATAGGAACGTCCCAATCATCTTAGGGAGACCATTTTTAGCAACGGGTAGAACATTAATTGACGTCCACAAAGGAGAACTAACCATGAGAGTGAATGACCAGCAAGTGACATTTAACGTCTTCAAATCACTTAAGTTTAATGGGGAGGTGGAAGATTGTTCGGCTTTAGACATCTTAGAAAGGGATGTAAGCATCGACCCTGATGGAAGTGGCCACGTCTGTCACCACAGTGGCACTTCAGTGAAGAACATTTGGAAGAACTAGACTTTGTGAGTGAGGAAGAGATTAAGGAGACCATAGCAGCTTTTGAACAGTTAGATTTCAAGGATAGAACAATCCAGCAACCATCCATCATTGAACCCCCTAAGCTAGACTTAAAGCCCATGCCCGATCATCTTAAGTATGCTTATCTCGTCGAGGAAGAAAAATTACCCGTCATTATTTCTTCTAAGTTGACCCAAGAGCAAGAATTAAGTTTGATTGAGTTGTTGAGGAAATATAAGAAGACCTTAGGATGGACCATAACTGATATTAAGGGTATAAGTCCGACGGTTTGCCAACATAAGATACTTTTGGAAGATAATAGCGTTGGCAAAGTGCAACCACAAAGGAGACTTAACCCTATTATGAAAGATGTTGTAAAAAAAGAAGTTTTAAAATGGTTGGATGCGGGGATTATTTATCCCATCTTTAGTAGTAGTTGGGTGAGCCCGGTACAATGCGTACCAAAGAAAGGTGGCACCACAGTGATCACAAACGACAAAAACGAGTTCATACCAACTAGGACCGTGACAGGGTGGAGGATTTATATGGATTATAGACAATTGAATCTCGCCACAAAGAAAGACCATTTCCCTCTACCGTTCATAGACCAAATGCTTGATAGGTTAGCCGGGAAGGAATTCTATTGTTTCTTGGACGGATATTCGGGATACAACCAAATTCATATAGCTCCCGAAGATCAAGAAAAGTCTACCTTTACTTGTCCCTTCGGAACCTTTGCTTTTCGACGTATGCCATTTGGGTTGTGTAACGCTCCCGCCACTTTTCAAAGATGCATGATGTCAATTTTTTCGGATATGATTGAAGACACCATGGAAGTATTCATGGACGACTTTTCGGTTATTGGAACATCGTTTGAAAATTGTTTGTCAAATCTTTAAAAAAGTTTGCAAAGATGTGAAGCCCATGACTTGATTTTAAATTGGGAAAATGTCATTTTATGGTACAAGAAGGGATTGTCTTGGGTCACATGATTTCAAAAAAAGGTTTGGAAGTTGATAAAGCCAAACTTGAGGTAATAATACAATTACCCGAGCCAACCTCGGTTAAGAGCATTAGGAGTTTTTTGGGTCATGCCAGTTTTTATAGGAGGTTTATTAAAGATTTTTCAAAAATCGCAAAACCTCTTTGTAATCTTTTGCACATTGACCAACCTTTTGAATTTACCTCCAAATGTAAAAAGGATTTTGAAACTATCAAAAATGCTCTCGTTTCGGCACCCATTGTAATTACCCCCAATTGGAATTTACCATTTGAAGTAATGTGTGACGCAAGCGATTGGGCCGTGGGTGCGGTTCTTGGTCAAAAACGAAACAAAATTTTTCACCCAATATACTACGCAAGCAAAACTCTTGTTGAAGCCCAAATTAAATACAAAACAACCGAAAAAGAATTGCTTGCGGTAGTATTTGCTTTCGATCACTTTCGTTCATATTTGATTGGCACCAAGGTTAGCATTCATACCGATCATTCTGCCATCAAATACTTATTTAATAAAACCGATGCTAAACCTAGACTTATAAGATGGGTTCTTCTTTTGCAAGAATTTGATGTCGAAATTGTGGATAGAAAAGGCACCGATAACCAAGTGGCCGATCATCTTTCTCGAATAAAAGGAATGGTATCTAGTGGGGGTGATCATGAAATTAAAGAGATCTTTCCGGACGAGCATGTTGTGGCAATACATCATCATGAAGAACAACATCCATGGTATGTGGATTTGGCCAATTATCTTGCTAGTGGGCTAAAGCCATATAACCTTCAAGGGCAACAATGGAAAAAATTTCTTCATGATAGTAAACAATATTTATGGGACAACCCGTTTATTTTTAAAATGGTTGCGGACCAAGTTTTGAGAAGGTGTGTTCCAAATTCGGAAATGTTGGGAATTTTAAAAGAATGTCATGCCTCTCCCTATGGTGGCCACTTTGGTGGCCAACGTACGGAGGCCAAGATTCTACAAAGTAGCTTCTTTTGGCCAACACTTTTTAAAGATGCTTTCGAATTTGTGAAAAAGTGTGATCAATGTCAACGAATGGGAAATTTGTCTCAACGCAATGAAATGCCTTTGAAAAATATTTTAGAAGTTGAGCTCTTTGATGTTTGGGACATCGATTTCTTGGGACCATTTCCCATGTCGTTCAACAATCAATATATTTTGGTAGCAGTTGATTATGTTTCAAAGTGGGTTGAAGCTAAGGCATGCCCAAGGAATGATGCAAAAACGGTGATTGAATTCTTGCACAAAAACATCTTTGTCCGTTTTGGAACACCCTGAGCATTGATAAACGATGAAGGGACTCATTTTGTGAATAAAATGTTGAGCACCGTTCTTAATAAATACAACATCCAACATCGAGTGGCCACGGCATACCATCCGCAAACTAATGGTCTTGTCGAACTTTCTAATAGGGAAATTAAAAATATTTTGGAAAAAGTTGTTAAACCTAATAGAAAAGATTAGTCTCTCAAGTTGGATGATGCATTATGGGCATATCGTACGGCTTTTAAAACACCTTTGGGGATGTCTCCTTATCGACTTGTTTTCGGAAAAGCTTGCCACTTGCCGCTAGAATTGGAATATAAAGCTTTTTGGGCAACAAAAGAATTGAACTTAAATGAGGATTCCGCGGGAAATAAGAGAAAGCTTCAATTAGCCGAGTTAGAAGAATTAAGATTTCATGCTTACGAAAATGCCAAGTTATACAAAGAAAAAACCAAAATGTGGCATGATCGTAGGATAAATCAAAGAAGTTTTGACGTTGGTCAACAAGTCTTACTCTTCAACTCGAGGCTAAAATTATTTCCCGGTAAACTCAAGTCTCGTTGGTCCGGTCCCTTCACCATTGTCAAAATCAGTCAGTTTGGGACCGTGGAATTGTTGAATCCACAAGACGGTAGTACCTTCAAAGTCAATGGACATAGGGTCAAGCACTATCTCCCTGAAGAGGTGCCCAAACCCTCTGAAATGTCCCCTTGAAGAGTTTCATGAGAGTCTTTTGTAAATATTGTACATAAGTTGCTATTTTATTTTTGGACCAAAGTGGCCACCTTGTTGCCACGTCAGGGACTGAGCTGTTAAAAAAATCTGTGAAATTTAATTTCCAGACAGGTGTTCAAAATTTTTATGCATGGATGAAAATTTCCTTTTTGTCCACTAGTCCTTCCATGCATCTTTCTGAATTATCAGTTTGGTCCAGGTCACTCTTTTACCTTTTGTTTAATTTTTAGCATTGTCCTTTTGTTCTAATTGTTTATTTTAACTTGTGCAGGTGGTTTTATTTTTCAGATTCAATGAAAGGAACCTGTGGTTATAAGGATTTTTTTTTTTTTAAAAAGTGGGGTTTCCAAGAAAGGTGGCAAAATCTTTTCAAACAAAAAGAAAACCCCTTATTGTCCCATCACCTTTTTTATACCATCATCGCACTTCAACTCCCTAACCCCTCAACTCCCTCTTTATCGCCGATTACCATCTCCAAAAAAATACTCCGCCCCCACCGCCATTTTTTTCCATGGCTCGACTCAAACAGAAGAACCCCAACCCCTTTCCTCATAGTAGACGGCGTCGATTGGCCAACGTCGAGAACACCACCACCATCGACATTGAACCACCACCGGCGGTGGAAAGGGAAACCGCCGAACCATCCGATTTCACCATTCACTACGAAGAATCTCACGCGGTGGTTACACCGCGAACCACCACGACGGTCGTCGACGACCCAACACCACCCTCACCGCCGGTAAACCGCACTCAACTATTGATTACTTTTCCCCAAAGCCCACCTGCGCTACCCGAATCACAAACAAAGACCCACCAACCACCGTCACCACCGTCACCCCCTCCGGAGTTTGTCGTGCCCTCCCACTTGCTTTAGGTTTGCGTTACCCACGACCCTTTAGCCTTCTTTAACCCACAACCCCGTGTAGGCGACTCCGGCGATTTTCTTAACCTCATTTATGGTCCCGATAACCTAGTAAATGCCTTCGATTTGAATCAGGTTGGGGCTGACGTAGGCACTTTGATCACTCGTCCACCATCACCGACTAAGCCACGGGTCGTCGACATGCCAAGCAAAAGTGGTGACAAAGTGACCACCTCCAGCACTTCTTTAGGGTCTTCATCCGTAGACTCATCATCGGATTCTATCAAAGCTACTCCCTCTCATAAAGGGATTATCGACGATCGAGGGAAGAAGCCGGCGACATCCTCAGCCTCTGACAAAGATTACAGCCCAGAGCCGGAAACTATCCAGCCAAGGAAGCGGGCGCGGACTGACCCTGTTGCCAAGCCTAAGTGTCGGCCGACGCGTGGCTCCACCTCCAGTGCTAAGAAACCACGCACGAGGGACAACCAACCATCACCGCAAGTCAGGTATAACTCACCACCCGCTACGAAATTGTTGATGGATCGCAACTTTGATCCCCAGTTGATCAACGCGTATTCCCACATTAAGAAGCACTTGGAAGCCTATAAATGAGAGAAATCAATCCCCTTTCCTGGGGAGGCGAATGCTTCATGGCTTCGTGAGTTCTACTCGGCCATTCCTGCCTCTGGTGCTACTATCATTGTGATCCGTGGTAAAACCGTGAATTTTGGAGCACGGTCTTTATCCAAGACATTCGATATGCCTATACCCTCTACTTGTCATTTTGCAAAACTGTTGGAAACTCTTTGTGCGGAGACAAACATGGAAATAGCCACTTCCTTGATGTTACCAAAATTTTTGGCGGATTTTGATCCGGCCAAGTTGAGCATTCAGTCGAGAACTCTAACATTAGAAGTAAGCATGTGGTTCCAGTTTTTTAGACACAATCTGCTGCCCAGCGCCCACGATGCAACTCTTTCAAATGTCAAATGTGTCCTTTTGTACTGTATTTTGAAGGAGTTGCCATTCGACTTTGGGCCGATCGCTCTTAGCACGATCAGTTATGCTGCGTCCCGGTCCAGGTCATGGCTCATTTTCCCTATTTTGCTAACCAAATTAATGAGTGCAGCGCGTATTCCACTTATGTCTGGCGACGAAACTTTCTAGAGTTCGTCCCGTATCGACAATGGTACTGTCCAACGCATTATGCGCTCAGGTCATTTTACAGATAAGGCCCAACCACAACCATCTGTCCAGCCACCGGTCGAAGAAGGTTCCAAGCAGCCCGCGGCCTCCAGTTCGGGATACGGCTCCAGCAATTGGTTACAGGTCTTGGCCGAACAACATGAAGAACAGACTCTGCTGATGAAAGAACTGTTGGAACTACAGAAGGCGCAAATGGAGCAGCTCAAAGCACACAACAAAAGCATCAAAGACATGCAAGAAAAGAACGAGCGTTTCTGGGCCTATTAACAAGATTGGAACCGAGTTATCAAAGGATTCTACTACAAAAATGATCCGGTTAAAGCATTGACTCTTCCGCGGTTCCCTCCGGGCCTCTGTCCCCCGCAGGTTATCATCCCACTCGCTCCGCGTCACAACAGCCTGCTGCCTCCACCTACTGCCTCTGATCCAGCCGCAACTGCCACGACCGAGGCTGGCCCTTCTGTTGAGGTCGGTAAGCCTTGAGCATCCTTGGTTCGTCATCACTTATGTTTTGAACTTTTAGTTGGTTATTTTTTTTGGGCTTTTTGTGGTATTTCTTTGTTTTGCTTTTATTCTAACTCGTACTTTATGGGTTGTTCAACATTGTGCTAATCATCGTGGTCTTGGATGCTTCATGGTTTCTTGTATTTTTCGCTTGTTGTTCATTTGTTTTGCAGGACCACTAACTGGATTGATACCATTACATTTTGACTTTAAAATGATTTAGGTCGTTTTTCGCAATTTTTATCCCAACCACTTTTCCACTTGAAACCTAGCCTAGCATATTCTCATTATCAACATGTCTTGCATTTTTTTCAATGGGAACATTGAAGGTTTCTGTTTAGGGGTGGGGACTGTTGCAAAAACAGAATCATTTTTTTTCTGATAACCCAAAGCCAAAGTGGCCACTCTATCACCACTTTGGCAGCAAGAGCAAAAACGAAATATAAAAATCTAAAATGGGATCAGTCAAAAATCGAGTGGTAAAGACAATACAAAGAATAATTCGTCAAAAGCCAAATAAAGTTGGAGTCGTGCAAAAAGACAAGTTTGGGGGTTATATCGAGAAATTTAATTGAAAACCCAAATACACAAGCCCAAAACAAGCCCTATTGATTAAAGTCAAAATTATGGGATGCATGAAAGGAGGTGGTACCTTTTTGAACGAGAATGCTTCATTCAAATCAAGAATCATTGAAATATTCGGTATGAGTTTTCCCATTCAAAAGGAAGTCAACCCTTTTTGGTCATCATTCGAGTTCTTTACTTTCATTCTTTTCTTTTTACTTGAGGACAAGTAATTACTCAAGTTTAGGGGTGTGATAACTTTCAAATCTTGAGAGTTAATTCCTCTCTTTTCGTATTCATTTTACTGCATTTTCACCCATTTTGTCCCTCACCTCCTTCATTTGGTCTTATTTGTTTAAACATGGTGATGAAGTCTCAAGGTTGCAAAAACTTCGGTTTTACTAACTTTCTGTGCAAAACGTGGCCACCTTGTCACCATATTGCAACGTTGCTAAAAATTTATGGATAAGTCTTGGACATTTCTGGAAAGATTGGCTTTTGAAGAAAATTAAAGAAGTTTCTGCTCTTTCACAAGAATAATCAAGGAAGAAGACAAAAGGTGTAAGTCAAAGGAAGGTTCAATACTCCTCCTTAAAAGCTACTTTTTATGATTAGTCACATCAACACTTCTTCTTTCTTGGGCTATAAATTGAGGCTTGGGAGGCACCGTTTCAGCATCATCACGTCTAGGAGCATTCAATACTACCTGGAGCTTAGCATTTAGTTCCCTCTTTGAAGTTGTAGTGTAGTTGCATTTAATTCTTGTAATTTAATTTCTTGTATCAGTTGTCGCCACGTTGTCACCACATTGGTGACAACCTTTAAGTTTTATTTATGCCATTTATGTTCATGCATTCTCCTTCTCTCATGTCTTTTATTTTTATTATGAGCTAAACACCCCTTTGGGTGTGGGTATGAGCCAAGGCTAAGACTAGTAGGCAACACTTGGGTGTTGTCATCTTTGCTAACTCTTATACTTGGTCGCTCGAGTCGGGACTCAACTCAACGCGGACAAGTCGATCACTTGTTAGTGTTAATATTGGATCTTAGACCTCGAGAGGGGCGGGTCCGAAATACGGCTTGAGTGATGCAAAGAAGATTTGAGAAAGTCTTTTATAACCACGTAGAGATACGGGTTTTTGCATGACTTTAACTAAGGTTCAAAATGTCGATCGATATAGGTGTCACAAAGAGATTTAGGCTCCTATATCCATACTGGTGGAACTGAAATCCTTAGAGGTTTACTTAGTTAAGTCGGCAAGTCTTGAGTTGACGAAAGTGGTGACTTTGTGGGTGCAACGTGGTCACGTTCCGAGGAAACTCACTTTCGAGAGAAAGGGGTTTTTAAAGATATTGTGTGTCATTTTGTTTCTGACCATATTGTTACTACACCAGTCTTAGTTAATGCTTGTACCCACATCCTACCTTTTATCTTGTTAATCCATTTTAATCGTTGTTTAGTTTGCTTAAAACTCACAAATATTGATATTGTTCTCAAAACTCAAAGCACTAGAAGTTTATGAAAGTTCTCTGATTCTTAGTTGACTAGTCTATGTGGAAATGATCTTGGTACTCTACCACTTTATTACTTAATAGCGATCATAGTGTCTGGTGTGCACTTGCACCGCCACTGTGACAACATAGTGGCCACATTGTGGACCTATACGATTTTCCGCTATCAGGTATATATGCCGCGTCACTATTCACATAGCAAATTCTTTTTGGTGCACTGTTTTTACTTTTCATGTCTAAAATTTATTTTTTTAAATACAATTGTTTTAGTTTTAATATAATTTCTTCATTAATTTATAGATTATTTTAATATGGGATCCACAAATTTAGTGTTTGTTTAGAGCGTAGTTGGAGTTAGATTTTTTTTTAAAGTGCGTCCATTTTATTTGGTGTTTTTTCAATATCAAGGTTGGAGATGATCTTATAATCCTATATAAAAGTTGCACAAAATTAGTACCATGCGAACATATTGAGTTAGGTAGATCATGCGAACAAATTAGTGCCGTGAAATCTCCAATCGATGAAGGCCAAAACCGTGAAACCAAAAATAGTTTATGGAAATCATTTCTGGAAGAGTAGAAGACTGGAGATCTATAGAATGGAGCCGAGTGGGTGATGAGAGAGAGAAAAAAAACTATATTCTCTCTCCGATGACGTGTATTCATGTGATTGGTGGATATGAATGAGACATGATAAATTGGGACAGGAGGTTTTTATTCTAGAATGGAGGCTGGGGCACGATTTGAGGAAGTTATTTAAAAAAAATACTCAATATCTTAAAAAATTCAAGATTTTGAATTTGGAAACTTTTTTTTTTTTACTTTCCAAGTTTTAAAGCTACGAATATCATAAAATTTTGAGGGAAATTTAAATATTGGTAAAATTTTAATTATTATTTAATATTTGAATTTTATTAAACTTTAATTTAAAATAATAATGTTCATATAATAAATATTTGATTTAGATAGTACATTTTAACATTTACTTTTATTAAAAATTTAACTACTAATATTTAATTATTATTCACTATATATGTATGTATGTATTTAATCAAGTCAATATGTATGTATATTTTTTTTGGAAGGGAAATATGTATGTATGTATATACATATAATATGTGTGGATAAAATTATGTATGTTTGTAGTGGCTATATGGATGTAGAATTAGGTTCATACAAGAACAATAGCAAAATAAAAATCACAAGGCTTGTGGTGTAGCGGTAATCACCTGGGGAGTTCATAGCGCTCAACTCGGGTTCGATTCCTAGCATTCGCAACTTTGTGGCCACTGGGTATAACCTCAGGGCTGCATGTTTTAGCAGTCGGTTTCATTACCAAGGGATTAGTCTGGACCAAAGGCCCAGGACACACTTTCCAAAAAAACAATAGCAAAATAAAATAATCAAAAGAGGTTAAATCACATATGAATTTACACTAAAATCACCTGTAAAATCACCTGTAAAATCACAAGACTTTGGCCGCAACATGAAGTCTCGAGCCACGTCGCTCACACACCCTTGCGTTGATCGTTAGTGTAAAATCACATGTGATTTTGAACGTGATTTGACCGTTTTTTTTTTTTTACTTTGTTAATGTTCTCGTTTGAACCTCCTTCTATGCATGTATATATTTATGTATGTTTGTACGTAGAGGCGATAGAGGCTAAGACATTATTTGAAGAAGTTGAATGAGTAAGAGTGAGAGAGGAGGGGGGGGGGGGGATGGGGAAATGGAAGTAGGGCATGATAGAGAAAGGGTCTTCATAAGACTTAAAGACTCTTTAATGAATTGTATTGGGCCTTCATGAGTTTTATACTTAGAGGATCTTAAGGAATTGTAATGGGCCTTCATGGACTTTAGTGGCTCTTAATCAAGTATGTTGGGCCTTGATGCATGGTATTGGACTCGGTGGCTATTAATAAACTTAAGTGGACCTTCATGGGTTGTAATGAGTGATAATAAATTGTATTGGATCTTAATGGCTTTTAGTGGCTCTTAGGATTGATTTGGTAAACTGGTCAGGACAGAACATGACTTTTATGTGGAAAATACAATAATAGAGTGGAACAAAGTGGAAAAGGGTTGTTACACCCCCACCATTTGGAAAGAAGTGGAACAGACCTATATAATATCAAAATAAAACATAATTCTCTTCTAAAACATAAAATACGCCTCCCTCTTTACATTTTATTCATGGGAAAAGTCCAAACAACCCTAATGGACTTTAGTGTTTGGAGTGATTAATTCCTTGGACAATTTTTTGGAACAAATAAGTCCTTGGACATTTCAAAACTTGTTAACTAAATCCTTGGACTTTTGATAACCTGTTGAATACATCCTTATTACTTAAAAATTTAACTTGCAACCTATATAGCAGGTAAAAACTACAAATTAAAAACAAAGTCACCTACTTTATTCTCATACAAATTAAAAATGAGAAAATTAACTAAAATAGTCAATCTCATCAACCATATTTATTTTTCTTTTACCATTTTCAAAGTTTTTTTCCTAAAATTGCCAAAGTTTGCATATAATGTTTTTTTTTCCTGCGTAAGGATTGTTTTTTTTTCCAAAAAAATAAAAATAACAAACATCCTCACGTAGAAAATTTTATGTATAAAGATTCACTTTCTGCTTATAGTTTAGAAAAAAATTTACACTTTGCATTTTTATAAAGTTACTAGAAGCGTACTCGCGCAATGCAGCGAGATACATCACGATTTTAATGTTTCTTTTAATTTTTTATTTTTTTATCGATTTACAGTACGATTTTGGACGGTTTTAGAGAGTGATAATGTTTTTTTTAAATAAATTTGTTTAATTTAGGCTTAATAATATAATGTTTTTTATATAAAAAAATTAAGTAGTTTGTTAAAATTCATTAATTATCTTATATATTTTAAATTTTTTATATTTAAATTGAGATGTTTATCCTGTTTTGATTATGTATTTTTTTATCGATTTACAGTACGATTTTGGATGGTTTTAGAGAGTGATAATGTTTTTTTTTAAATAAATTTGTTTAATTTAGGCTTAATAATATAATGTTTTTTATATAAAAAAATTAAGTAGTTTGTTAAAATTCATTAATTATCTTATATATTTTAAATTTTTTATATTTAAATTGAGATGTTTATCCTGTTTTGATTATGTTTATCATAATTCAAATTTCATAATTTTAGGGTTTGAGAATTAGAGATAAGGATTTTAGGGGATAAAGATGGAATTTATTAATTAGGGTTAAAAGCATTTAGAAGTAGTACATATTGCTTCATTAGTTGTTTTTTAAGAGATTTTAAGTAGATTAACATTAAATAATAGTACGTAATGCTTAATGGGTAATTTAAGCTTAATAATATAATGTTTTTTTATATAAAAAATTAAGTAGTTTGTTAAAATTCATTAATTATCTTATATGTTTTAAATTTTTTATATTTAAATTAAGATGTTTATCCTGTTTTAATTATGTTTATCAGAATTCAAATTTCATAATTTTAGAGTTTGGGGATTAGAGATAAGGATTTTGGGGGATAAGGATGGAATTTATTAATTAGGGTTAAAAGCATTTAAAAGTAGTACATATTGCTTAATTAGTTGTTTTTTAAAATATTTTAAGTAGATTACCATTAAATAATAGTACATAATATTTAATGAGTTGTTTTTAAGAGTTTTTTATACCTCTTTTATAATATAGTATAGATAATTAGTTATTTAATTTATTTTATATCAATTACGTTTTCATTTACATTTTTATAATAAAATATAATATTTTGTGCTTAAAATGTTGTAATTAAGAGTTTTTTATGTCTCTTTTATAATATAGTATAGATAAATATAATAACATAACAAAATAATGTATCATTATATTTATAAAAGATCATAACTAAAAGTAAAATAAATTACATCTTTATAATAAAATATAAGCTGTACCAAAGCATTATGAAATTGTAAATTAAGTAATTGGCTTTAATTAGTTGTATTTTGTGCTTAAAATGTTGTAATTAAGAGTTTTTTTATATCTCTTTTATAATATAGTATAGATATACGATTATGTGTGTTAATATAATAAAAAGTTAAAATGAAAATAAAAAAGTAGAAGATATAAAGTAAATTAAATAACAAATTATAAATATGTTTTCTAATTTATTTATTTTTGCCAAAAATAGTTTTTAAGGCAAAAAAATAATATGTTTTGACTATTTTAAGAAAAAATTTGAAAAGTGTTTAAAATTTAATTTTGTTGATGAGATTGACTATTTTAGTTAGTTTTCTTATTTTTCTTATTTGTAGGGTGATAAAGTAGGTGACTTTTTTTTTGTTTTTTCTTTTAATTTGTAGTTTTACCTATTATGTAGGTTACAAGTTACATTTTTAAGTAATAAAGATGTATTTAACAGGTTTCCAGAAGTCCAAGGATTTACTTAGTGTGTTTTGAAATTTCTAAGGACTTATTTGTTACAAAAAATTGTCCAAGGACTTAATCACTCCAAACACTAAAGTCCATTGGGTTTTTTTGGACTTTTCCTTTTATTCATTCACATTTTAATTATTGTATTATATGTTCTTTAATCTTTTACTTTGCTGCCCTCAAAATAGTTTTTTATACGGTTTCTATATTTTGATTAATTTATATAATTTATTAAATATTAATCATAAAAAATAATCTAGAAAGGGTATAAAATAAAACTCAAAAACTACATAATTTGTTTATTTTTGTGTCATTTTAATCGTCTTGTCGAAAACTTTCTAATGAAATATTTTGTTATAAAAAATATGTATTTTATTATAATTTAATAAGTTAGATAAGTTAATCAACTTATATAAAAGATATAAATAACTCATTAAGGGTAAATTGGTCATTTTATCTGTTATGTCTTGTCGAATTCTGTCTTACCAAACGTTGAACAATTGTTTTTTTCCTGTCATGTTCTCTCCTATCCTGTCTGGATACTAAACACACCCTAATGAAGTTGATTGCGCTTTTGATAGGCTTCTGTGATCTTAATCAATTATAATGGACCTTACGAATCATATTTGACTCAATAGTTGTTAATGAACTTTTTTGGGTCTTTATGGGGCTTTCGTGGCTCTTAATCAACTTGATTAGGTATTGATAGACTTTAGTGGCTCTTAATAAACTGTAATGGGTGTTGATGTGTCGTATTGGACTTATTGACTCTTAATAAATTGTATAAGATTTCATAAGATTAAGTGGCTCTTAATGAACTTGAATGGGCCTTGATGAGTCATATTGAACTTAATAGTTATTAATGAACTATATTGCGCCTACATAGCTTTCAGCGACTATTAATAAATTTTATTGGACCTTGATTGGCTGCAATAAGTGGTACGAACTGTATTACGCCTTAATAGGTCGTAATAGACTCACTGTTGTTAATTAACAGCATTGGGCCTTAATGGGCTTTAGTGTTTCTTAATGAACTGTATTAGGTATGTATGGACTTAAATGACTCTTGATGAAATGCACAAACAAAATCACTTTGAGATGAAAAAAATTGTTTTACTTGGTGTTACATCGACAACAGTTGTGATGGTTAGATAGCGCCTACTTAAGCCTACTTGAGCAGTCGTGGCGGCTTGAAGCATCACCAGGAGTGACAGTTACATAAGTTGTGTGTGTTTGATGTGACAGTCTGAACCGTCACTATTACCATGTGTCAAAAATCAGTCAAACAACGATAGTTTCAAGCTTGTCATAAGCCTATATATACCTACATATCCTACAACAAATCTGATATTTTGTCCACCAGATTTCTAGATATTGTGTTGCTATAGAAACACAATCCCTCTAATTTTTTAAATCCTTGAAAACTTAATGGTTTAACTGGGATTATCACCACTAGTGCAGTGTTGATAATCGATCTACAATGTTGTTTCATTGTATCTTCGAAGGCAATTAGTCAAAAACCCAAAGCACATTCGGTGAGACAAAATTGCTTTAATGATAGAGAGAACCTGCCTTGATGAAATAAGTAATAGTCTTTAATTATTATCTCCTTTTGATGATTATATTTATTACCCCGAACAAACATGTTTTCTACAAGGTAAAAGCAAATGTCTTCTAAAGACGGTTTAAAGGTGGTTTGATATTGGCTTAACGGTCAGGCCAACCTATTTGCTAAGACATATAGGTATGTTTGCTTTTAGCTTATTCATTAAGCAAGTGGCTTAATCAGTCAATCATTTAGGGTAAGCTTATTCCATTCGGCCATGAGTTTGCCATCTTTGTCCTTTACTCAAAAGATAGTTTAATCAATATAAACAACTCAATATACAAGATATAATAAAAAACCAACCAAAATTCGTTGCTAATGATTATATACACAAAATCCTCTAGCAAGTCCACTATCTAATGGGCTAGCCCAAGTCCACTAGTTGATGGGCTGCCAATAGATCTCATCAACCCAAAATACTGCACCACCCTCTCTAGGCCAAGAATTGAGCCCTCCATCTAAATTTTAGGTTTTTCCGTCAGTGGACATAAACCTTAAAAAAAGGGCAGTATTTATGAAATTTCCATCTAAGATATGTAACATCATATATATATATATATATATATATATATATACATATATATATAGTAAGTCTTATCCATTATTATTAACAAATAAAATCAATTTCTTTACCCAAGTCTTTATTCAAATACAAATAACGTGTTCATAAACTCTATGTCTCTTTCATGTCTACCAATCGACTTTTTCGAACTCATCGATCTTATGGGTCTTGATTCAAGGCCACTAATCATGCTCCATTGAATCTACATAATGACCCTCATGATGTATATATTTTCCAAACAAAACTTATAATGCTAGCTAGAAATAAAGGTAATGCAGTCAATCTTATATTTAATAATTATGTAATCTATATAGGAGAATATAGTAAAAGTAGATGTTTCCTGCATTTCTATGACCTCTCTTGAGAGGACGGGTGGATGACCTACAAGTGTTTTACAATCTTATAATTCAAGGATATTGTCGATTGATACAATATTAAAATAACAACTTTAGATATATATTTTTTATTATTGTATTTAAGCCTCTAGCTTGCTTTTAACTCACATTTTACTTCATCATATTTCATGTGCAATACGTTTTGTTTGTTTTAGGTTTAGCGCACTAATAACATGTATTAAGAGTTTATTTTAGGATTTAAATTTATACTATATATATTTTAGCACGTAGCTCAAGCTAATAATTAAAAACATAGATTATAGAATTTGTTTTTAGTATAAAAAGATAATAAATTAATACTAAATTAACACTTGCACATATTTCATAAAGGGAAATTGACCCAAATGGCCAAATCACGAAGAGGGATTGGTCTCTTAGTCATCCCTCTCCCTGACTTACAAAAATGTCCCAAGGGACGCAATATAGCCCAGGGACGCAATGGAGCCCAGGGTGCAATTGCGCCCCTACTTGTTTTCAGTAAAAAAAAATGACTTGTTTTCAGTAATAGGTAACACCTGGGCTTGACACGTACCCAGGGACGCAATGGAGCCCTGAGGTTGCGCCCCAGGGCTCCATTGCGTCATTAGGGCTATTTCAGTAAACCGGGGAGAGATTTGGCTAAGAGGCCAATCCAAGCCCGTGTTTTGGCCATTTGGGTCAATTTCCCTTTCATAAACATATGATGGATATTTAGTTTCATTTTATATATTTTAATTAAATTTGGAGTGTGAAATTAGAGTGGAGATGTTACAGTGAAGGTACAGAAAGCATAAATGTTGACTTAACGTAAAAAGAAAAGAAAATAATTAGGAACAAAAAGCATTTGTAAGGATTTAGAGTGAATGGTCAAGCAAAAGCTTGTGTGTTCATTCATACATCAATCCCTAATCCCATCACCTGCAAAAGGAAAAGCATGCAATCAATATGTCCTTTACCTTTAATTTGTAACCAAACACTTGGAAATCTGGGATATTTCCAACTTCAATTGCTTATATGAAGCTTCCATAAAACCTTACTCCTTCCATTTCTAGTTCAACACCTTTAACCAAATCCACTTCTTTGGGTTAATCTTCAAACACAAGATGGGTATATTCAACTACTTTAAAACTTATTAAGGCAACTAATTACATACACATAAATATAGTTTTTAAATCTTATATAATAATTTACCATTTGTAAGTGAACAAAAAAATGTACCCTTTGAATGTGTTATAAATTCTATCATTTAGTTAATGAAAGTGACTTGAAATTTGTATAATCAATTTTTGTAATGTTGAGCAATACTGAATATGGTTTTTTTTTTCAAGGTTAAAAATAATCAAATTACCGCAATATGTAATTACAAAGTTTTGCAAGAAAATTGGTTTTTGTGGGTAAATGTAACATTATTTCAATGGTCGGTTACTTTAATTGAATTATCGAATATTACATTATTAGCTAATTACCTGATTTTGATTCTTTTTCGTGAAATTGCATGCAATAATCTTTTGAAATACGTTAGATCTCATCTTCAGATCCGTCTAAATTAATGTTATCAACTCCTTCAAAGTTATATGATTGTTGTAGTTATGCTATTAACCCCATTAAAAAAAACATGAACCCCATTAATTATTGGTTCATTATAATATCAAATACATAGATTACATAGGAAAGAAAAATGGGAATGGTTTCAAAGTTCAGTTACTCCTAGTTATAACATAGCAATTGTCCAATTGCTTAGACGAGTTGAAGATGTAACTAAGTGTCAAAAGAGGCAAGAGCACATGACAGCATGTGGCATCCGGGTTTCATGGGGGTGAGTTGGTAGAAACCCTAATTATGATAACTTGAAGGAAGAGGAGAGATTCAATTCATTATTGTTTTACTTTTAAGTTTGACTTAAATTGTCAACTCAAATCATGATAAAGACAATCTTGAAATCCTGCTACTTACTACCCTCAGATGACAACCTCGAACATAAACTACTCAATGTCTTTGTGTTTTGATCAAATGTATGTCCCAAAAAGATATGAAACACATTTTCCATCTACAGTGTTTTTGATAGGAGTTGGTAAAGAACAAATATAATATACATTGATTTTGCTCACTTTTGATCACTGAAATGACCCTTTTTAAAGCATGCATTCATGGGTTTCTGAACCTTTTATGGTCACCCAATTAGGCAAAAACATCATGATCATCCTTTCTGCAACTCCATTTTCTCTTTTCCACAAGATATTATCTTCTTCGGATACATTCATCCAATTAAGTTTGGTTTTGAGTTATGAACTAACAATTGCATTATTGAAATAAGCAAAATGGTTATAGTTTTCAATGATAAAAATCTATGAATAAAGTATAAAAATACAAATCTTATAAAATCGTATTTGATAAATTTTGTTGTATTTATCGACAATTATAGTTAACTACAATATGAGTTTAACCATAAAATGTGTTTAGGTTTGCTAGGCGTCTTGGTCGAATCCTATTTGAGTTTGCATTTTAATTAAGTTTTTTAAATTTTTTAGGTTGATTGAAATGCAAACATCCTATCAAAACCCTTCTTGTGTTTGATATTTTTTTTACTAAACATTTTACAAGAAAGCGAGAAGTGTTATATCATATATGATACACAAGATTAATCATATATGATTAAACACATGTTACATTGACAATTCATACACATTGAATCATATATGATTAAACACACCCACATGTCGTGCAACCATATATGATATCACACTTCTCACCTTCTCGAACAATATTTAACTTCTCGCATGATCCTCTCTTTCCCTCTCTCTCTCTCTCTCTCTCTCTCTCTCTCTCTCTCTATATATATATATATATATATATATATATATATATAAGTTCAATTGTAACCACATTTAGATTGTGAACTATTGAACAAATCTTCACCATCTATCTCTATTTGATCCAACAACTCATATTAAATAGGATTTTTAATAAAAATTATTAATTATGTTGATTACGACAAACAAGAAAGTTTATTTAAATATTGATGCATGTTCACCTTAGCATGGAGGATCAAGCCTTATTATTTTGGGAGGCCTATGATCTTACTACCAAAGAGGGTCATGTTTAAACGGACATAACTTTGGCTACAGATCTCCGTTTCAGGCCAACGAGCAGTCCATTCAAAGCCTCGAATGAGATGCACGCCGTGGTTAACCGACTTTTGAACTTCAAAACCGCTGCTTTAATATGGTTTTTGGACATTTTCGTGTTTTTTCCTCCTTTTTGGCATTTTTGTTGGACTTTTTATATTCGGCCCATAGTCTTTTCAGGCCCGTTTTGTTTTTGGCCTCCTATTTATATGCTTCTTTTGTAGTCTGGATGGACACGCTTAATTTTAAGAGACTTTGATTTTATTCAAAATTTTGAGTTCTTGTGAATTTGAATTTGAAGCCTAGGTTCAATATCCGTCGAATCAACGAATCCTAGAAGAGATTAGCAATACCTTGAGAATCAACGTGTTTTAATCTGTTATTTGATTTACCGTTGCGTCAAATATTCAATCCACGTTTAATTACATGATTTTTTTTCTTCAATTTTTTTAATCAAAAACTTTTACCCCCTTAGCATTAAACTAAATTATCTTAAAAGTTATTAATATTTAAATTAAACAAATTACATAAAAAAACGAGCATTTCATTCTCTGCAATATGTTATCCATCTTGGCATTTTTTTTTCATTTTAACCGTTTTTTATATGAAATGATATATATGTGTAATATTCATTATAAATATTCGTGTACGTCCACATATATGCAATAGCTCGATACCGTAAGTCCGTAACTCGACATAACTTTCTTCAACACCGTAAGTCTATAACCCGAACACACATTCTTCAACATCGTAAATTCACAACCTCACACCACACGTTCTTTATTACTATAACCCAACACTCATCGAGAACCCATCGAGATAGATCAAAACCAATCGAGAACCCATTGACATCGATCAAGACTAATCGAGAACCCATCCATTTTTCACTTAATGTGTGTTTGTGCGTGTAAAACCATAATCAACCACCTTCGTTTTTCATCAAAACCGATAGATAACCTTTCGATTGTTTTATTGTTGTGTAAAACAATAACCTACCACTTTTAGCTTTTATCGATATAGATTGGGAACCATCTAGACCAATGGAGAACCCAATAATGAAAAAAGAAAAAACTAGAGTATGTAGGGTTAAACAATAGCATATTCATGATTAATAGTATGTATATGCATAATGAATATTATGGTCAAAAATAATATTTATGATGAATATCAAACTGATATAAATTCTAGAAAATTTTTATATACTCGTGAATATACATAAATAATGATGAATAGTATGTATAATCATATATATTAAATGTTATAGTAAAAATATATATTAATGATGAATAACATACTAATATATGAATACTAAAAAGTTGTATACACGTGAATATACATAAATATTTATGATGAATGTTATAGTGAAAATGTATATTCATGATGAATATCATACTAATGTATGAATATTGAATGGTTGTTTTATACACGTCAACATACATGAATATTCATGATAAATGCTATAGTAAAAATGTATATATTCATCATATTGATGTATGAATACTAAAGATCAGTTTCATACACGCATGGAAATAAATAAATATTCATGATGAATGTTATTGTGAGTTATATATTCATGATAAATATCATAATAATGTATGAATACTAAAGAGTACACAGATATACATTCTACGTAAATAATAGTAAAAAAGAAAATAAAACTATATGATATCAAAATGAATGTCAAATCGAAGAGAATGAAACGCTTGTTTTTTGGATGTTTTGTTTGATTAAAATATTATTAATTTTTAAAATAATTTAATTTAAAAACTAAGAGAGTAAAAAAATTTACTTTTAAAAAAATCAAATATTTAGACGTGTGTGGTTCAAGATTAAAATTAATTCCATTTTTGCACCTAATTACTCCTTAATTAACTACTTTATGATTTAGCATTTGATTAGTTTTCTTAATTTTGATTAATATCCCAAATTTATTCACTAGTTTACAACCTAAAATTTATTTGCACTTGCATTCAACCCTATATATATATATATATATGGAGAGAGAGAGAGAGAGAGAGAGAGAGGTGTTCTTCTGTTAACCGCATAATTAGTATAAATTGTGCTAACCATAATTTTTTTGTCTTTTTAATATACTAGTGTTGGGCCCGTGCATCGCACGGGAGGATAAATTTTTTGTTGGAATATTGAACCGAGTTAAAATGAAACGTAATTTCTCTGTTAACAATTAATGAAATACAATGTGAAAAACGAATGTATTTTCATAAGTGGTTAACTTGCATATATTCTTAATCGTTTGTTGTTATGAGTTTGTGCAATAATATTGGTAATAGTTTTGTATTATATTATTTAAAACTCAAACGACATGTCTCACAACATATTTATCTGACTATTGACTTCAAGACCTCATAGTATTAATCGATAAAAATAAAGATATGTATATATATCTTATTCCCCTACTTCGAAAAATATGATTGTGGGTTTTGAAAAATATAAACAAATCCTCAGTAAATAAAATAAAATATAAAAAAGTAGTTTTTCAAAGAAACAAAAATATAGTGGAATACCTTTTGTTCAGTTGCAGGTTCCGTCATTGACACCCGACCGTTCGTCTTCTTCTTGTACTCGGATGATACATAGAGAAGCTATATATATTTATAGTGAATGTAGAGAATATTTTAAAATCTTTTATTTTCATTTTCGATTTTACATTTAAATGTAAATATATTAAAAATATGGAAGAATATTTTTATATCTACATCGTTTCTATTTTATTTTTTTTACACTTGGTTAATTTGGAAAGTATTGCGGAATATTTTTATTTTAAAGAATACGATAATTTATTAATGTATCTCGTTATTTTTTATTTTTAATTCATATCAATCTTCTTTTTTCTTCTTTTAATGCTCGTGAAAAAAATACGTGTAGATTTTATATTATCAAAAAAAATACGTGTAGATTTTATATTATGCTAATATAAAATACGTGTAGATTTTATAAAATAAAATAGATTTTATATTAGCAAAAAAAATACGGAAGAAAATAGTTTATATTACATCTCATTCTCATTATGTAAAAATATTTTATAAAATAAAATATGGAAAAAGATTTTATAAAATAAAATATGGAAAAATCATTATAAGATGTAATATAAAAAAATACGGAAGAAAAAATATTTTATATTACATCTCATTAATATAAATTTAAATGTAAAATCTACATTTAAAATAGATTATGTTAATATAAAATATATCTTATAAAATCCTCCACCAAAAAAACAAATAGTTATATTAATAAATGAGTATCCATTCCACAAATAGATGATTATGTGAGATACTGTGCTTGGAAAGGTTGTACCAAAGCATTAAGAAATTATAAATTAAGTAATTGGCTTTAGTTAGTTGTAACTTGTGCTTAAAATATTGTAATTAAGAGTTTTTTATACCGTTTTTATAATATAGTATAGATTGATACTACATTCCTTAATATCCCATTCACTTAATTATCATATTTGTTAATTATCTCATTTTCACTTACTATTTTGAAACAAAAGCATAATAAAATATAAACATAATTTATTGTTTCATTTGTAAATTTTCTGGTTTCACCTATAACTTTGATAAAAAAAAAATTTGGAACTACCAAGTTCATATTCAAATGAGCAATATAATAAGTTAGATTAAACTTTAATAGGTCTAATGGAGTTATAACATGACTTAGGCATTGTTTAATAAAAATAAGCTAGTATATTTTCTGGGTACATGTTTGGATGGATATAAGGTAGCTTATAAACCAACTTTTTGATAAGCTGCTTGGAGTAGCTTCTGGAAAGTTTTTGTGATTATTCCAATTATGCCCTCATTATTATACATTAACTATTAATTTAAAATAAATAGCAATTGGTCCCTGTGGTTTCCGCCCATTATCAAGAGTAGTCCCTTTTTCAAACTAATTACAATTTTGGTCATTGTGGTTTCCATTCTATTTCAATTACGGTCCTTCTGACCAACTTCTGTTTAAAGGATATGTTAACTAAAGGGTATTTTTGTCTTTTCATTATTTCTTTGTTCTTTTCAATTTAAAAATTAAATAAAATCCTAATTCTTATATAAGATTGTAAATTATTATAATTATTTGTATTATATAATAGTTTTAATATATATATATATATATACATATATCGTATCGTCTTTATCCATTGAGCAACTCCCCCACCCCTCCTCAGTTTCCGGCGCCAGAAACTCCAGCAGAACTCTCACACCCCCTCCCTCGTTCTCCGACTTAACACCACCCACCTCCCCGGAGTCATCTTCCCCTGCCCAAAAAATAAACCCAACAGATAATCAAAGGCACCCTCACAGACTCATAGTGACTCTAAATTGTAATAACCCAAAAAAGATAATTTTAGAAACTTCATGAATGGAAAGCTTGGGTATGGAAACCCCAATCAATTCCAAGATTAAGCCCAAATCTACGGCCATTTCTAATGCCTCAATCAAATATGTAAACATGCATCATTTTAAACCATTTTCCTGCAAATTCTAAAACTAATAACTTTGGGGATTTGAGATGGAGATTTCCAGCAGCAACATCACAAACAGACAACTAAGGTAAGGAGTCTTCACTTCAAGCTTTGGTTCAGTTCATTTTTAAGTTTTACGATGCAAATCCAAGTGAAAAATCGATTCTTCACTTTGAAGGGTTGTCGGTGTTCCAAAACAACTCAAGTGACCTCATGTCTAAGATCCGCCGCTAGATCGAAGAAGAATCAATAACATCCAACGGCAGAGTTGTTTGTGGTGGTTCGATGGTGCCATGAAGCAGATCCAGATCTAGACCTGATGATTGATGAAGATGAAGGTGCGGTGAGCCTTCTTGTTTGTGGCTCCGATGATTGATCCACCCTTTTTATTTGTGGCTCTGATTTGGAGTAGGATTTACATATCTAACAGAAGAAGATAGGAGGGGGTGGAGTTGTCGTCGACTTAGGAAAGAGGAGAGGGAACAAAAGTCGCCGACTTCATAGTGTGTTTATAAGCGCACACACACACACACACACACATATATATATATATATATATATGTATGTATTGGTAATAAATACGTAATATAATGTAATAAATTAATAATAATATATTTATTTATTTGAAAATTATAAAAATGATAAAAGGACTAAAATGCCCTTTGAGTTAACAGATCCTTTAAACAGAAGTTGGTCATAAGGACTGTAATTGAAATAGAATGGAAACCACAATGATCAAAGTTGTAATTAGTTTGAAAGAGGGACTACTTTTGATAATGGTTGGAAACCACAGGGACCAAAATTGTAATTTACTCTAATTAATATTATCTGAAAATTATAAAATAAATTTTAATTATACATTGATATTAATTTTTAATTATTTAGAGTTATTGATAATTATTTGAATTTTTTTAATATTGATCTATATATTTTAGTTATCAATTATTATTATTTTTGTAGTTATTATTTGATTATTTTTTCCATATTATATGTAACGTTTATTTAAAATAATAAGTTAATATAGATTTTTTTTTTAAATTTGGTTTAAAATTCAAAATGTATAATATATATTATAAAAAATTTTAAATTCTTTTAATTAACATATTATATTATTTACTACCTTATTTGTATTAATAAATATATTATATCACTATAAATTGGTTTTAATTATATATTCTTAAATGTTTTAATTAATTATTTTTTATAAATGTTTTTTTTGGTAATTTTACATACTCATAAGCTAGTTTTTGCCAAACTTGACTTTTTCATCGGCTAGCTTATCAGCTACTTTGCCAAACTTAGCCTTAGTTGTCCATTAATGACCATATGGTTCATTAATTACCCAACAAATTAAGCATTCTTACACCGCAAAATTATTTAATATTTTATATATTTTCCTTTGTTGAAGGATTTTGTGCCATCATTAAAAGGAAGTGATTGCCAGAATATTTTCTTAGTATTAGATTACCATAATGAATGTTCATTTTCTTTGTAAACTCCCCCTATTTAAAGGGCTTGTGATTAATGAGAATTATAGATTTTCTCTCTCTATCTTATTGTTATTCTTTCTATATTGATTTTCCTATAACATCCTTGAATTTTTTAGTGACTTGTTAAATTATTTTAAAAATTATTAGGAAATTTTTATATTTTCGGCTACTTTTTACGGAAATCTAAAACTTTGATGATGTTGTAGGATTATGTGTTATCATCAAAAGGAAGTGATTGATATAATATTTTCCTAGTATTAGAATTTACCATAATGAATGTTTCATTTTCTTTGTAAACTTATTCCTATTTAAAGGGCTTATGATTAATGAGAATTACAGACTTCTTCTCTGTCTTATTGTTATTCTCTCCATATTGTTGTTCTATTTGTTTTTCCCTTTAACACGTTATCAACACGTAAGCTCAATCATTCGGCTTATCGTTGTCTTTCAAGCTTCTAACTTCATCAAGCAACACAAAGAGAGGACGAGCTTTTGTTAAGAATGACTTGGTATGTAGACTTTTATTGCTTTATGTTTTTTTTCACTCGGGCTAGTTGTATATCAAGATGTGGGTGTGCTGATGCATGAGTGGATGTTAAACATGATGGTGTGAATTTCTGATTAAATTTATTTAAACCTTGTTTTTTTTTAAATTTCGTATTTCAAACATGATGGTGTGATTAATTTTGTAATGACCGGTTGATCACTTTTTACTTCATCGTGTCCACTAATAAGTAAGAACATATGCACATGCACACATTTATAGTATACAAGTTAAGACATCTGATATGAATTATGAAATTGTAGTATTCCCATTTTAGAAGACCTTAAAATTTTGTATGTATATATTTATTCTGTGAAAAAAAAATATACCCATCATCTTTTTCTGTTTTCTTGAAAAATTTGGCACTCAAATAACTATTGGTGTAAAGATGGGCGGAAAAGATGTGATATATATGAAACAGCAGAATGTATTTAGTTTAATAAATATATAATTATTATTGTTATGATATCGTCTTGAACCCATGAAATATTTATGCTAGTTGTATTTTTTTTCCAAAATTTTTTCTGCTTATACGCATACATGTAGGTAGTATCTAATGAGATCACGCATCTGCTTTGTTTCTAAAACCTATATTTTAATATGAGAAATGTATTTTTTTTAATTGTTCTTTATTATTATTTAGATATTAAAACAAAACTTCAAAATAAAAATCACGTAATGGGAAGATTTTTTGATAAAAATATGGTTTCTGAAAAAAAAGGGTTTATGTTATTAATTAAGTTACTATTATTATTGTTAATTAGTTTAATTAGTATTTTTAGTGCTTACGATTATTATGTATTAATGGTTTAAGTTGTTATTTAATTATTCTGCTCATGATTATTATATAACTGATTGTTTATTATTTTGTAAAAATCTAGTTATTAATATGAACTATCTTTTTAACTTTTATTATTTCTTGTAAATATAGTACCTAATAATGTATCAAATAATATTGTTGTTTTTGTGATATTGGTTTTCTTTCCATAACAACAATACCATAAGAATCATATTTTATAAATAATGTATTTCCTTATATAATAATAAACAAGGAATTTGAGATAAATTCCCATAAAAATTTATCAAGATTTATGTTTTAATATTTGCCAATTATTTTATAAGATTTCTCACAATCTTATAAACAAATTTTTTGGAAGTTACACTTCCAACCCCCCATATATTTAGTCTTTATCAAAAGCTCCCAAATACTATTAATATGTTAAAAGTTTGACGTCGACTTTATGTCAAAATCAATATTTATTTGTCTCGTGACAAAATCTCTCAAAATACCATTAAGGTATTAAAACATTGAAATTGGCTTCATATGCAAAACTCATATTCATTTTTGGTCTCATGCCAAAAACTCTATAATTAACAATGTTATCTTCAAATTAAATAAATTGCAAAATACTGGTGGGATTTTGTCAAACGGGTGTAAATAGCCCTAAGGTTTGTAGGGAAGAAATCCATGTGATTCCCCTACTACCTGGAAATCCAATAGATTGAGTGATTTCTTTTTCACAAATTGAAATATTTATGAAGTATTATCAACAAAATATAAACATACAAAAATCCAATATTGTTATGATAATGAAATTTCATAACCATAATCCATTTTCTTATCAAAAAGAAAATCATATATTATCCTTTATATATGTAAATGGTTGGAACAACTCATCCCAAAATCAACGTCGTAAACTCAAAAAGAATCTGAGTATCATAAATGAGTATATAAACCTCCTTTTGAAAAGGAACAAGAAAATACCTAAAGTCCATCAACTCCTCAATTGACTCTAAAACCAACCTCTTGACAAGGTACAAGCAAATACCCTCATGTTTTGAGACGACATATAAATCCTAAGTTTCATAGGAATACCTTTACTAGAAACCCCCAAAGAAATGTGGGATGCCCCAAAAGGGATAATAGGGAGTACTCATGAATATGTACTTCCCGAACTAACCATACAGTGGAATGAAACCCACTTACTCGATTACAAAAAGGTAACCGATTTCAACAAAGAAATGCTATATCCAAAACGTGTCTCAATCTCTGTGGCAAGGAACTCACAGAAGATGACATGATTCTTAACATTATTTTCACCTTTCATATATCAAAAATATTAATGAACTAATATAAGTTGGAAAGTAACCTTTAGACAAACTCATCAACCTACTGCAAGTGGTTGAGAGACATAACAAGGTTCTTTCGAATAACAACACCATATATGTCGAGACAAAGAAAATTCTCGAGATCAATAATGAAAGCATTAAAGGTGGAAACAACTCCAAAGAACAGAGAGTTAAAAACAATTTCACACATGTGACATTTATGCACTATGTGGACGAAACCCTAGAACGGGGTCAGGGTCTTGGTAAGAGTCGGGAATGATTTTTCAACATCTGGAGTAGAGATACAACTACCACACCCCAGGTGAAAATGGACAGTAAAATAAGAAATGCACTAAAGAGTGTTCCTGTCGAAAAGGGAACAAGTTGAAAATGAACTATAACATATTAATTTAATATTTAATATTGATTAAGCATATGTTTCTTTGAAAATTAATTTTAAGTATCAAAATTAATTTCTCTGCTAAGTAATCGAATATGTAACCATTATAGATGTAAAGAAATTGTTGGTCCCTAAGGTGCTTAACAAGTTTGTAGAAGGGGGGGGGGGGGTTGAATACAAACACAAGAATTTAAAGTTTAATAAATTGTTTATTGATAAATCAAATACAATTTACAAGTTTGTTGCGGAATAAGATTAAGACAGACTCAATCTAAACAAACTTAAGAAACACTAAGATGGTTGCACAAGAAATTCAGAGAATGGGGGATTAAGAGATATAGAAAACAAGGGTTTCTATATGGGGTTCAAGGATTGAGCACACTTCAGATGAAGGGGTGATCTTCCTATTTATACCCTATGCATTAAATGCATGGCAGGGCACTTTACACGTGGCGTTCACTGATTGGCTTTGGTAGTCTGACTTTTGGGAGACATGATTTCGGCCGGACAATGAACAGTATAGTTGATAGAGGTGTTGTATGAATTGTGGCAGAGACATGTCCGTTCTGACATATCGTACTAAGTTGTACAAGGTGAGACAAAAGGAAACTTGAGATATAAGCTAAGTGATCATTCAATCGCTGAGTATCTCTTTCTTCAGAGATATCAAGAGTTCAGCTATCGTTGAAGCTTTTCCTCATGTTCCTTCGGGTATAAGTAGATTCGTCTTTGCTTCACTGATATCCGCATCAGGTCACTAGTAGACTTGTCTTTGTTCAGTAGCTTCGTCTTTGATTCAGCTATGAACATATGTTGACGCGAAACTTGTCTTCAGGGATTACGTTACTGTTTACATCAGAAACTATCAGCGATACTGAACAGGATCAGTTTGGATCACTGATAGTGAAACACTAATACATACTAGATGTTTATAAGAAGACTATCAGCGATAACTGAACAGACTCAGTCTGATCGCTGATGGTGAAACACTAATACATATTAAAACGTAATTTTCACTAAGTATAGAAAAGGGTCGTTATCAAATCACTGAGAGAGTTTGGATCAACAATCTCCCCCTATTTGATAATGACAAAGTAACTGAAGAAAATTACTTTAGTTCAAAATGATGGAATAATCAGGACTCATAACATACATGTCCCAATTACTATTTTGAAGGATCTTTTACAGTACTGATAGGGTTAAGTACTTCACTGAAATTCTCATTAATCCAAGAAAAGAATTACAAGGAATGAAAATTACAAGTACAAGTGATATACTAACTACTGTAAGTTAAACTAATAGATTACAAGAAAAGAAACTAATCTATCAGCTATCTAAAGAGGGTTTAGGAGGATTGATCAAGTACTCAGGTATTTCTTCTCCTTTTTGCCTTCGCTCTAAAGATTCTGTCAGGATCGAATTCTCAACAAGAATAAAGTCTCAGAAACAATATCAAAGAAGTTGCGGAATAACACTTTGATATTCAATGTAACAGTAAACAAACAGTATATGATTAACAACTTGCAAACTTGTATTAAAATCACAAGATTACACACACAACCTCAATCTTGAAGAACAAGCTCTTTCAAGACGAATTCTACTTCTCTAGAATTAGGAATTATGCCTTGAGGTTGATTCTCTCTAAAACAAAAACTTAGAATTAATTCTCTTTTTAAACTATTCTGTCAAATCTATACATATACTGAACAAAAAGATAATTACAAAAAATAGAATATCTTCAGTATATCTTGCATAGTTATCTTCAATCCTTCCATGAATATCTTTATTCTTTACAGCTGTCATCCTCTTCATCCGGATCTCCAATTCATAAGCAACACTAATCATAAGCAGCATTAACTACTAAGCAGCACTAACCTCTAGCAGTACTAACTAGCTAAGCAGTACTAGCTTTGTTCAAGCAGCACTAACTTTGACTAGCAGTATTAATTCTACTAGAAGTAGTAATACTCAGCAGTATTAACTTTGAAGTCCTCTAGCAGTATTAATTCTGAACTAGCAGCATTAACCATACTTGATGAATTCTTCAGTTCCCAACAATCTCCCCCTAACTTGACTTTTAGGAAAAGAAGTCAAGTTCTTCAGATCTTCTTCAAGATGCTTTCAACACTTCAGTTCACACTCCTAGATTAGGATCCAAACCCAAACTTTGATTAATGATTCTGCTAACCACAATCTTTGCCATTTCTGAATCTTTTGAACATGTAAGCTTTGCATTTAACATTGCTTGTAATTTGGCCTTACTGTGATCATAGATTTTATCAACTAAGTAGTACTCATGATAAGCTCTGTCTACAGTGATAACATAGACTCCACACCTTTCAAATATCATCCAGTTTTCTATGCTTTGGAATTTATTCTGTAGATGCAGATCTCTGATCACATGTTGAACTTTGCTAGGATCAAACATCATGCATAAGTACTCCATGGCTAATCTGATTAAGCTCATTCCTTCTCCTTTCAGCTCCTTTTCATACATCTCCAACCCAACTTTAAACATCTCTTCTAAATTTGATCTTGAACAGCTTCTTATGAGTCTACCCCAAGTAGAGTACACTTCATATATATCTCCCACTCTCTTAAGCCTGAAGTATTTCTTCCTTTGATCTTCCAAAATATCCCAAAAGATGACTTCTGGTGCTTTCATAGAAATGGGATCAGCTGAAACTGGTTCATCAACTGTTGTAGTTATATATAGATCAATATTATATTGCTTATTGGATTGTTCTGGGTTCTTTACAGATTCAGTTGTAGAAGTAACTGAAGGTTCTGCTGTTTCTGCTGTTTCTTCAACTCTTGGCCTTTTGTTCTGCTTCTTGGAGGCTATAGTCTTCATCCTCTTCCCAGTTTTGGCTTCTACACCAACACTCTCAGATTCTTCCTTCATCTCCTCAGCTTTGTCTTTTGAGGGTGTGGTCTCCTCAGGGAATGGCTTTTGAATATTAAGGTCATGCCTTTCCTTCATTCTTCTCTCAGCCTCTTCCCTTTGGACTGAATCCCCTTGAAGCTTGAGCATCTCTTTCTGATACAACTCCTCAATCTGAGTGTATGCCATGTTAGTGAGCATCTCCCCCTTAACACCAATTGCACCTTTCAGGAAATTTATCATCTTTCTTCTTTCCTGATTGGCCAAAAATGTTTTGGAAGGTTGTCTCTTTTGCTTTTTGAATGGCATTCTTTGCTTAGAAACTTTCACAGAGCTTTTCTTGGCTTCTGCTGCATCTTTTAAACTCTCTTGATACTCAGCATTGAGTTTTCTTGCCATTATCTGTGCAAGCTCTCTATCCTTCTCTGATTGAAGTTGTTCTTCCTTTTCCAATTCAGCCTGAAGTAGCTTTGCCATTTCTTCATCCAACTCAATCTGACTCTTTTTCTTGGCAGGCAGTTCAGCTTCAACCATCTTCTCCTTTCCTTTTCCTTTTGACTTCTTTGCCTTTTCTGTTTCCTTCTGTTGAATTTCTCCTTCATTGATGACCACTCCCTTGGCCTTTTGAGTAGCCTTAGGAGTGTCATTCTTTGCTTTGATCAAAGTTTCAGCAATTTCCATTTCTTCAACAGAAAGCCCTGTTACTGCTGCTTTAGTAGTATTAACAGTTTCTGTTGCTTCAGCAGCATTAACAGTTTCTACTGCTTCAGCAAATTCTGTTTCTTTTTCTGCCTCTTCCTCCCCCTCAACCTCAAATGCCCTCTCAACTGTCTGAGTATGCAAGTAGGTCAAAGGATGAGTCATGAGGATACCAAAGTCCCAATCTGGGTTGCCCTTTGAGATATCTGAATATCCTCTTAACAGCTTGATAGTGAGATTGCTTTGGCCTAACTTGGAATCTTGCACATACACAGACTGGAAACATTATATCTGGCCTAGAGGCTGTAAGATACATGAGAGAGCCAATCATGGATCTATAATGATGAACATCCATATCCTCCCCCTCAAGATCTGCTGTTATCTACTTGTGTGTCTCCATAGGTGTGCTGGCAGGTTTTGAATCTGAGAAACCAAACTTGGTTAGAATGTCCTGCACATACTTGGACTGACAGATAAAGATTCCATCTGACTTCTGTTGAACTTGGAGTCCAAGGAAAAAAGTAAGTTCCCCCATGGAACTCATTTTGAACCTTTGATGCATTAGTTCCTCAAACTCCTTGCACATGTTGTCTCTTGTAGATCCAAAGATGATATCATCAACATAGATTTGGACCAGCAAGATATCCTTCTTCTTTCTCTTGATAAATAGAGTCTTATCAATGACTCCTCTTTCAAAGCCATTTTCCAAGAGATAGGATGACAGAGTGTCATACCATGCTCTTGGAGCTTGATGCAGTCCATAAAGTGCTTTCTTCAATTTGTATACCCTGTCTGGATAGCTTGGGTTTTCAAACCCTGGTGGTTGACAGACATATACTTCTTCTTCAATTGAGCCATAAAGAAATGCACTTTTCACATCCATTTGATAGACTTTGAATTTCATAAAAGAAGCATAAGCCAGGAATAATCTAATTGCTTCTATCCTGGCCACAGGTACAAACACTTCATCATAGTCTATTCCCTCTTCTTGTGTATACCCTTGAGCCACCAACCTTGCTTTGTTCCTTATCACTATACCTCTTTCATCTCTCTTATTCCTGAAGACCCATTTTGTTCCTATTGCTCTTTGGCCTTTAGGAAGGTCTACCAGATCCCAAACATCTTGCAGCTTGAATTGCAGTAGCTCTTCTTGCATTGCTTCTATCCAACTGGACTCTTTCATAGCATCATGTGCCTTCTTAGGCTCAAGCTGGGATAGAAAGCAAGAAAGCACTGTATGCTGTTGATCTTGCATTTCTTGCAGTCTGCTTTGATTTCTAGTCATCATAGGAGAGGATATGTCTCCTATTACCAGTTGTGGAGGATGATTCTTTTGAATTCTGGTGTGATGATTAGGTTCTTCATTAAGTCCCACCTCTAGATTGGAGTCATTCAACTCAACTGAGGTGTTTTCAGCAGCTACTTCTGATTCTTTATTGTCTTGAGTCTCCTCATCTCTACTTTCTTCTTCACTCTGACTTGGTCCAATAGATGGTTCCTTTTCACAGTCTTCAACAGGATCCACTGTGGGTATGGGAAAGATCACAGATTGAGATAAACTATCTTGAACTTGTGTGGTCCCTGATCCTCTACACCCTGAAACTGCAGGATCATCACTACTGAAACCAAAAGAGTTAGTTAGTGAATCAATGTCAAATAGCCACTAAGGACCAGACCCAATTGGATTTGGTGTGTTCTCATTGCATTTGACATTGTCACTTTCTTCAATTATTCTAGAAGAAGAGTTAAAAACTCTGTAAGCCTTACTCTGAGATGAGTAACCAACAAGAAACCCATCATCTGCTTTGCTATCAAACTTACCTAAGTGAGATTTAGTATTGAGAATTGTACAAGGACACCCAAAAGGTTTGAAAAATCCAATAAAGGGTTTTCTTTTATTTAAAAGCTCATATGGGGTCTTGTTCTTTGGCTTGACCACTAGAACTCTGTTTTGGACATAACAGGCAGTATTAACTGCTTCAGCCCAGAAGGTAATTGGCAGTTTTGAATCAGCCAACAGAGATCTAGGAGCCTCTATTAGTGTCCTATTTCTCCTCTCAGCAACTCCATTCTGTTGAGGAGTCCTAAGGGCACTATATTGTCTCTCAATGCCTTTCTCTTCACAAAAGGTGTTTAGATCAAGATTTTTAAATTCAGTTCCATTATCTGATCTAATGACTTTTACTTTTTGATTAGTTTGGTTTTCAATTCTTAGGATAAAGGATTTGATCAGTTCACTTGTCTCATCCTTAGTCCTTAGAAAATATACCCAAGTAAATCTGGAGTAATCATCAACAATAACCAAGCAGTAAGATTTCTTGCCTATACTCATAACATTTGTAGGACCAAACAGATCCATATGCAGTAATTGGAGACAAGAAGAAATAGTGTTTAACTCTTTGGTCTTATGAGAAGTTTTGTGCTGTTTGCCTTTAAGACAAGCAACACAATGATCATCACATGAAAAGACTTTTGATGGTAAACCTCTTACAAGGTTGTTTTTAACAAGTTTGTTCATAGTCTTGAAATTCATGTGACACATCCTTCTGTGCCAAAGAGAGGATTCATCCACAGAAGCTTTTGAAACAAGACAGTTCAGAGATGAATCACTATCAACATTGTCCATATCTAGACAATAAACATTTTCCTTTCTTGGAGTTCTAAGTAGTATCATGCTTTCATCAACTACTTTGAACCCTGGAGCAAGGATCATACACTCTGTATTTGTAAATAATATGCTATGTTGTTTGTCACAAACCTGTGATACACTTAACAGGTTGTACTTCAACTGATCAACATAGTAGACATCCTCAAATGTCATCTTACCTTTTGTAACATTACCTTTGCCACTTATTTTACCACCAGTAAGATTATCTCCAAAAGCAACATGTCCTCCATTGATATGCTTGAAATCCTGAAGGCATGACATGTTACCTGTCATATGCCTAGAGCAACCACTATCAACATGCCATATGCTCTTCCCCTTGGGCTGTTGGTTGCCCTGCACATAAGATAAATCAGTTAGTATGAATTGGGAACCCAAGCCAAAGTGGTCTTGGGTACCCCTTTCTCATCAAAATACTTGCATTCTTTCTTGACAAGATTTTTAAACTTTGACTCCTCATTTCTGGAGTACTTTGTCACAATGATAGGCTTGGAAACACTTTTGCTAGAAGCAGTACTGGTTTTAGAAGTACTAACTGCCTTAGCAGCACTTGCATGCTTAGCAGTACTAACCTTGTTAGAAGTAGTAACTGTGTTAGCAGCAGTAACTGTGTTGGCAGTATTAACCTTTGAAGAGGTACTAACAGTATTAGCAGCATTAATATTTTCAGCAGTACTAACACTGGTAGCAGCAGTAATGCTTCCAGCAGCACTATCCCTGTCAGCAGTACTAACAATTTTAGTACTTCTAGGCACCCACATTTTAATACTTTCTTTTAAAACCTTTTTCCTCATGGGGCCCTTACTTTCAACAGATTTCTTCATCACCTGTTTCTTTCCAGCCTTCCTATAACTAACAGGTTTTTGCACAAATCTTTGAAAGTTCATCTGTTGGTTAATAGGATTAAAGAAACAATGCTTAGCCAAATGGTTTAACTTTCCACATATGAAACAAGGCTTTGGTCTATTGATTTTACTCAGATCAATGCCTTGTTTTTGTGCCCATTGGTTATTCCAGTTTCTCTGATTTCCCCTTGGTTTATCATGTTTTTGGGGCTTAGATGTATTGCATGCACACTGCTTGCAAGGGATAGGGTTCACAACAGTGGTCTGCTTATAATGAACCTTCTTGTTCTTTCCCTCAGTCTTCTCTATCTCATTGGACTTGATCCAATGCTTTCCACATCCCTCATTGGTGATTATGTGGTTTTCTATAGGAATCTCACCACTCACAGTGTTGTCTTTATCCTTGACAACTTCTTTCTCAGTTTTATCCTTAACAACTACTTCATCTAAGGGATCTATCTCAGTGGCTCCCTTAGGTAGGTCCTTCCTATCCTTTGTTTCTAACAAATCTGAACTAGGAGGGATGTAGTTGTTGTTATAGGGTGGTGGTGTGGTATTGTACCCTATTCCTCTTCTCAGCTTATCATGAATCTGAGATTGTAGTAAAGAATCCATAGCTTTAGAGGCATTGGAAAACTTTTCTACATCTAGCTTGACTTTAGCTAGTTCAACTCTTAGCTTTTCACTCTCTTCTTTGGATCTGGTCAGTTGAAGTTCTAAGTCATTCTTCTCCCACTTCCAGTAGTTTGTGTCATAAGAGTGTTGAAGCTCATTGGCTTGAAAACCCTTAATCTGCTCTTCAAATCTCTCAACTATCCTCACATAATCTTTTATGTCCTTTTTCCAATCTCTTAAGGTCATCACTCATGTTCTGATTGTGATCCCTATACCTTTTAACAGTGTTAATGCAATTTTGAGAACAAAGATTGGAAGTTACCTCTGTTGGGAGATCAGACACCTCTGCCATTAGAGCTTGGTTCTGGATGGCCTCTTCAGCTTGATCACTCCAATCAAACCCCATGCCTTGTTGAGAGACAAGGGCTTGTGCAGAGTTTCTGTTATTATTGAAGCTTCCAGATTGAGCTTGTTGGTGGTTATTGTTTTGAGGCATTCCACTTCTGCATTCTCTAGCAAAGTGTCCCTTCTGATGGCATTTATAGCATTCCACCTTTGACTTGTCAAAACCTGCTCCATCTTCTCTTCTTTGTGAGAAGTTGTTCCTTCTAGTTCTTTTGATGAACTTCTTAACTCTCATAGAGAGCATGGCCATCTGCCATTTAATGTCCATCTCTTCAAGATCATCTGGATGGAGTTGTTCCAAGTCATCATTAATGAGAGAAGAGTTTCCATGACTTGCTAGAAAGGCTTCAAATACAGTTTCAGTGCCTTTCTCTTGAGTTGCTCCATTGGCAGCACTAACTGATTCAGAGTTGGAAGTAGAATCAGTTGATGCTGAAAGGAGTGCAGCATTGTGAACATATCCAGAAGGCCTCTTCTTAGCCTCTACCTCAGATTCAAAAACTCTTAGATCATTATATAGATCATCAAGTTCCTTTTCTTCCAGTTGATCATTCTGTCTGAAAGACACAGTATACATGGTCCATTCATCACTCAGGGACCTTAGAAACTTTCTGTTCAGATCATCTTGATCAATTTGTACTCCCACTGTATCAAGTTCACCAATAAGCTTGTTGAACTTGTCAAAAGTTTGAGTCATGGACTCATTCTTGGTTGACATAAAGTTCTCATATTGTTGCTTCAGAATGGCTTTCTGATTTCTCTTGGTACTTTTGGTACCTGAGAATCTCTTCTCTAGAGCATTCCAGAGCATCTCTGCATCAGTGCAGTTGCAGAACTGATGTTGATATTCAATGGGGATAGCCAAGAGCAAAATGCTCAAGGCTTTCATCTCTGTCTGTCTAGCCTTTCTTTCTGCATCAGTTTTTGGTGGAGTTCTCTTTCCATCTGCACCAATCTTACCTGCTTCAGAAGGACCATTCTCTATGATATCCCACATAGAATAGTCAGTGAGGAGTATGTACTGCTTGATTCTGATCTTCCACATATCGAATTCATTGGGTCTGAGCATTGGTACCTTTGAGACCAGAGTACTGTTTGATTCTGCAAAGTTTTCCATGATGAATGAATAGATGTTTCTGAGAGAACAGGATTTGATACCACTTGTCAGGATCGAATTCTCAACAAGAATAAAGTCTCAGAAACAATATCAAAGAAGTTGCGAAATAACACTTTGATATTCAATGTAACAGTAAACAAACAGTATATGATTAACAACTTGCAAACTTGTATTAAAATCACAAGATTACACACACAACCTCAATCTTGAAGAACAAGCTCTTTCAAGACGAATTCTACTTCTCTAGAATTAGGAACTATGCCTTGAGGTTGATTCTCTCTAAAACAAAAACTTAGAATTAATTCTCTTTTTAAACTATTCTGTCAAATCTATACATATACTGAACAAAAAGATAATTACAAAATATAGAATATCTTCAGTATATCTTGCATAGTTATCTTCAATCCTTCCATGAATATCTTTATTCTTTACAGCTGTCATCCTCTTCATCCGGATCTCCAATTCATAAGCAACACTAATCATAAGCAGCATTAACTACTAAGCAGCACTAACCTCTAGCAGTACTAACTAGCTAAGCAGTACTAGCTTTGTTCAAGCAGCACTAACTTTGACTAGCAGTATTAATTCTACTAGAAGTAGTAATACTCAGCAGTATTAACTTTGAAGTCCTCTAGCAGTATTAATTCTGAACTAGCAGCATTAACCATACTTGATGAATTCTTCAGTTCCCAACAGATTCTTTGCAGATGATCGCTATGATTGGCTCAGCAGCAGGAGAGAGAGTACACCATAGGCACATGAGATCCTTGAGAAGAGCGAGGGGACAGATAGGGATTTTAGAGACCCTTTGAAATATGAGCTGTTCCTCGTCATCTCTGAAGAAGATTCCAAAAGGTTCTTCAAGAACTTGTACCGCAGCATATGGTCCTCCAGGAGGCAGAGATAGATCCAGGACTGAAAGATCAGGAGGAGGACCGAACATAGCTTCTCTTGAGAATTTGATGGAGGTTTCATTCCTGATCACTGCGACATTATCAGATGAGGAGGAGATAGGCTTTCTCTTGATTTGCTTGGACTTTGGAGGAAGAGTGGATGGCACTTTTAGTATAGCAGCGACTCTATTGATGAGGGCATCATTTACCCTTTCAACATAGCCTCTGTATGTAGACTTTGATTTCTTCAGCGCATGTTTGAACTCAAGCCACTCCATGTAGCCAAGATCTTCCAGCTTTGAAATGAACATAGCCTTGCAGTTTCCATCCTCTCTGGTAATCTCCATGGTGACGGAGAGTTTATCCTTCTTCTTTCTTCCAGAGATAGCAACCGCTACGATCTTCAGTGGGTCAGAGCGATAGTCGATTTTGTGTTTGCACCAATCGATGGAATTATCGCTGACCGCTTTATCTTTGGAGCGTTCCTCTTCAATCTCTTTCAAAAGAGCTGCCTGAACTTCTATTGGTTTGCTTTTCAGCTTCTTGTCTTTGACTTGAGAAGACTGAATTTTGAGAGCCAGAGAGGCATCTCTTTGACAGTCAGCAATCAGCTTCTCAGCCCTGACGGATTCTTCAATTTCAGCTTCAGTCAGAAACTCCAGATCTGATGATTGAGAGGGGACCTTTCGTCGTTGACTCTCCAGATGAGAGATCATCTCTGTTCTTTTCTTTCTCTCTTCCTCTGACCAGTGAGATGGTCTAGAGGGCCTTCCATGATGTTGCAGGGACTCTTCTTCTTCTTCATCCTCTTCATCAATCTCTCGGACAGAGATTGGAATTATTTGGTCATCAGCTTCAGCAGCTGGGATTATTTGGCGCTCTTTACCCTTAAGCAGGGGAGAGAACTGTCTAGTCAGAAAAAGAAAAAAGTTAGATTTATTTTAGGGAAGGAGAGAGATAAAGGCTAGAAAGAAACAGGGGTGGGATTTTTATAGAATGAAAAAGGAACAAGAGTAAGGCATACCTGAGAAGGATTCTCCTCAGGTAGTGAAATCATCTTCAGGGTTCCCTCAGCAGTTGCACCTTTGCTTTGGGAAGGGGTTCCTGAAGGTGTCTCTTTACTCCCCCCCCCCCTGCTTGGATAACTTCTTTCGAAGCTATCGCTGATGAAGTGACGGCTGAAGAACACCATAGAGATTGATCTTCATCGTCATCATCATCATCTTGATGAGAATCATCCTCTTGATCTTCAAGATCAAGGTCTTCATCATCGTCTTCTTCCTCCTCTTCATCATCGACTAGATCAACGATGGTGGGAGGGGTTTTGTCAGCAGCTATCTCCCCCTCAACCCGAGAGGGAGTTTCCTTCAGTTGTTCAGCAGCTTCAGCTTCTTTCTCCTTATTTTTTTCAGATGCTTTCTCCCCCTCTTTGTCATTATTACGAAGGGAGAGATCTTGGGAAGGAGTAGAGGTCTCAGCGGTGGACAACTTCTGGACTTCAACTTCCAGTCCTTTGAGCCGGTCTTCAAGTACAGGGATATCGGACGTAGCTTGATGAATAAACTCCACAGCTACGTCTAGAGCGGTGCGATCGTCTTCTGTAAATGAAGGAGCAGGAGTTGGAGCTGGTTCCTTCAGGCGGGAAAGGATCTGCTGAAGAAGGACCTCACAAGCATCAACCTTTGTAGTCAGAGCTGCAACCTGTTGCTGTGAGTCCTCCCTGACTTTGTCAATCGCTTCTTGGAGAGTAGCGATGTGAGAAACGTCAGCTTTGGAGGCGCAGGTGGCAGTCAGCGTCTTCAGTGCTTCACTAGCTGATTGAACAACTTTGGTGGTGTTGTTGAGAGAGGCAGTCATAGATTCCACCTTTGCACTCAGATTGTTGACATTGGTGTCAACAGTCGCCAAAGTAGGACTTGAAATATAAGTTAGTTTTTGAGAAACAGGCTTATATGGTGAGTTGGGAGAAGTGTTTAACGTTATAGGGATACCTGAATTATCAAACATTTTGTAGAATTGTAAAGATTCCTCAAAAGATTGATGTTCAGGTCCTATGGGTCCAAACTGTGGAGTAGAGATAGATGGAGGGTTATAGATCAAAGAAATAGAAGGACTAGAGATGGGGATAGAAGATGTAAGGATAGGGGTAGTTACCTCAGTTTGTTGAACTGAGATTTTGGGTTGCGTCACTGTTGTTGTGACAGCGACCGAGATCGCTGGCACGGTTGAAGTGGTTGTTGCTGAGGATGTAGAGGAGAGACCCACGAAAGCATCCAAGGAAGTTTGTAGAGAAACATCCTTAGGGATAGAGCTAGAGGTATCTTTCTCCTTGGTCACCTTGGCCTTCTTCGAAGGACCAAGGGAGCCAGTTGATGGTCGTTTGAAAGGGGTAGCGGCAGGGATAGCAGAAGAAGGAACCTCCTGTGTGGCCACTGAAGTAGAAGAAGTGAGGAGAGAGAGAGTCTGGAGCGAAGTTCAGAGGTACTTACCTCGTTGGGGAGCGTCTTGACTTCCAGGGAGCGCTGACCCACTTTCGGAAAAGATGCATCCGAGTTGGTGGGGTAAGTGGTAGGGTAGAGGAACTTCAGGTACGCGCAGATAAAGCGTACGTAGGGGACTTTGGGATCCCTCTCGGTCTTCTCTATCTTTGACTTCAGGTCATCAAAGATGGCTGTTGCGTAGTCTAAGTTTCGTCCAGCTATTATTGAGTAAGCCATCTGGACCTGAACCTTGCTGGCTTGGTCCAGTGACCCACTCTTCCCACTCATGCACTGAATGAAGTGTGAGAAGATGTAGTTTAGCTGGGAAGGCATCAGTGCCTTATTCACAAGAGTCAACTTCTTGTTTGGAATAGTCGTCCTTGGTTTGGGTTCCCAAGCATATTCCATGGCATCCAGGAATTGGATGAGTTCAGCGTCAGTTGGCAAGGCGTCGAATCCATTCCTGGGTTTGTCAGGAAAACGCAGAGCTTTCCTCAGGCCTAGGGCAGTCATCATCCCTGATCCAAGTTGAGTGCTGAAGGAGATAGCAGGAACCTGTTCACCCTTTTTGTTGGTGATAGAGGTTTCATCAGCAGTAAACCAGAATTGTTGGAGAAGAGCTTTGGAGGGTGTGGGATCCACAGTGATAGCATAAGCAATGCAGGATTGCTTCAGGAATGTTGCAGCTTCCTTCAGGTGTGGATACTTAACACCGTCAAAATCGAGACGAGCGAGGTGATTGTTCTTGGGAAGCTCCGATTCAGTGATGGCGAACTTGACATTCTTAGAGGCGATAAGAGCAGATTGAGCCATTCTGAATATGAGTAAATAAAAGAGTAGAAGAAAAGATTTTAGGCTAAAAATAAAGAAGATTTTCTAGTTTCTATTTGAGAAAAGAAACATAGAAAATCAACAAATTTGAAGATTAAAAAGATGTTCTTAATATAAGATACAAGAACAAGAAGAAAAACCAAAGATCTTGAATGAAGAATAATCAAAATAACATGGTTTTTAAAGAATAAAATCAAAAAATGAAAATGATTTTATGTGATTAGTATCTTATAAACCCATAAATGGAGGTTTATGTAAAAAGATTTAAGATAAGAAAAGAAAAAGATCAAGAATAACCTGTTGATCTTTGAAGAAGATGATGCAAATGCTTGAGAAAGTATTCTTGCTTTGAAAGTATTTCCAGAAAGCGTAAAATGATAAGAATGGAAAAACATTCCTTTTATACGTGTGAGAGAGGAGAGAGAATGTGAGAGGCGGGAAAGCAAATGTTCATCATGACATGGACACGTCCCACGAAGTTGATTGGATAGAAGAACAACAGACGAACGTGTCAGAAAAAGGCATGTCGTGGATTGTCGGTTCAAATGACGTCATAGAAGAGAGAGACTGTTCATTTGTCCGTTTGAAATTATCGCTGAAGAAAAGTCAGCGATAGATTTTTTTTTTAAAGTATCCCTGATGGAAAAGATAGGGATAGATTTTCTTTTAAAAGGATCACTGACTAGAAATATCAGTGATAAATTTATTTTTCAAAAAGCTTTTAATCATTTGAAGAAAGTTTCAGTGATTAAAGTTTATATTTTGAAACGTATCTTAACTGAATGAAGATTCAGTTGTAGGGATTGAGAAAACATACCTGAGAGTCAGATTGTTTATTAGAGAGATGCTAAAAGGGGAACTTATGATTACTGACACAATGCATGAACGCTGAAGATTTATTCTTCAAGATTCAGCATTCCAAGCTCACTGATGAGAAAGTTGAACCTTGTCTCATCAAGAGGTTTGGTGAATAAATCAGCAAGCTGAAAGTCAGTAGGGATAAAGTGAAGTTCAATATCACCATTCATCACATGATCTCTGATAAAGTGATATCTGATCTCTATGTGTTTCGTCTTTGAATGTAGCACTGGATTATTTGGTATAACGATAGCACTAGTGCTGTCGCAATAGATAGGAATCTTTGATAGTTGAAGGTCATAATCTAATAGTTGATTTCTCATCCATAAGATCTGAGAACAACAACTTCCAGCGGCTACGTATTCAGCTTCAGCTGTGGAAGTGGACACTGAATTTATCTTTTTGCTTGTCCAACTTACCAGCTTTCCTCCCAAGAGTTGACATCCACCAGTGGTACTCTTTCTGTCAAGTTTACAGCCTGCAAAATCACTATCAGAATAACCAGTTAGATCGAACCCTGAGTCTTTGGGATACCAAAGACCGAGGTTAGTAGTTCCCTTCAGATATCTGAAGATTCGCTTAACAGCGAACAAATGGGATTCCTTGGGTTCAGATTGATAGCGTGTACATAAACAAGTAGAGTACATAATGTCAGGTCGACTCGCTGTAAGATACAGCAGGGAGCCTATCATTCCTCTATAGGCAGTGACATCAACAGGTTTTCCAGAAGGATCTTTGTTAAGTGTCAGGGGTGGTGCCATAGGAGTTTTCATTGCTGAAGTTTGAGCAAGATCAAACTTCTTCAGCATATCTTTAACATATTTACCTTGGCTGATAAAAGTACCTTTGTCAGATTGTTTAATCTGAAGACCAAGAAAATATATCAGCTTACCCATCATACTCATTTTGTATTCTTTCTTCATTCTTTCAGCGAATCGAGTACACAGAGATGGGTTAGTAGAACCAAATATGATGTCATCGACATATATTTGTACAAGAATTATATGACCTTTTATCTTTCTGAAAAATAACGTATTATCAATCTTGCCACGTTCAAAATTTTCAGAGATAAGAAATGATGAGAGAGTGTCATACCAAGCACGAGGGGCTTGTTTAAGACCATAGAGAGCCTTATCCAATTTATAAACATAATTTGGATACTTAGGGTCATAGAACCCTGGAGGTTGTTCTACATAGACTTCTTCATTCAGCTTTCCATTTAGAAACGCTGATTTTACATCCATTTGATAGACGATGAAGTCTTTATAGACTGCATAAGCTAAAAATAGTCGAATTGCTTCGAGCCTAGCCACAGGGGCAAAGGTTTCATCATAGTCTATACCTTTCTCTTGTCTGTATCCCTGAGCAACAAGTCGGGCCTTGTTGCGGGTTACAGTTCCATGTTCATCTAACTTGTTTCTAAACACCCATTTGGTGCCTATAACAGTTTTATCAGATGGTCTAGGGATGAGATTCCAAACTTTGTTTCGAGAGAATTCAGTCAGCTCTTCTTGCATAGCGCTGACCCAATTTGGATCTCTGAGGGCATCATCAGTCTTCTTTGGTTCTATTAAAGAAAGAAAGTTGACGAAGAGACAGATATTACCTGAGCTTCGTCGTGTCTGAATACCTGCATCTGGATCACCAAGAATTTGATCTATTGGGTGATCTTTGGTCCATCGCTGAGCAGCAGCATGATCGCTTAACTCAGAGGTTGGGTCAACAATTGGGATTTTTACTGATGAGGATGTTTGAGGTTCATCTGCAATTAACTGTTGAGTAGTGGACAGACGGTTGTTATCAGAGAGGTTTTCAGACAGAGGTAGATCTGATGGTAGCAAAGTGTTTAGAGGTTCAGCTGAAACCCATGAGTTGGATTCAGCGCTAGGTGGTATAATGTTTGGATCATCATCAGCGGCTAGAGGATCTAAATGCTGATGGTTTGAGAAGAAAGGTTCAGTTTCTCTGTAGTGAGAGAACATCCAAGCATTTAACTCTTCATTGTCAGTGATTGGTTTAGAGTTCGCTGAGCGAGTTTCATCGAATGTGACATGAATTGTTTCTTCCACAGATTGTCTTCTTTTGTTGAAAACTCTGTAGGCTTTGGAGATGGAGGAATATCCTAGAAATATTCCATCATCAGCTTTTGGGTCGAACTTTCCAAGTTGATCTTTGTTGTTTAAGATAAAGCACTGACAACCAAAGATATGAAGAAAACTGATAGAAGGTTTCCCTCCATGAAAAAGTTCATAAGATGTCTTCCCAAATCGCTTTACTATCAGCGATCTGTTTTGAGTAAAACATGCAGTGTTTACATCTTCTGCCCAAAATTGAGTAGGGAGATGAGAATCGTTGAGCATTGATCTAGCAGCTTCAATGATTGTTCTGTTTCTTCTTTCAGCGACTCCATTTTGCTGAGGTGTTCTTACTGAAGAGAAGTTATGAGAGATTCCCTTGTTCTCAAAGAAGTTGTTCAGGGAACTGTTTTTGAATTCAGTTCCATGATCACTTCTTATTGATCGAACAGTAAGATTATTCAGCACTTCCGTCTTTTTAACAAAAGATATTAGTTCTTCTGGAGTATCACTCTTACAGCGAAGAAAGATAACCCAGGTATAACGAGAGAATTCATCTACAATGACAAGCGTATATTTCTTTCCAACTATTGATTGGATGTTGACAGGGCCGAACAGATCCATATGCAAGAGCTGAAGAGGACTTGTCACGGAGGAAACTTGTTTAGATTTGAAACTAGCTTTTGTTTGTTTTCCTTTTTCACATGCTGAGCAGAGAGATTCTTTAACATATGAGTGCTGAGGAAGACCAGAAACCAGTTCCTTAGATGAGAGAGAATTCAGGGTTTTGAAGTTTAGATGAGAGAGCCTTTTATGCCATAGCCAGTTGACATCAGAAGAGGCCTTAGAGAGAAAACATAAGTTTTCAGTGATAGTAGAGTCCATATCTATTACATAGATATTTTCTCTGCGATAACCACTGAGAGAAAGTTTTCCTTTCTCATCCACCACTGAACATGCTTTCTTAGAAAAGCGAACTTCGTAGTCTTTGTCACATAGCTGACTGATGCTCAGAAGGTTGTGCTTCAGTCCATCTACATAAGCGACTCTTCGAAAGGTAGTTGTCCCATTGCTGAGGACACCAAACCCTCGGGTATATCCTTTTCCATTTCCACCGAAGGTCACAGAGGGACCTTTCTCTTCCTTGTATTCAGTGAGCAGGTCTTTTTGTCCAGTCATATGACGAGAACATCCACTATCGAGATACCAAATGCCCTTTGATCCTTGCACACATAAGAAAGATTAAGTGTTGTTTGGTACCCACTTTTCAATGGGTCCTTTAGAGTTAGTGGATAAGGAAGTTTCAACAGTCTTCACAGCATATGAAGATTCAACTTCAGTGGTGATCTTCACTTTGGTTAATTTCTTAACCTTGGTGGTATTCTTCACCTTGGTCGATTTTTCAACTTTGGTGACCTTCTCAGCTTTAGAGGCATTTATCTTCACTATAGCTGTTTTATCAGCTTTAGTGGCAGTTGGACATTTGCTTGCAATATGGTCAGTTACACCACAGTGATAACATTTTCTGTATTTGAAAACGGTTTTAGGACTAGAAGTAGAAGGTTTTGCAAGTTTAAAATGAGCAGGCCCTGGTCCGAGAAGGCTTTTCTCATGAGATCTGGGAGGAATTTTCATTTCTTCAAATCTCGTGGATTTAAAATCAATCTTTAGCTTTGGAGGACAGAGATCAAAGATTTCTATCATAGAGCTAGAGGATTGATTTGCTGAAGGTTTAGAAGGAACTTTCAGCTTTGTTTTCCTGGTAGCCTTCTGAGGACGAAGAATGGATTTTCCTTTATCCGAAGACTTAGTGTCTTTGGATATTTCCTCAGGGATAGAATTAGAAGAAGAACAGGGATAGAATTGATTATAAGAAGTGTCAAAGAAAGAAGTGACAAACGTTCCAAACTTAAGCGAGGAACTTTCTTCTTTAGGCTTATCATGAGGTGTCCAGAAGCCAAGACCAGTTCTATCACTTTCAGGAGTTTGAGCATTTATTATCTCAGAGATCTTTGTTGATGATTTGCACCATTTTTCAACATGAGCCTTTTCTACTTTTAGAGCAGCGATGGCTTGTTCGCGTTCAATGCTGATGATTTCATTTATAATGACTTGATCTTTCAACTTTTCTTCTAAAAGATTTAGTTCTCTGATCTTTTCATGACATTTATCTAGCTCTTGAGTTAAATGAACATTTTTATTATCAGCTTGAGTTTTGTCGTTTAGAGCATTATAGAGGTCAATCGTTAGCACATCAACAGCACGGCTTCTCTCAGCTTTAGGCAGAGAGGGATTAGTAGAGATAGATACCTGAGATGATATGTAGCTCATAGAAGGTTCAGATGGTTCTTCTACTTCTTCTTTAATCTCAGCCATGAGGCAAAGATTAGCGACTTCTTCATCAGAACTTGATTCTTCTGATTCATCCCAGTCATGTTCTTCAGCGATGAGACCTTTGCCTTTTCGCTTGTAGCTTTTCAACTTTTGATATTTGTTCTTTAGCTTTAGGTATTTGTCATCACTGGATCTTCTTGAGGTAGAAGGTTTGAAGACCTTTTCCGACCTGCACTCACTAGCGAAGTGTCCAATCTTTTCACAGTTATAACAAGTAGAAGTAGCCTTATCAACATGTGTTGATTTTGGCTTTTCAGTAAGAGAGAGAGGCTTACTTCTTCGGAAGTTGCTCTTTCTTGCAAATCTCTTAAAAGAGTTTGTCAAGAGTGCTAAGGACTCATCAAACTCTGAAAGATCAGGGTCTGATAGATCCTCAGATTCAGAATCTAACTCAGTGATGGTGAGAGTAGATCGCTGAGATGGAATTATCTCTGAAGAGACTAAAGCAACAGGAGTGCTTTTGGAGTCTTTAGAATCTTTTACAAGATTTTTCTTCAGAAGATTCGATTGCTCATAGTTGAGCAATATTCCATATAGAGTGCTGAGAGAAAGAGAATTTAAGTCTTTTGTAAGCTTAAGGCATATTGAATAACTGTCTCAGCTTTCAGGAAGACATTCTAAGAATTTTGTTAGGACCTCAGAATTAGAATAGGTCCTATCAACAGTTCTTAGGTCAATGATTAAGCAGTTAAACCGCTGATGAACGTCATAGAGAGATTCATTCTTACCAGCGATGAAACTTTCATACTGTCTTACCAAGTTAATCTTACGAGTTTCTTGGATTTCAGTGGTGCCCTCATATTGAACACATATGGTTTCCCACATTTCTTTAGAAGTTTTCAGATGCATGATGGAATGGAAAACTTCATCAGGCAGAGCCATTGAAATAATGGTCTTTGCTCTTGCATCTATTCCTACCTTCTTTTTATCTTCATCACTCCACTGTCTTATTTCCTTAACGACATATCGTTCAGGGACAGCTTCAGTGGTCGCAGTAGCAGGAACAACATCTATAATTCTAACAGGTTCATAGGGTCCATTTTCTATATATTCAGGTATAGTAGGATCCGCACCTTCAAGAAATAGCATCGTTCGATTTTTCCATAGAGAAAAGTTATCTCTGCTAAATCGAGGAGGTTTAGAAAGTGAACCATTATCATAGTAGTTTGTGTTTGTGTTAAGTGCCATATAGAACAGGAAAGAAGAGAATAAAGCAAGATCTTGTTTATTAGATTAAACAAACTGCTCTGATACCACTTGTTGGTCCCTAAGGTGCTTAACAAGTTTGTAGAAGGGGGGGGGGGGGTTGAATACAAACACAAGAATTTAAAGTTTAATAAATTGTTTATTGATAAATCAAATACAATTTACAAGTTTGTTGCGGAATAAGATTAAGACAGACTCAATCTAAACAAACTTAAGAAACACTAAGATGGTTGCACAAGAAATTCAGAGAATGGGGGATTAAGAGATATAGAAAACAAGGGTTTCTATATGGGGTTCAAGGATTGAACACACTTCAGATGAAGGGGTGATCTTCCTATTTATACCCTATGCATTAAATGCATGGCAGGGCACTTTACACGTGGCGTTCACTGATTGGCTTTGGTAGTCTGACTTTTGGGAGACATGCTTTCGGCCGGACAATGAACAGTATAGTTGACAGAGGTGTTGTACGAATTGTGGCAGAGACATGTCCGTTCTGACATATCGTACTAAGTTGTGCAAGGTGATACAAAAGGAAACTTGAGACATAAGCTAAGTGATCATTCAATCACTGAGTATCTCTTTCTTCAGAGATATCAAGAGTTCAGCGATCGCTGAAGCTTTTCCTCATGTTCCTTTGCGTATAAGTAGATTCGTCTTTGCTTCACTGATATCCGCATCAGGTCACTAGTAGACTTGTCTTTGTTCAGTAGCTTCGTCTTTGATTCAGCTATGAACATCTGTTGACGTGAAACTTATCTTCAGGGATTACGTTACTGTTTACATCAGAAACTATCAGCGATACTGAACAGGATCAGTTTGGATCACTGATAGTGAAACACTAATACATACTAGATGTTTATAAGAAGACTATCAGCGATAACTGAACAGACTCAGTCTGATCGCTGATGGTGAAACACTAATACATATTAAAACGTAATTTTCACTAAGTATAGAAAATGGTCGTTATCAAATCACTGAGAGAGTTTGGATCAACAGAAATACATCGTAACAAATGCAAAAATTTCAATATTCTCCGTTTCGTATAGGAATGTATCGAGGAGAATTGATTTTTTTTTACCTTTCACACAATCTAAAATGATAGATAAATACTTATTTTATAATTCATTCAACCGAAATACTTAGATGATGAACTGTCATTTTCTTGTTAGTACAAGATCAATAGGAACCTTGTAAAGATATTCGTATCAAATGGAAATTATAATGAGCATATATACATAAGTTCTAATGAATTTGAAAGTAAACATATATCATGGAAATTATGTGTCAAACTAACTAGTAGATTATTGAGTCATCGAAACATTTTTGTCACCAATAAAGAACTTTAGGGAAATGACACATATATGTTTCGACATGACCATGTGGGACACCATGGTTATGACATAGTGATCCGTGTATTGCAAATTCCAATAGACACATTCTCTTTCAAGTGATAGGCAAAACGAGACAAATTGCAACTGTTGACTTCTGCAGCATAAGAAACAACATTGCCATCATAATATGCCCTCTCAAATACCTAAAACTTTTGTATACACCCTAATCCTTAGCCAAGACAAGAATGAGATCATCCTAAAGCTAAGAACATAATACAAAAATATTTCATTGTTACAACGAATACAAGGTGATATTTATGGACATAAACATCCAGAATGCAGGCCATTAAAGTACTTTATGGTTCTGGTTTCGACACGATGAATGCATGCCGTATTATTGTCCACATGAAATACTGCACTCCTAGCACTAGCCATACGTTTAAGGGCTCACCACCTTGATTATTTCATCAAGTCTACATGACTTTGAATGTCGGAGAATTTACATCATAAGGATTTGATGTTAATTGCATATGTATGAGGATCAATGTAGAGTTTCCTATACCCCATGTGTATATATAAAATGGTCTCATAGAAGTTGTTATCAAAAGAATATGATGACATCTAGGGCATTAGTAATGCGCACCAATTTACCCACATCTACATGGGGTTATGTAATTATTATATGCAGTTTTTTTTCGTTTTTAGACCCACTACTAGCTAACCAACCTCATGCGTACCAGTTGGTAACTGGATATAAGCCTGATACTTTACATTTACACATGTTTGATTATATGTGCCAATTGTGCCCCCACAGCGCATCGAAATGGGTCCTTAAAGACGATTTGGTATATGTTGGATATGAATCCCCAACAATTATCCGCTAATTAGAGTATTTGACTATATAAGCCTGATACTTTACATTTACGCACGTTTGATTATATGTGCCAATTGTGCCCCCACAGCGCATCGAAATGGGTCCTTAAAGACGATTTGGTATATGTTGGATATGAATCCCCAACAATTATCCACTAATTAGAGTATTTGACTAGTGATATCTTTACCGCTAGATTTGCGGGTTGTCACTTTCATGAGACAATCATCCCGTCGTTAGGGGGAGATAGGAAAAAGGATTTTTCATGGGAACGACAGGAAGTGTCATTGAATATTCCTATTCTGTCTCATTTTGATCCCCAAAACTTCACAATGCAATGTTGAAGTCAAACGAATCAGACTCGATACCTGATACGTTTAATGTTATTCCAGAAGTGACAAGATCACATATACGAGCTGCAAATATACTCGCAAGGTTAAAATCCCCAAACAAGGGCACAACGTCACTAGAAAGTACGTTGCAATCACACATGGTGGAGGTGTGGTTGAGGTCGTAGCTCCCAAACGGAAATGAGGGAAGCTACTTGGTTCGATCAATACTCATCTAAAAGAAAAGAATAACAAGGCACAACTATTTGCCATCAATACATAAACCTCTCATGAGATTGTCTCTGATTAAACTATGTCTATGAATCATTACCGGAGGACGCTCCAAAGTTAATATTGATTCCAGAGATTAAAGAAATCTCAAATGAATTATGAGAGTGCATATGAGTCGATGGACAGATCAAACATACTCATTGATGATATATTTCGCATATATTGTTGCTTAGGAGATGATAAAGCACATTGACATCGAACCATGCTCAGTTGAAAAATATCAACAAAGAGCAAATTGGCCTAAATAAGCAATCCAGGAGAATCATATTATTTGACAAATGAACAGGTATTTGGTTTGGTAGTGCTAACCCACCAAGTGTAAAGCCTCTAAGACATAGATAAATCATTTACCGTAAAGCGTAATGAGAATAATTAAGTCATAATGTATGAGACTCTCCTTTAGCGCAAGGTTTCTCACAACGCCCTGGATTGACCACGAGAAGACTTACTCTCCCGTGATGGACGTTATAATGTTATGCTAATTAATTAGCCTAATAATTTCCGAAGGACTGGAAATGCAACTCATGGATGTGGTTAATACATATCTCTATGGGGATCTAGATTCAGAGATATAAAAGTGCTTGATGGCATTACATTACCAAAATCAAGTAACTCTAAACCACGAAGTACGTTTGCAATAAAATTGAAACGTTCACTTTATAGATTAAAAAAATTTATGCGGATGTGGTATAACCCCCTAAGTGAACACTTGATTGGGAAAGGATATATAAGAACTATGAATTGTGCCCTTGCGTATTTATGTAGAAAAACAAGTTATAAGACTTTCAAAGTAGCTTTATATGTCGATGTTATGAACATAATAGGCACTCTTGATGAAATAAGAGAAACCACAAACAACTTGAAATCTAAATTTGAGATAAAAATCTTGGGAAAACTTGGGTTTGTCTAGCTATTCGAACCAGGACACCGAGTTTGTGAAATATTCACCGATCACATATGTCTAGAAAATAATCAGGCAATTTAATATAGACAAAGCGCATCCGGTTAGCACTCCCATGATTCGTCAAAGTATTGGATATAAGGAATTGTCCATTTCGTCTAAAGGATGGTGACGAAAAAGTGTTGGGAGCTGTAATTCCCTATCTAAGTACAATATAAGCATTATCGTACTTAGCACAATACACTTGACTGTATATTCTATTTCTCAGTGAACTTGTTAGCTAGATTTAGCTCAGCGCCAACGCAACATCATTTGGAATGATATCAAGTAAATCTTTTAGAACCATTGAAATGGGCTTATACTTTCCCTGTAGAAATAAAAATGAGATTGATAATGAAAATTCAATACCTACTTAGAATGTAAGCAGCAAAAGTACTAGCTCTTATAGAAAAACACCAAACAACCTCTTGGTATGTCTTTGCTGATATTAGGTATCTGTCTGACCCATACAAAGGTTGTTCTCAAATTAGATAAGGAATTATCACTGGGAATACGCCGATTGCTTGGAATATGCTAAGCAAACCCTTGTAACTACCTCCTTGAACTAATCCAATAATATTACTCTCCATGAGATAATGTATATGATTAAGTACTATCATTACATATATTAGAGGAATTAGTAATTTTGGGCTCAACCAGTATCCTATTTGCATATATGGAAATAATGTATCATGTATCGAATAAATGAACATAAGATACATCAAGGATGATAACACAAAGCATATTATGCTTAAGTCTTATACAATCAGCAATAAGAAAACTCTCATCGAGATTCAATTGAATCAAGTAATATGCCAGGAGAATATTACATATTTTACCAAATCATTACCTAAATCCATATATTGGGAAACATGTAGAAAGTAAACGCAAATGTTTTCCAAACTCCCTGGATTAATGCACGAATCAGGGGGAGTAGTAGACAAAAGGGGGAGTCTACTATATTTGTGATTTTGGTATGTTGTGCATGAAAAAACGTCAAATCTTTTGATGGATTATTGAGAGAAACTTTCGACGACTTTTTGGCGGATGACAAAAAACTGAAAACTCATATTTTCTTGAAAATTATTTTCAATTGAGTTTTGACAACAACATAATTAATCGATAACCCATTGAAAAATCGTCCAAAAGTTTCGATGGAAATTTTATCTTCTAAAATGTATTTGAATTAAGAAAATATTTTCATTTATTTATCATCAAATATTATTATATTATACTAGAAGCGTACTCGTGTAAATTGCAATGCAGCGAGATATATCACTATTTTAATGTTTCCTTTTGTTTTTTGTTTTTTGTTTTTTGTTTTTTGTTCATTTATAGTACCATTCTTGATGGTTTTGAGAGAATTATAATGGGTTTTTTTTTATATAAATTTGTTTAATTTAGGCTTAATAATATAATGTTTTTTATATAAAAAAATTAAGTATTTTGTTAGAATTCAATAATTATCTTATATATTTTAAATTCATTATATTTAAATTGAGATTTTATCCTGTTTTGATTATGTTTATCAGTTACTTATTAATTCAAACATATAGCTTTAGAAATTTGTACTCATGCATCATAACTTGTAATTTTGAATTTTAAGTAATGTATATCAATAAACAATATTTAATGTATAAAAACTTGTTTTTAAAAGCTTTTTTTCGATAGTTTAATAATAATGTAATTTATTTTAGATTTAATAATATAATGATCTTTTTATAAAATAAACATTAAATATTATGTTAGATTTTCTTAATTATATTTTATATTTTTTATATTTAAAAATTGATTTTTATCCTGTATTTAATTATGCGGGATGTGATTTTAGGGAGTTGAAGTAAGAATGAATTTTAGGAAAGTTAAAGTGGTTAGAGATAAGGATTGAAAGTTAATAAATAACTATAAATATAGTACATAAAGTTTTAATAGTTGTTTTTAAGTGATTGTAAATAATTAACATTAAATAGCGGTACACTAAGCTTTAACAATTGTTTTTAAGAATCCTAAACCCATATTTTTTAAGATATGTGTGCATTATTTATTATTATCAGTAAATTAAACTAAAAACAAGACAAAAAAATATTTGAATATTATAATTATTTGACTGACTAATAAGTTTCTTATGAAATTATTGTTAAAAAAAATAAGTTCATGTAAAAGTAATATATTAAGTATATGAACTTAAAACGGGTATATACAATCAACATATATATATTTGTGTCAAAGTAAATATATTTAAAATATAAACTAAATAAAATGTAATAATAAATTATTTTAAAATATAAGAACGCAAAATGTGTTTAACATTGTAATTATTTAAAACTATTGTTTAAATTTAGACAATATTAAAATAGGTGAGTTTTTAATAACACGTTTTACATTAATTAAAATGTAATATCTAGTGCTTGTTAGCTCTTTTAGATGCATGGATGTGATTGTAACAACACATCTTATATAAATAAAATAAATATAAGATTTATAAATTCTTTATAAACTCTATAATTTATGAGCTACTAGTAATTTTGTATTATGTTAACCTATAAATTAGATAATAACCACAAGGGTTGTGGTGTGGTGGTAAAGGCTTGGGGAGTTCATAACGCTTAACCCGGGTTCGAGCCCCACTCGCAGCACTTGTGGCCATTGAGGATAAACTCAGGGCTGCACGCTTTAGCAGCTGGGCCAAAGGCCCTAATTGCCAGGGATTAGTCTGGGGCCATAGGCCAGATACCCTTTCCAAAAAAAAAAATTAGATAATTAAATTTGCTGCTTTATGTCTAGAAACATTACAAATATTGATCGACATCAACTGCACATGATGTTTGCGACGAAATCTATACCGGATAAAAAACTCTTCTCGTGACGTGTTTAAGCAATAAACAATTCCTAAAAGTAAAAAGAGGTTAGAAGATGGTTCAAAGTTGGGGATTTGGTATAATTACACTGTTTTTGCCTCACGTGCACATGACTGAAGCTAGATCCTTGGTAATGGCATATTGTTTTGCTATTTTTGTTGTTGTATGAACCCTGATGAGTCATATGTAAAGTCCCTTGTTACAAACTACAAAGTACAAAATAATGGTCATCTATACTATATTATAAAGATGGCATAAAAAACTCTTAAAAACAATTCTTAAAGCTTAATGTACCGCTATTTAATGCTAATTACTTAAAAAACAACCATTAAAGTTGTATGTACTACATCTAATGCTATTTATTAATTTTCAATCATTATCTCTAACCATTTTAACTCTCTTAAAATCATTTCCCACTTTAACTCCCCTAAAATAACTCTTAGCATAATTAAATATAGAATAAAAATCAAATTTTAAATATAAAAATATAAAATATAATTAAAAAAAGCTAACAGAATATTTTATAAAAAAAATATATTATTAAACCAAAATAAATTACATTATATTATTAAGTCTAAATTAAACAAATTTATATAAAAAAATCATTATCGCTCTCTCACAACCAACCAAAATCGTAATGTAAATCGACAAAAAATAGAAAATAAAATGAAACATAAAATCGTGATGTATCTAGCGGCATTGTGCGAGTACACTTCTAGTAATTTTTAAAATCGAGATGTTAATGGGTACTCAAAACCCATTTGTTTTCATCTTCTTCAATACCAAAAATGCCCTCTATCTCTCTTTTATGCATGCAAAAGTGATTGAATATATGTCAAAGTTTGTAAAGATGAATGAAAGTGAACATTAATTAAGGTTGATAATTGACAATTCATGTTTTTTTGTCAGCAATCAATTGAAGGTAATTGAAGGTCCACGATTTTTTTAGCTATTAAATCAAAATTAAACTCATCCAATATTTTAGAAGCATTTTCACGATTCTCATCATAACTCTTATATATAGGGTCAAGTTCAAACGTGATCATATATGATATCACACTTCTCGCAAAATGTTTAACTTCTCGTATGATCTTTTCTATATCTATAGAGGGAGGATCATGCGAGAAGTTAAACATTTTGCGAGAAGGCGAGAAGTGTTTAATCATATATGATTACACGGCTTGTAAGTGTGTTTAATCGATCATGTATGATTAAACGTCTATGTATTGTCAATATAACATGTGTTTAATCATATATGATTAAGCTTGTGTATCATATATGATTAAACATTTTTGCCTTCTCGCAAAATGTTTAGCTTCTCGTTTGAGGATCTTGTTAACCATCAAAAGGGTATTAACTTTGTAAACCTAATCTAGCCAATAAGAATTATCTTAGGGTGTTGTTGTTGATTGAGTGTATAATTAATGCTCAATGGTAGAAAGGGAAATCCTAAATTAGACAATATTTAATATATTTATTTTGGAGTTACAAAAAATTAATGTACCATGATTTTAGCTAGTAGGTTGTTTTCAAAACTGTCCAAATTCATTTACATTCTAAAATCGCATGAACATCACAATAATCCAAGTAGCTACTGGTTTATTTTCAAAATTTTGCCCATATTAATTTTCATTCAAAAGTCGCATGAACATCACAATAATTAAAGCAACAACGTCGACCAACATTATGAATTCCGGGCTCCGCATCGACGTCGATGGAGATGCAATTGTTTTCATCTCCGAAAACAACAACGGACGAGGGCAATCAAAATCAACTCAATAACAATGAGCACCAAAATGAAAGCAACAATATATGCAATGTTGATATAGTCGAATCAAATAACAAAATTTGTATTGGTAAGTTTTTTTGAATGTTGTCGAGTTGTTTTGATTATTTAGTTTTATGATGCTTTCATTAAAACAAAAAATTCCCAGACCATTAATGAACATATGGGAACAAGTAATTAAGCATTCCATAAGTTATGTGTATCCATCGTTGATCATAGAAGTACATACATAAAAGTCAAATATTGAACAATTGCACACATTGAATGCTTAATTACTTGTTCTCATATGTTCATCAACATGGGAACAACTGCACATAACTTATGGAACAACTGCACACATTGAACATCCATGTGTTCCCATATGTTCATCAACATGTTCATCAATGTGATCACAAAAGTTCGACATAAAAGATATTTGTATATTTTATGGAGGAGCTGGGATTTGTGTAGTGTTCATCAACATATGGGAATAACTGCACACATTAAACATAAAAAAAATGAACAATGACATGTATATGGACCTTGCCGTTCATTGATGGATGGTATTGAACATGTGTGAACCAACTACACATATTGAACATGTGTATATGCATGTATATGTGAATTCTACAGATGTTAAAAATTTGGTTTTGGATAGTCATATGGGTATTAAAAGATGTGTTCATGTAGTAGATGTTATATTGGTCTATTAGAACATATCACTAAGGTAATTTTGTTCCGGAATCGTCGGTATCGTTTTTGTTTGAGAGAAATTAATGTGGTGATTAATATGTTAGAAAATATTTGAGATATATTTTCCCAAATTATCCTCCATCACATTTGTTCACCACACCGGTTATCAAATAAAACCTCCTTTAATGATTAATAATTTAGATCAAATCTCAACCATCCAATCCCAAAAGCAATGGTTTAGATTAGTTCACAAAGTTAAGAACAAAAACAAGGTTAACAAATGAACTAGACCCTATATAATCTCAAACCCACCCATGAATTGCGTTTTATAAGGGAATTAATCTGGTGCATTTTGGTGCATCTCGCCCTAATGTGCATCCAATGGTTGATAACCACTTCTCACGTTTCTCACTAAACTCAACTTCTCACTGAAACCCAAACTATATATATGTTTATGTAAATTATAAATCTCATCCCTGTGATTGTAATAACCGTACTCGTATGTAATAATTTAGATCTTGGGTGAGTTTTGCAAAATGGCCCATAGTTAAGGGTCTAGGGTGTAAATAGGGGATAATAGAAAGATAACCCTATGACCTATCTCATTTTTTACTCTGGCGGCTGAAAGTTTGAGATAGTGAGAGAGTGAGCTCTGTGGCGATTCAAGAGAAGGAGGGCAAAGGAGCAGATTTCAAGCATTCATCGATTATTCCAAAGTAAGTTCTATCTCTGATTATCGTTATTGGGTAGGAGCCTAGCAATTTTTGTTCACAAAACTTTCTATCTGAGTTTTATTTCATCGATCGAGCGTTGTGTCTTTTAGTTGGGAAAGGGGTTTTGAGGTTGGGTAGAAATCGACAGTTCGATTCCTTGTTTTGGGAAGAATGTAACCGGCGACTGTAGAGGGATTAAGACCGAGTCGAATACCTCTTTTTTTGGGGGGGGATCTGTAGTTTTGCGGTGATGGTCTTCGGCGTATCTGTCGGAGAAGAGAGAGACTCGAGGGACCCCGGGCAGGCTACTACCGGGTAATCCCGGGAGCCAAGCAACCGGGTGACCCCAGGAAGCTTACCACCGGGCGACCTCGGGGGAGGATAGGGACCCGGCGATCCCGGGTACCCTTTGACCGGACGGCCCCGGTTCGGTGAAGACTGGGTGAACCCGGGGTTGTTATCCGAGCGATCCCGGGAGCTTCCCACCGGGCGGGCCCTCTGTTTGATCAGAAAGACTGCGTCTGATAGTTTTTGTCCGAGAAAGAGGGTGAAGGTTTTAGAATTTGAGATCGTTTAGTTGCAAAGTCTTAAAGAGTCTGACCGATCGTTCACTGTTAACCGTATGGGTTCTTTATCAAGCTTTAGCAAAACCGTGGGGTTTATACGAGAAGCATCAGGTGAGTTTTTTAAACTAAAGCTTTTACCTTTTCAAGTGTTAAAGGCACGTGAAAGTTTTACTTGCAAGCAATTATTATTTACGTTGCTTATTCATGCGAGATTTATTGAAAGTGATTTGTATTTTGTGGATGTTTAAATGTATGCATACATTGTGTTTACAAGTTAAGACCAAAGACGGGATGTGTGTCCCGCCTGCTCGTACCGGGGGGGGGGGGGGGGTGTTCCATTTATGCCATTGGGGTGTGTGTCCCAAAATAAGGCAGTGCGAGTCCGAAACGCCGTTATCCGTGTATAACGGTAGTGTAGGTCAGAAGTGTGATTTATTTAAAGTGTTGTTTATTTTTTTATAAAGATGAATTGGTTATCAGTGTAATTTCATTTATGATGTTTTTACTGTAGTTTGAGGGACTCACTAGACTTTCGGTCTAACCCTCGCTCTTTCAAAATCTAAAAACCTTTTCAGGGAGGCGCCAGTTAGAAGGTTCAATTAAGGGCAAGGAGAAAGTGTGAGCGGCTTCGATCTAGAAGACTCTACCTTATTTAGACGCTTTGAATTCTCAATTGTGTAATAGGTTGCTTTTTGCAAACCTTAAGATTTTTGTTAACTTGGGGCCGTTTTTGGCGTAAGACTTATATTATTGTTATTATGCTTGTTTGGTAATGTTTGGGTTGTTATAATTGGTATCAGAGCCATAGTTTAAGGGATCTAGGTGACCGAATGGGCCTAGACTTAAACTAGGAGAGTAGAACACAACTGAGAATTTATAGGATGACCTTAGGAGGACGAGTGATGGGGTAGTGAGGACTAACATGTAAGGTAAATTTGGAATTACATCTGGTCAGTGTAATTGTGAATTGACAGGTACAAGTGTGTGCTTAACTTGCCTTATTACGTTGAACCTACCATATTGAATATTGTATGTTTATATTTTATCTGTAGCCATGTCGGAGCGAGTAACAAGAAGTAGATCTGTGCCAGTAGCGGAGACAACACCTGTGAACGAAGCTATTGAGGAGGGGCCAGTAGTTCCTCCTCGGCCGACTGCCACTCATGGAAAGGGTCGTGGTCGACCCAAAGGGAAGAGAAAGACGACCTGAAAGGCGGCCACTCAAGTGGAGGAACCAGAAGCAAGAGTTCAAGGGAAGAGGATGGTGCGTGTTGCCCGTCGAGCCAAGAGCGTGGAAGTGATGGCTGAGCAAGAATCCTCTCGTCAGGAGTGTTCAACCACTGTGAGGGGAAGGGGACCGGTAAGGAACCGTGGTGGAGGTTGGGCCTAGGCTTTTGTGACGCAAGAGACTTTCGCCACTGAGATGGGAAAGATTCAGGAAACTCTGCAAGCTTTGCTGGCTCATCAGACCAGGGAAGCATCAGCAAGTCGGGAAAGGAGCGAGGAGAAGGAGGCGACTGAGTTGACCAACTCACCAATTACTGTGGTGGGCAGCCACTCTCAGTCGACTCCGGGTCTGGAAGCCAAGGCAGTCACAGAAAAGGGATGCAACTAAAAGTCATTTGCGGCATGCAAGCCTCCTGTTTTCAAGGGAGAATGTGATCCGGTGGTAGTGATCAAGTGGATTAGAGAGATGGAACTGGCCTTCGACACCAGTAAGTACGCGGAAGAAGACAAGGTAGTATTTGCATTGTCCGTGCTGAAAGACAATGTCGTGTTTTGGTGGGAGGCCGAGACCGGGGGAAGGGGTTTGAAAGAAGCTAAGGGTATGACTTGGGAGACTTTTATCGCCAGGTTCAAACAACAATTTTGTCCATTGGCAGCGGTGAAAAAGTTGGAAGAAGAATTTCTGAACTTGGAGCAGGGTGAGATGACGGTCAGGGAGTATATGACCAAATTCCTGGAAAAGGCACGTTTTGCTGAGATATATGTGCCAAATGAGGAACGGAGGGTAGACAGGTATCTGTTTGGATTAAGGAGCAACATCAGGGAGTTGGCAGCGGCAAGAGAACCCGTTACTTTCCAAGCAGCCGTCAATGCAGCGGAGATGACGGAAAAGGACAAGATTCGTCAGCTGTTGGAAAGAAATACGGAAAAGAGGAAGTGGGAGGGATCTGTGCGTGATGTTAAGAAGGAAAAATCTGCAAGACCTGATAAGTGAACAACGTCAAGGGTTGAGTTTAAACCGTGCAGTAAATGTAACCGGATGCATAAGGGAGAGTGCTTGATAGACAAAGATGGGTGTTTCAAGTGCGGGAAAATGGGTCACATGGCGCGGGATTGTCAGGGATCAAGAACTTGTTATCAATGTGGTTCGCCAGACCACATCAAAACGGATTGTCCTCAACTGAAGAAGGGAGCTGTCGAAAATTATGGGGGAAAAGGAGGAGAAAGAAAGGTGAAACCCGCCCGAGCAAGAGCAAGGGCGTTTAACATGACAACGGAGGAGGCGGTGGAAACATCGGATGTGGTGACAGGTACCTTCCCTATAGACTCGACTTATGCTAAGGTTTTGTTTGATTCGGGCGTAAACCGTTTGTTTGTGTCGCCGAACTTCGTACATAGTTTGCGTGTGAAACCCAAAAAGCTTAGTCTTGGGTTTGAGGTAGAAGTAGCGGATGATAGTCGAGTCTTGGTGAGGGAAGTATATGAAGGGTGTAATATTGATATCGACGGTCATTCATTTCCGTTACGACTGTACCCGATGGGTATGGGGGAATTTGATATCATCGTGGGGATGGATTGGTTGGCGTCTAATGATTTCCATATTGTGTGCAATAAGAAGTTGATCCGAATAGCGTTGCCTGGTAAGGAAGAGGTAGTAGTGTATGGGGACCGTCGGGAAAGGAAGTCGTGTTTGATTTCTATGATTAAGGCTAGGCGGTGCTCAGTAAAAGGGTGTGTGGGGTTCTTAGCGTACGTAGTAGACGCTAAGAAAGAGAAGAAGGGGCTGGAGTCGGTTCCGGTAGTAAGTGAATACCCGAAGGTGTTTCCGGAAGACTTGACCATTTTGCCTCCTGATCGGCAAGTGGAGTTCCGAATAGATTTTGTGCCTAGAGAGACACCAATCGCAAGAGCACACTATCATTTGGCGTCGGCCGTAATGAAAGAAATGATGACTCAACTGCAAGAACTGCTCGATAAGGGGTTTATTCATCCCATCACTTCACCGTGGGGAGCACCAGTGTTGTTTGTTAAGAAGAAGGATGGGTCAATGCGAATGTGCATAGACTACCGCGAGCTTAACAAGGTAACAGTCAAGAATAAATACCCGCTCCCCAGGATTGATGATATGTTCGATCAATTGCAAGGAGCGAGCTACTTTTCAAAGATAGACCTGCGATCGGGCTATCATCAGCTAAAGGTGATAGAGGAGGATGTTCCCAAGACGGATTTTCGTACGAGGTATGGACATTATGAGTTTTTAGTCATGCCCTTTGGTTTGACTAACGCTTCCGCTGTATTCATGGATCTGATGAATAGAGTGTGTAGTCCACACTTGGGACAAGTGTGTGATCGTCTTTATCGATGACATACTAATTTACTCGCGATCCATGAGGGAGGAGCATGAAGCACATCTGCGGTCAGTGTTGGAGCTGCTTAAGCATGAGAAGTTGTACGCCAAATTCTCTAAATGTGAATTCTAGTTGAGAGAGGTGCAATTTTTAGGGCATGTGGTGTCAGAAGAGGGAATTAAGGTAGACCCAGCCAAGATTGAGCCTATCAAAGGTTGGGAAGCGCCGAAATCGCCGACGGAAGTAAGGAGTTTCCTTGGGCTGCCAGGCTATTATCGGAAGTTCATTCAGGACTTCTCACGGATAGCCACCCCTATAATTGCCTTAAATAGGAAAAACGTTAAGTTTGTGTGGTCGGAAGCTCAATAGAATGTGTTTAGTAAATTAAAGGAAAGCCTGAGTAGTGCACCTATCTTATCCTTACCCAACGGGACTGAAGGATTTGTGATCTTCAGCGACACTTCAAAGTTGGGTTTGGGTTGCGTGTTAATGCAAGAAGGCAAAGTGATTGCCTACGCGTCTCACCAGTTGAAAGAACACGAGAAGAACTACACGACGCATGACCTGGAACTAGCAGCAATAGTTTTCGCTTTAAAGATTTGGAGGCATTACCTGTATGGAGTTAAGTGTCAGATTTATACTGATCACTAGAGCCTTCAACATCTATTCAACCAGAAAGAGCTCAATATGAGGCAGTGTAGGTGGATGGATCTATTGAGTGATTATGATTGTGAGATTCTTTACCACCCGGGTAAAGCCAATGTAGTGGCCGACGCCTTGAGTCGGAAGGAGCATGGCGATGCAACGAAGGTAGTGGCGTTTTGGGTTGAGGCAACTTCCACTTTCTTGGAGAAAGTCAAGAGTCTACAAAAGGAAGCACTCTTAGAAGAGAACTTGAAGAGCGAAAGAATAGTCGAAAATGTAAGTACGCTAACGGTAGACAGTCGTGGAGTGAAATGTCTTGGTGACCGTGTGTAGATTCCGAAATGGGGTGACCTTCGGAAGAAAGTGCTAGAGGAAGCGCATAAATCTCGTTATTATGTTCATCCGGGAACCAACAAAATGTATCGAGACCTGAAGCAAAGTTACTGGTGGTCGGGTTTAAAGAAAGATATCGTTTACTTCATCAAGCGATGCCTGACGTGTCTAAAGGTGAAAGCGGAGCATCAAAGGCCTTACGAGGAGCTTCAACCGTTGGAAATACCGGTATGGAAATGGGATGAAATCGCAATGGACTTTGTCACCGGACTTCCACGATAGCCTAAAGGACATGACGCCATTTGGGTGATAGTGGATCGACTTACAAAGTCAGCTCATTTTCTACCGATTAAGGAGACGTATCCGTTGGAGAAGTTGGCTAAGTTGTACATTGATGAAATTGTGTCCAGGCACGGAGTACCATCGTCTATAGTGTCTGATTGGGATGGTCGTTTCACGCCATTGTTTTAGAGGAGCCTACAAAGAGAGTTAGGCTCGCAATTGAAGTTAAGTAAAACCTATCACCCGAAAACGGATAGCCAAAGCGAGAGGACCATCCAAATGTTGGAAGATATGCTTCGGGCATGTGCTATCGATTTCAAGGGTTCGTGGGAAGTTCATTTGCCGTTGATAGAGTTCTCCTATAACAATAGTTACCATGCTAGCATCCAAGCAGCACCACTCGAGGCTTTATATGGATGCAAATGTAGAACACCCTTGTGTTGGAACGAGGTGGAAGAACGGCAATTGGCAGGTCCTGAGATAGTACAATTAATCGCTGATAAGGTGGATCAGATTCGAGAAAGACTAAAGGCAGCGCAAGACCGTCAGAAAATGTATGCGAATAAGAGAAGGAAGCTAATCGAGTTCCAAGTGGGAGACATGGTTATGTTAAAAGTCTCGCCTTGGAAGGGGGTAGTCTATTTCGGAAAGAAGGGTAAGTTGAGACCAAGATTCGTCGGACCATTTGCTATCGTAGAACGCCTTGGAGAGGTGGCGTACAAGCTGGAATTACCCGTGGACCTACGAGGAATTCACCTCGTTTGATGAGAAGCTAAGTTATGTTGAGGAACCGGTGGCCATTTTGGGCCATAAAGTGAGAAAGCTGAGGAATAAGGAAATCCAACTTGTGAAAGTGCAGTGGCAATTTCACAAAGGTCCGGAAGCAACTTGGGAACTAGAGTCGGAGATGAGGTCCCAATACCCCAGTTTGTTCAGCAAGTGAATTCCGGGGACGGAATTCTTTTGAGGGGGGGTTATTGTAATAACCGTACTCATATGTAATAATTTAGATCTTGGGTGAGTTTTGAAAAATGGCCCATAGTTAAGGGTCTAGGGTGTAAATAGGGGATAATAGAAAGATAACCCTATGACCTATCTCATTTTTTACTCTGGCGGCTGAAAGTTTGGGATAGTGAGAGAGTGAGCTCTGTAGCGATTCAAGAGAAGGAGGGCAAATGAGCAGATTTCAAGCATTCATCGATTATTCCAAGGTAAGTTCTGTCTCTGATTATCGTTATTGGGTAGGAGCCTAGCGATTTTTGTTCACAAAACTTTCTATCTGAGTTTTATTTCATCGATCGAGCGTTGTGTCTTTTAGTTAAGAAAGGGGTTTTGAGGTTGGGTAGAAATCGACAGTTCGATTCCTTGTTTTGGGAAGAATGTAACCAACGACTATAGGGGGATTAAGACCGAGTCGATTACCTCTTTTTTTTTTTGGGGGGGGGGAGGGGATCTATAGTTTTGCGGTGATGGTCTTCAACGTATCTTTCGGAGAAGAGAGAGACTCGGGGGACCCCGACAGGCTACTACCGGGTAATCCCAGGAGCCAAGAAATCGGGTGACCTCGGGCGGCTTACCACCAGGCGACCCCGGGGGAGGATAGGGACCCGGCGATCCCGGGTACCCTTTGACCGGGCGGCCCCAGTCCGGTGAAGACCGGGTGAACCCAGGGTTGTTATCCGGGCGATCCCGGGAGCTTCCCACCGGGCGGGCCCTCTGTTTGATCAGAAAGACTGCGTCCGAGAGTTTTTGTCCGAGAAAGAGGGTGAAGGTTTTAGAATTTGAGATCGTTTAGTTGCAAAGTCTTAAAGAGTTTGACCGATCGTTCACTGTTAACCGTAGGGGTTCTTTATCAAGCTTTAGCAAAACTGTGGGGTTTATACGAGAAGCATCAGGTGAGTTTTCTAAACTAAAGCTTTTACCTTTTCAAATGTTAAAGTCACATGAAAGTTTTACTTGCAAGCAGTTATTATTTACGTTGCTTATTCATGCGAGATTTATTGAAAGTGGTTTGTATTTTGTGGATGTTTAAATGTATGCATACATTGTGTTTACAAGTTAAGACCAAAGACGGGGGTGTGTCTCGCCTGCTCGTACTGGGGGGGGGGTGTTCCGTTTATGCCATTGGGGGGTGTCCCAAAATAAGGCAGTGCGAGTCAGACACGTCGTTATCCGTGTATAACGGTAGTGTATGTTAGAAGTGTGATTTATTTAAAGTGTTGTTGTTTATTTTTTTATAAAGCTGAATTGGTTATCAGTGTAATTACATTTATGATGTTTTTACTGTAGTTAGAGGGACTTACTAGACGTTCGGTCTAACCCTCGCTCTTTCAAAATCTAAAAACTTTTCAGGGAGGCGCCAATTATAAAGTTCCGTTAAGGGCAAGGAGAAAGTGTGAGCGAATTCCATCTAGAAGACACTACCTTATTTAGATGCTTTGAATTCTCAGTTGTGTAATAGGTTGCTTTCTGCAAACCTTAAGATTTTTGTTAACTTGGGGCCGTTTTTGGCGTAAGACTTATATTATTGTTATTATGCTTGTTTGGTAATGTTTGGGTTGTTATTGTAACACCTTGAATTTTCAATCTTATGATTAACCCCTCGTATATCTCTATTTGCTATAATTGGGGATTAAGGTTCTTTGAGAGAAATCGAGGAAGTAGAAGAAAGGAAGAAAAATGGGGCATGTATTCTGGTCTGTAGGGCGCACGGGTCGTGTCATTTCCTTCACAAAAATGGCACGGGTCGTGCTGGTCCACAGAAGAGTTGGCACAGGTCGTGCCATTTCCTTCACAAAATTAGCACGAGTCGTGCTGGTCGTCAGAAACAACAACACGGGTTAAAATGAGATTTTCCCCCAAATTTCATTATTTCTCATTTCTATCTTCCAAGTCTTTTCTCTCAAAACCCTCCCTCTTCATTTACTCCACTTAGGGTTTGGTCCAACCACCATTCCTTCCATTGATTTCTAGAGTTAAGAGCACCATCCAAGTTGTCGATTTGGAAGCTCCATCTCCATCTCCATCTTCATCTTCTCCAAGGGTCAAAAACCTAGGGTTTTGGGTTTTCTTCAAAATCCACTTGGTGAGTTCATACACTCTTTACAAAACCTTATACATGTCAAATGTAGATTTTGAATACCTAAACATCTCCTCTTTCATATATTTGATTTATGAAATTGTGTTAAACCTAACTTTTGGAGATATTAGGGTTTATAATAACTTTTGAAAATGGGGGTTTATGAACCCCAATACCGTTCTTTAGCTTATTCATACTTGGGACATACATTTAAATGGATGACACTTACTATGTAAGATTTATGGATTTGGAATATTGAACTTGTGGTTAACTGCTGATAAGTTTGCATATTAGCTTACATCATATTTTGGGGGATTTGAGAAATACAAAAGGGGTCAATTATATTTTGACTAGTGATCTTTTGGTAAACAATGGGAATTGGTTTGGTGGAAATCACCCTTCATGTCATTTATGCATAATATCCATTGTTGGGAATATTCGTTGGGCCTTATGAGCATTATTTAGCTTAATTGTTGCATTTAGGAGTCATGACCCCGTAATTTGTTATATTGTTGTTCCGACGTTGGGACGACTAGTTTCCCCGTCGAGGTACGTTAGGCATCAGATTGGGTTATAAGTCCTTCGTGCTCAAGTATTACGATATTGGATGAGGAGCTCGACGTAAGGACTTTTCGGGGTTGAACTTGAGTTTCCGTGGGTGTACGTTTAAATCCGCTGAGCCTGACATCCCTTGCGTGTACTTTATTTGTGTATTGGCTTTACTGACTCTTCAAATGGATTACTTTTATGTTCCGTCATTTGTGTTAGTAAGCGGGTCTCCCCTGTTAACCCAAGAGGTACTTGCTATATTTCAAGAGCATTATTATCATTACTGTTATTATTGTTGTCACAAATGAAACTCTTTTACTCGCTTTTAAGTTCGATTATTTAACTGCAAATGTTTGATCTCACTAGACTTTAGCCTAAGACTTTTTCTTAAAATGACATGTATAACAGGCCAGGTTTCCGGTGGGATTCGTCGGGACTGACTGGATGGCCTTCTGGCCAAGAGCGGTCTTTTTGGGAGATGTATAGACCGATATTTTGGATAGCGGACACATTTTTGGAAGAATAGCAACACCCGATACTAATCTTTCTTATTTAAGTTAGATTATTAGGTTGTTAGTGTATTCTTCATTTGATCAATTGTAAATGTCATACCTTGTTTCCCCGTTTTATCGGGATGATACTTTGGGATTGTTTATAACAGGTTTGATTTACCCAGGTTTACCGATTTATAGCCGTCATATTGCAAAATTTTCGAAATTTTATTTTTTTAAAATTTAGGGTGTTACAGTTATAGTGATTATATGGAAGTTATGGGTTAGGTCCTTCACATTTTTTTCTTATAGATTGTGTACTTGGGGTTTCATTTTCATTATGAATTGTGTCCCTAACACTAATTTCATTAAATCCGTTATGTTTAGTTAGGGGGTAGTTTCGTCTTTTTATGCATTGCTTTAAGAAATCTTTTTTTTAAAAACATTATTATATATATATATATATATTATATTGAATATCTATTATATATACACACACATATATATAAAGATGTTGGCTGAAACACCCCTCCCTCACACCTCTGCCCTATCGTTATTTCAGCGACCCTCGCCTATTTCTTCGACGAGCCCTTTACCTCACAACACATCATTGTCAGTTCCCCTTCTTTGGCAAGGAGCATTCTCCATCTCCAACAACGACCTCTACCGATCTCTAGAACTCATCTATGACATTCTTTACAAGCTCCCCATGCCTCCCTCTTCCCGTGCAACCCTACTGCCCACTTGTCGATCTTTATCATCCATAATAACAACACACACACACACACCTCTAGTTCATTTTTAGGTTTTTGTGGTGGCTCTGATTTTCGTCTTTGGTTCAATTATTTTCTAAATGAGACACGTTAAGTCTCAAACTGAAACCAAATTCATCAATGAGAGGGCTTATATTTGCATTTTTGTTTTCAATTTGAAAAGAGGAGAGGTTTACGTCTCAAATAAAAACCAAATTTAGTGGTTGAATATTGTAAACGATTTAGGATAATCCTTCTTTTATCTATGATGAACAAAATTTGGGTTTCTATTTGTGTTTGATAATTATTTTCCAGTAACTCATATTTCAATCCCAAATCCTTGTTTTCTTTATCAAGTTTGAAGATTTGTTAGTTTTTTTCCTTATTTGTTTTTCATGTTGGTGATTAGGTTTGGATTTGGGTGGATTAAGGTTGAGTATTGTCAGAGTTTGAATTTGTGTTGATGTTTGGTAATGGTAAGGTGTGGATTTGGGTTGATTTGGCATGTGTGCCGGAGATGGTGTACTGGTTGGAGAAGATGACTGGAAATGGAGGCTAGTCCGGAGATGAGTAATGTGCCTTTTCTTTTTTTTTCTTGTTATATGCTTTACATACTTATACAAAATGCCTTCAAAGTTGTAAAATAAATTAAGGAAATGAGTTAAATGACCAAAATACCCCTGATCTAATAGAGCTAAACTTAACGGAGTTACATCAGGAAGGGACCGAATCCATAACAAAGTCAAATCACAAGGACCATACTTGTAATTATTTCACTTGGGGACCTAATCCATAATTTGCATATGATCATGCGGACAAAATATGTAATTTACTATATATATTATTTTTGTTGTCTATTTTTAGTATCTTTTTTTATTTCATATTATGAAACAACAATATAAATTCACATGCGTTTTTTCACAATGTGAAACAATACATGATAAGTAGTTCTCACAGTTCTCTACCTTTTTGTAGTTCTCATTTAATTATGTCCATATACATATATACACATACATACAAACACATAAATTGGATCGTGTAATTGCTTTTTTTCATGTGAGAACCGTAAGAACCACCTCGCAACCCTCAAATAATCTTTTTATCGGAAGGTTAGAGTGATGTTGTGGCATTTTTGTAGTGAAAGGGAATTTTGGTGGCATGGATGTATGAGAGGTCGGATGTTCACATAAGTTAACATAACTCACATAAATGTTAACATATATAAAATACATTAATATGAATAATGTTATCATTTTCCATGAAAAGATTAACATATGTTCACAAAATTGATCCTGCCATGCCTAGATACGGAAAACAGAAAGAACACAATTATCCTTCACAAAAAAACATGTGCGGTTGTTGAACACTATGTGCGCATGAGTTTATGTTTCAAACATGGATTATTACATATGTTATTATGTAACATCCTAACATCTGGAAAAGATCAACTAAATTAAAATTTTTTATTAAACATTAAAAATAATTCTAACTTATTCTCATAGAGAATACCTGAATTATTTACAAGGTAAAATCAAATTAAATGTCAACAACTCTCGAAAAACCAAATAACAGCTAATGTCTGCATGGTACGAAACGTCTCGAATAGCTAAGTCATTCACGTGCCTCTATCTAGCACTTCACTTTAAGTGTTGCTAGTACCGCCCCAGGCCATAAGGACTTGATACACATGTCAACAAGAAAAAGTGTTAGACTTAAAACCTAGTGAGTTCAAACATTTTATATTACAAGTATGAAAATGGTAAACCTGAAAGAATATTCTAATGTAATAGTTTTCCATCGAAACTGTGTTTTCCATACAAAACAACATCTTTCCCAAAATGTAAAATTTTCTGGGTAAAACCAATTATCCAAAACGTACCTTTTGGGGAAACACACCTTCCGGTGACAGGAGAGACCCATTTCCATTAACAGTGGCAGAATATAATAGCAGGCCATTGGTCATGAACTCACGATACCGAGTTTCATTCCAGATTAATGTCCATCCATATTTACTAGAAAAGTTCCACCCCAAGAGCCAATGATCGGTGTATGAACCCTCATGAAGACCTACCACAATGCCCTCGATGACTTGATGCCTGCTTTCTACTTACAAAGTAAAAACATCAAATCATTTACTAGATGGGATACTCCCAAGAGTTGATGTTTGGTGCATGACTCCCACTCGAGTACTTACCACAATGTCGCGGATGACTTAGTGACTACTCTCTAATTTCAAAATGAGAACATAAAACCATCTCAATGATAACAAGGATGACTCTTATGCGTACGGATCCATTGCATTAGAGTCCTAGTTACATGACTCACGATTTGAATGATATCATACTCAAAAAACTGTGGTCCAAAATATATATGTGACATATGCACTTCAATTTCCAAATATAATCGTCTAACAATCAAAGTTGGGCAAACCCCCATATCAACCATTATGCATGGTTCAATAAACCCAACACGTGATTTATGAAGATGTCAAACGAACCCGACACATGGATTTTCCAAAGTTTCACACAACACATAATATACATGCCCAAATAAGACAAATGAACCACCAAAGTTGGTAAAATTCAAAACTCATTGTACATGATTTAAAATCATTAGAAGATCACAACTCATATAATTTACATCTTAAAATATTGAATAGCTCATACATGAAGTTTCTAAATGTTTATACAAATAAATGATCAAAATGTTCGAAACTCGTTTAAATCTAATCCAAATCAACAAAATCCCCAACTTACTTGAAAAACTCATTAAAAGTCATGTATTTTCTAAATGTTAATGCAATTTCATGTCTGGAATATGAATGAGTATATATTGAAACCTCATTTATGGAAGTAAATTCCCAAATGATCGAACTCATGTGATTTATGTCCCTAAACAATCAATAAACTCATTTAGAAGCATCTCTAAATGATGTATAAACTCAAGTTGTGCCAAATGAGAGTTATGATATATATATATATATATATATATATATATATATAGCCATAGGTTCAAATGAGAAATGCTAAGTGTGTGAGAAATAAAGAAGTAATCCTAGCCATTCATACGGTCAAGATCGGATTTGACTGGTCAAATATTGTGTCTTTGACTGGTCAAGAATTGCGGCTTTGACTGGTCAAAAAATACGCGGGACGAGTTCATATATGAACCTGTATGATTAACATATGAACTATATGTTCATATGTGAGCCAGTGTAATTTATATATGAACTCTTTTAAGTGATTCATATATGAACTAATTAAGTGATTCATATATGAACTAATTAACTGTAGGTTCATATGTGAATCAGTTGTACTAATTAACATATTCACATATGAACCTTTGTGATTCACATATGAACTAATTAACTGATTCACATATGAACTACACACAGGTTCACATATGAACTCGTCCCGCGTATTTTATGAAACTACCCCTCTATCTTTTATAGACCACGCAAGGAATTATCTGGTGTTTCACGATCAAAGCAACAAATGTTGACCATATGGACGGCTAGGACCATTTCTCTATTTCTCACACACTTAGCATTTCTCATTTGAACCTCTCCATATATATAGGGGTTAAATCATGTGAGGATCAAAAATAAATTAAGGACCAATATCAATCATCCAAGAGTTTTAATCAAAGGTTATGGAACACAATGGCATTTTTGTGATAATCTTGAAATCTGGACTAATAAATTAAGAAATAGAAAGATTAAAGGGGTATTTACGACAATCACATCCAATCCATAATCAACAACAAATATAAAAAATCAAACCCTAGTCAACAACAAAAATTAAAAATCAAACTCTATTGAAAGTTCCAGAACCCTTTAGGATCATCGATGACAGTTCCACTTTTGAGAGGTGGATCGGTCTTCTCTCGGTCGATGGTAACTCCAACCATAGCCATCACCTTTGTCATTGCTATATGTACACAACGACCAGGATGAACACGATGTTTTGCGGTGAAGATGCCCCTGTACCATTCTTCTTCTTACTTCAACAACATACTGGTGTTTTTTCCTTGTTCCCTCTACCATTCATCGTCACATTTGAAAAGACGGATTTGGTGGTGAAGCCATAGAATTTTACTAGACAACTGAAGATAATGGTGTTCTTCGAAGCCAAAATTGAAGCAAGAAATCGAACCCAAAAATCAAATATGGGATTGAGGTGTTCTTCGAACCCATAATCAACCAAGATATCGAACCCATAAATCGGATATGTGATGGAGGTGTTCTTCGAACCCAGAATCGACCCAAGAAATCGAACATGGTGAGTTAAGTTTTTTTATCGTTCTTGAGTTTGAGTTGGGATTTTCTTAGATTGCTCTTCGATTTTGAGTTTGGATTTATGGTTGTTCTTGACTTGATTTAGTTTTTATGAAATTTGTGGTTGGGTTAGTTTGTATTTTTGTATACTTTGTTTGTATTGATGATCTTGGGATTCGATTGTGTTTGGGAATGAATTTTTGTATGGTGGTGTTTGTTGGAACATGGTGTTTGATTCACCTTATGAAACACGTAAGGTGAATATATTGAATCTATACGTTTCATCCGGTGAATCTGCGTGTTTCATCTGGTAAATCTGTGTGTTTCATCTCGTGAATCCATGTGTTTAATCTGGTGAAATAGCATATAGATGAAATACGATCATTATTAATTTTATAAAAAATAATAATTTTTGTTATGATTCAATTGATGAGTATGCGTTTCATTTGGTGAATCATTGTTACCAAAATGACAATTATGCTCTTTTCATGTGGTGAACAATTTTCAATTAAAAACCATTGGATCAAAACCAAATTACGGCTCATATCGGTTCTCACCTTTTTAAACCTTTTTGTGGTTCTCATTTTATTATCGTCCTATATATATATATAACAATAGAGTAAGAAATCATCAAAGACTACTCTCTTATTATTTCTATCCCAAAATGTCCCAAAAACCTAAATATAATTATTTCTAAAGGTTTTATGAGTTCAAATGTACCAAGAATGCACATATATCAAATAACCAACAACATTAAATAAAGATATCAAGGAACACATTTTAAAGCTTATAATGAGACAATTTTGACATGCACATAGTTGTCACAAAGTAACTTAAAAACCATCTTGTTAGGTTAAGCTAAACCTAAATTCCCAATCAATCTCCTAATTCCATTGGTCTATTGTTTCTATCGATGAAGCATGAAGCTCTCAAATCAAACTTCCAAATCCAAATTAACCTTGGTTTCAAACCACCATGAGCAATTCTCTTGGTTAAATCAACAAGATCGTCAACCTCCAAGACTTCAAATACACCTTGAAATGCCCTAATTTTGCTTCCAAAATCGCCCCAAAGAGGAGAGCATGAAGTCAACAAATAATGAGCAAATCCCATCTCAACTTGTAATACCCTAAAAATAGGGTAAATTTAAAACTAATTTTTTTGGCAATATGACGTCTATAATATGGAGGTTTATAACACCCTATAAATATGAACAACTAAAACCCAATAATGTTGGGGTATTTTGCACCAATTATAGTAACAAATGAATGAGACATAAAACACGACAACCTATTTAATCTAGAACAACAATTAAGACTAGATTAACGTGGGTGTCGCTATATCTCCAAAACGTTCTTCTCAAAAGATTCCCAAAAGCTAGGTCCTTCACAAACTCCTAGGTGCGCGATCGCAAATCAAGATGCCCTAAGCACACCGCTAGTAGGACATGCGAGCCAACAAAATACCAAGGAAAGTGTTAGACCAAAAGTCTAGTGAGATCTTAAAGGTTAAACAACTTATAATTGAGGTAATGACATCATAATTAATTGTTACCGATATACCCAAAGGTTGAACCAATGCCAACATTCAATGTTGTAAAGATATTTCATGCCTGAACAAATACACACAAGAGATACCTCTTGAAATACGGAGGGGACCCGTTTCCATCGTGGGTGACAATAACACGTGAATGGAGTCACCCGTGATGTTATTGGATTACACCTCATGTCCCGGTTCTAGTTCCCATGCCATCAAGACATCACAATCCTCATACCGTTTATGCCTTTATTGCCTACTCCCTAGAGTTACAACTCAAGGACTTACAGACATTATTCACTATCCAATCTAGATGAATTACACCTCAAGTACTATAAAGTCCCCCATTGCCTACTCGCTAGTGACACAAAGTGGCCAACAATTTATAACCAAGTATATCATGCCATCTAAATCCTCGTGCACAAGGAAGTAGATATTAAACTTCACATTTATGATCACTAATCTCTAGATGAAATTTTTCTAAAGCTTCCCGTAAGATCACTTGCTCCCCATTTGCTACCTCTACTACCAACGCATCACTAAGAGTACTAGAGGGTACATTCAAGGCCTTACTAAACTCAATAGACATAAAAGAGAAATTGGCACCGGAATCAAATAGTACTCTAGCGGTGAGGGAGTTGAGTAAGAACGTACCCGACACCACGCCGGCGACCTCCTTCACTTCATCTCTCGTCATTTGAAAGGCCCTCCCTTGAGACTTAGGGATGACCTCCTTCTTCGGTTGACTTCCCGAGCTACCTCCTATTGCCCTTCCTTTAAGCTTGGGGCACTCCCTCTTCACGTGCCCCATATGCTTTTGCAATCATAACAAATTTTCCCTCTAATAGGATAATCCGGACTAGTGTGACCCAGCTTGCCGCATTTGAAGCATGAGATCGAGTTGGGGTTGGGATTTCAAAAGCCAAAATGCTTGCTTTTGCACCTGGGCACCACTTCGCCTCATGACGATTGTCAAAACTTTTACCGCTTGGTTGGAATCTCGGCTTTTTGAATGAACTCGGCAGGCTCTCCCACCTTCTCGTCTCCACCACCTTGGTCTTCCCCTCTTTGTCTCTCGCATAGACTCTTTCCATGATCTTGGCTTCCTCTATCGTCTCTCGAAGGTTGGTAGCTTTGGAGTTACGGACCATTGACATCATGTTCGCCGGCAAACCTTTCAAGTAAGCCTTCACCTTTTCCTTCTCAGTTGAGGCCACATGCCCCACAAGATTTAGGGGGTGCTTGGGGCTTAATGAGATTAATGACAAAACCGACTTATTCGCGCAGACGTTTGGAGTGACCGAGTTATTCGCGCAGACATTTCCGGCTTATTCACTAAATAGGGGGAAAATGTGTTGTCCCCATTAAGAAACATCTTTGAAATTTATACCCTTTAAAAATAAAGACATGCCTATCCTCTTACTCAATAATCACGCAATAAAAACCTTGCTGCTCGATTTCACCTTCACTGCTTGTTCGATTTCGATTTCACCTTCACCGCTCGTTCGATTTTACTGCTTCGAGTTCATTGCTGGTTCGATTACACTATTTCAATGCACTGCTGGTTCGATTTCAACCCTAGACAATAATTTCCTTTGGTCGATTTCTCCAAAGGTAATGATTTTACTGATTGTTCGATACTTTTTTTTCTCCATACTCGATTGTTGATCCATACTTGTTACTTCAGTCGATTGTTGTTCCATACTTGTTTCTTCAGTCGATTGTTGTTCTATACGTATTTCTTAAGTCGATTGTTGTTCCATACTTGTTTTCTTCAATCGATTGTTGTTCCTTACTTGGTTTTTCAGTCAATTTTTGTTCCATACTTGTTTCTTCTCCATAGCTGCTCGACATTTCTGCAATGTAGATTTTGTAACCATGATTTCTACAATGTCGATTTCATACTTGTTTCATACTTCCTACTTTTTGTTTGAACTTGGCTACATTGTGTTTGAACTTGGGAGTTTAAGTACTTAATGAATTTTTGTTTGATTTTTGGATTATATCAATGAATTTATGAATATATGGCTCAAAAAATAAACATCAATTTATAAAACAGCTTAAAATTCATATTCAGGGGTAAATTGTTCATTTTTGTTATTCAGACTGTTAATTCAGATAAAAAAGTAAAAAACAACATTAATTTATCCAGACAGACAAATTTATCCAGACATACACATTTATCCATATAGGACTTAATGAAAAATTTGGTAAACAACCCCTCAGTTTCTCCATTAAAATTCGGGTGTATTCCCTCACCGGTAAATTTCCTTTTTTTAACGCACAGAACTCCTCCTCTATTAAGTCCATCTCTTGATCATTGCAATATTCCTCCAAAATCTTTTTCTTGAATGTCGTCCAACTCATTTTGGCCAAAACCGAGTCCTCTAGAGTCGAGGTGAAAACGTTCCACCATACCAACACCGAACCTATAAACATTTGAGAACCAAATTTTACCTTTTGTCCCTCCTCACAGTCGCATGCCCGGAAAGCTTGTTCAATTTCCCTGAGCCAATCCATGCACGCCACAGGGTCATCTAATCTAGCAAACTCCGGCGGTTTGCATCAAAGGAAAGACTTGTATGAACAAGCCCTCCCCGGTTGCCTTGTTTCCATGGTCACTAGCCCGTCCGTATGGTTCTCATCTCCGGTACCCCCGGAACTCGCTATAACCACATTGGTAAAAATTACATATATTATTTTTTAATAACATGATATTGGTAAACATTTCATTTTGGACATAGATGTTACGTTTTCTTAGTTTAAAACCAATAATAGGCCTAAATCGCCTAAATCGGTCAGACTAAACCGCCTTTTAGTGGTCCGGTTTGTCATTTGTTGTCAAGCAGCTCGGTTTATTTTTTTTTTTCTAAACTGTTATTACAATTGGTTTGTGATTAGGAGGGTTAAATAGCCTAAACCGGACCACAAGCACCCCAACTAGAAATCTAACACTAGGCAAAGGATTGCGAACATTGCCTTTTTTGCGTCTTCCTCTCTTTCCCAAAAATAACCACAGTTTACTCTCATCAAATCAGATTCTCAAACAAATCGTCTAGTGACATGATCATTCAAAATTGTAAAATCGGTTGAGATTTTCTAGATTTTTCCCTAGACACTTCATGCCATTCTAAACATTTATATAACAAGGCTTAAATGTGGACATGAAACCTGGAATCATTGCTAGTGACACAATCATTCAAAATTGTAAAATCGGTTGGGTTTTTCTAGATTTCCCCCTAGACACTTCATGCCATTCTAAACATTTATATAACAACAAGGCTTAAACGTGGACATGAAACCTGGAATCACTGCTTGAATCTTCAAAATCTCGAACTCTGAAGCTTCAAACTAGTATGGTAATTCCTTATCGTTTTCCCTTGATTTTGTTTATGGTTTTTAAAAATATTGATGAGGTATTTATACTACATCGCTCGACATCTCATTTGCATCAGAATATTATAACTTGGTTCCTTTTTCAGACCTTACTTTAATTACTCTATCGTCCAAATCATAATACAATTGAAACTTCATTCACTAGTATTGGATTATTAATAATATCTTTTAGATAACTTTTTTGGTTAGTTCGGTCCGGTTCAATTTGGGGATAACGTGTTAATTAGGTTGACAATTCGCTAAAATTATAAGATAATACATTTTTGATTATTTATATAAACTCCCTACACAATATAAATTAATAGTTCCTTATATATTACATAATACATGAATGGTGTATGAAGACTTGAAAAATGACTTAATTGTCTTTTGCTTTTTGCTGAAATCAATGTCGACTTGAATCTCATCTCTAATTGAACAATATACAAATACATTAAACAATGAAACATATTGTAATAAATAAAGTGGAAGATTGAAGAATGCTTTGTAAATTGGGTACTTATTTGAAAAATATGTACTTAATTAAAATTTATCTATATATTATTAGGGGTAGGTTCAAATGAAAACCATATTTTCATTGTGAATATAAAGACAATCTTGTCCATTGATCAAAATTTAGAAAATTAATCAATGATTAAAACATAAGTTGGTTAATTGAGAAGTGATTAGCGGCAAAAATGGAAGTTTGAATACACACCTACCATATTTGACTTTTTATTTTCTTTTTTAATTAAAATTTTTTTACCCCCTTAATTTTTTAAACTAAATTATTTTAAAAATAACTAATAATTTAATCAAACAAACTACATTAAAAAAACGATCATTTCATTCTCTTCGATTTGACATCCATATCGATTTAGTTTTTTTTACCATTGTTTTTTACGTGAAATGGTATATCTAGGTGATATTCATCATGAATATTTATGTACATTCATATGTTCACAACAAGTCTTTATGAATACATTGGTATGATATCATCATGAATATACAACTTATTATAACATTCATCATAAATAGTTATGTATTTTCACATATATGCAACAAATCTTTAGTATTCATACATCACTATGACATTCATCATTAATATACATTTTTATTATAACATTCATCATTAATATACATATTATTCATCATGAATATTTATATGTAACAACTTTTCAACATTCATTGATCAATATGATATTCGTCATAAATATACATTTTCACTATAATATTCATCATCAATATACACATTATTCGTCATGAATATTTATGAATAATCACGTGTATACAATAACTCTCTACTATTTGTTACTAAGTGTATAGGCTTGTCTTTACTATTTGTTACTAAGTGTATAGGCTTGTTTGTTGTATATGGGTCTTGGCCCTGTCTGTATTATTTGTAACACCCTCAAATTTGGTAAAAACACGTAATTGAAAATTTCGATATAACATCAAGTGTGGGACAAAACTTCCTCCTACAAATCAAAACTCAATATACCTCAAGTTAAAATTCTATAATTAACCTCAACAAATATAAACTCCAATATGATACAAGGACTAAACCGAAGTCGGGTGCTACTTAACCCCAATACAAGTTGCTCTTCACAAACTCAATGCGGAAGACTTCACCAAGCTACTCACTTCTCGAGCACACAACTAGCATTTCTCTTTTCACAGTGTCACTAGAATTATTCCCAAGGAAGCCCGTTGCACATGCTTACAAATAAAAAGGTTAGACTAACGCCTAGTGAGTTCAAGAGTTTTCAACATGAATAAATATATCGTTGAAAAGAAAGAATGCAATTGAAATCATAATCTTTCAAAATGATATGCTTAAAATATGGAAACGACTCGTTTTCCAATAATATGCATTTTAGGCGAAAGAAACACCAATATAAACGTTTTTCCATACAAACTATTTTAAGGACGAAGATCCCAATATAAAGCATTCTTTTGTAAATTAAATTCAACCTAAAACTCACTCAAAATGAGAATAGAAATCGAACTCCCAATTTATGAAACGCGGATAAAACTTTATATCCTGAAACACCCAAAACACGGGTGGGGTATAATACTCAACCCGTAAACCATGGATAAAAATCCATATATACAAAACGTTACCGAAAACATGGATAATAAAACTCAATACCCAAAACAACACCTTTCGGTGAAGGGGGAGACCCGAATTCCATCGAATGTGGCGGTCACACAAAGTTAAGCCACTTATTGATGTTTTTGAGCTTCACATAGAGTCATGGATCCTCGTATACGGCTCCCTACCGAGCAACCACCGCAAGATACCCAAATGATCCTAGTGCCTACTCGACCTGTAGATGAGTGTCACCACAAAAACCACAAGTCCTCGTATCCGGCTCACCATGGACACCACCGCAAGACTTAGCTCCGTAAACGGTTCTGCAAAGCACCACGTCAAGCTTACATAAAAACATGACATGGGGACCACTCACTAGAACTCAAACGCGGACACTAAAATTCCACGATGAATAAACCAACTGGATTACACAGACATCGAGTTCAACCACCCACGATCTATACCTCGAGCCCTTCGCTAAAGGTTACATGGTCATCAAGTTCAACCACCCATGATCTACACCTCGAGTCCCCGCTAACCATAAATATTTCCAGTTCCAAAACAGGGATAAAGTTCCCAATTAAACCAACTGACTGACTCATATGCCTATAGATCCAATGCTTTATAATCTAAAACATTACATGACTCCAACGAATGAACTAACACATTCAAAACATGTAACTCTCAAATAAGATGCAACTAAGTACACCTACGTCAAAGGATCCTTAACGAGCTACTAAAATTGAATAAATACTCCAAAGACTCATCTGAGTATAAATCAAGCCCCAAAAGGCATAATAAACGTTTGGTTAAAATACGCGAGCCAAAGTGGTTACATAAACCAAATTACATATTTTCCCAAAATCTTTGTCTCTCAAATCACAATTGGCCTTCGGCCCAAACCAAAAGGGTTTACAATTTCTAAAATGTTCACAAGGTTGGATATGACTAAAATCAAATGAGTCCCACGTTCGTATTTTCAAAACGTCCCATTACGTAAACGATGCATATATCCAACAAACACTAAAAGTGTATTTTGACCCAAATAATCTTCATTTATGCAATAAATCATCAAAACACTTTCATTCATGACTTACTTATCAAAATGCACAAATGTGGGTGTTTTACAAAGTTTATAAAGCCAAACACCTCAAATAATCAAAACCCACCAAATAACCCAACAGTTGATAATTTCATGTAAAACATATAAATACTTTAAAATGGACATTTTGGCATGTACAACGTTTTCACAAATCAACTTGAAATCACCTTGCTAGAGTTAGGCTTGAAATTCCAATCTAAGCTCACTAAAACATACACTGATTATGTAGAAATCATCTTTGATTTATAGAACAACAATTACAATGATTTCTTTGAGTCACAAATTTCACAGTGCCATATACCTATTTCTCAGATTCGTATGTGTATGTGTATTCTCTCAAATTGTACTTTCTTTCTAATTACAAAGACAACACCCTTTTATACTTGGTCAATAAGACCTTACAAGCTAACTAAAGTCAAGGTCAAACCCTTTGACTTACAACTCAATTAACAACAAAACTACTTACACTTTTACAATATTTACACTTTTACCCCTCATTTAATCTTGAATACAATCTTGACTTAACAATCTCTCCCTTTGGATTCGAGATTAAAAAAAATTTGACGATAATCTTCAGGTCATATTCTAGTTGCAAAATCTTCAAAATATAATCTTTAACAACTTTGAATCTTGAAGAACCTTTCTCTTTGAAACTCTTTTCAACACAAACTTGAAATCTTTAGAACTTTGTTGATCTCTTCAATCTCTCATTTTGATCACATTCAAGTAACAATCTTTCAAAATAATCTCTTCAGCTTGACTATCATCAGAGTTTTTGTTAGAGCACATTCTCATTGGATTCAAGATCATCCAATCTGAAGATCGCAATCTAAAGCTAAAGCTTGAAAGTCGACTCTTAATATTAGTCTAATGTCGTTTGTAATAAAATGTCAAAGTTAGTTTTATTGTACTTTATTGTTTCTAAGTAATTAGTTAGTTAGTTAATATCTATTTGTTTAGATATTATATTGTTAGATAATATCTAGATATTAGTTAGTTTATTATATTAGTTTTTGATAATATCTTTGTTAGATATTATGTAGGAAGCTCTTAGATCAAAAAACAATTAACACACTTAACACACATCCACGGTGTAAAAGTTGAGAGCTTCAAAGATCAAATACCAAACCTTGTAATCGTTATTTGTTTATCTATCAAACAGGTTGGTAATCATTTATTATGTTTGTGATTTATCTGGTAAGATCCTTGTTCGAATCAGGGACCGACAATTGGTATCAGAGCGGAACCAGATTCAAAAATCAAATTTTTATAAAACTCGATTGTGTTCTTCATATGCAAAATCATTTTCGTGTTTTAGGTTGTTTTAGGTGTTGAAATCGATTAGGCTGTGATCGATAGGCATTGTAGAACGATTGGGTATACTTTGATTTCATTAATGCACATCAATCGAGTCCCAATTTGTGAAAATTGTGTCTGAGTTCATGTTTCAAAAAAAAAAACCGCACTGTTCTATTGATTTTATTTTCAAAAACTGTTTTTATTATCGAGATCAAAGGGTTATAACCTGTTCTAGAAGTGTTAGTGGTCATTTTATTGCATATTGGGACTGCTAATCGTGGAAAAACAGGTTACTTTTGAGAAATCAGATCGTTTTTTCAAGAATAGGGACGAACTCGCGCAAACACAGGGACGAACTCGCGCAATTTGAACTTTGCGCCACCCACTTTTAGCGAAAAATGACTTTTGCGCCATCAACTACTCACGCAAAATTCTACTTTGCGCGACCAACTACTCGCGCAAAACTCAAAAAACGTTCGACCTACTTCTCACGCAAACTTTGTTTTGCGCCAACCACTTCTCGCGCAAACCTCCTTTTGCGCCAACTTCTGTTCGCGCAAGTTTCCTTTTGCGCCACCCTCAGTTCGCGCAAACCTGAATTTTGCGCCAATTTCACACTTAGTCAATTTTTTGCAAACTGTAATATGGCCTCTAATTGTGAAAAAAAATTTCTCTAGGGACCCCCGTGTTAAGTCTGCGAAGGGGGACATAGTTCTGATTGTGATCAAAATTTCTATTCAAAGATTCTGTATCTTTGTGATTTTATCTGGACTAACGATCAAGGACAGGTTCTTATTGCATATCTCTATCAAACAGGATGTCAAGAGAAGCTCTAGCTATCGGAACTGACACGAAGCCACCAGTACTCTTCAGGGGATAGTATGAGCAGTGGAAAGATCGGTTCATGAACTTCATTGAAAGAAAAGAGTTAGGTGATTTCATCAGGAAATCTTTGGAAGAGGGAGTTATGGAACCTATAAAGAAGACTCGTATGGTGGGAACAGTGGAAGAAACGTATGAACTTAAGTATCATGAGCTCGATGGTGAAAACCTAAACAGAGCAAAAGGTGATAGATTAACAAAGTCATACATTCTACAAGGAATTCCAAATGAAATCTATGTAAAGATTGACAGCTATAAAGCATCTGGCAAAGAGATGTGGGATCAGCTAGAGAAGATGATGCTAGGTTCAAAGGATGGGAACCAGCTCAAGATATCCAACTGCCTAAACAATTATGAAGAATTCAAAGGCAGAGTTGGAGAAACCCTAGAAGGAACATACGACAGGTTTGTGACCTTGCTAAATGAGTTGAGCAAGAATAAGGTCTACAAATCTGAAATAGAGTTGAATGTTAAATTCCTCAGCAACCTCCAGCCTGAATGGAAGAGGTTTACCAGGCAAATGAAGCAAATGAAGGATTTAAACGAGATTCCACTTCACGAGGTGTATGAAACCCTCAAACAAAATGAAGAAGAAGTGGATGAAATCATGGCTGAAAAGAGACAGACTGAAAAGACAAGTGCTGACTCAGTTGCTCTAGTGGTGAAGAAGAAGAAGAACAAGATGAAAATGTCTGAACCAGAAGAACTTGAATGTGAACTGAACTCTGACTCAGATGGCCATGAACAACTGAAGCAGGCAATGCTAATGTTGACAAAGGCTTTCCAAAAGAAGTTTTACAAAAAGGCAAGCTCAAACAGTCAGAGATATTCTTCTGGTCCAAACAATTATATTCACAAGGAGAGATTTGAAGGGAAGAGATTGGAAGAGAGGAAGCCAGAAGAGAGAAAGTATCAAGCTGAAGGATCCAGTCAGTCAGAACCTCCCGAATGCTACAACTGTGGCAAAACAGGTCACTTTGCCAAAGACTGCCGAAGACCCAAAGTTAGAAACTCTGACTATTACAAGAACAAAATGCTTCTTGCAAAGCAACAGGAGGCAGGTAAGGCATTGATGGCAGAAGATGAGTACTGGCTAGATCATTCAGACCAGGAAGATGAGGATGAAGAGAAAGACGAAACAACAAACATGTGCTTGATGGGCAACATGGAAACAGAAGCGGAAGCTGATTCCGATGATGATGAAACTGAGGTATGTGATTTATCTATATCAGATTTCATGAATCAATAGCATGCCATGTCAATTAAACTCTAAGAGTTACAGTCGAAACTTAAGCGAATAGAAGGTGTTATCAATGACAAAAACCAGTCAATACAGAAACTTAGCAAGAATATTGCTGAGAAGACAATATTGATTGAGACAATGCATAAAAACTTTGATAATTGCGCTAAAGAAAAGACAATAATTCTTACAGAAATAACTGAAACAAACTCTAAATTGAGAGTGTGTGAGCTTAATTTATGTGAGCTTACGAAAAAGTATTCTTTGTGTTCTGAAGAGAACAAAACTTTATTTGCAAAACTAAATGCTTTAGAGGAGAAGTTATACTCATAGGGTCAAACTGAACAAACCATTCGTCTAAACAAACCCAAGGAGAATAGAGAGAATTGGGGAATTGGTTATAAGAATCCCCACTTTCTTAAAAAAGGTATATCTGAAGTGTCTGCACTTTATGATTTTACTTTCTTAAGACTCTCTCATAGATTCCCTGACCTTGAAGTTTTCTGGAATGGACTGTCAAAAGAGGATGAAGGCAAGGAAACAGAGAAGAGAAAGAATACAACTTAATTCCAACTTCCATTTTGTTATGCGAAGTTGAATAATAGTTATAGTTCTGTTCCATCAAAAACTCTTTCGAATGAATTTTTCCAAGCTTATTCTGAAAAGGAATTGGAAGCTACGCCTATCAATGGTAAGCTTTATGTTCCTCCTCTTGTCTTGGAAAGTAAAATTTCTGAGCTTGAGAAATCTTTAGCAGATGAAAGAATTTTGATGGAAGTTGAACAAAATGTGTTTTCAACTGTACATAGGTATTCTGTTCTTTCCAAAGCAACCAAGGCTTCAAAATCTAATGACATGTTTGGTCTACTTGATGAAGGGTTAGATTTTCTAAACTCTGATGGTGCTTTAGATGATTGTTTTGATCATTTTGATTTTAGTGCCAAACTTCCTAATCATAAGTCATTTGTTGTGAATTCCTTTGGATTATCCAGTAAGTTTGTTAAAGGTCAAACATAAACGAAAGTTGATAAGTCAGTCTCTGTGAAAGCTAAAAATGCTAAAGGTATGAAGCATTCACAGAAACCGATCACTGCTGGTAAGACAAAGACGAAGCATTCTCTTGAAACTCACAAGTCTAAATCAACAGTTTCAAATGTTTCAGATTTGAGCCAGAAAAGGCAAGGAGTTAAGTCTGTATGGCAGCCAAAACAGAAGCTTGACGAGACTGCTAATTCGTAATAAGACTACGAATAGTAAAGATGTTTTTGTGGATATTGCTAATTCAAAACCGAATCTTGTTGTTTCTCACAAGAAATATTCTATGAAGCAATTATTCCAGTTACGTCTACCTGCTAGAAAGTATTCCAATTATGATAAACATGCTTATGCTTCTCGTAAAGATTCTGATGTATGGGTTGGAACTTATCATGTGCATTCTTATAATTCAAATTCTTTGTTTGATTTTCCAAAGAAAAACGGACCCAAATTTAAATGGGTACCAAAATCTAGTGCTAACACAGTTGGACCCAATTTCAAATTGGTACCAAAAGCTAAATCTGTGTTGCAGGCACCCAAAGTTTAAGGGGGAGCATAAAAGAGCAATGATTTTAGGCAAAACAGTCTAGGACTCGTACCTCAACGAACAATGGCTCTTGAATACAATAGTTCAAGACCCGCACTTCAATGCTCAAAAGTCTTTACTTCAAATTTTGTATTATGGATATCTAAATCTCTTGTTTCGTAATTTCTCTTGTGCAGATCCGTCATATGTGGTACTTGGATAGCGGATGTTCCAACCATATGACTGGACAAAAAGGTATGTTGACCAACTTTACAGAGAAGTACTGTGGAACAATTAGATTCGAGAATGATCAGCTTTCACCAATACTGGGTTATGGTGATATGGTACATGACAAAGTCACGATCAAGAAGGTGAGCTATGTTGAAGGCTTAGGACACAACCTGTTCAGTATAGGCCAATTCTGTGACAAAGGCTTAGAGGTCAATTTCAAAGCCAAGAGGTGTTCTGTTCGCACTGAAGAAGGCAACGAACTCTTGGTTGGCACTCGAAAGTCCGACCTCTACACAATCAATTTGTCAAACGTCCAAACTGACAAGCAGGTTTGTCTACTCTCTAAAGCCTTGATGCAGCAAAGCTGGCTATGGCATCGACGGCACTCTCACCTCAACTTTAGGTACATCAACAAGTTGGTCAGTGGAAAGCTAGTGAAAGGACTTCCAGAGCTCAAGTATGAAAAAGAGCATCTTTGTGCAGCGTGTGAAAAAGGAAAGATGAAGAGAGCTCCACATAAACCAAAGCCTGAACCGAGTACAAGCTCTCCGTTAGAGATGTTGCATATGGACTTATGCGGTCCGATGCGAACGCAAAGTCTAGGCGGAAAGAAGTACATACTAGTTATCGTGGACGATTACTCGCGATACACTTGGGTCAAATTTCTACGTACAAAAGATGAGACACCAGATATTCTCATTACATTCCTGAAGACGACCCAGGTGAATCTGCAGAAACCAGTCAAGCTTCTAAGAACAGACAACGGCACAAAGTTCAATAACAAAACAGTTCAAGAATATCTCGAATCAGTCGGGATATCACATCAATACTCTGCTGCTCGTACGCCTCAACAGAATGGAGTGGTCGAAAGAAGAAATCATACGCTAGTCGAGGCTGCTCGTACTATGCTAAGTCAATCTGACTTACCTCTATTTCTATGGGCTGAAGCTGTATCGACTGCATGCTACACTCAGAATCGATCCATGATACACCGTAGATTTAGGAAGACTCCTTATGCGTTAATCAACAACCGAACACCGACAATCAAATATTTCCATATATTTGGGTGTAAGTGTTTTGTTCTAAATGATAGAGAGAGTCTGAACAAGTTCAGTGCCAAGGCGGACGAAGGCATCTTCATTGGATATTCATCTACATCAACTACATACCGTGTATATCTGATGAAGTCAAAGACAGTTATTGAAAGCGTCAACGTTACTTTTGATGAAGAAATGGCTTCTGAACAACACAATTCAGAACCTGTGATAACCGGAGTACTAGCTTCTGGGCAAATCAGTCCAGAACCTGCGTCTCAAGCGAATAAATCAGATGAAGCATCAACGTCTACTAATCATTTATCTGATTTTGATTTATTATTTGAACTGTTTTATGATGAATTTCTTGGATCTAATTTGAAGAAATCTGTTGTGGTTGACAGGATGGAAGACTCAACGACTACTCATCCATCCAGTTCAGATATTTCTATTGAATCCGACTCACCGATTCAACAAGAAATTCCAGTTCAAATGCCGACTCCAACAGTTGAAGCTGTGGTCAATAATGAAGAGACAAAAGTTGTTGAACAAGCTGAACCTACTGAGACTTCTGCACCTACTACTTCAACTGCAATCATCATTCCTCCTGAACAACCTGGAGAAGGTACCAGTGGATTCATAGATGATAATATTGATATATATTCATATAATCCACTCCCTCATGAACATAAATGGACCAAAGAGCACCCGATAAGCCAGATCATTGGTGATCCAACAAAACTGGTGCAAACTAGGTTAGCGTCAATGAATATGTGTATGCATAAATCCTTTCTGAGCAAGATCGAGCCTACTCGCGTATCAGAGGCTCTTGTCGATTCAGACTGGGTGACTGCAATGCAAGAAGAGCTGAATCAGTTCGACGCACTTAAAGTCTAGAGACTCGTACCCAAACCTCAAGGTAAAACCATTATAGGTACAAAATGGGTTTTCAAAATCAAGAAGGATGAAGATGGTACCGTTATCAGAAACAAAGCAAGACTTGTTGCCAAAGAATATAGGCAAGAGGAAGGAATAGACTACGACGAGACTTATGCTCTTGTGGCGCGTTTAGAGGCAATTCAAATGTTTCAAATAGACGTGAAGACAACATTTCTGAATGGAATTCTGAAGGAAGAAGTCTACGTCTCACATCTAGAAGGCATTGTCAACCAAGAGAAACCGACTCACGTCTATATTCTCGACAAAGCACTCTACGGACTGAAACAAGCTCCTCGCGCTTGGTATGATGTCCTATCTCTATTTTTAGTCAAGTCTAGTTTTACAAAAGGTACGGTAGATACCACTTTGTTTATTAAAAAGGAGAAATCCGATATCATTCTAATTCAAATATATGTGGATGATATTATTTTTGGCTCTACGAATCCTAAATACTGTAAGAATTTTTCAAACCTTATGGTGTCTCGTTTTCAGATGAATATGATGGGAGAGACGAATTTCTTTCTCGGATTACAAGTCAAACAATTTTCATCGGGGATTTTTATCAATCAATCAAAATACATTCTTGACATTCTTCGAAAGTTCAAAACGGAAAATTCTAAACCGATTGGTACCCCAATGGCACCAGGTACTAAGATTGGCACCGATCCTTCTGGAAAGGCTGTTGATGTTAGGACTTACAGAGGGATGACAGGTTCTTTAATTTATCTTACTTAGAGTAGGCCAGATATGATGTTTTCTACATGCTTATGTGCAAGATATCAGGCTAATCCCAAAGAATCCCATTTGTCTGCAGTTAAGTGCATTTTTAGGTATCTGGAGGGGACTGCAGATCTCGGTCTGTGGTATCCTAAAGATACTAGATTTGAACTAACAGCATATACAGATGCAGATCATGCTGGTTGTATGTTAGACAGGAAAAACACGTCTGGACATATACAGTTCCTCGGTGATAAACTTGTAAGTTGGGCATCGAAGAAGCAACTTTGTGTATCAACTTCAACGGCCGAAGCAGAATATGTAGCTGCTGCTAGCTACTGTTCTCAGGTCTTGTGGATGAGAACACAACTACGCGACTACGGTTTTCACTTCAACAAAATCCCGATCTACTGTGACTCAAAGAGCGCCATTGCGATAACAGCGAATCCTGTTCAGCACACCAAGACCAAACACATAGATGTCAGGTATCACTTTATCAAAGATAATGTCGAAAAAGGAACAATTGAACTTTTCTTTGTAAAAACTGATTATCAGCTTGCAGATTTGTTTTCCAAACCTTTAGATGAAAAGAGATTCAACTTTCTTATCTCTAAGTTTGGTATGCTAAATCTTAAGACCTAATCAATAGTTACCTATTAAAGTTTTCTATTGTATACTTTTTCATCATTTCTTCATGCTTATTTCTGTATGATATCTGCACCTCAAATATTTTGTTCATAATCCAAGGGGGAGTATGAGAAGAATCTCATACATGGTCAATAGTATTGAGGAGAAGACTACTCAATTTCTGCATTTACCTTTTTAATGTCAAATTTTTGTGATGCATGATTTTTGGGGAGTTTTACAAATAAAAGGAGTTAGGATATGACTTCTGATTATTTCGGATCAGAACTCGTACTTTCCTTGTTTTACTGCTTTTTGTCTTTTCAATTAAAGTGAATAAAGTTACTTTGACTTGACTTTTAAGACTTTTGCAGAAATTTTGAGTAACGCTTACAAGATCATATCTTTATGACTTTAACCTTAGCTTCATGAGATGTAAGATCGCACGTTAAGGTATAATCCTTTTATCTTAATCTCATATATGATTGAAAGAAGGACAACTTTCACTCATTCAAAACATGTTCTTAAATGTTCAAACCACTTCCCGATTTTTCATCAGATTTTATATTTTGGGAGTGTAATTTAAATGTTTTACATGAGCTTACATGATTACAAATCAGATTGAGCAACATATTCTTAATAGGATATACAGAATCATTGTGCTAGGATTTAACACAACTTCTACGGATTCACGTTAACCAGTGTTTCCTAACCAAGAAGTTAATCCATAGTGATTGAGTGTGAGAAATCAAAAGAAATGAGTGTGGATTGGATAATGAGCTATAATGCAAAGAGAGTTCGGTTAGCAGTGAGCTAAATGTTTAAAAGAAAGAGGGTGTGAGAACAGAGTTAAAAGAATATCAGAACTCTGCACCAACTACTTTCTGAGTCGGGAAGCCACATTTATAGTGTTTCACATTTCTTCGGTGAACATTATTGAAACAGGCAACTAGCTCATGCCAACTCTTGATTAACCCCACCAACTACTCACTTTCTTCTTAAAAGGAAAATGTTTCATTTTCAAAAGGGGAAGCATTACATTTGCTATCTGATTTTCATTTGGAAAATCTGGATATTGAAAAGAAGGAAGTCTGTCTCACCTTCGCACTTCACTCATGCACATTGAGTTTGTGTTTAACTTACTGTTGTCTTAGTGGTTTACACAATTTTTAGCCTATAAGCAATCATTTGTGCTTAATTCTTTCTATCACATGCACGAACACACAAGGAATTTGTTTCTTTGTCATAACGTTAATAGATATTACCTTTGTGGTGTTTCGATGATTGAATGGAAGCCCTGGGGGAGTAAACATCAAAAAGATCCTTTCCAATGTGTATTCGTTACACACAGTGACTTAGTGTTACTGACAGGCATTTTTAACTGATTCATTTGTTGATACAGGTGTTACACGACTAATTTGTCTGTATTTGCAAAGATCTAGATGAATATCTTATGAATTGACGAATCAGAGGCTCCGAAAGATAGACATTTCTTGACATAAAGTTTTGATGAACTTCTTACTCTTTTCATTAAAAAGGGGGAGGGGCCGAACCAAGAAATGTAGAACAACACAAGATTAGAGCAAGTATTCTGAAAACATGCTGAATTGTAAGAAATTTTCTTGGAAGATACTTTGCTACAAGAATCTGAGCTATATCTAGAGATAATTTCTTCCCAACATCTGAAAGAGAGTTTATCTACATCAAAGGGGAAGATTATTACATACTGAAGACTAAGAGGGAGATTGCATCTTCTGAGCTGAAAAAGAAGACTGAATTGGATAAATCTTTTTTGAATGTTCTTGATCCAAAGGGGGAGATTGTTAGAGCACAGTCTCATTGGATTCAAGATCATCCAATCTGAAGATCGCAAACTAAAGCTAAAGCTGGAAAGTCGACTCTTAATATTAGTCTAATGTCGTTTGTAATAAAATCTCAAAGTTAGTTTTATTGTATTTTATTGTTTCTAAGTAATTAGTTAGTTAGTTAATATCTATTTGTTTAGATATTATATTGTTAGATAATATCTAGATATTAGTTAGTTTATTATATTAGTTTTTGATAATATCTTTGTTAGATATTATGTAGGAAGCTCTTAGATCAGAAAACAATTAACACACTTAACACACATCCACGGTGTAAAAGTTGAGAGCTTCAAAGATCAAATACCAAACCTTGTAATCGTTATTTGTTTATCTATCAAACAGGTTGGTAATCTTTTATTATGTTTGTGATTTATCTGGTAAGATCCTTGTTCGAATCAGGGATCGACAATTTTCTTTGACTTGAAATACAAATTTTCTCCGCTTTACGACTTTCTCTTGACTTTGCTTCCTTCAAAAATTTATCTTTGAATCATCTATTTAAATTTCTCCCCATTTTTGATAAACATTAATCTGACTTTGAAATCTTGAAATATCTCCCCCTTTTTTTATGAATATGAGAAATCAGAATCATCAAAACATTTCAACGTTAGCTTTGTCTTTGAAAATATCTCCCCCAAATATCAAGATAAGTACAATCTCCTCCAAAGAGAATATGATATCCGTCTGATTGGATATGAACATTCTGTTGTCAATTCATAAATGTATTTATCCGAATCTTTTCAAATTCAGAGAAATTAAGATTGGTAACCTTGAATCAATAGATGAATCAGTTATCATGCCTGTCAGTGGCACAGAGCCACTGTGTATAATGAGTGCACATGTGAAATGAGCTTTTTGATGTTCACTCCCCAGGGATTCCATTCAATCATTGAAAAACCACAAAGGAATTTTCTATGAATGTTAAGACAAGAAAACATATTCCTTGTGTGCTCGTGCATGTGTAGAATGATTGATGCATTTAAAGCTTGAACAGGCACAAAATATGTAAACCATTGAGACAACAACAAAATTACGTAGACTCAATGTGCATGATAAAGGGTCGAAGGTGGGGCAACTTTCCTTCTTTTTCAATATCAAAATCTTCCAAATGAAGATTTGATAGATGATGTGCTGCTTCCCCTTTATAATATGAAACATCCTTTTGTTGAGAAAAGAATTAGTAGCTGGTGGGGTTTTATGCAAGAGTTGGCATGGGCTAGTTGCCTTTTTCAATGAAGTTTACGAAAGAATTATGAAACAACAGATAATATGGCTGGCCGACTCAGAAAAAGTTGGTGCAGAGTTTGATATTCTTTTACTCTGATCTCTCACCCTCTTTTCTTTTTAACATTTGAGCTCGATTTTAACCAATCTCTCATTTCCATTTTACCTCAGCACACACCCACTCTCTATTCATTTGACCCCTCTCCCCTCAATCACTCGGGATAACTTCTTGGGTAGGAAACACATGTTAACGTGAATCCATAGAAGTTCATTGAAGTTCTCACACTGATCCCATGTATTTTGTCCTAAAAAGTAATGTTGCTCAACAGTTTATCTTGTCAGATAAGCACAAGATATCATTATCAGAAAATGAATTCTCATTAAAAAAAAATAAGAATGACATTTGAGCATTTTGAACATTTAAGATCTCTCAAAACAATGAAATTGAATGAATAAAATGAATTCTACTGAAGTGTTTTGAGAATATGACAATGATGCGATCTGATCAAATATCATGAAGAAAAATATTGGGATATCAAAGAACGAATATTTGTTTGTATGAATAAGATATAAACACATTATCAATGAAAGCATAATTATGAAGAAATGACGTCTAATACTCACTCAACTTTGAATTTAAAACGGGAGTATTACCATCGAAAGATTTATCTTTTTGAGACATGGTAATAACAAAGTCAACAAAAATACTGAACCGATGTGTGTAAGAATACTTGACAGTATAAAGACAAGACAATACGCAAGTATTTGTCTTTTAGAAACACACGGTCAGATAAACATGAAAGTATCGATATGAAAAACATTAAAAATCACACTTCGGAATTCATAAAACTTTTGAGAACACAAAGTCGTTTAAACATTTAAGAAAACATTTTTCACACCCGAAATAAGACATACCTTCAAATAAGATAGAGATTAAGATTCAGAATGATATACCTTCAATGTAGAAATCTTAACTCCCCCTAAAATGAGTATTTATCAATTTCGCTTCCTTTTGACAAAAACCTCAGATAATCCCCCTCTGTATCTGTAAAAAGTTAAATATTAAACAAAAACAATATGAATATGACAATGAAATATATTTGTCTTTTCTTCTAGTTAAAAATATGACAGTGAAAATTTAAGTAACTCCCCCTCAAACAAACAACAAAAACTTCCTGAAAAAGATGTATCTTTTCAACTTCCTTAAGAATGAAAACTCTTAAGTACGGGTTATGAACAGAATTACCCAGAAGCCATCGTCACAATATTATAACCTGCAAAACAAGAAAGATTTTGGTAATCATAGAAAATGATTCTGCCTTCGTCAGTAAATCAGAAAAAAAAAATATAAGCAGATGTTCTAACTCCCCATAGACATGCACAAACATTAAGATATACTCCCCCTAGAATCATGCAAGAGATGTTAACAGACTTCAAGAAGACATATTTAACATACCTAGTTTGCTGATAAGAAACTTAAAGCATTTTTCATCTAAAGGCTTAGTAAACAAATCGGCTAACTGGTGATCCGTCTGTACAAAATGCATTTCGATGTCACCTTTCTTCACATGATCCTTTATGAAGTGGTAACACATATCTAAATGTTTCGTCTTGGAGTGCTAAACCGGATTAGCAGTTATATCTATGGCGCTCTTGGAATCACAATAGATAGGGACTCTCTTGTAGGTGTACCCAAAGTCTTTTAATTGCGTCTTCATCCATAAGACTTGAGAACAGCAGCTCACGGCAGCAATGTACTCAGCCTCAGCAGTGGATGTGGACACACCATTTTGCTTCTTTGAGATCCAACTCACAAGTTTATCACCTAAAAATTGACATGATCCAGATGTGCTCTTCCGATCTAGCTTACAACCTGCGTGGTCAGCATCTGTAAAATCTGTTAAATCAAATTCGGAATCCTTTAGATACCAAAGGCCTAATTCAGGGGTGCCTTTCAGATATCTAAGGATCCGTTTTACGGCCACAAGATGAGATTCATTCGGATTTGCTTGATATCTTGCGCAGAAACAAGTAGCAAACATAATATCATGTCTACTTGCCATAAGATACAATAATGAACCGATCATACTACGGTACGTTTTCTGATCAACAGATTTATCAGTTAAATCTGCGTCTAGTAACGTGCCAATAGCCATGGGCGTTTTCATTACTGCACTATCGGTCATGTTAAACTTTTTCAAAATATCTCGAATTTATTTGGACTGGTTGATAAAGATACCATCTGGGGACTGTTTTACTTGAAGACCAAGGAAAAATGTCAGTTCACCCATCATACTCATCTCAAACCTAGTCTCCATAATATTTGAAAAGTTTTTACAAAATCTAGGATTTGTAGACCCAAATATAATGTCATCTACATATATCTGTATTAAGATCAAGTCCTCACCTTGTTTCCTTAGGAATAAGGTAGTATCAATCGTACCTTTCTTGAAACCTGAGGTAAGTCGGAATTGCGTTAAAGTTTTGTACCATGCTCTTGGTGCTTGTTTGAGACCATATAGAGCTTTATGAAGAACATAGATGTGTTCGGGGTGATGTGGATCTACGAAGCCTTCGAGTTGTGCAACATAAACCTCTTCATGCAGTACACCATTCAAGAATGCGTATTTCACGTCATTTGGTAGACAGTGAAATTCTTATGAGCTGCATATGAAAGAAATATCTGAATTGCCTCGAGCCTTACAATAGAGGCGAAAGTTTCATCGTAATCAATGTCTTCCTGCTGAAAATAACCCTTAGCGACCAATATAGCTTTGTTTCGCACGACAATCCCAGCCTCATCCTTTTTATTCCTAAAGACCCACTTAGTGTCAATCACTGATTTATCTTTAGGTCGTGGGATCAGCCGCCATACCTTGTTCCGTTCAAACTGAAGTAGCTCATATTGCATAGCAAGTATCCAATCAGGATCTTGAAGCGCCCCCGTAACCTTTTTAGGCTCTAGGGAACTCAGGAAAATGGAGTATAAGCAGAAATTAGCAGACGCTGCACGAGTTTTAACTCCACTGTTGATGTCACTGATTATGTTATGAAGGGGGTGATCTCTAGTCCATCTAGTGGCACTAGGCAGGGGTTGAACAAATTTTCAATTGTTCAACTCATTATATTCATTAACAATTGCAGGAACAACTTCAGATGTTGTTGGAAATTCATTCACAGGTGATTCTGACTGTTGTAGTTCTGGTGCAACGGAAAAAGTACTCGGGACTTCTTGACCAGAATTGGTATTAGCAGAAACAGAACCATGATTAGTTTGATCAGAATCATTAGGCATTGTTGTACCTGATGAAGTTGTGATTTTATTCAAATGGTCTAGAAATATCTTTAGTTGTTGTAGGGACCTCTGATATTGATGCGGACGCACTAGATTTATCAAAATCTGCACAAACATCCATGAATGCATCAAAAAAATAATAGATCTAACTCAGATGTAGACAGTTAAGAGTTAGAAACATAAGACTTATTCTCTTTTGATACGGGTTCTATTCCGTCTTGAATAGAAGCCTTTTCTTTTAGCTTGAGACCTGAACTGTGTTGTTCAGAAGTCAAAGTTGAATTTTCATCAAATGATACATGAATGTTTTCCATAACATTCTTGGTACGACGGTTGTAGATACGATAGGCCTTTAAAGTTAAGGAATATCCAAGAAAGTAGCCTTCGACTGCCTTCTTATCAAACTTTCGAAGATTGTCACGGTCATTTATAATGAAGCACCTGCAACCAAAGACACGAAGGAATTTAACATTAGGTTTTCTCTTATTTATAATCTCATACGATGTCTTATTCAAACGCTTATTGATTATCGTTCGATTCTGAGTAAAGCATGCGATGGCAACAACCTTAGCCCACAAATACAATGGTAATCCAGAGTAAACCAACATAGTCCTAGAAGCTTCGACCAAAGTACGATTCTTGCGCTCAACAACTCCATTCTGCTGCGGCGTACGAGCGGTAGAAAAGTTGTATGAAATCCCTACGGATTATAAATATCCTTGTAGAGTCTCATTCTTGAATTCAGTGTCGTTGTCGCTTCGCAGTTTCTTGATTGTTAGTTGTAACAGAACTTGGACTTTCTTGATGAAGGCAATAATCAACTATGGTGCATCTGATTTTGCTCTCAAAAACTCTAACCATGTGTATCTGGAGTATTCATGCCAAAATGTTCATTTTAAAGTGTTTACGTGTTTTACATGAATTTGTTAACTGTTGATTATCTGATAAGTTTTGGTTATTTGGAAGTGTTTGACTTCATAAACAGGTAAAACACCCATCTTTGGGATTTTTGTGAATGTTGATAAATGTATCATAATGAAAATGATTTGATAACCATTTTCATAAACGGAGGGTATTTGGTAAAAATACATTTTTTTCTGGTTATGGGTAATAGGAGTATTTTGGGTTGTAAAATGGTTTGAAAATACCAACATGTGAGTCATTGGAGTTTAGACATTCCCAACCTTGTGAATATTTCGGATATTGTAAACCTATGTGGTCATAAACTTGTTTAGAAAATGATTTGTTCAAGTCTAAATGATATTGGATTGTATTCATACATTTTTGGAGTATGTGGTTGCATAGTCATGGTCGGTTGCATTTTATTGCATTTTGTGGATTTTAACATATGGTCATTTGATGGTCGGGCTTAAGGCTCAGTTTTTGTAATCACCGAGTCTTGGGGACGTTTGTCCGGTTTAATAGCTTAAACTGGAGCTTTGAGTGAGTGCTGCATTTATTGCGCTTTATTTTGGAGAATACATGTTTGAGTGCGTGTGTCATTCATTTGGAGTCTTGTATCTTAGATTGTAATGCATTGGATCCATAGGCATGTAAGTCAGTCATATTTAATAGTGAGGACTATTGGGATTCTCACCTTGGGAAATTATGCCGTGTTGGCATTAATGTCGTCCTGATTGTTTGGCGAAGAGGAACCTTTATGGGTTGTACTTTGGGACCATGGGTCTTGTGATTGGATGTCTAATTCTTGTGCACGAGGGTTAGACATCGGGAGTTATCAAGTAAGGAGCTGAGGCTCCTATCTTGAATACTAGGGAGTAGGCACTAGGGGTCGAATGAGTACCCTGAGGATGAAACTCCACTAGAGACCGAACAGGCTATAAGATCGTGTATCCTTGAGGTGTAGCTCAGTAGAGCAGGCAATGGGGGATACGGTGTTTGGGACTTGAAGTAAAGTCCGACTGGAGGTGTAGCTCGACGGAGCAGGCAATACAGTCACGATCTGAGGTGTAGTTCGACAACATGGTTATGTGGCTTAACTTTGTGTTCCACCACGTACAATGGAATCGGGTCTCCCCCGTCACCGGAAGGTGTTATTTAGGTATTAAATTGTATCATTTTGTTATCCATGTTTTCGTTGACGTTTTGCATATGCGGATTTGTTTACTCAATATTTATGGGTTGTGTATTATGCCCCGCCCACGTTTGGGGTGTTTCGAGAAGTAAAGTTTTAGTGCATATTATTATAAATTGGGAGTTTACTTACTGTTCACGTTTTGTGTGAGTTTAGGATTACAGTGGTTTTACGAAAGAGGGTTCATGTAGGGTTCCTTGCTTTAAAGGCGTGCTATTGAAAAATGATGTCGTTTGATATTTAAAGTAAATCCTTTTGAAGGTCTATGATTTAAACTTCATTTTTCCCCTTTAACAAATATATATATATATATATTTCATGTTGTAAACTTTTGAACTCACTAGGCGTTAGCCTAACCTTTTTATTTGTCGGTATATGCATCAGGTTCCGGATGGGGGAAATGGTTCTAGCGTTTTGGTGAAGTGTTGAGTGCTAGGAGTATGTGCAAGAGTGAGTGGCTTGATGAAGTCTTCCGCTTTAGTCTTTGAGAAGAGTAATTGTTATTGGGTTTTAGTAACACCCGACTTTAATTAGCCTCTATACCAGACTCGACCTATTAATTGTTGAAGTTTAACCTAGATTTCTATTCTTGGTGACTCTAGTAGATTCTATCATTAACTGATGTATATTTGAAAGTTTTGAATTAGTTGCTCTTTCCATTTTCGAGGGTGTTACAAGTTGGTATCAGAGCTTAAGTTTGAGAGAATTAGGTATTGATTTTGGATGCCTAGACTCAAACTAACATTCTTTTAAGTGAACGAGAGAGAAATTGCACCAATAAGCACTTTAAGATTGAATGTTTTGAGGTCGATGGTGCTTCTAGGAACGAGAATCACGTCGAGTGTAGCAAGGATGACCATGTACAGTACGTTCATAATTGCACCTGGCCAGAGTTATGGTGAACCTACATGTTACATGTGTATGCTTGAACTGCCTTGGTATGATGACCGTTGGGGTAGTGAAGAAAGTTCTAAATGGGTAACCGTTAGAAGGAGTTGATGATTTTAGCACTCGTCACTTGGAGTGACAGTAAGCATGGTGATTGCATTAAGTGGACCGTTTCGGGTCGGAATGATTGGTTGGGTTAGAACTGTAGACTTTTGGAATCGACATTATTTGAGGAGAAATTGTAAGGCGAACCGATGAAATCTTCACTGATTGCCTTAAGATGTTTGATCAACTGGATGACAATAGTACAACGGGAAATTGAGGAACGTGATTTCGGGATGTTGAGTGCCGACCAAATTCATGTACGAAATTTGTTTCTAAACTAAGTTTGCATCAATTGTTTCTCATGTTCTCATATCATAAAGTGAGTGGAATAACGAAATTTTGGAAAAAGGTTTAGCACACACAAGATTTTAAACCATGAGTTTAAACATGTATAAAATTTTGTATTGCATATGATTGCAGACATTGTTGAGATTTTCTTTGTCCGTGTTTTGTCGAATGATATTTTCGGATATTGTAGTATTTACGATTCAACCTTGTTTAGAGTCTTGGGCAAATAGTTGCGATTTATGACCTTGACATTGGATCTCCTCCACGTATGTTAAGGTTTTAGAGGAAAAGCTATTCCAATGTTTTAGTATTCGAGTTTTATTAGAAATTTTATTCCGTGTCAGTTTTGTTGAGTTTTATGAAATATTATTTTATGACATTTTGCTACGCATGAGTGTACTTTGAAATGTGTAAGCTTTAAATTTTGATGCATGCGAATTTATGAGTTTTATTGAAGCCCTATATCTCATGCTAGTATTGTTAAAAAGTGTCGTTTTGTATCACAAATGCGATAAAAGATAAATTGTTGGAATTATGACATTTTAGTCATAACTTTGTTTCATGATACTGGATTTTGGGAACGGAGATTGTGGCACCATTAGATTTTGAGTGTCATTGGGTTTCATTGAGTTTTATGGAACTGTTGTTGGGTCTTATGGAATTCTATTTTACGACATTTCGCGTCGTGCAGTTGAACTTTGAGAGGTATATACTTGCATTATTGTGTGCGTTAACTTATGTTTTTGTTTAATATTTTTTTTTGTCTCATGTGCGTTTTGCACCGGTATTTTCGCAACCATAAGGGACGTCTTGAGAGTTTTGTTAGTAGATGTTATCCCGTATGTTATTTTGGGAAGTTTCAATATCATGTGAATTCTCTTTTGGGTTTTATACAAGTGTTATTCGTTGTATATTGTTTAGTATTTGAATTAATTTATACTGTTGGTGTGAGTAAGCATATGAAAGATTTATGTTGTCTCGTATTAAACTTTTGCTTCGGACATGTTTCAGTTGTTGATTTTACTGTTATAAATTTTCCGCAATGCATTGAATGAGTTATCGGTATACATGTCATTGTAACTACTATTATTGGACAAGTGCATTTTGTTTGTGCGGCCCAAGGTTTGAACTCGATTTAAAAATTTAACTGCGTTTGACCAAATCACACACCCCTATTGTTTTACTAAGTTTTGGGGTATAAACTGGTGTATGTAGGCCTTGTTGGAAATTTTATTCCACGACGTTTTGTGGTTTAAAGGAATGAATTTTGAAGTGAGTATTGATCAAATGAATTTTGAAATAGTTTTATTACGACCTTTTGGAGTTGTACAAACATTTGTTACATACGTTTTCGTACATAAAATTATTTTCACGTACATAGTGTAAATTGATGCATGCTAGGACCATGGTAGTTCATTTGAAAATTTTGTTGCGCATATTTTGTTATTGTCATTATTAACGTGAGTATTGATCAAATGAATTTTGAAATAGTTTTATATGCGTGACATTGGTGATCATTTTGCACACCTACCGAGTAAACGGTAGTAGATTTTTACACGTACGATTAAATGTTATGGATCTTTTGCATTTTAAGGTTTTATAAAATGTTAAGTTGGCATATTAGTTGAAAATCTTGAACTCATTAGGGCTATAGATTTAAAACCCTATCTTGAAAAGAGTTGTGATTAGGGACCAGAGGAGTCCTTGGGGATTGAAGCGTCGGATGGTCCGACTTGTGGTCAGTCTTGAATTTTGGGTTTCGGTTTTTGGATCTGTGTGCACATGAATAATGGAGGTATTAGATTTATGTCTTCCCAGTTAATGAAGGGGTGATCTTTATGCTTCGATAAACCTGCAGGATAAGGTCTTGTGTGATTATCTGCGTCTGGTTGGGTTCGATCTGATGGGTTGTTTGTCTGTTTGACATCATAATATATGTTGACGGTGTACCGTCTTAATGGGTTTCCGTGAACAAGGGAATTATTGTGGTCCGTTTGTTAGGGATGTAAGATTGGGAATATTAGTCCTCTGTTAGGTGTCAACCTTTGTTAAGTCAAAATATTGTATCCAAGATTTAATAGGAAAGTCAAAGTGGTAAAGTCAACAATGTCAAAGTCAATGTATTTGTCAAAGGTCTTGTTTAGTTTCCTTAAGCCTTTAAGTCTTTGTTAGATTAATGGTATAAATAGGGGTTTGCTTTGTAATTCTTGTAAGAATCTAATTGTAAACATTTCATTTTGTAAGAGACGTATGGAATTTAAGATCTACTTTCTCTCTCTACTCTCTCTCTCTAGTTCTTGTTAATTGTTCATCAAAAATTGAGATTTAGCTTGATTTGTTTGGGATTTGTCATTCACAATTGGTATCAGAGCGAGACTAAACAAAGTCAGAAGGATTAAATCATTAGTTTTGGATCAAATTCAGAAAATTTTCAAGAACTCATAATTTTCTTTAAAAAGTTACTGTTCAATTCAAATTTTCATTGGAAAATCATTTTTAATGCAAGTAAATGGAATCATTACATTCGATTTATGTTTTAGATCATTTCTTGTGTTGATCATATCTCGAAATTCGCATTAAATCAGATTCAATTTTTGAATTTTTAGATTTTCTGTGAAAATGGACTCGAACACTGTATTTGAATCAGATTGTTGCATTTTGGTGTTTTTAATCAAAATAGTGTGTTAGAATTATGCTCTAATTGATAAATCGATCATCCCTGTGCAATTTCATATTCTAATTTTCAGGTTTGAATCGATTTGGATCGAATCTGTGATGTTAAGTGAAGAACGCACAAGATTGGAAAAACGCGCAAGCTTCATCAACTGAAGAACACGCAAAGATCCTGAAGAACACGCACGCTGAAGAACGCGCAAGTAGTGTTTTGCGCGAATCCAAAACGCGCAAGTGCCTGTTAGCGCGAAACTTCATGAATAGTGTTTTGCGCGAGTCTCTAAACACGCAAGTCGTGTTTTGCGCGAACTGTTAAACACGCAAGCCGTGTTTTGCGCAAACCTTGAAACGCGCATATTGAGTTTTGCGCGAACCTTGAAACGCGCATATCGTTGTTTTGCGCGAGATTCTAAACGTGCAAGTTGTGTTTTGCGCGAGCCATTAAACGCGCATATCAGTGTTTTGCGCGAGCCTCATAACGCGCAAGTAGTGTTTTGCGCGAACCCAAAACGTGCAAGTGCCTGTTAGCGCGAAACTTGTGAACAGTGACTAGCGCGAAATAGTGATCTGCGAGTTCCAGAGATAGAAAATTTCTGAGAATTTTTTTTTTCAAAGTGGTGATCTGTTTTTTGACTTTCAGTCAAATTTTTCTGAATTGTTTGAGAACGATCATTATTATCAAGTTGTTTTCTCATTAAAGATGACATTTATGGGATATTTTGCTGAGCTTGAAGAGAAGAATAAAAAAACTCGAATTAGAGAAAGTAAATCTAGCTTTAGCAGTTGATTTTTACTCAAAGAAGACAAAACAATATTCTGATGAAAGCAACACACTGAAAAAAGAAGTTAGTGCATTAAAGACAATTAATGAAGATCTTCTGAAAAAGACTTCTGGGCTGAATGATGAGAAAATACTGAGTTTGGAATCTGAGAACACAGAGCTGAAGAGAAAGATCTCAGATATGGAAAATCAAATGATTCAAATTCAGAAAACATCCGTTGAAAGTTATGCAGACCAGATTAAGAGTCTGAATGATGCTAATGCTGAGCTTCAAAAGAGAATATATGATTTGGAGAAAAAGCTTGCTGAAGATAAAGCTGATTTTGAGAGTGAAAAGAAAGGTTTTTCAAAGAAGTTCTCAGATTTTTCAAGAAAGTGTTTTGAATAAAAGAAGATTGTTGAGCTTAAGTGTGTAAAGCTTTCTCAGCAAGTTTCTAATTTTGAGAAAGTTCTCAATCTAGAAAGGGAAAAGTTTGCTAAAGAGAAGAAGGCCATTGAACAGAAGAACGTTGGATTCTTTAAGGAAATATCCGGTCAGAGAAACGATGCTGAGAAAGGGTTTGAAGAAGAAAGAAGCATGTTTGAGGCTGAGATTAGAAAGCTTACTGTGAAGTTATCTGAACTATCTGAGAATGCACTGAAAGAGTAGAAAGCGAAGTCTGAGTTTGAGACGAAGATTGATCTTCTTGTCAAAGAAAGAGACAGTCTTACTTCAAAGTTTAAAGAGCTTGAAAAGACAACTTCAAGTTCAAATCAGAAAACTGTTTCTTCCAAGAGGTCAGTTAAATCTTCTGATCATATTCGTAGTACTAACCTTTTCTATGATAGATATATAGATGGTTCAGGTACATATCAAAGAAGAAGGAGATACAAGGAAGAGGAACTGGTCTGGAAAAAGAAACTAGTTGAAGATAAGAAGAAAGACGAGCTGAAAGGCAAAAAGTCATGTGTACATACACACAAAGTCAAGAAGAACAATGCACGTAAAGGTAAACCTGATCATATCTACTCGAGAGATCAATTAATCAGGTTGTCAGGTAAGAAATACTATTGTTCTTATTGTTGTACACATGATCCTATTCACAAAACCAGTGATCATTTCTGGTATGGTTCTTACTCGATTACCCCCACAAGAACTGCAACTAACATTCATGGACCCAAATACCAGTGGGTACCAAAGCCGAAAACTGATTCTGTGTTGCAGGCACCTCAAGTCAAGGGGGAGTAAGAGAACCAAGGATTTTGAACAAAACAGTTCAAAACCCGGACTTAAATGTCAAGACTAAGGCTTCTAAGTAAATCAACTTAGAATCCGTACTTCAACGGAGTTTGACTTCTAAACACAACAGTTTAGGACTCGTACCTCAGCGATCAAAAGACCTTACTCCTGTACTTTGCATTCGATAAGATATGACGGTCTACAATTCACAAGGGAGTTGTATTTATCTCTATCCTATGCTTTTTCATTGAAAATATTCTTACGATATGACTGTCTACAATTCAAAAGGAAGTTGTATTGATCTCTATCTTGTGTTTTAAATGACATATTTCAGATGCATAATTTAAGGGGGAGTAAAGGTGATGGCTTCTGATCATATAATAGATCAGGACCCGTTCTTCAATGTTCAGACATGGATATATTGCAAATATCCAGGGGGAGCTTAAAAGACTTAAATCATTTTATCATGATTTGAGGGGGAGCTTAAAGGTAAATATCTTCTATTCCTAGATCTCTGATTGTTTGGAAGAAGAACAACTTTCAAGCATGAAAAACGGTTTCTAAAATGTTCAAACCACTTCTAGTTCTCAAAAGATTTCATGAATTTGGAAGTGTGACTTTTAAATGTTTTTCAATTTTGAGCTTTAATGTTTAACTGACTGTGTGTTTCCAAAGATCAATACTTGCGTATTATCTTATCCATATACTGTAATGTATTCACACACACCGGTTCAGTACTTACTTTGAATTTGTTATTACCATGTCTCATATCGAAAAAAAATTTCGATGGTAATACCCTCGTTTGTAATTCAATGTTGTTGAGCATCAATCATTTTTTCTAATCTTGTGCTTTCATTGCAAAATTGTTTATATTCGTTCATATAAACAAAATATCCAATTCTTTGATACCCTAACCATTTGATTTGATCTGATTGATACATTGTCAGATTCTCAAAACAATTCTCTTGATTTCATTTCATTCATTCAATATTCTTGTTTTGAGAAATCTTCAAAGTTCAAATGCTCAAATTTCATTCATATTTTTAAATGAGCATACATTCTGACACTGGTATCTTTTTGAGCTTAACTGTTGAGCAACGATTCTTCTTAGGAATTACATGGGATTCGTGTGTGAGCTTAAACAAAACTTCCATGGATTCACATAAACCTGTGTTCCTACCCAGGAAGTTATCCTTGAGTGATTAAGGGGTGAGGGGTCAATATTAAAGAGTGGGGGAGATAACTCATCCGGTTTAGTTATTCTCATTGTGCTGAGCGGTAAAATGGAAATGAGAGTTTGGTTAGAAGTGAGCTTTAATGTTAAAAAGAAAGAGGGTGTGAGAACAAAGTTAAAAGAATATCAGAACTCTGCACCAACTACTTTCTAAGTCGGGCAACCACATCCTCTGATTGGTTCACATTCTTTGGTGACCATCATTGAAATAGGCAGTGAGCCCATGCCAACTCTTGCTATTACCCCACCAACCACTCGTTTCTTTCTCGAAAAAGAATTGTTTCATTTTCTTGGGGAAGCAGCACATCTGCTATCTGATCTTCACTCGGAAGATTTAGATATTGAAAAAGAAGGAAAGTTGTCCCACCTTCGCACCTCCTTCATGCACATTGAGTCCGTGTAATATATGTTGCTGTCTCAACAGTTTAAACAATTTGAGCCTTATGAAACACAATCATTGTTCTAAATTCTTTCATACACAAGCACGAGCACACAGAAAATTTGTTTTTCTGTCAAAACATTCATAGATAAACCTTGTGTTTTTCAATGATTGAATGGAAGTCCTGGGGAGTCATCATGACACCAACTCCTTAAATTGTACATTCGTTGTACACAGTAACTTTGTGTTACTGACAGACATTCCTAACTGTTTCATTTGTTAAATCAGTGTTACATTGTTCATTATCTCTGAATTTGAAAAGATTCGGATATATACATTTCATGATTTGACGGGTAATCAGATCAAAGGGCGGAGAATGTCAAATTATCATGAATAGGAGATTGTTAGTCTTTCAAGGGGGAAATCAAAGATAGTGCTGAAATTGAAGAAGTTTTGATGATCATGCTGCTCACAATCATCAAAAAAGGGGAGAATTTTACAAAGATTAAATTTCAATGTCATGAAGAGATGTCAAAGTGATAAGTCTTGTGGAGAAATTTCAGAAAGTTCATTTTATTCAAGATTGGTGAAAATAAATCATTCCGTGATGATTCAATTTCCGAATGAAGAAGATTTGAAAAAAATTCTGAAGATGATTAAAAGATAAATCAAGATGGTTCAAAGATGTTTTTCTAAAGACAGTCTAGAGATCAAAGTGATGAAGATATGAGTTCAATGTTGTTTCAATGATCAAAGATAAAGTTTCAAAGAATTTCAAAAGTTTCAAGAGTTCTGATTCATGTTCAAGACATGTTGACTTTCAAAGCTACAAAGTGAAAAATACTTTTCAAGATTCTTCAAAGGCTGAAAGACTGAAGACTGTTAAAGCTTCAAAGTTCAAAGTGTTAGAGACAAAAGCTGAAGAATCAAGAGCTGAAGACTAGTGTCAAATTTTTATTAAATCTTAAATACAAAGGAGGAGATTGTTAAGTCAAAATATTGTATCCAAGATTTAATAGAAAAGTCAAAGTGGTAAAGTCAACAATGTCAAAGTCAATGTATTTGTCAAAGGTCTTGTTTAGTTTCCTTAAGCCTTTAAGTCTTTGTTAGATTAGTGGTATATATAGGGGTTTGCTTTGTCATTCTTGTAAGAATCTAATTGTAAACATTTCATTTTGTAAGAGACGTATGGAATTCAAGATCTACTTTCTCTCTACTCTCTCTCTCTCTCTCTAGTTCTTGTTAATTGTTCATCTTTGAATGAGATTTAGCTTGATTTGTTTGGGATTTGTCACTCACAACCTTGATGCGACAATACTTCTACAATGAAATATCGGGTGGGATGTCAACGTTTTCGATATCACCATTTTGGTTTTAGGCGTCGACTCGTTTTCTTGAAGTCCATGAATCTTGGAATGTTTGGGAGTATCCCCGTTAGATCATGAGAAATGTTGACCTCACGTTGGTGGAACTTAAAGGAAGATTAGATGTTGGTAATTAAGTATTGATGTGTATGGTTTTCTTGATGTGGTAAAGATCTTATTGAGGGAATGTTTTGAGATTCAAGAATAGATCGGAGTTGTGTGATAGCCCGATCTGCATTAACCAACTACCCGAAAAATGTTTTGGTACGCCCTTGGAAGGACGACCTTATGAATATCAATATTGGATCATTAAGAATTCTGAGAATTCTTTGGAGTTTGATGTTGAACCTTGGTTTGGGTTCAGAAACATGTTGAGCTGAGATGAATTAGTCGGTGATAAATGAGGTCACAAACTGCCCTTGAGGTGGTACGTGTCACTCAAGGTTGGGAGACAACCGTAGTCTCATGGTTAAAGGCTACTCTAGTAGGTTAAGCGTTCACTCGAATTTAGTTTTATGTGCCTAAGGGGACGGATTTCGTGAGTACCAGCATAAGGTTATGGTGGTAGTTCTGGCAAGTGGAGTAGAGACAACCTGTTCTGCGGACAACGTTTCATGGGAATCTAGATTTAGAGGACGAAATCTCTTTTAAGGTTGGGAGGATTGTAACACCCGTAAATTTTGGTAAATAAAGGCTACATGGACGTTATGTACCTTGTAAATGGTAGGATTTATGTTGGGAAAAAATTATTTAATGTCCCTAAGAGTGTCGAGGGTCTTGGTGTTGAAAAAGTCGAGTTTCGGAGCTTGGTACGGGCACGACTACAATGCCCGAAGACTATGACATTGTCATAGTTGCACCTGGAAAAGTATCAGCATGAAACAGAAGGGGGGATGAAGCTGGCGATAATGGCAATGTCGCACCTGAGGACTGGTGTGCTGTTAAATACGGGATTTTGGCTTTCTTCTTCATTCTCACCTGACATTTCACTCCCAACTCCCTCTAAACTCTCTCAAGACCTCCCAAACCCATCCATGGTGAGTTTGATCCATCAAATGCCTCCATCCTTAGGTATTGAAATGTCATCAAAGGGTAAAAGCTAGACACCAAGAATCTCCATTGTCATCTTTAACCTCAAGCTTCATTCTTGGGTTTTCTAGGTTTTCATCAAAACGTAAGTGGTAAGTGTATCCCTCCCATTTCTAAACATTGTTGTAAGATATAAATGCTCTCTTGATGATTTCCTAATGTTTGGTTTCTCAAATTTCGGGTTTGATGTAAAGTGTTTGGAGAAATGTAGGTCAAAATTAGGGTTTTGGACAAAATGGATATTTTGATGTAAAGTCTTTGGGGATCGATTCTAAATGGTTGAATATGATTATTTATGAGTGGAAATTGTGTATCTAGGTTTTGGAAGGATTTTTGCTTGTGGGTTCGGAATTCTTCAAAGAAGCTCAAGTTTGGGGTAAAATCTAGATTTAGCCTAAATCTAGCAAGGTGAGTTCAAGTTGATTTGTGAAAACGATGTACATGCCAAAATGTTCATTTTAATGTGTTTATGTGTTTTACATGAATTTGTTAACTGTTGATTATCTGATAAGTTTTGGTTATTTGGAAGTGTTTGACTTCATAAACTGGTAAAACACCCATCTCTGGGATTTTTGGGATTGTTGATAAATGTATCATAATGAAAATGATTTGATAACCATTTTCATAAACATAGGGTATTTGGTAAAAATACTTTTTTTGTGGTTATGGATAATAGGTGTATTTTGGGTTGTAAAATGGTTTGAAAATACCAACATGTGAGTCATTGGAGTTTAGACATTCCCAACCTTGTGAATATTTCGGATATTGTAAACCTATGTGGTCATAAACTTGTTTAGAAAATGATTTGTTCAAGTCTAAATGATATTGTATTGTATTCATACATTTTTGGAGTATGTGGTTGCATAGTCATGGTCGGTTGCATTTTATTGCATTTTGTGGATTTTAACATATGGTCATTTGTTGATCGGGCTTAAGGCTAAATTTTTGTAATCACTGAGTCTTGGGGACGTTTGTCCGGTTTAATAGCTTAAAGCGGAGCTTTGGGTGAGTGTTGCATTTATTGCGCTCTATTTTGGAGAATACATGTTTGAGTGCGTGTGTCATTCATTTGGAGTCTTGTATCTTAGACTGTAATACATTGGATTCATGTAATACATTGTTTGAGTCGTATTGGGATTCTCACTTTGGGAAATTATGCCGTGTTGGCATTAATGTCGTCCCGGTTGTTTGGAGAAGAGGAACCTTTATGGGTTGTACTTTGGAACCATGGGTTTTGTGATTGGATGTCTAATTCTTGTGCACGAGGGTTAGACATCGGGAGTTATCAAGTAAGGAGCTAAGGCTTTTATCTTCAATGCTAGGGAGTAGGCACTAGGGGTCGAATGAGTACCCTGAGGATCAAACTCCGCTAGAGACCGAACATGCAATAAGATCGTGTATCCTTGAGGTGTAGCTCGGTAGAGCAGGCAATTGGGGATACGGTGTTTGGGATTTGAAATAAAGTCCGACTGGAGGTGTAGCTCGGCGGAGCAGGCAATACAGTCACGGTCTGAGGTGTAGTTCGACAACATGGTTATGTGGCTCAACTTTGTGTTCCACCACGTACAATGGATTCGGGTCTCCCCCGTCACCGAAAGGTGTTATTTGGGTATTAAATTGTATCATTTTATTATCCATGTTTTCAGTGACGATTTGCATATGCGGATTTGTTTACTCAATATTTATGGGTTGTGTATTATGCCCCACCCACGTTTGGGGTGTTTCGAGAAGTAAAGTTTTATTTCATATTATAAATTGGGAGTTTGCTTACTATTCATGTTTTGGGTGAGTTTAGGATTACAGTGGTTTTACGAAAGAAGGTTCATGTAGGGTTCCTTGTTTTAAAGGTGTGCTATTGGAAAATGATGTCGTTTGATATTTAAAGTAAATCTTTTGAAGGTCTTTGATTTAAACTGCATTCTTCCCCTTTAACAAATATATTTATTTCATGTTGTAAACTCTTGAACTCACTAGGCGTTAGCCTAACCATTTTATTTGTCGGCATGTGCATCAGGTTCCGGATGGGGGAAATGGTTCTAGCGTTTTAGTGAAGTGTTGAGTGTTAGGAGTATGTGCAAGAGTGAGTGGCTTGATGAAGTCTTCCGCTTTAGTCTTTGAGAAGAGTAATTGTTATTGGGTTTTAGTAACACCCGACTTTAATTAGCCTCTATACCAGACTCGACCTATTAATTGTTGAAGTTTAACCTAGATTTCTATTCTTGGTGACTCTAGTGTTGTTTTGAAGAGTAGATTCTATCCTTAACTGATGTATATTTGAAAGTTTTGAATTAGTCGCTCTTTCCATTTTCGAGAGTGTTACAACAAAGATCCATGTGCACCATTTTGAGCCGCGATTTGCAAGAAGATTCTATCTTAGCCTTATGGGAACTTCGTTTCATCTTTCCTATTTCGCATGCAGAACATAAAGAATCATTCTCGAATCGCAATTCTGGAAGACCTTTTACCATGCCTTTACTCGCCAACGTGTTTATAGCTTTAAAGTTTTGGTAAGAAAGACGACGATGCCAAATCCAACTTTCTTCTTTTGAAGCTTTAGCAATTAAGCAAACTGATCGAGTTGCTGAAAGAGTTGGAAAATTGACCGCATATAAATTGCCATATCTTTCTGCTTTAAATATCTCAGAACCGTCCGGATCTTCTATATGACAGTGTGTGATAGTAAACCTGACTTGGTAAAGGCTGTCACAAAATTGACTTGTACTGAAAAGGTTGTGATCAAGCCCTTCCACATAAAGAACCTTCTGAATGGTCACAATATTATTTTTAAACATTTTGTATCCTCTGATGTAACCTTTTAGCTCAGAATTTGAAAATCCAATTGTTCCAGCATGTTGTTCAACATAATCATCCAGTAAGTGCTTGAACCCCGTCATTTGCCTTGAGCATCTAGAGTCTATGAACGATAGATGATGGGCCTACAAAAGAAACAAACTTACTTTTCTTTACGTACCCATATCCATATGGGTCCTTTCTTGTTAGCATCTTTCAACTTTTGAAAATCATTAACCTTGCCTTTAACTCTCCATTTAAATTTGGGCTTAGGTAACCATTTCCAAACCATATTCACATTCAAATCATGAAAATCTTTCTTCTTTGATAAATTGTTTGACTTAGCCTTGAATATATGAATTTGTTGTGTAGAGGCCATAGAAAAAGATTTAGCTTTGGAAAAGCTTTTGACATTCTTTGGCTTAGGACCGATGGAGTGAAACGAGAAAGAATTTCTACCACAGTGATTGCAAATAAAGTTCTTTCGAGCAAATGTCATAACTTTCGATTTATCAAAAGTTTTACAATTATTGGAACAAAATTGACATTTATTGTTCGTAGAACTATTACATGACAAGCTATCATCACTAGCAGGTAAACTACAATCCTTTCTACAACTTTCAGAAACATTTTCACAAACATTATTTTCACAAACTTTTCTCCTCCATTCTCCTTTCACCTTTCCATTAAGATCTGAAAATCCAAAAGAAGCTTTGTTAGTTGATTTCTTAGAGAGTGAATTTCTTTTCTTAATTCCATAAGTTTCACCTTTCTCAAACACACTGGGCTGCTTTTTAAAAAAAGATGAATAAACAACTGCAGGTTTTGTAAGTGTCATGAACTCCGGGTTTGATCTTACATTCCACTTTTTATCATCAAACTCTTTTTGTTTAGATAAATTCTTTTTGAACAAATCATTTTTCAATTCATTAATCTGTTTACAAAGCTTTTTGTTTTCTTCCAAAGATTTATCAAGTTTGAAACGAAGATCACAATTTTCGTCTTCAACTTCTTCAAGAGCCTTTTGTAAATCAGATATTTCCTTTTCAAAACTGGATGTTTGATGAACCACAGAGTCAGACTCAAGCTTGTTCAAAATAGGGACATGATCTAATGAGTTCATCATTTCTTCAAAAATTTCTTCAGACATATTCTCAACAAACTCAGATTTTTCATCAGAATTCGTGACATGTGGAGACTCTACTACCTTTACTCCATTTGGAGATTCATAAGCAATAGATTCAGACATAACAGTCTAATCACAAACATCGGTATCAGATTCATAATCATCATACTGACATTCGATCTCAGGTAAGATTTTATCTTCGTTGACTGATTCAGTATTTGTAGAAGGTGTGGAAAATAATGATTCGAATTCTACAAATTCTAACTTTCTAGTTCTGTAGCTTGAGTTCAAATCATTATATTTAAATCCCACAGATTTAAAACTGGATTGTGAATCAATACAACTTGATTGATCATCATATATTATTTCCTTACCTTTTCGTGAAGCGTCTGATACAATAGTCTCAGCTTTTACGAACGTGTCACGAATATCTGGAATCTTCTTAACAGTTGAACCCAATCTATCAAAATTATATAAACTCTCCCGCCATGTTATCTTCAATGAGACCATGTTTTCGTTCGGATCTATGACACCAACGGAAACCCCATCCTATGAGTTTCTAAACGACTGCACCGCCACCTCTCCGCTTTTCCGTTGTATTCTAGAGTCACCCCTACACCCTCCCCCAGTGCTATCACCCGGGAACTCTAAGATCCCTTCGAATTCTACCGCCATTCCCCACTCCGAGACACCCACGCTACCCCCATCTGTATCATCTCCGGATACCCCTAACCCGATACAACCATCCACGACCATTTCTTCTACCAACTCCCACCACCCGTTCCGCCACCTACCCACCCCATGACAACACGGACCAAAAGCAGCATAGTCAAACCCACTCAACGTCTCAACTTACACACTACCACTATTTTTATGGTGCCCCGATCACACTTACAGGCTTTACGGGACCCTCACTGGCATAAATCCATGAACGAGGAATATCATGCTCTTATTTCGAATGGTACTTGGGTACTTGTACCATGCCCAATCGGAGTAAATGTGGTTCGATCTATATGGTTATTCAGACATAAGTTTATTGCAGATGGTTCTCTTGCTCATTATAAGGCTCGATTGGTTGCCAATGGAAAAATTCAACAACCCGGATTTGATTGTGAAAAGATATTTAGCTCGGTTGTCAAACTAGCCACTATGCGCAGGGTTCTCAGTATTTCGGTATCTTGACATTGGCTTATCCATCAACTAGATGTGAAGAATGATTTTCTTCATGGTCACTTGCAGGAGACTGTCTACATGCATCAACCTCCAGGTTTTCGTGACTCTCGATTTCTTGATTATGTCTGTCACTTAAAGCGTTCTCTATATGACCTAATGCAGGCACCTCGGGCATGGTATCAGCGTTTTGCTCTGTTTGTTCTTCAGATTGGCTTTTATCATAATCGGACGAATTCATCTCTTTTCATCTATCATTCTGAGAAGTCTACAACCTATCTTCTCCTGTATGTGAATGATATCGTCCTCACCGCTTCTTCTATAAAGCTCTTACAACCGATTATCTCCCAACTCAGTCGAGAGTTCTCCATGACCGATTTGGGTGCTCTTAACTATTTCCTTAGAATTTTAGTCGTTCGCAACTCCAAGGGTTTATTTCTCTCACAACAGAAATACGCCACTAAAAATCTAGAGCGTGCTCATATGCTTAATTATAATCCGTGTCGCACACCTGTAGAGACTATCCACAAGTTGGACTCGTCCGACCCCTATAGCGGATCCTACCTTGTATCATTGTTTTGCAGGCGCTCTCCAATAACTTAGTTTTACCTGACCAGACATCTCATTTGTTGTTCATCAGATCTGTCTCTACATGCATGACCCTCATGAGCCACACCTTCATGCACTGAAACGCAACTTGCATTACATTTGGGGTACTATTGACCACGACCTTCAGCTTCATGTCTCTCTGTCTACAAGCCTTGTTGCATACTCTGATGCCGATTCGGGTGGATGCCTCAAAACTCGTTGATCCACGTCAGGTTATTGCGTTTTTCTCGATGAAAATATTATTTATTGGTCATCCAAACGCCAGGGTGTCATCTCTCGGTCCAAACCAAAATCCTAATATCGTAGGGTGGCTAATGTCGTCGCCGAAACATGTTGGGTCCATAATCTTCTTCGAGAACTACACTGTCCGCCCTCTAAGGCTACTGTCATATATTGTGATAACAATAGTGTTGTCTACATGTCATCCAATCCCCTGCAACACCAACGGACTAAACATATAGAGATTGATATCCATTTCGTTCGTGATCAAGTCACCTTGGGTCTTGTTCGTGTCTTACATGTGCCCTCTAGTTCGCAGTACACCGATGTCTTCACAAAAGGCCTACCTACATCACTATTTAATGAGTTGAAGTCCAGTTTAAATGTATGGAATTCTCCCCTCGATAAAACTGTGGGGGGGGGGTGTTACTAAGTGTATAGGCTTGTCTGTTGTATATGGGCCTTGGCCCATCGTCTGTAATATTTATATTCTACTTTGCTTTGAAATAAGTCAAGAAATCATATTGATTTACAGTATTTATATTAGTATGATATTTATCATAAATATTAAATTTCACCATAACATTCATCATGCATATACATATTATTCATCATGCATATACATATTATTCATCATGAATAGACAACAGTTTCAACTCTATATACTCTAGTTTTTCTTTCTTTTTCTTTATTGGTTGTTCGATGATCTCCATGAGTTCCCAATTCGTCTCGATAGATTTCCGATCCATCTCGATAAAAGTTAAAAGTGGTAGATTATGGTTTTACAAAAACAAAAACACAATAAATTAATCAATAGGTTCTCAATCGGTCTAGATGAAAAATGGAAGTGTTATGTTATGATTTTAACACAACCACAAACCAAGTCAATGGATGGGTTTTTAAGTAGTCTCGATTGGTTGTCAATCGATCTCATTGTGTTCTTGATTAGTATCAATGGGTTCCAGATCAGTCTCGATAAAAGCTGAAGGTGGTAGCCTATGGTTTTACACACACAAATATATAATAGATCAATCAATAGATTCTCGATGGAAAATAAATGTGGTAGGTTATGGTTTAACACACCTAAAAACATAAGTCAATGAATGGATTCTCGACCTTTCTCGATAGGTTCTCGAGGGTTCTCGATCAATCTTGATAGGTTCACATTTGATCTCAATGGGTTCTCAGTTGGTCTCGATGGGTATTGGGTTACAGTAATAAAGAACTATATGCCTTACGACGTTGAAGAAAGTGTTGAAGAGGTGATGTCAAGTTACAGACTTATGATATCGCGGTGTTGTACACAATGGAACCTACATAAATATTCATAATGAATATAACACATATATAATATTTCCGGTAAAAAAAACACTTAAAATGAAAAAAGAAAAGAAAAACTATATCGAGATGGATGTTATATCGAAAAACATGAAATTCTCGTTTTTTTGATGTAATTTGTTTGATTAAAATATTAGTAATTTTTAAGATAAAAATTTAAGGTCTTAAAATTTTAAGGGGTAAAAGTTTTTAATTAAAAAAAGGAAATAAAAAGTCAAATAAGGTAGAAGCGAGATTGTTATTAACTTCTTTTTTTACCCTTAATCATCTTAATTAATAATTTTAGTTTAAAACTCTATTTAATTTGAGTTGTTAGATCAATAGAGGTGGATGATCAAGATTAGTCCTCATATTCATAATGAAAAATAAGTTTGCAAATGAACTTTCGTCTAAATTATAAATTAATATATAAACAATTTATTTAACATTTTAATTTTTTAAAAACATTATATTTATCTCAAATTGCAAAAAATCTTAATTTATAGAAAACATGCAAAAAGATTTTCGATTAAAAAACCAAAGGAAAAAGATAATTTGGATAAAAAATTGTGAGAGAAGAAGGAAATGAGAGCTTTTTTATTTTTTGTAAAATATTGTAGAAAGAAGAAATGTTAGTGAGGAGAGAGAAACTTAACAACTATTGGATGGAGATTGACCTTTTTATCCTAATTAAATTAATTGCTTATATAGAAATTTGTGATTGGATGGACAATAGGGACATTGGATTTTTATCCGAGTTATTAATTCGCTTGTTGTGTTAAGGCTGTAACAATTACCACCTTCCTCGTAGTCATAGAATTATTTTACTCTCAGGAGACGTTTGGTTTGCAGAATGTTTTTGGATGAAATGAAATCTGTCAAAAGAATTTGACTTTGAAGGAATTGGAATGGAATGTTGTCAGGTTTGACCATCTGTTTGGTTGACAGAATTGGAATGAAATCTGTTAAATGAATTGGAATTTTTCTGTTTGGTTCACAAATTGTAGCTTTAGAGTTGGAATGGAATTTTGGTAAATGACTAAAATACCCTTTTTGTTTATTATAATTAAATAGTTTAATTTTTAATTAAAATTGCTTTGATTATTTTAGCACACGAATGATGATGAGAGAGAGAGGGAGAGAGAGATAGAGAGGAGAGAGAGAGAGAGGAAAGAGAGAGAGAGGATAGAGAGAGGAGAGAGAGAGAGAGAGAGAGAGAGAGAGTTGGTGTCTGCTGATAATGTTGAACGGTAGTGGTGGTCGGTGGTGGTGGTTGCCGGTGGCGGTGGTGGCCGGAGGTGGTGGTGGCTGGTGGTGGTCAATGGTGGCCGGAGGTGGTGGTGGTGGTGGCCAGAGGTGGTCGATTGTGGCCGGAGGTGGTGGTGCATATTAGGATAAGAGGCAATTTTGTCCAAAAAAAATATGACATTCCATTCCAATGAAATACCACCTCCCCCCAAGGAATGTTGAATTCCTTTATTTGTAATTCAACATTCCAATTCATTAAAAAGAATGAACCAAATGATGTAATGGAATCTGATCAACGGAATTCAACATTCCAATTCCATCAGATTCTATCAGAATCTGCGAACCAAACGCCCCGTTAAAGGTTTTTAACTCTATTTATATTTCTTACATGATATCTCTTCTTTCCTTGGTAGCTTTATATTTTCCCAATCGTATATCATGATCACTGACTTTCCTTATCCTTTCTCTTAATTTCATTTACGAATTTTTTTGGTAATTAAAGAGGTATTTATTCAAAGTCCATCTACCTTTCGTTTGGATCATAATAAATAAGAAATTTTTGCATCCAACAACTTAAGAAATCTAATTGCACCACAAGTATATTACTTGGGGGTTGTTTGTTTTTAAAAAAAAAAATCTCTTAATGATTATTAAGTCTGAGTCGTTCAGACCTTTTTACACACCACCTCTTATTAATCATAACTAAATTAAGATTTCAAACTTTAGACCTCCTAAAAAACAAACGGCATCTTAGTGTATTAAACTGTTAGTCTATAAATATAATTATAAAAGTTGAATAAATTAAATATCTATACTATACTATATTATAAAACACGGATAAAAAACTCTTAAATACAAATTATTAGGCACAAGCTACCATCATTTTATGCAAGATTTAAAAAATCTCTTAATTTACAAGTATCAAAGCACAAGATACATATTACTACTACATGCTTCTAACACCCACCAATTTGGTATGTGCAGAGCCTTCCTTTTATGTACACATTTCTATGTATCACTATTAATTAATATATTATATTACTATAATTTTGTTTTAATTATATTATTAAATATGTAATTGGTTATTTTTTCTAGATGTCATTAAAATATATAAGATAATCATTGAATTCTAACAAAATACTTAATTTTTTATATAAAAAACATTATATTATTAAGCCTAAATTAAACAAATTTATAAAAAAAAACATTATCACTTTCTCAAAACCATCCAAAATCGTACTGTAAATCGACAAAAAAATAAAATAAAATGAAACATTAAAATCGTGATGTATCTCGCTGCATTGCGCGAGTACGCTTCTAGTTATTATTTGATTTTAGAAACCTACTTTATTGGTTTTCAAATATAGAGGCCACTTTTATTGACCTCTATTTTTTTTAGTGTTTAGTGTTGAGTTAGAAAGAAAACTAACATACATCATTTTTGTGTTTTTAGTATTGGATTGGAGATGGTCTAAAAACTTATTAAGACATACAAAAGCGTCCATAAGCTTATTGCAACGTTTTTACATAGAACACACAACTCTTTGCCTATTAAGTTCTAGAAATTAGTCTATTATGGCACTTAAACATTTATCTGTCATATAAATCCGATTTTATTCTAGTCTTGGGTTTCAACTTTAAGTTTTGATTAAGGCACCAAATAATTATTTCCATTAAATTAATATTTTATTCTTAGAGAGAGAATGAGAGAGAGAGAGAGAGAGTAGAGAGAGAGAAAGAGAGTAGAGAGAGAGAGCGTGGGGCTGGGGGAGGGAGGGAGAGGTGAGACTTGCGGATGCTCGATTTAGGAATAGGTATAACGAAGTGCAAAGGAATCGTCTAACCAATGCTAGGAATAATCTAAACGAAACCGCGTTCTTGTTTTTCAACTTTCCGAAGAATTGGGAGGTAAGTGATCTTTGGAAAGTGTTCAAATTATATGAAAAAATCTCGGATATCTACATGTCAAAGAAGAGAATGAAAAGTGGAAAACGATTCGGTTTTGCTCGGTTTAAACATATAGTCGATGAAAACAATTTTGAATCAAAACTCAATCAAATATGGATTGGTTCATATCGATTAAGGATCTTCATAGCCAGGAAGAAGGAGGAAGAGAATGGTGGATGCCAATAGAGCATAACAACTATAACGGTCACGGGAGGAACTACCAATCAGTTAGAACAAAGTGTACAAGGAACAAATCATATGCAGAGGTGGTTATCGGACAACAGACTCAGCCAGCAGGAGAGGGGAACATTGGTAAACACGAGAAAACGGTGGCGGGAACGTGGGTGGCGGAAAAAGAAAGATTGGAGTACCTCACTAAGTATGCAGTAGGTACACTACCTTCGTTAGATAACTCACAAGCTATTCAAGCGATTTGCAAACCGGAAATCGGGTGGGGGCGGGGGGGGGGGGGGGGGGATTCGGTGCCAGATTAATAGGAGGAAGGAGCATATTAGTGGAGTTTGAGTCGAGAAGCAAATTGGAGGCAACGATTCAAAATAAAAAGCACGGTATTCACCATTGGATAAAGGATCTTAGAAGGTGGTCGGCGGGCTTCCGAGCATCTAACAGAATAGCTTGGGTAAGGATCGAAGGAGTACCGTTACATGTGTGAAATGAAGCGACCTTCAACGGAATTGCGGGCAAATGGGGCAATGTGTTAAAAACATAAAATTGTAATATGTCTAACAATGGAAATCTCTTGTGGGGAAAGGTTTTAATAAGCTCAGGTCTATGCGAACGGATTAGTGAGATTATTAGTATCAAGGTAGGGGAGCTTTACTATGTAATTAAGGTGGAGGAGGAAGATAATAGCCTCCTCAAGGTTCAAATAAAAGAAGAGAACACAATGGGCAATTGGGATAGCAGCGAGGAAGACGGTAGTTCATCAATTCCTTCGGAATGGACGGAGAGAGGAGAGGAAAGCGACGAAGTCTGGATGGTCGAAGAAAGCAAGTGCGACTTTCAATAACAGAAGAACGGAAGTAAAGATCAAGAGGCCGAAGATGAAAGGAAAACGACGGAGGTTATCGAAGAAAATTTCGAATCAGAAAGGAAAAAGGCGGAGGCAACCGAAGAGATTTTCGAATCAGAAAGGGTCGATAATACACCAGAGAAAGATAACGACGGAAAAACGGTGGTCGGAGGCATGCCGGAACAGACAACGCCGGAGGTAGGAGGCGAGGGCTCACAACGACATATTGATGATGTTTTATTGGTGCAAGCCCCAAATAATGGGATTGGGAATTGTCATCTACAACCGCCGACCTCGTTGGTTACTGGAGCAAGAATTCAAAAAAATTCAAATAACTTTGCAATTAAATCTAATTTGGAAACTGAACATAATTTGGAAACTGAACATAATTTGGAAACTGTAAATAATTTGGAATCTAAAAATATTTTGCAAAGTAATAATGGCCCACAAGTGGGCTCATTTCAAATGGAAGCAAGGTTAGGTCCCAGAAACAAAATGGGCCATGAAGCAAGGCCTAAAATGTATGGTGACTTGAAGAGATGTGGATCAGATACCTCAAAGCCCAGTGCGCTGGGAAAGACAGTCCATATGGTAGATGGCAGCCCACTGGAGAGGATATTCAATGAAGTGCAGGAAGGAAACGTTGACAGTGGGATGGATGTACTAACGCAACGAAGGAGAAATCATAAAGCATGGAAATCCAAGACACCGTCTTTCAATGGCGACGCATCAAGAGTTAAAAAAAGAGAAATATTGCAGTTTGGTAGAAGCAGGGTTAGCTTTCATAATCTAAAAAAAATGGCCAGGGACAAAGTGCAGAGTAAAGAAAGTCAACGAAAACCACCGACCGGAAGAGTTTTAAAGAAGAAAGGCAAATTGAGGTCTCAAGACGGAGGATCGATTTCGACAGCTACAAGAATAACTTTATCGAATGAGCTAAATAGCGTCAATAGCCAAGAAGGCTTGGAGAAATTCGGTAATTTAATTGGGGTCAAGTGGAAGAAGGATGACGAGAAGGATGCACGGCAGGAGCCCGAAAGTAAGAAGGATTGATCGGCGAATAGTAAGTGTCGTTCTCTGTAATGTTCCATGAAAAATAGTCTCTTTAAACATTAGAGGGCTTGGGTCGAAAAATAAAAAAACATTGGGTCAACGAAATCTGTAGAAAAGAACGAGTGTGTATGTTAATGTTACAGGAAACAAAAAAGAAAAAAATGGAGGTAAGGGAGATTGAGGGCCTGTGGGGGGCTAACGATGGGGATTTAGTCCAAGAACAGACAAATGGTAATTTTGGGGGTCTTTTAACGATATGGAACAAGAGCTCCTTTCAGTGTGACTTTGTTATCCAAGAAGACAACTTCATTGCAGTCGTGGGACGGTGGGCTAATATGGAAGGATTGGTTGGTTGTGTAAATATTTATGGATCAAGGGAACAGAAAGATAGAGCCCAATTGTGGGCTAAATTGGAAACTTTGTGCAAAAAGGACGATGTGCGGTGGATATTGGGAGGGGATTTCAATGAAGTGCGTAATGACAAAGAAAGAATAAACTCGATCATCAACCGCAAAGGATCGGAGGACTTTAATGCCTTCATTCGAAAAGCAAAGCTCATTGAAATACCGATAGGGGGAATAAATTACACCCGTGTGAGCGATGACAGACAAAAATGGAGCAAACTTGACCATTTCCTTGCGACACACGAGTTTATCTTGAATTGGAAGAATTTGGGAACGAAAACCCTCGAAAGAAAATGGTCGGACCACTTTCCGATCTTGGTTAATGATACTTGGGCCAATTTTGGACCAAAGCCATTCAAGTTCTTTAATGCATGGCTTAAGGACAAGAAGCTTGGAGACATCGTAAAAGAGGCATGGGATAAAAGTGTTACTTCGAGTCGACCGGATTGCATTTTCCATGACAAATTGAAGAATGTTAAAGGGGCCCTTAAGGATTGGAGTAGGACTGAATGGGGTAACTTAGAACAGGAGTTGAAAGCAAAAAAGCTAGAGGTTAGAAGATGGGAAGAAAGGGGTATCAGAGATAACATGGTCGAAACTGAGAGGCAAAGGTGGATAGCGACTAGAATAAGATGGTTGGAATTGGAGATGAAAAAAATGGAGGTGATGAAACAAAAGACAAAGGTTCAATGGGCGAGAGACGGGGACGAAAATTCCAAACTTTTCCATGCGGCAATCAAAAGTAGAGAGAGGAGGAACGCTATACGCGGTATTAACATCGATTCCAAGTGGACGGAAGACCCAAAAAAAATCAAGGAGACTGTTTTCGAGTTCTACAAAGGAAAATTCTCCAACATAACGAAAGATAGGCCATCGCTAAAAATGGACAACATAAAAAAATTGTGGGAGGAGGTAGCAAGAAATTTAGAGAGGAGTTGTAACAACCTGTACATAATAATTGCTTCAAAATAACATTTCCTGTCCAAAACAGCCCCAGGCTTACAATTCAAAGTATAAGGTTTACAACTATCACCTATTACACAATTGAGTCAAAAAAAATAAACTATTTCAGGGAGTCTTCTAGCTCCTGGAAATAGCTCACATCTTCTCCTTACCCATATCTGTATCTTCTATCTTGCGATAACCTGAAAAAGGATTATAATTTTGAAAGAGCGAGGGTTAGACCGATGGTCTATTGAATCCCCTCCAAGCACTACTATAATAGTTCAAATATTATTTAAAACATTTAAACAAAACTTTATATCTCATGAACATAACTTGCTCTATTAATCAAACATTAATCATCCTTTACGCTTCGCAAGCGTAACTCAATCTACTGGCCATCACTGACCACTCTTTACGCTTCGCAAGCGTAACTCAAGCTACTGACCAACATTGTCGTCAAAGACGGTATGTCTGTCTCGTACTGCCTTATTTTAGGGACACACCCTAATGGCATAAACGGGCCACACTCCCCGGTACGAGCAGGGGGGTCACACTTCCCGACTTAGGTCAAACTTCTAAATCAAATGTATGCATACACTTAATCTTCAACAATATATAAAACAAGTTTATATAAACAGAGCATAAACATGCCAACATAATTAAATCAACCTTTTTCAATAAATCTTCATAACTTTCAATAATATAAACGTGCAGTTTATAAAACTCAAATTTATTAAATAACTTTCAATAATCGTATAAGATTTAGTTTGAAAGACTCACCTCAGATTCTTCTTGCTTAAAAATCTGTCTTCTAACGATTAACACCACCTACGATGGTACCGAAATACAAAGATAAGCTAACTCGTGAATAACATTCTTTCCCTATCTAAGCATTTCAACACACTATGCGACCCGGTCAAGACCCCTCCGGTCGAAACCTCTCCGGTCAACACACCCTCGTCGAGAGCACCTTGGTTGAGACCGGTCGACATTATACCGGTCGAGGCCGGTTGACATTATACCGATCGACGAGACCGGTCAACACAACACACCGATCGCCCTGGGTCCGGTGGACACCGGTCGGCCACACCGGTCCACACCGGTCGGTTCACACCGGTCCATACCGGTCGGTATTCAAACAGAGTCGGCTACTTACAGAAAACCCAGATCCATGAATCGATTGAAAACACGGATAAAAGCTTAAATAATAATACTATTTACCGACTATAACACTTAGATAGAAGTATTAAGCTAGAATCATACCTCTATTTTCCAATAAACTGATCAATCCGTTGATACCTAGCTTTTCTTTCTCCCTGCCTTCGCTTTGCTTTCGCTCTCCTTAGTCGGTCACAAGAATTATCAGATATGAGTTATAAAAATCAACTCTTAGGGTTAAGGTTATATATAACCAAAGTTTCAAATAACTCCCCTTAAACTTTGGGTCTTGCTTAACTTTTCACCCAACTAACCAAAAATTAATAAAATTTTCGGACCCGGATATTACAATCTCCCCTCCTTAAGAGAATTCCGTCCCCAGAATTCCATCGCTAAACAAATGAGGATAATGAGATCTCATGTCCGCCTCTACTTCCCATGTTGACTCTTGTCCTTTGTGAAAATTCCACTGGACTTTCATTAACCGAATCTCCTTGTTTCTCAACTCCTTTACTTTGAGGTCCGAAATTGCTACGGGTTCCTGAATATAACTTAATTTTTCATCTACCCGAATGTCTTCTAAGGGAACTACTACATATACTTCTGCTAAACACTTTTTCAAGTTTGACACATAAAATGTGGGGTGAATCCCACGCAAACTTTATGGTAGATCAAGTTCGTAGGCCACTTCACCAACACGTCCCGTGATGGTAAATGGTCCAACAAACCTTGGTCTCAATTTTCCTTTCTTTCTGAATCGGACTACCCCTTTCCAGGGCGAGACTTTCAACATTACTTTGTCTCCTACCTGAAACTCTATCGGTTTCCTCCGTTTATCTGCGTACATTTTCTGACGATCTTGAGCAATCTTTAATCTTTCTCGAATCTGGTTGACCTTATCAGTTGTCACCTGTACGATTTCCGGTCCCGCTAGTTGTCTTTCACCCACCTTATTTGAACATAAAGGTGTTCTACATTTACGTCCATACAATGCTTCAAACGGGGCCGCTCGAATGCTAGCATGATAACTATTGTTGTAAGAAAATTCAAACAACGGCAAATGAATTTCCCACGAACCCTTGAAATCAATGACACATGCTCGAAGCATGTCTTCTAACATCTGAATGGTTCTCTCACTCTGGCCATCAGTTTGTGGGTGATAGGTCGTACTCAGCTTGAGTTGCAAACCTAACTCCCTTTGTAGACTTCTCCAAAAAGCTGACGTAAAACGAGTATCCCTGTCTGACACAATTGACGACGGTACTCCATATCTGGTTACTATCTCGTCTATATACAATCGAGCCAATTTCTCTAGTGAGTATGTCTCCTTAATTGGTAGAAAGTGGGCTGACTTTGTGAGTCGATCCACTATCACCCAAATGGCATCATGCCCCTTAGGTGATCGCGGTAACCTGGTAACAAGATCCATCGTAATATCGTCCCACTTCCACACTGGAATTTCTAACGATTGAAGTTCCCCGTAAGGTCTCTGATGCTCAGCTTTAACTTTCAAACATGTAAGGCATCGCTCGACGAAGTGAGCAATATCTTTCTTTAAACGTGGCCACCAATAGCTTTGTTCAGATCTCTATACATCTTGTTGGTTCCCGGATGTACTGAGTAACGTGATTTATGCGCTTCTTCCAATACTTTCTTCATCAGTTTTCCTGCTTTTGGAATCCATACTCTCTTATTGAAGCACTTCACTCCGCGATTGTCAACAACTAACGAATTAACAATTCCAACTATTCTTTCACTTTTCCAGTTTTCCTTTGACACTGCTTCTTCTTGGTACTTTATGACTTCTTCTAAGAAATTGGAAACGACATCAACTCGATAAGCCACCACTTTTGTGGTTTCTCCATGCTCCTTACGACTTAGAGCATCCGCTACCACATTGCCCTTGCCCGGATGGTACAGGATATCACAATCGTAATCGCTCAACAACTCCATCCACCTACGCAGCCTCATATTGAGCTCCTTCTGATTGAAAAGATATTGAAGGCTCTTATGATCCGTGTAAATCTGACACTTGATCCCGTACAGATAATGCCTCCAAATTTTCAAAGCAAAGACTACCGCTGCCAACTCTAAATCATGTGTTGGGTAATTCTTTTCATGTTCTTTCAACTGACGAGCTGCATAAGAAATCACCTTGCCTTCTTGCATTAACACATATCCCAGACCCAAATTTGAAGCATCGCTATAGATTACGAATCCTTCCGTTCCATTGGGTAGAGACAAAACAGGCGCACTACTTAGACTCTCTTTCAATTTACTAAACGCTTCTATCTGAGCTTCAACCTATATAAACTTAACATTCTTCCTGGTTAACGCCGTTAGTGGCGTGGCTATCCTTGAGAAGTCCTGAATAAACTTTCGATAATAGCCCGCCAATCCTAGAAAACTTCTTACTTATGATGGTGATTTCGGCGCTTCCCACCCTTTAATGGCTTCAATCTTAGTCGGGTCAGCCTTAATCCCATCTTTCGACACCACATGACCTAGAAACTGAACTTCTTTCAGCCAAAATTCACATTTTGAGAACTTGGCGTACAATTTCTCGCATTTAAGCAATTCTAATATCGCTCGTAAATGAGTTTCATGATCTTCTTTGGACCGTGAATAAATCATTATATCATCTATAAAGACGATGACACATTTGTCTAATAACGGACTACATACTCTATTCATCAGGTCCATGAAAGCTGTTGGCGCATTGGTCAGTCCAAATGGCATAACTAGAAACTCATAGTGTCCATATCTCGTACGAAAGGCAGTCTTAGGTACATCCTCCTCCCTCACCTTCAATTGGTGATAACCAGATCTTAGATCTATTTTTGAAAAGTAGCTCGCTCCTTGAAGTTGATCAAAAAGATCGTCAATTCTGGGAAGCGGATACTTATTTTTGACAGTCACCTTATTGAGCTCCCGATAGTCTATGCACATTCTCATAGAACTGTCTTTCTCCTTAACAAACAACACCGACGCTCCCCATGGTGAGGTACTAGGATGAATAAACCCCTTGTCGAGTAACTCCTGCAGTTGAGTCATCATTTCTTTCATTTCTGCCGGTGCCAATCGATAAGGTGCTCTTGCAATTGATGTCGCTCCGGGTACTAAATCAATACGAAATTCCACTTGCCGATCAGGAGGCAGAGCGGTTAAATCTTCCGGAAATACTTCTGGATATTCACTAACCACCGGAACTTACTCTAATCCCTTTTTCTCCTTCATAGCATCTATTACATAATCTAAGAACCCCACACACCCTTTTACTAGACACTGCTTAGCCTTAATAATTGAAATCAAGCACGCCTTTCTATCTCTCCGATCTCCAAACACTACTATCTCTTCTTTACCTGGCTGCGCTATACGAATTAATTTCTTATTGCATACTATATGAGCATCATTAGACGCCAACCAGTCCATTCCCAAAATAACATCAAATTCTCCCATACCCATCGGGTACAGTCGAAGTGGAAATGACTGCCCACCGATGACAATACTACACCCATCATACACCTCCTCCACTAAGATTTGACTATTATCGGCCACTTCTACTTCAAATACATGCCTAAGCTTCTTGGGTTTCTCATGCAATTTATGCATGAAATTTGGAGACACAAACGAACGGTTTGCTCCTGAATCAAACAACACTTTAGCAACATTCGAATCTATAAAGAAAGTACCTATTACCACATTCGGTATCTCTGCCGCTTCTTCTGCCATCATATTAAAAACTCTGGCCCTCGCCTTAGATGGCTCCACCTTTTTCTCACCCCCCTTATCTACATACCCTCCGACCGTTCCCTTTTTCAATCGTGGAAAATTAGTCCTGATATGATCAGGAGATCCACACTGATAACAAGACCTTGAACCCTGGCAATCCCAAGCCATATGCCCAATCTTTCCACATTTATAACAACCCTCTTGATCAATCTTACATTCTGCTTTATGTCTTCGGTTACACTTGCTACATGGCCTACTTTCAAACTTATTAACAAACCTTTGATCAGATTTTGCAGATTTAAACATTTTGGAGTCACGGACAGTTCCGTCCCATTTTCTTTTGTCTCCACTTCTTTCAGTAGCTTGCCGATTCTTTTCCTTCTCCCTCATTTCAGCTGCATTTACTGCCACTTGAAACGTAGACAGTTCCTTGTTCGAGACAAATTCTCGAATATCACTTCTCAGCCCAAAGACGAAACGTTCTACTCGCCTTCCTTCATTCGGCACATAAACTTCTGCAAATCGATACTTCTCTATAAAGTTTGTAGTTTATTCACGAACTGGCATCCCCTTTTGCTCTAAACTCAGAAACTCTTCTTCCAACTTTTTAACTACCGCCAGAGTGCAAAACTGCGCTTTAAATCTCTTTAGAAACTCAACCCAAGCCATTTCTTTGGCTACCGCCGAATTTTGTCCTCCTGCTTCAACATCCCACCACATTACAGCTTCATCTTTCAACATTGACAATGCATAAACTACTTTATCTTCCTTGGCACACTTACTAGTATCAAATGCTAACTACATCCCCTTTACCTATCTTAGCGCTATCACTGGATCACATTCCCCCTTTGTAAGTAGGAGGCTTGCAGGAAGAAAACTCCTTAAAACTACATCCTCTCCCAACCACAGCTTTAGTGGTCACAATGAGGTTTGACTGAGGGTGGCTACCCCTACGGTTACTGGTGAGTCCGCTATCTCGGTCACTACTCTTTCTTCACTCTTTTCTTTGCTTGATGAGACCTCATTAGTGCGCTGAGCCAATAAAGCGTTCAACGTTTCCTGTAATTTTCCCATTTCTGTCGTGAAGGTTTCTTGGGTAACAAAACCCTAAGTTCAACCTCCACCACGGTTTCCTTTCTGCTTTCGACCCCTCACAGAAGCTGAACTTTCTTGATGAGAAGTTTCTTGTTCGGATCTTACCTCTACACTTCCAACTGGATGTATACCACGAGTTGTCTTCCCGCCTCGATTTCCCACAGTGGAAAACCTTGCCTGAGTAGTCACCTTCTGAACCGTCATACCTCTAGGTTGACCGCGACTCTTTCCTCGGTTAGTAGTCAGGTTGACAGCAGTCGTTCGCTCTTCGACAACGACTTCATTAACTGGCTCAATTTCAGGATTCGGTATAAATCTACTCCTTGTTACTCGCTCAGACATAATTCTGATAAGAAGAAACATAAGACATTCAATCTAACATGCTACACATTACGGTAAGTTAAGCATAAGCATGTACTTGTAAATTCACAATTACACTGGCCAGATGAAATTCCAAATTTACCTTACATGCTAGTCTTTACTACCTTAATGTTGACTTCCTACAGTCTTCCTAATTCTCAGTTGTGCTTCTACTTTCTCAGTTTAAGTCTAGGCCCATCTGGTCACCTAGATCCCTTAAACTAATGCTCTGATACCAATTGTAGCAACCTGTACATAATAATTGCTTCAAAATAACATTTCCTATCCAAAACAGCCCCAGGCTTACAGTTCAAAGTATAAGGTTTACAACTATCACCTATTACACAACTGAGTCAAAAAAAAAAAAACTATTTTAGGGAGTCTTCTAGCTCCTGGAAATAGCTCACATTTTCTCCTTACCCTTATTTGTACCTGCTATCTTGCGATAACCTGAAAAAGGATTATAATTTTGAAAGAGCGAGGGTTAGACCGATGGTCTAGTGAATCCCCTCCAAGCACTACTATAACAGTTCAAATATTATTTAAAACATTTAAACAAAACTTTATATCTCATGAACATAACTCGCTCTATTAATCAAACATTAATCATCCTTTACGCTTCGCAAGCGTAACTCAATCTACTAGCCATCACTGACCACTCTTTACGCTTCGCAAGCGTAACTCAAGCTACTGACCAACATTGCCGTCAATGACGGTATGTCTATCTCGTACTACCTTATTTTAGGGACACACCCTAATGGCATAAACGGGCCACACTCCCCGGTACGAGCAGGCGGGTCACACTTCACAACTTAGATCAAACTTCTGAATCAAATGTATGCATACACTTAATCTTCAACAATATATAAAACAAGTTTATATAAACAGAGCATAAACATGCCAACATAATTAAATCAACCTTTTTCAATAAATCTTCATAACTTTCAATAATATAAACGTGCAGTTTATAAAACTCACATTTATTAAATAACTTTCAATAATCGTATAAGATTTAGTTTAAAAGACTCACCTCAGATTCTTCTTGCTTAAAAATCTGTCTTCTAATGATTAACACCACCTACGATGGTACCGAAATACAAAGGTAAGCTAACTCGTAAATAACATTCTTTCCCTATCTAAGCATTTCAACACTATACGACCCGGTCAAGACCCCTCCGGTCGAAACCTCTCTGGTCGACACCCCCCCGTCGAGAGCACCTTGGTTGAGACCGGTCGACATTATACCGGTCGAGGCCGGTTGACATTATACCAGTCGACGAGACCGGTCAACACAACACACCGGTCACCCTGGGTCTGGTCGACACCGGTCGGCCACACCAGTCGGTCCATACCGGTCGGTATTCAAACAGAGTCGGCTACTTACAGAAAACCCAGATCTATGAATCGATTGAAAACACGGATAAAAGCTTAAATAATAAGACTATTTACCGACTATAACACTTAGATAGAAGTATTAAGCTAGAATCATACCTCTATTTGCCAATAAACTGATCGATCCTTTGATACCTAGCTTTTCTTTCTTCCTGCCTTCGCTCTGCTTTCGCTCTCCTTAGTCGGTCACAAGAATTATCAGATATGAGTTATAAAAATCAACTCTTAGGGTTAAGGTTATATATAACCAAAGTTTCAAATAACCCCCTTAAACTTTGGGTCTTGCTTAACTTTTCACCCAACTAACCAAAAATTATTAAATTTTTCGGACCCGGATATTACAGGAGTGTTACGGAGGAGGAAGTATGGAACGCAATCAAGGAATGTGGAAACAACAAGGCGTCGGGTACGAATGGATTCACGATAGGATTCATAAAGGCTTTTTGGGAGACGATAAAACCGGATTTGATGGTGGCGGTAGGGTGGTTTATGGAAAGAGGGGAATTTAGCAATGGGTGCAATGCTTCATTTTTAACCTTGATTCCTAAGAACGAAAACCCAATTGGACTAAATGACTATAGAACAATTAGTCTCATTGGCATTCTCTATAAAATAGTGTCAAATATTCTAGCAGAAAGATTGAAATTGGTGATGAGCAATTTAATAAGCAAAGAACAAAGTGCGTTCGTGAAAGGGAGATATATTCTCGATGGAGTCTTAATCGCCAACGAGACGGTAGCCTTCATTAAGAAGATGAAGAAAAGGGGATTGATATTTAAAGTAGACTTCGAAAAAGCGTATGACACGGTGGACTGGGTGTTTCTCTTGGAGATTATGAAGGCAATGGGATTTTCGGCAAAATGGAGAGGTTGGATAAAGAATTGCCTTAGCACTTCGAAGGTTTCAGTACTTGTTAATGGGTCGCCAACTAGGGAGTTCAAGATGGAAAGAGGACTTCGACAAGGTGATCCACTAGCACCCTTCTTGTTTTTATTGGTAGGCGAAAGTCTTCATCTCTTGATGGAAGAGGCTGTAGGTAAAGGACTTTTTAAAGGAATTCAAGTGGGACGGGATAACATCCAAATTTCACACATCCAATATGCCGACGACGTGGTTTTCTTCGGGGAATGGAACTTGGAAAATATCAAGAACTTGATGAAGATCCTAAAGTGTTATCATCTAGTTTCGGGGCTCAAAATAAACATGAGAAAAAGTAGAATTTACGGCGTAGGAGTACCGGAGGGCGAAGTACAATCTTGGGCTACATCATTGGGGTGCGGGTATGTCATGCTCCCGTTCAATTATCTCGGGTTTCCGGTTGGGAATTCTATGCGGAGACTTGGCGATTCGAAGCCGACAATCGAAAAAATGGAAAAAAATCTAGCATTATGGAAAGTGAAAACGATATGTTTTGGAGGAAGACTAACGTTGGTAAAATCGGTCCTTGGTAGCACATCGTTATACTTTCTTTCTTTATTTCTGGCACCGCAAGGAGTGATAAATAATCTAGAGTGTTTGAGAAGGAATTTTAGGGGTGGGGGAGGTGGGGGTGGGGGGTGGTGGTGGTGAGGGTGTGAGTTATAAAAAGAAACCTATTGCGTAGGTAAAGTGGGAGTCGGTGCTGAGGGATTTCAAGAAGGGGGGTCTCAATGTAGGAGGGCTAAAGAACATGAATTGGGCACTTTTATGTAAGTAGTGGTGGAGGTTTAATATGGAGAGGGAGTCGTTTTGGGTAAAGATAATTAAAAGTATTTACGGGTGGGATGGGGGTTTAGGAATGGAAAATCATAGGTGTTCGGAGGGCAAGGGAGTTTGGATGGACATTATAAAGGTAGGGAGAGAGTCAGAGAAGGTTGGAATAAATTATGCGGGTTTGTTGGTTAAAGAGATAGGGGATGGTGCGGACACAATATTTTGGGAGGAGAATTGGGTGTCAAGTTGACCTTTAAAAGAGGAATTCTCGTGACTCTTCCAATTGGAAACAAATCAAAGTGTCTCGGTTAAGGGTAGAGGGGAGTGGGTAGGGGAAGAGTGGGTGTGGAAATGGAATTGGAGGCGTGATCCGAGAGGGAGGGAAGTAGGTGAGTTAGAATCACTTTTGGGTGTACTTCAATCCAAAACACCAAGAAAGGATGTTAAGGATAGGGTAGTATGGTTATTGGATGTGCAAGATGGCGTCACGATCAAGAAAATGAGGAGTCTTTTGGAGGATAAAAGATCGGGAGGAGCAAACAGTTTGATGGAAACAAAATGGGATCGCTCGATACCAAAAAAGATTACTATTTTCTTGTGGAGAGTAAGGCTCAGAAGAATACCAACTAGGGAGGTGTTGGACAAAATGGGGATCGAGACGGACACCATACTTTGCCCAAGATGCGGGAATTCAGTCGAGACGGTAAACCACGCTTTGGTCAATTGCGAGGAAGTAAAAAAATATTGGCTTCAAATGGGACGATGGTGGAATACTAATTTATCGTCGGTTAACTCGGTCACGGACTTGTTGGAAGTGGGAGGACAATTCAGTTCGAACAATATGGCATAGAAACGGTGGATAGCGGCGGTTTGTTGCTTTTCCTACTTCATTTGGTCACACCGAAATAGAGTGGCGTTTGAGAAGGAACAAGGAAAGGTCTCAGACAATTTCTTCACGGCGCAACTAAAAGCTTTCGAATGGATCAAATGGAGAGACCAAGCTTTAGTCACAGATATGGCTAGTTGGTTGTCGAATCCACGGTCGTTCTAGCCGCGGTTAGTTGTAGATCGATGTGGGGGCCGAACCCGGGGAGGTGTTTGTACCTCGCAAACGGACCTACGGGTGCTTCACTGTAATAACCATGATTTAGAATTTTTTTAAAAGAAAATGATGTTTGGGTAAGTTTTGTCCTAACCATAAAGTTTGGGAGTCCTTTGAGCAATTTGAGGTAATAAGGGAATTAATACACAAAACGTAGCCGCCAAGTTCATTTGATATCTCGGTCAAATTTCTGGAAATGGGAGAGCACTGTGTTTTGGTGTAGAAGATAACGAGAAGACTGGAAGGAGTTCTCTGCATCTTTTCTTCAAGGTAAGACCTCAAATCCTTTTTGGTACTTCTTGTTGTGAACTTTTGGGTGGATTAAGAGGAATCGATTGGGTAATTATTTTAATTTGTTTGTGTTCTTTTGGGGTTTTGTTAAGAATCTAATGTCAAGTGTTTTGAGTTTGATAGTTGGATATTAAATGATGTTGAGATTAAGACTTGAAATTAATTGTTCCTTGTGGTAATCGATTAATGAAGTTTAGTTATTCTTTATCGTCTATATTGAGGCTGGGTTCCTGCGTTTTTTTTAGCCATCGAATCAGTTTAGGATTTGGGGATCGAAGGACCCCCGGGCGGCACTGTGGTGCGGGGCGACCCCTGTCGTTGGGGCTCCGGTCGTTCCCAAGCACCGGTCATTCTCAAACACCGGTCGACGATTGGGGAAGTAGACCCCGGTCGAATTGTTCACACCGGTCGACGATTAGGGAAGTAGACCCCGGTCGAATTGTTCACACCGGTCGACGAGTGGGGGGGGGGGGACAGACCCCGGTCGATTAAGCTACCCCGGTCGACCCTTGGGTCCAGTCATCGGGCTCTGATGTTTGGGTCGAAGCCCAAGGCTATGCTGTTGGGCCGAAACCCATGTTCTAAATTAAGTTAAGTTCTAAATTAAATTAAGTTTAAAGTTTAGTTTGAATTATATAGTGATGGGGTTTATTAGTGTGGACTGTCCCGTTTCCATTTTTGGGTATATTAGAACTCTTAAAACCTTGCTTTGAGTTGGATTTTAAAGGGTCGGTTTTTCTTAATTAATAGGAGACCGTTGAGACTTTTGGGTTTAGGGCCAACTTCGTTAAAATAGAAAGTATTGAAAAATTCACCGGGCCATGCCTTATTTTATAGGTTTCGGCTCGGATTATAAAACTAAACGTAAAGCTTTAAGCAGAGGACACCAGGTGAGGTTTTTTTGAACTAAACCTTTTGGAAATGAAAGCATGTGAAGTTTAATTTTTAAACTGTGATTTATTTATGATGACATGATTTATGAAATTGTTCAAGTGTGTTTTATGTTGTTGAAATGTTAAATGTATGCATACATTCTATGTGGAGATTTTGACCTAAGTCGGGGAGTGTGACCCGTTTATGCCATTGGGGGTGTGTCCCAACATTAAGGCAGCGCGAGTTAGACACATCGTCTTCGACGGTCGTGTGGCCAATAGCGTGTTTTATCTATGTGCACTTATTGAATGTTGTTTTAATTCTAGAAAGTTGTTATATTGCTTATCTGTTAGAGGGGACTCACTAGACCTTCGGTCTAACCCTCGCTCTTTCAAAACTAAAAATCTGTTCAGGCAGGCGGGATATTGGAAGGGCGGATAAAGGGAAAGAGAAGATATAACGGGACCCGGATAGAAGACCGTCAAATAGTTTCCTTTTTAATTTCTCAGTTGTGTATAGGTTGTCGTTGCAAACCTTGGAATTTATTGTTCGCTTGGGGCCGTTTTGTTATGGATCATTGTCATTAGTACTATTGATATTAAGATTTAAATTGCTATTCTATTGTTGTGGTTGGGTTGTTACATTCACTCTTCTCCTTTTTTGTTCCTTTGTCGTGATTTGGATCGGTGTTGTGACAGCTTGACTTGTATCTTATACTTGTTTTTGTTTCTTATTTGTGGGTAATAAAAATTAAACTTGTCGTTCAAAAAAAAAATTATTTCCATTAAAATTGTAACAAAGAAAGAGTAAACTGGAAAACCAAATAATTATGAATTTTGGATTATTGTGAAATCAAAAGAACATGCTACTATGGTGATTTTGTTTCTAGTTAAGAAGTGATCTCTAGGCCCCCCTTTTATGTTCAAACACAAGAGTTCACTCCCACCGCAACTTTGGTCATGTTTTTTTTGAAGTCATTGTCGCTTGAAGAGACAAGAATGATATATATACCCGTAGATCTACTTTGATTTCAGGGGAGTCCCCTTTCAAGTACATCCACCACCTCTCTTTGCAATACAAGGAAGCTCCCAATATCCGATATGGAATTTAAATTTATGATTTAAATACAAAAATTATGATAAACATTTACTTCAAGATTTATATCTTCTTTCCCTCCCCCCCCCCCCCCCCCCCCTTTTATTCTTGTACTTTTATAACCTTAATTTATTATTTAATTGCATCCTCTCTATGTCATTATTCTTTGTTGAGTTGCAAAATGAAATATATTTACAAATGACCAAAGAAAAACCAATGTCCATTTTAGGAGAAATCCATGTCTCTCTTGGAAATTGGAATCAATCTTTGACCTACAAAACAATTCAACTTCAATAACCATTTTGTTAAAACTTGTTAAATTAACTTGTGCGTGCCTTAACTAATCCCAAGTCCTTGAAGAATGGCTAGGAAAATCTCCAGTGGTCTTGCAGAAAATAAACCAGTGATTTTTCAAGAAGATCCTTAAAAACTTAAGCCTTATTATCAGTTGAGTTGAGGTAACCAACAATATTACTACTCCAAAATTTGTTTGGAATATTCAATAAATTAATTTGATAAAGTGTTTAAGTTAATCATTGCTAGTTCAATTGGATAAAATGTGTTATATCCATTTCTAGTAAATCATTAAAAGAATTCCATTGTAAAACGCCAAAACCTGCCTACCAAAAAGTGTAAAATTTATTTTGAGAGTGTTAATACACATTTATAAACATAATATTTATTTGATATATAATTTAATATGATCACATATCAATTTATTAAATATCAATATTCACAGAACGTATAAAGCAAAAATTTAGTTGAAGTTAGTAAATATCAATATATCTATAAAATATGCATGAAAAACGGTTTATAAGTTAGTCAACGGATCTCGATCATCATGAGTGCCATTTAAATCCTAACTATTGTAACATTATTATTCATGATCATATGCAAATCCTAGCCGTCAAATTACCATTTCATGCAATAGTGTATAAGAGCATCTTCAACAGCTATACTAAAATAAGGAAAAGTGATATTTTAGCAACTTTTTTACTCCAACAACTATGCTATACCATATGCTAAAATAGACAAAAAAAATAAAGAAAATGTAAAAATCTCCAAATATGGAGAAATCTCTAAAACTCCATATTTAATAGAGAAAAAAATAATATTTAATTCTTTCACACCAATAATGAACATTGAGGTTATGTGTTTAGGAGAAAGAAATAATATACTATTAGATGTATTTAATATTTTAATAATATAGTTAACGAATCATGGATAAAATTTATAAAAGAACAAGATTCCTTAGCCTTACCTATATATATATATATATATATATATATATATAATATTTTGATTGCATTATTTCTGAGTTATTTAATACTAGAAGCGTACTCGCGCAATGCAGCGAGATACATCACGATTTTAATGTTTCGTTTTATTTTTTTGTTGATTTACAGTACGATTTTGGATGGTTTTGAGGAAGTGATAATGTTTTTTTTATAAATTTGTTTAATTTAGGCTTAATAATATAATGTTTTTTATATAAAAAAATTAAGTATTTTGTTAGAATTCAATGATTATCTTATATATTTTAATGACATCTATAAAAAATAACCAATTACATATTTAATAATATAACTAAAACAAAATTATTGTAATATAATATCTATACTATATTATAAACCACGGATAAAAAACTCTTAAATACAAATTATTAGGCACAAGACACCATCATTTTATGCAAGATTTTAAAAATCTCTTAATTTACAAGTTTCAAAACACAAGATACATATTACTACTACAGGCTTCTAACACCCATCAATTTGGTATGTGCAGAACCTTCCTTTTATGCAGACATTTTCATTTATCACTATTAATTAATATATTATAATACTATAAATTTGTTTTAATTATATTATTAAATATGTAATTGGTTATTTTTTCTAGATATCATTAAAATATATAATATAATCATTTAATTCTAATAAAATACTTAAAAAAAATTATATAAAAAACATTATATTATTAAGCCTCAATTAAACAAATTTATAAAAAAAAAACATTATCACTTTCTCAAAACCATCCAAGATCGTACTGTAAATCAACAAAAAAACAAAAAATAAAATGAAACATTAAAATCGTGATGTATCTCGATGCATTGCGCGAGTACGCTTCTAATATTAATTAATAGTGATACATGAAAATGTCTGCATAAAATGAAGATCCTGCACATACCAAATTGGTGTGTGTTAGAAGTCTGCAATAGTAACATGTATCTTGTGCTTTGATACTTGTAAATTAAGAGATTTTTAAAATCTTGTATAAAATGATGGTACCTTGTACCTAATAATTTATATTTAAGAGTTTTTTATCCGTGTTTTATAATATAGTATAGATATAGTATATTGATATAAAATATGTATTTTGAATTAAACTAATAATTTATTATTTTGGTTTTGGAAACATATATATTGTGGAGGGGTCACTCACCGCCAAAGGGTGCGATATTTACGAAGGAACATAAGAGTTGGTTTGCACGAGGCTAAAGCACCTAGAGAAGACATAAGAATCTAATACAAGATATTTGCTTTACTATATTGCCGTCATCTATCTTTCCTTCAAAAACGTCACTTTCTGTCATTCATGATATCATATGTACGCCCCATATCTCTCTACGTATTCTCATCATGGATTAAAAAAGATCGTGGATTCGTATAATATTTTTTGAAGGAATGTAATTTATCAATGTAATTGAATTCTGAAAGTAATTTGAATAAAATATTATCATATTTGAGTAAGTATTTGGTTGACAAGAAATTAAATGTAATATGTCAAATAAATTGGAATTTGATTGTTTGATTTACAGATAAATTGAAATGAAACCGTGAAAAATATCCAAAAAAACCTTACTTTGAATTTGTTTTTACTTTTTTATTATTATAAATAATAATAATTTAAGAAAATTGCTTTAGGGGGGGGGGGGGGTGTTTGTGATTTTGTCATAGGAAAATTGACCCAAATGGTCAAACCATGGGGAGGGATTGGCCTCTTAGTCATCCTCTCCCTAACTTTGAAATTTAGCTCAACCTGTGCAATAGAGCCCAGGTGCGCAATGGTGCAGGGGGCGCAATTGTGCCCATATGCAATTGCGCCCCCCGGCACCATTGCGTACCTGACTTCTTTTATACTCGAACGACGCAACAAAGCCCCACCTACCTTTTTTAATTACTCGATCGGCGCAAGTTGATGGACCACCACCACCGCCGGAGCTTTGTCGATTGCGCACCCCACCACACCAAACTTTCCCAAATTTTTAATCGATTTGGGACCACAATGGCTGACGTTAGTGACTTCCCTCTAACTCTTTTACTCTCTTGCGCAACCCTTAATATTTTGTCCGTTTAACATGGAGCAGCGGCGGGCCCACCGTAAGGGGGTTCCACCGGTGCGCAAAAGGGGTTGTACGCCATTTGCGTACATGTCTTTTTCAGCTTAGTTGATCGATTTTGTAGTTATGTATGTTGTATAGAAAAATATATTATTATTTTATATTTTGGATTATAATTTTAGTACATCGTAAATTACACAAAATAAAACACAATAAGATTAATATTAGATTAAATGGTTGTAGTTATCATGTTATATTAATTTTGTTGAAAAATAACCATCGTTCGAAATTAATCTATATTTAATTTTTTAGTTCTTGTAACATAGTTTAAAATTTAATGTTTTGAAATTATTTTTACACACATTATAGAATTTGTAAATACCCAAAATTCATTTACTAAATTGACACTAAAGACTTCATTTACTTTAGAAATTAACATTTAAAATTCCTTTACTTTAGAAAATTACAATTTAGATGCCTTGAATTTAGAAATTAACATTTTAGGTCCCTGATCTTTAGAAACTGATACTTTAGGTCCCTTAACTTTAGAAACTGAGACTTTAGGTCCCTTAACTTTTGAAATTAACACTTTATAAATTAACATTTTAGGTCCCTTTACTTTAGAAAATTACAATTTAGGTTCCTTGACTTTAGAAATTTACACTTTAGTCCTTTCACTTTTGAAATTAACACTTTAGGTCCTTTAACTTTAGAAACTGACACTTTAGGTCCCTAACTTTAGAAATTAACACTTTAGGTCCCTTAACTTTTAAAATTAACACTTTAGGTCCCTTAACTTTTGAAATTAACACTTTATAAATTAACATTTTAGGTCCCTTTACTTTAGAAAATTACAATTTAGGTTCCTTGACTTTAGAAATTTACACTTTAGTCCTTTCACTTTTGAAATTAACACTTTAGGTCCTTTAACTTTAGAAACTGACACTTTAGGTCCCTAACTTTAGAAATTAACACTTTAGGTCCCTTAACTTTTAAAATTAACACTTTAGGTCCCTTAACTTTTGAAATTAACACTTTAGGTTCTTTAACTTTAGAAATTGACACTTTAGGTCCCTTAACTTTTGAAATTAACACTTTTGGTCCCTTAACTTTTGAAATTAACACTTTTGGTCCCTTAACTTTTGAAATTAACACTTTAGGTCCCTTAACTTTTGAAATTAACACTTTAGGTTCCTTAACTTTTGAAATTGACAATTTAGGTTCCTTAACTTTAGAAACTGACACTTTAGGTCCCTTAACTTTAGAAATTAACACTTTAGGCGTCTTTAAATTAGAAACTGACACTTTAGGCGTCTTTAAATTAGAAATTAACACTTTAGGTCCCTTAACTTTAGAAATTTACACTTTAGATCCCTTAACTTTAGAAATTAATACTTTAGGTCCTTTAACTTTTGAAATTAACACTTTAGGTCTTTTAACTTTAGAAACTACACTTTAGGTTCCTAACTTTTGAAACTGACACTTTAGGTCCCTTAACTTTTGAAACTGACACTTTAGGTTCTTTAACTTTAGGCGTCTTTAAATTAGAAATTGACACTTTAGGTCCCTTTACATAAGTATTATATCATTACAATGCAGGGAATAAATTTCTACAATGCAAAGTTGAATTCGAAGAGTAAGATGACGATGGTGGAGTTGAATCGCCAAAAATTGAACTCCAGGCGATTAGCGTTATTCAGGGTGACATGTTTCGGTCATTGGTTGGATTTGACCGATACATCTGCTGACCCTATCTTGCTCCATCTATTCTTACAGACCCAGGTCTTCCCGGAAAATATACAGGATGACGAGATGTTTTTCCAGGTTGGTGGTCACGCGCTTCGGTTCGGTCGTGAGGAGTTCTGTCTTATCACAGCACTTCGTTTCGGACCGAAACCGAAGATGCGTAAGAATAGGGCCAATGGTTTTGTTACACGGGTTTTCCCACGAGCCTAGTTAACGGTGTGTAGCATCCATAATGTATTCAATCTTATCGGCACTGATGGCGAGGGGCGGGCCCATATCGATGACGATTATGCCGTCCGTAATTGTCTGATGATGATGGTTGAGATGTTCTTCCTCGTCCATCAGTTGTCCCAGCATCTTCCCGACACTCTACTTCGGGCCATTGATGATATGAGCGTGTTTAATCGGTTTCCCTGGGGATCCTACATTTGGGCGGCCACCTTCAAGCAGATGAATGGAGCGATCCGGAGACGACCGGACCATGGGTAGAGGATGTCGTTATCTGGTTTTTTATTTGCATTCAAGGTTAGTTAGTTGATATCAAATTAATATTTTTACAATCTACACGGATTCTCTATTTCTACAAAATATATACTACTATCTTGGTATTCTAATTCACAAATATGGATTTTAGAGACCTTTCCTATGGCCAACACGCATTATATATTGACTACCAGGATGCCACGTGCGGTTCGTTGGGATAGGTCTTCGACAATTATTGTTATCCAACATGCCTATGCTCTCATGGGTGTGTCGACGATAAGTTATATTGACTACAACAACAAAAAAATTAATAAATGAGGACCTCGTGTGGATTTCTAACATGATTGTTTTTCAATATATTAGGAGGAGCGGGCCCCACGTCAGAGCCTTATTCCTACGCCGTTTGAGGAGAGCCAGGAATGGTATATTCAGAGCCATCGCTGGTTTAGTAGTTCGGAGGGGCGTCGACTGACGAAGAGGTCGAGAGTTATGCAGGTTGTTGACGAGGGTGAGAAGTCATTCTAAGTTATCTGATATTTATAATTTTTTTATAAAGAGAAGTCATTCTAGATTATCTGATATTTATAATAATGTTGTTAATTGTTTGTATAGACATAGGTTCTGAGTCAGAGGGAGACGACCAGCTTGATCATGACACGGACCCCCCGTCCCAGGCAGGCGTCAGCAGGGCACATGAGGCCACGTCTTACGACGAGCCACCATTTCATGCTGGGCATAGTCCACCCTTTCACCGTGAGCATAGTTCATCAGGCCACCATCAGCATAGTCCACATGTTGACCCCTATGCTGGCCGGTGGGCTGAGATTATGAGGTTTAAGGATGATTACTATGAGTATCGGACATCTCATCGCACAGAGCATGAAGCTCTTGAGAGACGCCTTGCCGAGGTGGAGAGGCTTACTAGCCAGTTTAGCTCTTTTCAGGTAAGTGTTTAACTTAATTTATCGGACATGGTTTTAATTGTTATATTTTGAACCTTTAGGTGGTTTAATATGCTTGATGACAGATTCCAGCCCAGCAGCAGGGTGGACAGCCCTCCCAGCGCGCCGACGAGCCGCATGGGTTTGGATCTTCGATCTTCGAAGGCCCGTCCCTAGACACGGATAATGTTAGTTATTTCAATCCTCATATGGCATCATTTTTATTTGTTTTCTATAAGACATAAAAACAATGACTTAGAATAATGTGCAGAGTTCATCAGGCTTCTTTGATGACTTATTCGGATCTTCGCCGTTCGTTACACAACACCACCAAATGGCACATGTAAGTTATTTAATTTGGTGGGTAATTTGATTTTTATATTCATTTAAATGTCAAAGTACGGCTACACGACGCTTTGGTTTTCTAAAATCCCCACCGACTTCTTTTGTGCTCTGGTGATACGATTTTGGTAGTGATAACCTCCACTTTCTCGCTGTACACTTCAATGACGGTATGAACGTCAACATACTGACGTATAAGGGCTACATCTTCATCGGTATCCATAGGTTCCAGTCCAGTCAATAAGTCTATATTCGGACGTTTAAAATACAACTTATAATATTTCATTTCATCGTAACCTAGCTCTTTCATGATCTGGTAAAGCAGTCGCATGGAAAGATCGTCGACATCTAACATGTCAACATAGACTTCTAGACCACGAAAGTACTGCCTTCTAGGTGGATCTGTGAAGTACCCTTGATGGTAGAGTTTCATGCTGAACATTTGTGGATACTCAGCTGCTCAAGATAGGGGTTAACAAGGTTAGCCTTACACAATATTCAACGCAAAAAACCTAAAAAAATATAAACGCTAACCTTATAACTCGGTGGTACAGGTTGGAAGCGATTGAGATAAACATCTTAAATTCCATACATGAAGATTTGAGGATGCCATGTAACTTTGTTTTGTTTGGTTTAGGACTCCCCAACGTTCGGTATTTAGAGCCAAAGGTAGTGCACAAAAACCATCTTAGCAATTGTGTACATGTAAAAAACTTCAAGATTCGCTTGAAAAGCTTCAAGATTCACCTGAAAAGCTTCAGGGGTGTGCAATTGCGTATCTATTTTGTTTGGTAGCATAATAGTCACCGACACTTGTTTTGAAGTAGTTTAAACATATAAATGCATCAAACCAGAAAATAGATTAGCCGATTTACTTCTTCAAACAAAGCCATAGAAAGTACATCTATCAACTAGCAACGAAGAAAACCAAAATACAAACCCAACAACACAAGCACTATGAAACAAAGTGATAGAAAGTACGGGTACAAACTAGCAACATAGAAAATCCAGAAACCCTAACACCATCTAAGGATAAAGTTCTTTACATTGATCAATCCAATTTTGTTTCTGGGTAACCTGCGCTTTCAGTACTGCAAAATCTTGCATAAGCTTGTTTACTTGAACGTTGTCGTGGCGAATACGGTCTTCTTTCTCTTTTATCACCCTCTTCAACCTTCTTAACTCCTCCTTGTCCGCGTCGATCCTTCTTGGCCATCATTTCCTTCCACTCTTCGGTGAGTTGTTCGATCTTCGCTTCACATTTCTCTATCGCCTTTTCAGTCTGGAGGGCATTATTTGTGATGACGATGGGTTTGAGGATGATGCATTTCCAGCCATGTGTTTGGTCAAAGAGGAGACTAATATGCTATGAAAATGGTGTATGGATGGTGTGAACTATAACGTTGGTATAACCTAGGTATTTATAGCCAAATTCTAAGAAGAGACCATAAATAGGGTTTATCTGGAGTTGACACGTGGGTGGGTGTGCAATGGAGTAGTGGTGTGCAATTGCGTACATACGCAATTGCGCACATACAAAATTGCGCACATACAAAATTGCGCACATACACAATTGCGCACATAGGCTTTCCTGGGGAATCTTGCAGATGGGATACTTTCAGGCTTTGCAGGGGAATCGTTTTAGCCTTTGCAGGGGAATCGTTTGCATGGGAATCCTGACAGGCACTTTGCAATGGAGTAGTAGTGTGCAAATACGCACATACGCAATTGCGCACGTAGGCTTTGCTGGGGAATCTTGCAGAAGAATTGTTTCAGGCTTTGCAGGGGAATCATTTCAGCCTTTGCAGGGGAATCCTGGCAAGCACTTTGCAATGGAGTAGTGGTGCGCAATTGCGCACATACGCAAATGAGCATGACCCTATCTTGTCATCGACTATAAGTAGATGCTCTGATGAACTAGTAATTCACAACTTGCTATCTATCCTTTCTACCCTCTACACCGTTTACAAACATTCTCTATATTTTGATAACTTAATGGTTGGAGGTTTACGCTCTAGGGGGAAAAGGTCGGCGAATGGGGCTGGCACTTCACGATCCGACTACATCCAACAATTGAATGATGGATCTAGAAGGATTGACTGTAGGGAACCCGAGACAACGAAGGAGTGGGCGCAGTTTGGGAGAACTGCAGTCGGTCACCCAATTACGCCTCTGGAGTGGGAGCAGTTTGACAATGCACGGGAGGCATACTACCCTGCTCATGGGGGAGAATCCCGACCTTATTATCAATCTAACCAGCGGCCGGGTCTACCAATGTCTCAAGTACTTCCTGCCAAGTTGAAACAGTCATGTGATGAGGCGAATGCGGAGATACAAAACATAAGATAGATGTGGCTAAGCAACATGGAACTTCAGATAGAGAAAGAGGCGTGTCTTGCGGAGAAGAAGGAGTTCTGGCACGAATGAAGTGCAATGTTAGGGAGATGCAATGAGGGATTAATGATTTAGAAGATGAAGTGATAGAAATCAAAGACAACTACACCGGTATGGAGGAGCTGATGAAGGAAAAGTCTGACTGGATCATCAAGTTCCAGGAAATCTACCCGTAGTAGGTTTCTCCAAGGGTGGTTGTTGTATGGATGCACTTCATCCGTTTTTGTAGGTTTCAATAAAATGATGCTTTAATGCTTTAATGTTTACTTTAGTAAATAACACAAGAAAATTTAACAAGCACGATAAGGTAGATAAAATCAACACTAAACATAAAAACAATATCACTTGGCATACAAGACGTAGTCGTTACAATCAAGGGAAGTCAATCTTAGAGAGCAATAATAATATTTATAAAAAGTTTATTACATACATGGTTTACTCGTTTAGATCAACGTTTAAATCAAAAGTACCATGTCTAAAACTTTCATAATTCTCTTGGGTTGATACTGGTTGAGTTTGTCGACTGCCAGATGCCCTTTGATGGCTCACATTTACTGGTGCAGGAGATGGACAGTTTGCTTGAGTGTGTCCTGTTTGTCCACACCGAGAACATCTTCTCTGAATGGGATCCTCACCCTGAGATGGGATACGGTCATGGTTACTCGGTCGACCAGACCGTCTTATTACGACCGGTGGTCTAACGGTCATAAGCGGGTGGTCTGGAACAACCATGTTTCTCTTGGACCAACTGGATGTATGATGGGCCCATGGGTACACTGTATTAGTTTCTTGGTGAATTGAAGCAGCCCTGTCGGATACAAACACCAACCCCTCGGGTTCCCCGATACAACGCTTCAGCATGGTTAAGAACCAATTCCACACCTCCCCACTTTCAGACCTACCCACTCCGAAAGCGATGGGCAAAATTTGGTTATTTGCGTCCATAACAACGGCTAAAAACATTGTGCCCAACTAAGTCCCTTTCAAATGAGCAACATCTATGATAATGACCGGACGCAAGTGTGTCGTAAACGACCGAATCTGGATATTTAAGGCATTTACATATTATTAGTTTCTTGGTGAATTGAAGCAGCCCTGTCGGATACAAACACCAACCCCTCGGGTTCCCCGATACAATGCTTCAGCATGGTTAAGAACCAATTCCACACCTCCCCACTTTCAGACCTACCCACTCCGAAAGCGATGGGCACAATTTGGTTATTTGTGTCCATAACAACGGCTAAGAACATTGTGCCCAAGTAAGTCCCTTTCAAATGAGCAGCATCTATGATAATGATCGGACGCAAGTGTGTTGTAAACGACCGAATCTGGATATTTAAGGCATTTACATATTATAACATTATTCAATATAGCAATTCAATAAACCATATAGTGACGCGAAAGTTATTAAAATAACAACGTACCGCGCAACCGAGGGTAGCGAAACACATCTCAAAACGTCCTCTATTGGCTGTCCTTATTGTGGTAACGGTATTAGGATTTCGGAGCTCCAGATTATAGAGAAAGCAGGGGAGTCGGGTAAATGATTCTTTAGGGGTACGACGCACCATCATCAGTGCATAAGCTTTCGCGCGCCAGGCTTGCCACTAAGAAATATCTATTTTCTAATCCACTCTTACGTCGTTGACAATGTCGGATCCACGGTATGTCCTGCTAGTATCCTGCACTTTAGGGTAAATATAATTACCCAATACTCTACTGTTTGCTTGATGGTGGTTGGGATGCAGTTGCGTCCTCGAGCAAGTGTGTACGTCATTCAATATACGAACATGGACATATTGGTTTTTTCGACAGAGGTTGAATAGATACGCCAATAACAGCCGACTTGCCTACATCTGGCTTTGTATATGGTTTTATTTGACCAGTGCACTCCAAACTCAAAACCCTCTTCAACAAACTTTAAACCGAGAGCGAGTGTAAGATCATCTTTCGTAGGGAATACTTGCCCCAAACTTACTCTTCCACTACGATTATAACGTGGGGGTAGGTTGGATGTGATGACTGGGGCCGATGATGGAAGTGGAGGGGGCATCACAAAAAATCCATTTATTCCATCGTATGATTTGATAGGACTAGTTTCTGGTTTGTTGTCGTCTTCATCAGTATCAACATCAGATAAATCCAAGTGGTAAACATGAGACTCCTCATCATGTCTATAAAATTAGTCGTCGTCATCTTCTTCCTCTTCTTTTTCTTCTCCTCCTTCTTGTTGTGTTTCGGGAACAACATATGGGGTATCATGAGATTCATCCACACCGCCTACGGTGTTCGAAGTACCACCAAGATCGCTTCCACCAGACATCGATAAATCGACAAACACACAAAGTGTTGCCGGATTATTTTCACCGTCAATAAATTGAATGAAAGACAAAACATCGTCAGAGTTGCATAACTCATAAAGGGAACCATCATACTTATACGATATTCTAATCATACCAAGAGAAGGATCGATACGAAATTTTCTGTGAATACAACTAACCAACCTCGGATGCGTAATGTTTGATACCACCTTGACGCGAGTTATCGGTTGATCGGTAACATACTCCCACCCGTTATCATTCTGCTGCCATGAACCATCGCTTAGGAGATGTAACTTGACTTTATCATCTCCAGAACTCATATTTAAAAAAAATCACATAGAAAAGGAAGATACACAAACAAATCAATTGTATGAAATTTTGGATGAAAATTGTGATCTACAACTTCCAGAGTTGCTGGTATTATAGCAATAATTTAGGGAATCAATTTGTACAAACATAGGGAAATAATTTATCTGCTAAAGTTGATTTGATATCACAACAGGTTGAAAAAAACAGTAAACATCAACATGAAAAAGCAGCTTAAAAACGTGAAAAATAGCAAAACAACAAAATTCTAAGGACAACCCCTAATTAGGGTTAATCTGGGCTTGACACGTGCCCCTGTGCGCAATAGCGCAGGGGGGCTCAATTGCGTAGGGGCCTAATTGCTCCCCCCTGCGCCATTGCGCACAGGGGCTCTATTGCGCAGGTTGGGCTAAATTTCAAAGTTAGGGAGAGGGATGGCTAAGAGGCCAATCCCTCCTCGTGGTTTGGCCATTTAGGTAAATTTCCCTTAGAAAATTGTTTGGAATAAAATTCAATTCATCCCCACTATAACGAAGAAATCCATTATTGGTAGAATGTGTGGAATTTGACTATATTTCGTAGTTAAATCATCAGAATTCTAAAATATTTTTTTCTAACTACGTAAGTTTTGAATAAATAATTTTACTTAGTCACCAAAGCTTAATTTGGTTCCCATTTTGTTAAGAAAATGTATCTTGAAAAATCTCCCCCATTATCGATGTTCTAAGCAATGTGATGTTTAAAGAAACATAAAAAAATGTAAAGAGTGATTAGAACCAATGAAAGAGTAATGTTGATAGATTATAATTTTTGTTGTGTTTAAATTGTATTGATATTCGAATTTTTAGAGATTATGTAAAAAGTTCTACAACAATATAGAACACCACTTGTAAACATATATTGTCATTTGTTGGTTTTATCATATTATTACTGTGATATGAAAAAATACAATGTTTTCTTGACGTATAATTTAGTAAAGTTATTTGATTGTTATCAAAATGTTTGACATGTCGTTAAATAAGAACAAATACAAAAGAACTTTGTGATTCATGTTATGATGATTATTAATCAATAGTAAAAGTAATCATAATAGGAAAATTATCAAACAAAGTTGTATTTTTTAAGGATTATGTTGTTATCGAGTTTGGTCTGACTGCTTGTCGGCTACACCAATTCCCAATCTCTACATTCTTTGTGAGATTTAGTGCCTTATCCATGATATATGACATTTCCTTTGTTTTATGTGGCCGTATATTGCCTAAATCGCGTCCAAACGATCATTCTTAAGCTTTGGTACGACATTCACAGTAGTGGTCATGCAATCTTGCCACTGCTCACAATCATGTACAGATGATTGGGTATGCTGTAATGGGGATTCAGCGAGCTAGCCTACGTGATCCTGGATTGCTTACAAGGTCGCTTAGGAGCCAATGTTGGGAATAAAGTCTTTTCTATGGCTTCTATTTTGTTATCTCTATCCATTTTACTTTAAATTTCTCTTCAAGATGAACCAAAGCATTATTTTAATGTGGTTGTAAATATCAAGTGTAACATCACTAAAATGATAGTACTTGGATCGTCCACCACTCGTGTTTTTGTCCATTTCCGAGTTTTCCACATAAAAGTCTTTGGTGTCATCTATTCCCTTATTTTATTTTCATTTATTTGTGTTTGCATTGATTGATATATGTTAGTTGATGATATATTGCCTATTATGATCGTATTCCACATTGAATTTGAATCTTTGTATAGAACTTTGTTAATTGATTTCTTAGGGTTATTCAGGATCAACGCGACCTAGTTCGAGATTAAATTGGAAAATGGGGATCGTTAGTTTAGAACAATTGGTATTAGAGATTCAGGATTATTATTGAGATTCTGATTTATTGAAAATTGTAGGGTTATCATTTGCTAAGTTTTAATATGTAGTCAACGAAGTTCGATTTGCCTTAGTTGGATTGAAATACATGATTTCCATTATGGAAGAAAAAGAAGAGAAATGTTCTTGCTCAACAAAAATTGCATAAATGTTTGTCGAGACATGCTTATATATCCGCTTGATAGTCTAAAGAGGAAAAGGAATTAGATGATTGTAGAGCTTCTCTTTAACTAGACTACATCTATCGAACAACATTCTTTTATATGTTGTTGAAGAGGAAACAACTTTTACAATGTGGACTAGGCTTGATCAATTGATTAAGACAAAGAGTCTACCTAATAGGCTTCAAATGAAGCTAAATTGTATATACATTGTTTTTCTTTTTGAAATATATAATATTTATATACGGAAAATGCAATAGACTAACACACCCTCCTCACCTTTGGTGAGGTTTGAACCCCTGACCTCTTAGAAGGCCAAAGGCCCTTTGATACTTGAGGTGGTTTGTTGTCTGCACATATTTCTAATTATCAAATAGCTTATTTGTGATTCGAAGAATCTTGTTTTGCAGCATGATGAGAAGGATGTGGATTTGATTTTGTTATCTCATTGTTGCCATCATTCTCAAACTTTATGGATATGATCATATATAGTTGGGATACTCTCACTCTTGAAGAGCTTTATACCATATTGAGTTCGAAAGAGAAAATAAAGGAGAATTCTCGGTTATGAGCCAAAGGCTGAGTGAGTAAGTACAAGGAAAATATCATTTGAAAAAAGCTCGAGTACATCTAGTAAAATGAGATCTAAATTTCTTGGTAAAAAAATGTAATTCCTGCAAGAGAAATGGGCCACATCATTGATGAATGCTACAAGCTACAAGTTACAAGCCAAAAGCTGTAAACTAGCATCATTAGTAACAAATGTGCTCGATATTGGAGCGATGGGTATCTCCACCTCCATTCGAGGTGTCGTCTCACGTGCTCTAGAAATAACATCGGATGTAGACGGCAATGCATCATGCAACATAGAAAACTCGTTATAAGTGATGTCTCGACTTATAACATTTTTGCTTATTTCGAGGCACCAAAGTCTATAACCATTACCTCGATCTTTCTACCTAAGAAATTTGCACTTTGATGCTCTCAATTCCAACTTCCCATTATCCATGCATCCATAAGTCGTTGAACCAAAAGTTATCTAATTAGTTTAATCGGTTGATGATATATTTCCAATATTCCATTAGAGTTTTCTTCTCAATAGAAACTAAAGGAGACCGATTTATGATATAGCATGCAATAGAAACCGCTTCTGTCCAAAATGACATAGGCATCTTTGAATTGGATAGTATGATTTTTGATGTTCTTAATAATGATTATATTTATCTTTTTGGCCCACCACACCATTATGTTGAGGAGTATGGTCAACGATATGATGTCTTATGATGCCTTCCTTTATACAATAGGTATCGAACTCCTTGAGCAAAATTCCAAGCCATTATTTGTGCACAGGTATTTTATCTTCTTAGTCAAGTGCATTTAAATATAATCCTCCAATCTTTAAATGTCTCAACAATATCACCTTTTGCCTTACGAAGAAAGGACATACTCCTATTAAAAAAAAGTCATAGATAATCAAGAGCATGAAGTAAATTCCACCCATAGAAGTGACTCTAGCCAAGCCCAAATGATTAGAATGAATACAGTCAAGTGGTTTTGTTGGGAAAATACCAAGACCCAAATAGCAAAAAGCTCAAAGGTTGGTTCCCGATAAAAACACAATATTACCCAAGAACAAATGAACTAAGTTCTATATCGAGATTCAAAGCGAAAATACGATTAACAATGCAAGATAATCAACCACTAAGAAATGTAAACAGTGATCAAACCCAATAAATGAAAAATAAAGAATAAGTTAGAGAGACACTGAGATTTTTACGTGGAAACCCGGAAAGGAAAAACCACGGGCGGAAGACGCCGAGAATTGATCCACTATCACTTTGATGATGATAGTCTTGAGAGATTATAGCTTACAATAATGAAGAAATCAAACAAGGGTTCTTGAGGGTTGAGAGAGGGAAACCAAGTTTTAGAGAGAGAGAGAGATAGAGATAGAGCAATTGCGAGTACATCAAAATCTGATCTCTCGTTTTTGTCTTATGCGCATTCAAAAAGAGGGAAATGAGCTGGAGCCAAAAAAGAACCAAAGCCACCACACAAAAACATGCGGGAGACTTGGATGCAGGTATACCCGCATGTAATTCACGGTAGACACTGTTGATCGGCCAAAAAAGGAATCGGTGACCCTTGTGCGACTAAAGCCGCTTGGTACTCGCCCAGAAGGTGATTGGAGGCAAACAAGTTTCACAAATCTCCACCTTTGACTCCAATCTAAAGACCCATACAAAAGAGCAAAACTCCACCTTGTCTTCAAACCAATTAAACATGCCAAGAACAAATCTCTACCAATCTTCATCTCAAGCCAAAAAGATCACCCGTAAAAAAAAGCAATACCAAAGTAATGAAAGTTAACGAAGCAGCTTAGTCAACATATCCGCTACATTGTCGTGAGTGTTAATCTTGACCATTTTATCATCACCTTTAGCTACTACCCCATGGACACAGTGATGATGAATATCGACGTGCTTCGTTTATCATGAAACATCCGATATTTGGTCAAGAGAACCGCACCTTGATTATCACAAAAAACCTATTCGTCCTTCATATCAATTCACCAAAAAAATCCCTTGAGCTAGATAGCTTCTTTCACAGTTTCATTAACCACCATATATTATGCTTCTGTTGTGAACAAAGTGACAGTATGTTGCAAATGTGCCTTCCAACTAATGGCACACCTATCAAGAGTACAAACATATCCAGTAATGGATCTTCTATTTTCAAGATCCTTGGCATGATCGGAATCCACATAGCCATGCACCCTCGAAGAATTCTTTGCAAAATGCAAACACATATTTGTCGCCCCTCAAGTAACGGAAGATCCATTGGACGACTCTCTAATGTTCTTTACCCGAGTTGGCCATATATCTACTCACCATAGAAACTACATAGGCAAGGTCAGGACAGGTACACATCATGGCATACATCAAAGATCCCACCACACTAGAATATGCCACTCTTGCCATATAAGCAACATTGGCTTGAGTTGAAGGACTTCAAGCGGATGATAACTTGAAATGAGGCTCAAATGGAGTCTTGACAGACTTTGCTTCAGACATATTGAACCGGCGAAGAACTTTCTAAACATACCCATTTTGACTAAGGTATAATTTTCTCACCTTTATGTCACAAATGATCTCCATACCAAGAATTCTTTTTGGGACTTCTAAATCCTTCATATCAAATTATGAATTTAACTGGTCTTTCACTTTCTGAACTTCTCTCATATCTTTAGCTGCTAAGAGCATGTCATCCATGTACAAGAGCAAATATAACATCGACTCATCTTCACACTTCTTGAAATAAACACAATTGTCGTATGAAGACTTTGATAAGTCGTGTGCGGTCACAAATGCGTCGAATTTTTTTGTACCATTACCTAAGAGACTGTTTGAGGCCATAGAGAGATTTTATAAGTTTTCACACGTGACCTTCTTTACCCAAAATCTCAAAACCTTCCGGTTGTTGCAAAAAATCTCCTCCTCAAGTTTACCATTCAGACAAGCGGTCGTTACGTCCAATTGTTCAAGCTCAAAATCATTGGACGCGAATATCCCGATCAATGCACGTATAGAAGTATGTTTCAACACTGGTGTCACACCCCGAAATTTGGGAACTTGTGTAAGGATTCAAGCTTTTGTCAAAGGTCTGTTGTATAAGTGGAATCGGTTTCACGTTTAAGATTTATAGTGTTGTTATCATGAGTTTCAATAGTTAGTGTGCCAAGATTTGGGTTTTGGTACCATTCTCGCGATAGTGACATGGTGTCACTATCGCTAAGGCACAATCGCTGGAAGGAAAGGCCTCGCGGTACATTCCACGCGATACTGCCAAGCAAGAGGGCCTTGGTCACTATCGTGGGTCACAACCGCTGAATATGTACCGAGGGTTAAGATCTCCGGAAGAGTATGACCGCGATAGTTACAGTTGTCACTATCGTTCGTCACTATCGCCGAAAGGCTGATCGAGTATATAAAGGGTTAGGTCGCGATTTTAGCCACAATTATCAGATTTGAAAGTTGTAAGGTGCGATTTTCTCTCCTAATGCTGGTAAGTATTAACCCTAGTGTTTCCTTTGCCATTAATACTACCCATCTACATCAACCTCTTGATCATTGATGTTATCCTTGACATTTTGAACATTTATTGTGCATGTTTGAATCTTCCTCAAGATCCCCACTCCATCTCCTTTACATTTAAATTCTTGGATTCTAGGGTTTGGTTTTCTCTTTGAAAACTACCAAGGTGAGTTCATCCACTTTTAAAAACTGTATACATGTTAAAATATGATTTTTTTTAACCTACTAGATACCTCCATTTGAATTTCTTTGATTTGGGTGAACTTTCACCAAAACCCTAATTTTTGGAGATTCTTGGGTTTGTATGATTTAGTATGTTTTCAAGGAAAGAAACTTATATCTTGGATTTACATGTGATTATTCCATTGGTATCTTATTTCCTCTACTTTCAAGTTTTATGGTTTGGGTTAAATGGGGTTGTTGAGATATGATAAATTACTTGATGGGGATTTGAATGAAATAAACTTACCGGGTAGAATGTTACCCATAGAATGCTATGAGAATCCCTTCATAATACATAAAAGTTACATGGACTCTTGGTTACATATCTTGATGGTCATCGAGTTGTTAGATAGTATTAGTTGATTTCCTACGTAATATATGCATAATTGGTTGTATTTGGGCGTCATGACCCCACACTTGTTTATCTCATTTTTACCAATGATGGAACGCTAGTTTTCCACATTGAGGCACATTTAGGCACATTTAGGCATCGGTTATACGATATTGGATGAGGATCTCAACGTAAGGGCCCTATGTGGTTGAAGTTGACTTTACGTGGGTGTACGTTTAAAGCTACCGAGCCTAACATCCCTTACGTATACTTTATTATGTGTATTGGTTTTACTAACTTGTCAAGTGGCTTACTCACAGATACTCTAGTTGATAAACAATCACACAACACAATAAAGATCAAGAGATAAACATATCAGAATAACATACCACAATCCCTTGATTAATCAATGAAAACTAGTTGTGTGTTCTTGATACCTTGAATGCGATTACAGAGAGAATAGGGTTGCCTCTAATCTATAATTATTAGAATTATCAGAGTTATTAGAGGATTTTTATTCTCAGCTTTATGAGGTAATATCTCTGATTTGATCTTTTAATTCTCTTTTTCATAATCAACAACCATGCTTGTATATCTTGACAACTGTCTAACAAGACGTTTAGCATTTGTTTTTGCTTCAGAAGAGTCATCTTGTCAAAATCAAGGCTATAACCTTCAGACATCTTTAGCTGTATGGTTAGAAATCAAACTTATCTGTACCAAGAAAATCAAGTAGATGAGATCGTTAGAATCAAGTATCAGATAAAAACTACACTAAAAAATTTTCAGAAAAATAAATTTCCAAAAATAATCGATTGCAGAATTCACAAACAGTACAAGTCACAAAGTAATCAGAAGTACTGGCGCAAAAGTGAGGTTTGCGCTACAAGGGGGTGGCGCAAAAATGGGTTTTGCACGAGTAAAGGATGGCGCAAAAGTAGAATTTGCGCTAGACGTGGGTCGCGCGAAAGGAGATATGCGCGAGTAATTGGTGGCGCAAGTGGAGATTCGCGCGAGAGGTGGGTCGTGCAAGTAAGTTTTGCGTGAAGAGTGGGTGGCGCAAAGAAAAGTTTGTGCGAGCAGGCAATGGCGCAAAACTGAGGATTTCGTGAGTCACTGTTGGCGCAAAAGTGTGACCGGGGTCTTGCTTGACCGGTGTTCTGTCCGACCGGATCTTTGTCGACCGGTATGTTGCACTACTGGAGAGATCGACCGGTAAGGTGCTTCGACCGAACCTGTATTGACCGGTATTGCGATGACCGGGACCAGATCGATGAGTCGACCGGTACCCTATGACCAGGGTTTGGTGTGTGAGGAGACCGATATGTACCGACCGGGACCAGAGTGGACCGATGAGTTGTTGCGGCCAAACTACAGCGACCGGTAAGGACCGGAATGCTGTGACCGGGGTGACCCCGACCGGTATGGACAGATGCAGTGTGTGGCGCAAACCTGGTCGACCGATGTTCTGTCGTCTTTAATATCGACCGGTATGTTCTTGTAGAGTTCGACCCAGAATAACAATAATCAACCCATAACACATATAAAACACAGAAATTGAATGCAAAAATCAGACTTTTGAACCCACAAACATGTATCGATCACAATGCAATCAAACTCAAAGATTAAAATCAACTTTCATGTTTCAATTTTATAAACACAGGAGTCGATGAATATACGAACCCAGATCCAAAAATCATCAAAAAGCCAATCAATTGATGATTTACAATGTAATTAACCAATCAGATAACGTTCAATAGCATAAAACACATCTAATTAATTCGATTTTAAGCATAAAAACACATAAATTCATGAAATAGATTTTCACAGATATAGATATCGATAAACATAGTTTAATCAAAAAAACTTGATTCTTTAGGCTTTGATACCAATTGTTAAACCCATATACTCTAGTTGATAAACAATCACACAACACAATAAAGATCAAGAGATAAACAGATCAGAATAACATACCACAATCCCTCGATTAATCAATGAAAACCAGTTGTGTGTTCTTGATACATTGAATGCGATTACAGGGTGAATAGGGTTGCCTCTAATCTATAATTATGAGGATTATCAGAGTTATTAGAAAATTAACCTAAAAACCTAATTACCAAAACCTATTAATACTTAGGCGTATAAGCCTAATGGGCTTGGGCCCAAATACTAATAACTATTAACTTATTACAAATTAGACCCTCTAATTAACTTTAACACAATTGAAATTTAAACCCTTAACTTTAACTTTTAATCTTGAATACAATTTATGATCCAACACTTAGTAAGCGGGTGTCCCCCGTTAACCCAAGAGGTAATTGTTTACGGTGAAGAGTTGTAACATTATTATTATGAATTCACTTTTATTACTCCCGTTTATAAATGGTTGTTTCTAAATATAAATGTTTGATCTCACTAGGCTTTAGCCTAACATTTTTTCTTAAAATGACATGTATAACAGGTCATTCTAGCGGTGGGACTCCTCGGTCTTGAGCGGAGAGAGAGTTCGAAGGATAATAACATTTTTAGAGGATATAGAGATGCACACCCAACTTAGTCCTAGTATACTTTTGCAGTAGTAAAGTGTCAACACCCAAATTTAATCTAGATCTAATTGTACCAAGATTAGTAGATTGTTGAAATTAACTTTAATTATTTCTTTGGGTTTTAAGCGTCATACTTCGTTCCCCATTTTTTGGTATGATATATTTTGGTTAAAATGTCATTAACAGGTTCAGGTTTTTCTTCATTTTTAGCCGTCATATTGCCGAATTTTCGAATTTTTAAATTCCTCTAAAATTTAGGGTGTTACAATTGGTGAGAAAATGTCATAGTCAGTGCCAGGAATTTGACTATAACCTTTCGTGACTAACCGAGCTTTATACCTTGGTTTTTCATTTCGAGTGATCCCTTCCTTCAATTTATAAACCCACTTGCATCTAACCGGATTTTTGCCTTTAGGAGCTGGCACAAGCTCCCATTTTCCGTTCTTTTGGAAGGATTCCATCTCCGCGTGCATTGTCATCATCCATTTATCCGCATATTTTAATTTCACAGCCTCACTATAAGAAGTAGCCTCAATGGTACATTCCATTTCTTCCACTACACTCAAAGCATATGCTACTAAATCGGCTTCTTGAGTATACCGTGTGGGACATACAATTTGTCTATTTCGCCTATTACGTGCAATGCACGGTTCGGGCCCTTGTGGCGAAGGTTGTGATGAAGAATTACCTACCACTTTAACACCTGTAGTGGAAGAAGAAGAAGAATTAGTATCATTAGTAACATGTGGGCTCGATGTTTAGCCGTAGGTAGCTCCACATCTACCGGAGGTTTCTCCTTAGGAGCTTCAGAAATGGTCTTGGATATAGGTGATGGAAAATCATGCAACATAGAAGATTCGTCAAAAGTGACATCTCGACTTATAATGATCTTCTTTTTTTCCAGGCACCATAGCCTAAAGTCTTTCACCCCGTCCATGTATCTAAGGATTAGACCCAAATCCTCATCGTCATATTTCACCTCAAGATTCTTCAAGTCACCAACTAACTATTTGAATTTCGATAGGTGTGCGGTAATTGAACCATCTTTAGATAAACGATGGGCATACAATTTAAGCTTCATATGGAGCTTACTGGACAAGCTCTTTGTCATAAGCATTTTATCTAGCTTACACCATATTCGATAATACGTTTCCTCTTCCGCAACATCTTGTACAATATTGTTAGACAAATGCAATCTAATCATGGATGAGGCTCTCAAGCCATTTAGTTCTTTTTTCTCTTCCGTACAAGCACCGGGCATAAAAATCCCGTCCCAAAATACATTTGTGTAAGTTTTGTTGTACAAGGACATCTCTCATCTTCATCTTCCATAATGGATATCGTGTATCTCGTTCCAACAAAGGCAAATCGAATTTCATTGTTGACATAAATGAAACCCTAGCAGATCAATAATCCCACAATCTTCAACCGATCAAAAAGTCTCAATATTAATCCTTGAGCTCTGATACCAATTGTTGTTAAAATACCAAGACCCAAATAGCTAAAAGCTCAAATGTTGGTTCCCGATAAAAACACAATATGACCCAAGAACAAATGAACTAAGTTCTATATCGAGATTCAAAGCTGAAATACAATTAACAATCCAAAATAATCAACCACTAAGAAATTTGAGCAATGATCAAACCCAATAAATGCAAAATAAAGCATAAGTAAGAGAGACACCAAGATTTTTATGTGGAAACCCGGAAAGGCAAAAACCACGGGTGGAGGACTCTGAGAAATGATCCACTATCACTTTGATGATGATACACTTGAGAGATTATAGCTTACAATAATGGAGAAATCAAACAAAGGTTTTGAAGGGTTGAGAGAAAACTTAGAGACCAAGTTTTAGAGAGAGAGAGAGAGCAATTGAGAGTACATCAAAATCCGATCTTTCCTTTTTGTCTTATGCACATTTAAAAAGAGGGAAATGAGCCGGAGCCAAAAAAGAACCAAAGCCACCACAAAAAAACATGCGGGTGACTTGCATGCGGGTATACCTGCATGTAAGTCGCGGTAGACATTGTTGTGCTCGGCCAAAAAAGGAATCAACGATCCTTGTGCGAATAAAGCCTCTTGGCACTCACCTGGAAGGTGATTGTAGGAAAACAAGTTTCACAAGTTTTTTAGTCATGTGAATACCACTTGCGAACTTGACCTTATTTCACTTGCCGTATATACAATGCTCATAAAATTAGAAAATCGGTAACTTCATGGTCATTCAACAAACCCCATTTACTTAGCTCAATCATGTCTCTAAAGTTGATATAAGGAAGGCAAATATGCTACAACGTAGGTGCCGTTTACTAAATACTTACCCAGGTAAGCACTTACTTTACGGTCCTTACTTATTGACTACCTAGAATCTTACCCGGTAAGAGGCATAACAAGGACTGATAGTCTTACCTGGTAAGTGAGGGAAATGACTCTTGCCCGGTAAGCGTTTACCAGGTTTAAGATGCTTACCAACGATCAATTTTTATGGTTGGGAATGTTATACGATAAGGTAAGTAAGAGTAATATCCTTGCCGTTAAGTGCTTACCCAGTAAGAATTTGGGTAAATGGCCCCTTAGATAGATCGCCATTTGACATTGACTTATAATCTACTACAATGTCTCCCAAAATGGTTTGACCTTGTAAGATGTTGAGCATAGCAATTCTCTGTTGTGCTTTCATAGTTATATTGAAACTATGGATTGGTCCTTATTTTTTGGATTGGGTACATGTGGGTTGTGGCTTCATTTTCGTTATGGATTGGGTCCTTAACATTAACTTCGTTATATTTTGTCCGTTAAGTCATGCATGTTTTAATCTTTTTTCATTTCTTTAAGAAAAGATTAAAAACATGTAAAGTCCCAACCCCAACCATCCCTTTATCCTCTTAGTGAACTACCTGCTTCATCCCCACACTTTTCTTCTTCGGCGGCATCTTCAGCCAAAATGGAATCCATACACAAAAAAAAGAAAGGAAACTAAATCAAATCAATCCACACAGAAAATTCATCTAAACCAAGGTTAAGTGGAATTTGTATGCCACCGGAAAACCAGACCAATCCACTGGTGATTCTTCGGTGACTTCTGATTCTTTTTTTTTGGAATCCATGTATCATATTTAAACCAAAAAAATCCATATACAAAACAAGAAACAAAAAGTAAACCTTAAACAAAACCATATACCCATTGAACCAAATCTATAAATGAAAAACATATGAGAAAACAAAGAAGAAAACTAGAGGAGGAGGTATGGATCTGCTTCGGAGTTCCAGTAAAGATGGTGGCAGCACAATGAAGAGGACCAAGATGGGCAAGGGTGGGGCTGGTGGTTCACCAATTAGGGAAGAGTGTGGGGATGGGTGGAAGGGAGTTGAGGATGTATGTGTGGCAGACAATGGTAAGCACTCGTAATCAGCCGGATGGTCAAGATGCAATGGCATCCACGGCCGACCACCCTAGAGTGATAACAACGAACTTCCCCCACCGTTACAATACGTTTTGGGCGGAGGGCCCGAACATGTACCCCGTCGCAACTTAGTCACTTCTGACCCGTTAATGGAAGAGGTGACCCCGGTTTCGAGAATGATGGATCGGATTATGAAAGCGATGAACGCAGCGATGGCTCAACAACAAGAAATGTTTTTAAAACTACTTGAAGATTGTGATACTAACAACCGTAGGCACGAAGCGGTTGCAGAAAATGTTCTAGTGGTAGGATCCGGGGGTACCGGACCCGAAATTCCCACGGATGGGACCGCGGCCTCGGAAGCGAGGCAAGTGACGAAGGTTTTCACCTTCAAGGCCTTCCTTGGCTGCTGACCACCGGAGTTCAAGGGCTCGGACGATCCGGTGGCATGCATGAACTGGATTCAAGAAATGGAGCAGGCCTTTCGATCAAGAGAATATGGTGAAAGTCAGAAGGCAATATTCGGTTCTCAGATGCTCAGAGGGGCGACCCTCACATGGTGGAATGTTTACTCCATTTCTATAGAGGCCACGGTGTTGGCCAAACTGATCTGGGAAACTTTGAAGAAGAAGGTGATGGAGGAATTCTGTAATAAACGGGCCATGGAAAGGGAATATATCAGTGATGGAGTACAACAAAATGTTCATGGATAAGCTGGGTTTGGTGGGACATCTGGTCCCAACTAAAAGGGATCAAAGCCTACATCAAGGGATTGCCGACCGAGATGATGAATATGGTGCGGATGTCTAAGGCCTCTACTCTTCGGGAGGCGATCGAAGAGGCACAGTTAGTGGAAGATTCTTATGCTCCAATCAAGGTAGATAGAAGCGGAATAGTCGAGAAAAGATGATGGGAGGGGAGTTCGATACACTTCAAAAGACTGAGAACATTCAACAACAATCAACGGGGAGTCGGCCCTAGACGGGATGTCCCATGGTGCTCCAAGTGTCGGAGCAAGCACCTTGGCCCTTGTAACTCGGGGTCTGAGCCATGCTTTAAATGTGGCAAGCCTGGCCACAACTACCGAGATTGTCCAATCAAATGACAAATTTGTTTTGGGTGCAAGGAGTCGGGCCACATTAGGAGCGAGTGCCCGAAGTCGAAGAATGGATTTAGTAGAGGAAAGAAAGTGGACCCTCCGAAAGAAATGACGAGAGCTTTCTAGATGACTACCGAAGAGGCGAAGGCTTCTATGGATGTGGTGTCGGGTACGTTTCTCCTAAACTTCGTACCTACACGCATATTATTTGATTCGGGCGTAAGTTTTTCTTTTGTGTCGAATTCTTTTTGTCAAAAGCTTGCCATACCCACTACTAGTTTATAGGATGCCTTAGTGGTAGAGCTAGCGGATGGCGATCAAGTAGTGGTTCGGGATATCCTTAGAGGTTGCAAGTTAGAAATCGAGGGGAAGGAATTCTCGGTCGACCTGATGCCGATGACCATTGGAGGATTTGATGTTGTCACTGGGATGGATTGGTTAGCGAATTACCATGTCAAGATTCTTTGTGCAAAGAAGTTGATTCGAATTCCAATTTCGAATGGCGAGTTGGTGACCGTATACGGCGAGAGGTGGAAAGGCGAAGTGGCAATTATCAGCATGGTGAAAGCACAGAAGTGTTTATCGAAAGGATGCTCATCCTTTTTGGCGTACGTCATAGACGCCAAACTCGAGAAGAAAAAGCTTGAAGATGTGGAAGTGGTAAAAGAATTCTCCGACGTATTCCTGGATGACTTGCCTAGTTTACCACCCGACCGTCAAGTAGAGTTCAAGAAAGACTTACCACCAGGAGTGGCCCCGATAGCTAGGGCTTCGTACCGTTTGGCTCCGTCGGAGATGAAAGAGATGATGGAACAACTACAAGATCTTCTTGAGAAAGGATTTGTGAGACCGAACTCATCACCGTGGAGAGTACCAGTCTTATTCATGAAGAAGAAATACGGTACCATGCGAATGTGCATTGATTATAGGGAGTTGAATAAGGTGACCGTGAAGAATAAATACCCACTCCCTAGGATCAATGATTTGTTCGACCAACTTCAAGGAGCAGGATGTTTCTCGAAGATCTATCTATGTTCGGGTTATCATCAGGTGAAAGTCAAGGAAGACGACATTTCAAATACCGCATTTAGGACGCGCTACGGGCACTACGAGTTTTTGGTGATTCCATTTGGCTTGACGAATGCCCCGATGGTGTTCATGGATTTAATGAACCGTGTGTTCTGGTCGTTTTCTTGACAAGTCGGTCATCGTGTTCATTGATGATATTCTAATTTACTCCAAGGACGAATCCGATCACGTGCCTCACCTTCGTGATGTTTTGGAGGTCTTGAGGAAGGAGAAGCTTTATGCAAAATTCTCTAAGTGTGAATTTTGGTTGAAGGAGGTGCAATTTTTGAGACACGTAGTCACGAAAGACGGTGTGAAGGTGGATCCCGCGAAGATAGAATCCATGATAAATTGGGAACCTCCCAAGAGTCCATCCGAATTCCGAAGCTTTTTGGGAATTAGCCGGTTACTACCGAGGTTCATTCAAGATTTCTACAAGATTGCTTCTTCATTGATAGCGTTGACCAAGAAGAATGTGAAGTTCGTGTGGACCGAATCTCAAGAGAGAGCTTTCCGGACATTGCAAAAGAAGTATTGTGAAGCCCCGATCTTATCCTTACCGGAAGGGTCGGAGGATTTTGTGGTTTATAGCGACACATCTAAGATAGGTCTTGGGTGCGTACTCATGCAAAGAGGAAAGGTGATTGCCTACGCATCAAGGCAACTAAAAGTGCACGAGAAGAATTACCCCACTCATGACTTGGAATTGGCGGCGGTAGTGTTCGCGTTGAAGTTGTGGCGACAGTATCTCTATGGCACGAAGTGTACCTTGTACACGAATCACAAGAGTATGTCTTTGATCAAAAGAAGCTAAATATGCGACAAAGACGCTGGTTGGAGATACTCAAGGACTATAATTGTGAGCTACTTTACCACGTGGGTCAGGAAGAATATAGTGGGAAGCTTCGAGCCAAGCTTACGAGAATCGAATTAGTGTCGAGCCTTATGGAGAAGATCAAAGCGTCACAAGCCGAAGCCTCGTTGGAAGAGAATCCCAAAGATGAAATGATTACCAAGCAACGACTACTTTTGATCGACAATAGCCGAGGGATCAAGTGTTTCAATGGACGCGTTTGGGTGCCAAAGATTGGAGGAAACCGGGAGCTACTTTTAGAAGACGTGCACAAATCCAAATATTCCATCCACCCGGGAAGCACCAAAATGTATAGGGACTTCAAATTGCACTATTGGTGGCCGGTTATGAAATTGGATGTGGCACACTATGTAGAGAGGTGTGTGACTTGTTTGCAAGTAAAGGTCGAGCATCAACGACCTTATGGGAGTTTATAATCGTTGGAGATACCCAAGTGGAAATGGGACAAGATCACTATGGACTTCGTGACTAAGCTACCGAGATGTTGCGGGGAAACGACACCATTGGTGGTAATTGGGATACCCATTTACCTTTGGTAGAATTCGTATACAACAGTTACCACTCTAGCCTTGGAGCGGCACCATTCGAAGCTTTGTATGGCAGGAAATGTATAACCCCCGTATGTTGGTTACAGGCGGGTGAAAAGCAAATTGTCGGGCCGGAAATTGTGCAAGAGATGACCGACAAATTCAAAGAAATCCGAGAACATTTGAAAGTAGCCCAAGATCGACAGAAGAGTTATGCCGACAAGAAGAGGCAGTCGGTGGAGTTCCAAGTGGGAGATCGAGTAATGTTAAAAGTGTCCCCTTGGAAAGGTTTAATTAGGTTTCCAAACGAGGGAAGTTAAGTCCTCGTTTCCTTGGACCGTTTACCATTATGGAGCGTATTGGGATGCAAGCTTACAAGCTAGACCTACCGCCAGATATGGACAGAATCCACCCTACATTCCATGTGTGTTACTTACGAAAGTGTTTGGCGGAGGAGGAAAGTGTTATACCGTTATCAGAAATTCGAGTAGACAACAACCGTTGCATTGAAAAACCCGAAGCTATTCTTGAGAAAGAGACCAAGAGACTCCATCACAAATAGGTCACGATGGTCAAAGTCCAATGGAAGCACCATCGTGGTGCCAACGTGACTTGGGAGGCGGAAGAAGACATGAAGCGTCTATATCCCCATTTGTTTGTATAGTCAGGATTTCGGGGAGGAAATCATTCCCAAGTTGGGGAGGATTATAACACTCCGAAATTTGGGAACTTGTGTAAGGATTCAAGCTTTTGTCAAGGTTCTGTTATATGTGGAACCAGTTTCAAGTTTAAGATTTATAGTGTTGTTATCGCGAGTTTCAATAGTTAGTGTACCAAGATTTGGATTTTGGTACCATGCTCGCGATAGTGCTTGTGATAGTGACATGGTGTCACTATCGCTAAGGCACAATCGCTGGAAGGGAAGGCCTCGCGGTACATTCCATGCGATAGTGTCAGGCGAGAGTGCCTTGGTCACTATCGTAGGTCACAACCGCTGAATATGTACCGAGAGTTGGGATCTCCGGGCGAGTGTGCTCGCGCGCTCGTCACTATCGCCGAAAGGCTGATCGGGTATATAAAGGGTTAGGTCGCAATTTTAGCCACAATTATCAGATTTGGAAGCTGTAAGGTGCGATTTTCTCTCCTAAGGCTGGTAAGTATTAACCCTAGTGTTTCCCTTGCAATTAATACTACCAATATACATCAACCTATTGATCATTAATGTTATCCTTTACATTTTGAACATTTATTGTGCACGTTTGAAGCTTCCTCAAGATCCCCACTCCATCTCCTTCCCATTTAAATTCTTGGATTCTAGGGTTTGGTTTTCTCTTTGAAAACTACCAAGGTGAGTTCATCCACTTTTAAAAACTGTATACATGTTAAAATATGAATTTTTTTAACCTACTAGATACCTCCATTTGAATTTCTTTGATTTGGGTGAACTTTCACCAAAACCCTAATTTTTGGAGATTCTAGGGTTTGTATGATTTAGTATGTTTTCAAGGAAAGAAACTTATATCTTGGATTTACATGTGATTATTCCATTGGTATCTTGTTCCGTCACTTGTGTTAGTAAGTCGGTCTCCCCCGTTAACCCAAGAGGTAATTGTTTAAGGTGAAGAGTTGCAACATTATTATTATGAATTCACTTTTATTACTCCCGTTTATAATTGATTATTTCTAAATATAAATGTTTGATCTCACTAGGCTTTAGCCTAACACTTTTTCTTAAAATGACATGTATAGTAGGTCATTCTAGCAGTGGGACTCCTCGGGCTTGAGCGGAGAGAGAGTTCAAAGGATAGTAACATTTTTGGAGGATATAAATACGCACACCCAACTTAGTCCTGGTATACTTTTGGAGTAGTAAAGTGTCAACACCTGAATTTAATCTAGATCTAATTGTACCTAGGTTAATAGGTTGTTGAAACTAACTTTAATTATTTCTTTGGGTTGTAAGCATCGTACTTCGTTCCCCGTTTTTCGGGATGGTATATTTTGGTTAAAATGTCATTAACAGGTTATTCAGGTTTTTCTCCATTTATAGCCGTCATATTGCCGGATTTTCGAATTTTTAAATTCCTCTAAAATTTAGGGTGTTACAACTGGTGAGAAAATATCATAGTCGGTGCTAGGAATTTGACTATAACCTTTCGCGACTAACCGAGCTTTATACCTTGGCTTTTTATTTGGAGTGATCCATTCCTTCAATTTATAAACCCATTTGCATCTAACCGGATTTTTTCCTTTAGGAGCCGGCACAAGCTCCCATGTTCCATTCTTTTGGAAGGATTCCATCTCCGCGTGCATTGCCATCATCCATTTATCCGCATATTTTAATTTCATAGCCTCACTATAAGAAGTAGCCTCAACGGTGCATTTCATTTCTTCCCCTACACTTAAAGCATATGCTACTAAATCGGCTTCTTGAGTATACCGTGTAGGGCATACAATTTTTTTCTTTACCCTATTACGTGCAATGTACGGTTCGGGCTCTTGTGGCGAAGGTTCTGATGGAGAATCACCTATCACTTTAACACCTGTAGTGGAAGAAGAAAAAGAATTAGTATCATTAGTAACATGTGGGCTCGATGTTTAGCCGTTGGTAGCTCCACCTCCACCGGAGGTTTCTCCTTAGGAGCTTCAGAAATGGTCTCAGATGTAGGAGATGGCAAATCATGCAACATAGAAGATTCGTCAAAAGTGACATCTCGGCTTATAATGATCTTCTTTATTTCCGAGCACCATAGCCTAAAGCCTTTCACTCCATCCATGTATCCAAGGAATTTGCATTTCAATGCTCTCGGTTCCAACTTCCCATTATCAACACGTGCATAAGTCGGGAAACCAAATATTTTTAAATTAGTGTAATCAGACGGTGATCCGTTCCAAACTTTCGTGGGAGTCTTCTTCTCAATAGCAATGGAAGGAGACCGATTAATGATATAACAAACGGTAGAAGCCGCTTCCGCCCAAAAATATCTGGGCATTTTAGAGTTTGAAAGCATGAATCGAACTTTCTAAAAAATAGTGTGGTTCTTTCTTTTGGCTACACCATTCTGTTGAGGAGTATGGGCAATGGTGTGATGCCTTGTAATGCCTTCCTTTCGACATAGGTATTGAGCTCCTTGGAGCAAAATTCTAAGCCATTATTCGTTTGGAGATATTTCACCTCTTTACCGGATTGCTTCTCGATCATCATCCTCCAACTTTAAATATCTCGAAAACATTATTCTTGTGTCTTAAGAAGAAATCACACACTCGACGAGACAAATCATCAATAATAGTGAGCATGTAGGAAGCTCCACCATAAGAAGTAACACGATCCGACCCCCAAAGGTCAGAATGTATATAGTCAAGTGGCCCTTTAGTCGAGTGAATGCCACTTGAGAAGTTGACCCTCTTTGTCTTGTCGTACACATAATACTCGCAAAATTGCAAATCGGTAACTTTGTGGCCATTCAACAAACCACGTTGACTTAGCTCGGTCATGCCACATAGGCTCGTGCAACCAAGACGAAGATGCCCAACATGGATAGATCACCATTGGACATTGACTTGGAAGCAACCGCAACGTCACCCGTAACGGTGACCCTGCAAAATATAAAGGTTAGCGGACTTTCTTTGAGTTTTCATTGCAACTAGTGCTCTACGCTTAACCTTGTTAGCTCCATATTTACCAGAGAACTCGTAACCCTTTTTATCAAGGGAACTAAGAAAGATGAGATTCCTTTGAAGTTCGGGAATATGTTTCACATTTCCAAGTGTTCGGGTGACGCCATCATGCCTACAGATTCTAATTGTGCCTTGACCAACAATAAGACATGTAGCATTGTTCCCCATCATCACAACACGTTTGGAAACTTGCTTATATGTATGAAACCAACTACGGTTGGGACACATATGAAATGTGCAACCCGAGTCTAGAATCTACTCTTCTGTGGCCTTTGGATAACCATTTGAGACTGTCATGACTTCACCTTCACTAGATTCACCTTCATCGTGCTCAACAATATCGGCTTCCCCGGAGGAACCAGTTGCCTTGTTCTTGGCTTTGTTTCTGGCTTGAAGCTTAAAACATTCATCGATTATGATCTCCTTTTACAAAAGTTACAAAACTTCTTCTTACCACGATATTTTGATGTTGATTTGCTTGAAGAGATCGAGCATTTTTCATATGGTCTTCCCCTTGCATTTAATCCCTTGGACCTTGGTTCATGACAGGGAATTATCTCTTTCATCTTCTCCTTTGAACTCAAAGCGGTATACACTTCCTCAAGAGTAAGGGAATCCCTATTATAAATGATTGTATCCATAAAAGAAGAGAACGATGGCGACAAAGAGCATAAAAAGATTAGACCCAAATGCTCATCTTCAAATTTCACCTCAAGATTCTTCAAGTCACCAACTAACTCTTTGAATTTCGATAGGTGTGCAGTAATTGAACCATCTTCAGATAAATGATGGGCATACAATTTAAGCTTCATATGGAGCTTATTGGGCAAGCTCTTTGTCATAAGCATTTTATCTAGCTTACACCATATTCGATAAGTCGTTTCCTCTTCTGCAACATCCTGTAAAATATCGTTAGACAAAGGCAATCTAATCAAGGATGAGTCTCTCAAGCCATTTAGTTCCTTTTCCTCTTTCGTACAAGCACCGGGCATAAAAATCCCGTCCCAAAATACATTTGTGTAAGTTTTGTTGTATAAGGACATCTCTCATCTTTATCTTCCATAATGGATATCGTGTATCTCATTCCAACAAAGGCAAATCGAACTTCATTGTCGACATAAATGAAATCCTAGCAGATCAATAATCCCACAATCTTCAACCGATCAAAAAATCTCAATATTAATCCTTGAGCTCTGATACCAATTGTTGTGAAAATACCAAGACCCAAATAGCTAAAAGCTCAAATGTTGGTTCCCGATAAAAACACAATATGACCCAAGAACAAATGAACTAAGTTCTATATCGAGATTCAAAGCTGAAATACAATTAACAATCTAAAATAATCAACCACTAAGAAATGTGAGCAATGATCAAACCCGATAAATGCAAAATATAGCATAAGTAAGAGAGACACCGACATTTTTACGTGGAAACCCGGAAAGGGAAAAACCACGAGTGGAGGACTCCGAGATATGATCCACTATCACTTTGATGATGATACACTTGAGAGATTATAGCTTACAATAATGGAGTAATAAAACAAGGGTTTTTAAGGGTTGAGAGAAAACTTGGAGACCAAGCTTTAGAGAGAGAGAGAAATTGAGAGTACATCAAAATCCGATCTCTCCTTTTTGTCTTATGCACATTTAAAAAGAGGGAAATGAGCTGGAGCCAAAAAAGAACCAAAGCCACCACACAAAAACATGTGGATGACTTGCATGCGGGTATACCTACATGTAAGTCGCGGTAGACACTGTTGTGATCGACCAAAAAAGGAATCAGCGATCCTTGTGCGACTAAAGCCACTTGGCACTCACTCGGAAGGTGATTGGAGGAAAACAATTTTCACAAGTTTTTTAGTCATGTGAAGACCACTTGCGAACTTGACCTTCTTTCACTTGCTGTATATACAATGCTCATAAAATAAAAAAATTGGTAACTTCATGGTCATTCAAACCTCGTTTACTTAGCTCAATCATGTCTCTAAAATTGATGTAAAGAAGGCAAATATGCTACAACGTAGGGGTCGTAATATTCCCAGCAACTGTGTATAACAAGATGACATAATCAATTCACTCAAATTCCATTTCTAATTCAAACTCAGAATTCGATTACAAAGATGATATCTAATATTTCTCTCTCTACACAGAAACACGTATGACACTTTCATATGCTACTCTAGAATTACACACACAACAATGGTTCATATCCCTATTTATACCAAGGGACAAACGCTCACAACACAATACATGCACACTATTACAACTTTGACTTTATTACAAAAGACTTTGACTTTGCTTGAGAGTTGACTTTTGAGCTTTGACTCGCTTTACTTTGATCTTCAGTATTCATGATCTTGTATCCAACAAATATGTGCACTAACATTCTCCCCCTTTGGATCAAGATCATCTCTAAAAGATTTTGCAATACAATATTCCCCTTTAAGCTAAAAAATTACAAACTCCTCATTTGTAGAACTTTAGCAAAATAGTCTTCACAATTTTCTGTAATCTCCCCAACGCCTGTCTTCAAAAAATATTAACAATCTCCCCAAAAGATGGTTAGAAACCTCTTTTAGACACTAGAAAGAAATTATCTTCAGATTTAGCTCAGTTTGCTTTAGCACATTATCTTCAAAGAAAACTTCAGTAAAATCTGCTTGCTTTCGAAAATCTTTAAATTTATCTCATTTAGCTTTCAACAATTCTTCAACAATCTTTCTTCAACTTGACATAAATTTCTCCTTTAAGCTCCAAACTTTCTTTATCAGACCACATTTCTTTGAATATCTCTCCCTTCTTTAACATTTCTTGATACTGTCTCCCCCTTTTTGATGATTGGAGCATTGAAATTATCAAAACTTTGCAAGAAATGTCTTTAATCAAATATAATCTGACCAATGATATTTTACAAGTGCCTCTGATTATCTGATGATCCAAAGAATATATTTATCCGAATCTTTGCAAATTCAGACAAACTATGAGTGTAACACCTGAATCAACAAATGAATCAGTTAGAAGTGTTTGTCAGTAACACTAAGTCACTGTGTGTAACGAATACACATTGGAAAGGAGCTTTTGTGATGTTCACTCCCCCAGGTCTTCTATTCAATCATCGAAACACCACAAAAGAATTTCTAAGAACGTTATTACAAGAAAACATATTCCTTGTGTGTTTGTGCATGTGTTTGAAAGAATTAAGCACAGATGATTGCTTTTTAATAGGCTCAAAATTGTGTAAACCATTGAGACAACAACAGTTAAACACATACTCAATTGTGCATGATCGAAGTGCGAAGGTGGGGCAGACTTCCTTTTTTTTCAATATCCAGATTTTCCAAATTAAAACCAGATAGATTATGTGTTGCATCCCCTTGTAATATGAAACATTTTCTTGTTGAGAAGAAAATGAGTAGCTGGTGGGGTTTTTATCAAGAGTTGGCATGGGCTAGTTGTCTGTTTCAATAATGTTCACGAAGAGTTGTGAAACACTACTAATGTGGTTGCCCGACTCAGCAAAAGTTGGGGAAGAGTTTGATATTCTTTTACTCTGTTCTCACACCCTCTTTTTTAATCGTTAAGCTAGCTCGCTTCTAACCAAACTCTCATTTACATTTTACCTCATCACTCAACCCACACTCAGTATTTTGACTCCTCATACATTTGATCACTCAAGGATTAACTTCTTGGGTAGGAAACACTGGTTAACGTGAATCCATAGAAGTTTCAGTTAATCTCTCACAATGAACCCATGTTGTTTTCCTAAAAGAACATGTTGCTCAACTGGTTTAACTTTTCAGTTAAAGCACAAAATATACAAGTCAGATGTTTGTATGCTCAATGAGATAATCATGAAGATTTGAGCATTTTAAACATTGAAGATATTTCAAACAAGTATATTGAATGAAAGAAATGAATACAAGAAACTTGTTTGAAAAACTGACATTGGATGAAAAAGATCAAAATATCTGAATGATTTATCAAATAAGGCTTAGGTAAGCAAAAATTGGATAATGTCTATACGAATCAAGATATAGACAAGTCCTGAAAGCATATCTCGAAATGAAATCAACGCTCAAAATTCTTTGAAGTTCAAACGGGGTGTCTTACCATCAAGGATTTGTTCAATTATGAGACATGGTAAGAACATATCCAACAAAATACTAAACCAGTGTGTGTGAATACTTGAAAGTATATGAAAAAGATAATACGCAAGTTTTAATCTTTGGAAACACACGGTTTATAAGCATTTAAACACATATAAAACTGAAAACATTTAAAAATCACACTTCTATATTCATGAAATCATTTTAAGAATCAGAAGTGGTTTGAACATTTAAGAACATGTTTTCATATCTGAAAGTTGTCCTTCTTTCAGATACGTATGAGATTAAGATTAGAAATAAACTTTTTTCGTTCAGTCTTAAATCTCATCAAGTCAGCTCTAAGTCATAACAGATATGATCGTTTAAGCTTCCTCTCAATTCCGCAAAAGTCACAAAGTCATCAAAGCACAAATCTTTATTCACAAAATTTATTGAAAAGTAAATGACAGAAAACAGTAAAACTTTGAATGCACGAGTTCTGATCAGATGTAATCAGAAGTCATAATCCATACTCCTTAGCTCTTAACTCCCCCTGCATTTATGCATCAAAATTTTATCAGTGATAAACATATGCAAAAATATGAACTCCCCCTCAAATGAATGTAGATCATCTTTTCATCTTCTCTCACTCCCCCTGAGATCATGAACAAACTTAAAGTGCAGATATCTTTCAGATTAAAAAAAAAGAAATGAAGAAAAATAACAATAACAAAAACAAAAACTTTAGTAGGTAATCACCGATTATGTCTTGAAATTTAACATACCAAGTTTAGAAACAAGAAAATTAAATCTATTTTCATCAAGAGGCTTGGTAAATAAATCTGCAAGTTGGTAATCAGTGTTTACAAATAAAGTTCTATTGTACCTTTTTCTACATGGTCTTTGTATGCTGCACAGGATTTGCTGATATTGCAATGGCGCCCTTAGAGTCACAGTAAATCGGGATCTTGTCAAATTTGAAGCCATAATCTCGTAGTTGTGTCTCATCCACAACACTTGAGAACAGCAACTCTCCGCATCGATGTATTCTGCCTCAGCTGTTGATGTGGAAACACAGAGTTGTTTCTTTGATGCCCAACTTACGAGTTTATCTCCTAGAAATTGTATGTGACCCGATGTACTTTTCTTGTCCAACATGCAGCCTGCATGATCTACATCTGAGTAAGCTGTCAGTTCAAAACTGTATCCTTAGGATACCACAGACCAAGATCTGCAGTGACCTTCAGATAGCTAAAGATCCTTTTAACCACAGACAAATGGGATTCTTTTGGATTAGCCTGATATCTAGCACATAGACATGTAGAAAACATAATATATGGCCTACTAGAAGTTAAATACATCAAAGAACCAATCATACCTCGATAAGTTCTAACATCGACTGCTTTTCCCGAAGGATCAGTGCCAATCTTAGATCCTGGTGCCATCGGGGTTCCGATAGGTGTACAATTTTCCATTTTGAACTTTCTAAGAATATCGAAAATGTACTTTGATTTATTAATGAAAATCCCTGTGGAAAACTGTTTGACTTGTAATCCGAGAAAGAAATTCATCTCTCCCATCATACTCATCTAAAATCTTGACACCATGAGGTTTGAAAAATTCTTACAGTATTTTGGATTTGTTGAGCCAAATATGATGTCATCTACATATATCTGAATAAGAATGATATCGGCTTTTTCCTTTTTAATAAACAAAGTAGTATCGATCTTACCTTTCGTGAAGCCCGACTTGACTAGGAATTTAGATAAAATTTCTTACCAGGATCGAGGTGCTTGTTTCAGACCATAAAGTACTTTGTCGAGAATGTAGACGTGATTTGGTTCTCTTGATTAACAAAACCTTCAGGCTGTAAGACATAGACTTCCTCCTTTAGTATGCCATTAAGAAAGGCAGTCTTCACGTCCATCTGCTAGACGGTGAAGTTTTTTTGGGCAACATATGCAAGAAACATTCTGATCGCTTCAATGCGTGCCACTAGAGCGTATGTATCGTCGTAATCAATACCTTCCTCTCGCCAATAACCCTTAGCCACAAGTCTTGCTTTGTTTCTAATTACGATACCATCTTCGTCCTTTTTGTTTTTGAATACCCATTTTGTACCAATCATAGATTTACTATCCGGTCTTGGTAATAGTCTCCAGACTTTTAACGCTTCTTACTGTTTCAACTTCTCTTGCATTGTAGTTACCCAATCCGAGTCAGCTAGAGCTTCTGATACGCGTGTTGGCTCTATCTTGCTCAGAAATGAGTCATGCATATACATATTCAATGTAGCATACCTAGTTTGCACCGACTTAGATGGATCTCCTATGATCTGGCTTATCGGATGCTCTTTGGTCCACTTGTGTTCATGAGGGAGTGGATTTGATATAGAATGATCATGATTCTCATCTAAGTATCCACTTTCTTCTTCTTGTTCAGGAAGTTGTTCAGTTGAAGTATTTGATGGAGAAGTTTCAATTGGTACAACAGTTTCTAGCTGTTGAGTAGACGTTACAGTGCAACCAACTGAATCAACAACTTATGTTTCTTCATTAATATTCACAACTTCAACTCTTGGAGTAGGTGTTTGAACTGGAATTTCTTGCTGAATAGGAGAGTTTGATTCAGTAGATATATCTGAAGTGGTTGGTTGATTTCTTCGTGAATCTTCCGATCTGTCAACCACAACAGGTTTAGACACTTTAGTTCCAATAAATTCATCATAAAACAATTCAAACAAAAGATCTAAATCAGATAAATGTGAAGTAGACGATGACGTTTCATCTGATTTAGTAGCTTTAGGCACAAGTTCTGGACTGATCGGTCTAGAAGCTAGTACACCAGTTATAACGGGTTCTGAACTGTGTTGTTCAGAAGCCAAATCCTCGTCGAATGTTACATTTATGCTCTCTACTACTATCTTTGACTTCTTTAGATACACCCGATAGGCATCAGATATTTGAGAGTATCCAATGAAGATGCCTTCGTGAGCCTTTGGTCCAAACTTTTTCAGGTTCTCTCTGTCGTTTAATACAAAGCACCTGTATCCAAAAATATGAAAGTGTTTAATGTTAGGTGTACGATTATTTATCACAGCATAAGGAGTTTTACCAAACCGGCGATGTATTATGGAGCGATTTTGCGTATAACAAGCAGTCGATACAGCTTCGGCCCATAGAAATAGAGGTAGATTGGATTGACTCAGCATAGTACGAGCGGCCTCAACTAGCGTTCTATTTCTTCTTTCTACTACTCCGTTCTGTTCTGGCGTTCTGGCAGCAGAATATTGATGTGTTATCCTGACCGATTCGAGATAATCTTCAACAACTCTGTTCTTGAATTATGTGCCATTATCTGTACGAAGAAGCTTGACTTGCTTTTACAGATTAACTTGGGTAGTATTTAAGAATGTGATGATGACTTCGGGCGTCTCATATTTTGATCTCAGAAATTTCACCCATGTATATCGCGAATAATCGTCCACAATAACTAGTACGTATTTCTTGCCGTTTATGCTTTACGTACGCATAGGACCACAGAGATTCATATGCAACAGTTCAAGTGGAGAACTTGTACTTGGTTCAGGCTTTATCTTGTGAGCAACTCTCTTCATCTTACCTTTCTCGCATGCTACGCACAGATGTTCTTTCACGTATTTAAGCTCAGGAAGTCCTTTCACCAATTTGTCCATGACCAGTTTGTTAATGTAACGAAAATTCAGGTGAGAAAGCCTTCGGTGCCATAACCAGCTTTGTTGCAGCGAGGATTTTGACAGTAGACAAACCTCATTATCAGTCTGGACTTTTGCAAGATTTATCGTGTAGAGGTTAGACTTTATCGTGTCGACCAAGAGTTCCTTACCATCTTCAGTACGCATAGAACATCTCTTAGCCTTGAAATTAACCTCTAGATCTTTGTCACAGAACTGGCCAATGCTGAACAAGTTTTGTCCTAAACCTTCAATGTAGCTCACCTTTGTAATCATCATGTTATCTTGAATCACATCACCGTAGCCCAACATTGGTGAGAACTGTTCGTTGCCAAACCGAACTGTTCCGCAGTATTTCTCTGTATAATTAGATAAAATATCTTTCTGCCCGGTCATATGCTTGAAGCAACCAGAATCCAAGTACCACATATGACGGGTCTGCACATGAGAAATGAGGGAACAACAACTTTAGGTACCCATTTAAATCTGGGTCCTACAGAGTTAGCACAAGATTTTGGCACCCATTTAAATTTGGGTCCTCTTTTATTTTGAAAATCACTTGAACCATTAGTATGATAAGAATATACATGATATGTACCAAACCAAACATCAGAATATTGTCGAGACGCATAATCATTTCTTTTATAATTAGAAGACTTTCTAGCAGACGGAGATAATTGGAACAATTGCTTTATTGAATATTTCTTGTAAGAAGATACAAGTTTTTGTTTATTGAAAGCAACATTCTCACCTATATCAGTAGTACTAGAAGTTCCTCTATTACAAGTAGAATCAGAAAATGATTTAGCAGTCTCTTCAATCTTCTGCATTGGTAGCCATGCTGATTCACTCTAGTCCTTTTCTTTCTCACATCTGAAACATTTGAAACTTTAGAGTTAGAACTGTGAGTTTTAAGAGATTGCTTTTTGTTTGGATTAGCAGTGGTGTTATGTTTCTGTGAATGCCTAGATTTCTTCTTTTTACCTTTCGCACTCTTGGAATTCATAGAAACTCGTTTATCAATTTTCGTTGATGTTTCACCTTTTTCATACACAATAGGTAACCCGAAAGAGTTTATAATAAACTGTGAATGATCAGGAAGTTTAGCGTTAAAATCAAATTGACCAACACAGTCATCTAAATCATCTTCAGAGTTTAAGAAATCAAACTCTTCATTAAACATATCAGAAATATCATGGGATTTTGAAGCTTTAGAAGATTTAGAAAAATCAGAATTTTTAAGCACAGTGAAGAACACAGTTTGTTCTAAATCCATCAAAATTCTTTCTTCAGCTAGAGTATTCTCGAGTTCAAAAATTTTACTTTCCAACACGAGAGCAGGTACATAAATATTGCCTTCGATAGGCTTAGCCTCCAACTCTTTTGAAGAATGACTCTCAAAATAGTCATTAGAAAGTAATTTTGATATATCAGAACTATAACTATAATTCAACTTCTCATAACGAAATGGAAGTTGCATTTTAGTTGTGTTCTTCTGTTTCCCTTTTTCCTTAGCTTCATCCTCATCAGACAGTTTGGTCCATTTAACTTTGAGTTCGGGGTATTGTGGTGCGAGTTTTAAAAACCCAAAATCGTAAAGCGCAGGCACTTTTGAAATACCCTTTTTGAGGTAGTGTGGGTTTTCGTAACCAAGTCCCCAACACTCACTACTCTCTTTAGGTTTGTTTAGATTAATGGTTTGTTCAGTTTGACCCAACGTATACAGTTTCTCTTCCAAAACATTCACCTTTTCAGATAAAGACTTGTTTTCTTTTGAAAGAAATGAACACTTTTTAGCAATCTCTTTTGACTCAAATTGACACAGTTTATACTTCGAAGCAGTTTCAGATAATTCATTGTGAAGTATAGTCTTTTCTTTTGCATTGGTATCGATGTTTTTATGTAAAGCTTCAATCAATACGTTCTTCTCAGCAAGATCCTTGCTAAGTTTCAGTATTGACTGTTAGTTTTCTTTAATGATACCTTTTTCACGTTCATGTTTAGACTTTACTTCTTGGAGTTCAATTATCATTGCTTGCATAGCATTAAGAAAATCAGATTTAGACATATAACATACCTCTTCAGTATCTTCTTCATCAGACTCAGCTTCAGCTTCAATCTCTGTCTTACCCATGAAGCACAAATGGGCTTTCTCTTCTTTCTCCTCTTCTTCATCTGAGTGGTCAAGCCAGAACTCATCCTCCGCCATAAGTGCCTTGCCAGCCTCCTGTTGCTTGGCCAAGAGCATCTTGTTCTTGTAATACTCGGAGTTTTGGACTTTGGGCTTTCGGCAGTCCTTCGCAAAATGTCCGAGTTTTCCGCAGTTGTAGCACTTAGTCGGTTCTGGATCTTTCTTCTTTTCAGCTCTATACTTCTTCTCATCAGACCTCGCCTCTTCTATTCTCTTTCCTTCAATCCTCTCCTTGTGTTCATAGTTTCGTGAGCCCGACGAATACCTCTGACTGTTTAAACCAGGCTTTTTGTAGAACTTCTTCTGAAAGGCTTTGGTCAGCATTAGCATGGCCTGCTTTAAGTTCTTACAGTCATCGGAATCAGAATTATCTTCACTATCAGCCTCTTCCGACTCAGAAACTATGACCTTCTTCTTCTTTTTCAAACTTACAGACTTCTTCTTGATCACCAGGTCAATAGGATCAGAAACCACTCTTTCATTCTTCTTCTTTTCATCGTTAATCTCCTCCACCTCTTCTTCGTTCTGCCTGAGAGTCTCATATACCTCATGGAGTGGAATCTTATTCAGATCCTTCATCTGCTACATTTGTCTTGTAAACCTCTTCCACTCGGGTTGCAAGATGCTGAGGAACTTGACATTAAGCTCAATCTGTGACTTCTTTGCTTTGTTCTTACTGAGATCGTTCAGTAAAGTCACAAATCTATCATATGTAGTCTCCAGAGTTTCACCCTCCTTGGCCTTGAACTCTTCATAGTTGTTAAGGAAGTTGGAGACTTTGAGCTGGTTTCCGATCTTTGATCCGAGCATCATCTTCTCTAACTTATCCCACATTTGCTTTTCTGTGGCATTGTAGCTATCAATCTTTACATATATCTCATTTGGTATGCCTTGGAGAATGAAAGATCTAGCCAGTCTATCACCTTTTGCTCTTTTTCTCTTCTCTTCAGAATACTCATCAGGTGGTAGAGGATACTCTATTTGTTCCTCTTCTCCTTCAACATTATGAGTCTTTGTAGGAGGCTTAATCACTCCATCTTTCAGAGAAATTCTAATATTGTCGGTCCACAATATAATCAAGTTCTTATCAAAACAACGACACAAATGATTTACCAACCTGATTTGAATATAAACAACAGATTACAAGGATTGAATAGATTTCTCTTTGAAGCTCTCTGTGTTTTTCTCTCTAATGAACAGTAAACGGCTAGTTGATCTGACTGTGTGATATGTGAGATATTCTAATATCTCACCTAATATCCTAAAAGCAACTAACAACTAATATCTAAGATAATATCTAAAACTAATAATATCCTAAAATATCTAATAAATAGATATTTAGGAATAAAACAATAATTAACACAATAATTAACTTTGACAACTATTACAAACTAACATTAGACTAATCTTGAGAGTGGCTTTTCAGCTTTAGCTTCAGATTCCAGTCTTCAGATTGGATGATCTTGAATCCAATAAATCTGTGATCTAACAATCTCCCCCTTTTGATTTATCAATTCAGTCTTCTCTTTCAGCTCAGAAGATGGAATCTCTTTCTTCAGTTTTAGCTCAAAATGCTATAGCAAAGTAACTTCAAAGAAAATTTCTTTCAAATCAGCATGTCTTCAGAATACTTTGATCTCTCGCATTTCTTGGTTAGCTCTTCTCTTCTCCAATGTCTCTTGAGACACAACTTGTAATGGACATTTCTTCAAGCTTTAGGTTCTCCCCCTTTTTGATGAATAGAGAATCGATTTCATCAAAACTTTTAGCAAGAAATGTCTTTCATCAGGAGCTTCTGATCCGTCAATTCAAAAGATATTCATCCAGATCTTTGCAAATCCAGACAAAATAATCGTGTAACACCTGAATCAACAAATGAATCAGTTAACATGCCTGTCAGTAACACTAAGTCACTGTGTGTAACGAATACACATTGGAAAGGAGATTTTTGATGGTCACTCACCCAGGGCTTCCATTCAATCATCGAAACACCACAAAGGTAAATTCTATGAACGTTATGACAAAGAAACAAATTCCTTGTGTGTTCGTGCATGTGATAGAAAGAATTAAGCACGGATGATTGCTTATAGGCTCAAAATTGTGTAAACCACTGAGACAACAGTAAGTTAAACACCGACTCAATGTGCATGATTGAAGTGCGAAGGTGGGGAAAACTTCCTTCTTTTCAATATCCAGATTTTCCAAATGAAAATCAGATAACAAATGTGTTGCTTCCCCTTTGAAAATGTGAAACATTTTCCTGTTGAGAAGAATATGAGTAGTTGGTGAGGTTTGATCAAGAGTTGGCATGGGCTAGTTGCCTGTTTCAATAATGATCACCAAAGAGTTGTGAAACTTTAGAATTGTGGTTGCCCGGTTCAGAAAAAGTTGGTGCAGAGTTCTAATATTCTTTTAACTCTGTTCTCACACCCTCTTTCTTTTAAACATTAAGCTCACTCTAACCAAACTCTCTTTTTCTATATACCTTATCACATAATCCACACTCATTTCTTTTCGACTTCTCACACTCAATCACTATGGATTAACTTCTTGGGTAGGAAACACTGGTTAACGTGTATCCGTAGAAGTTGTGTTAAGTCCTAGCACAATGAAATCATGTTTTCCTAGAAAGCATGTGATGCTCAACATGGTTTAACTATATCAGTTAAAGCACAATGTAGATCTTGAAAACATTTAAAAGCACACTTCCAATTCATGAAATCGGTTTGAGATTCGGGAAGTGGTTTGAACATTTTAAGAACAATGTTTTTTATGATTGAAAGTTGTCCTCCTTTCAACCATATATGAGATGAAGATAAGGAATTATATCTTTTGAGTGCAATCTTACATCTCATGAAGTTAAGCTTAAAGTCATAAAGATATGATCTTGTAAACATCTCTCAAACTGCAAAAGTCTTATGTCATAGTCAAAGCAAATTTATTCACTGAAATTAAAAAGACAAAAAGCAGTAAAACACTGAAAGTACGACTTCTGATCAGATATAATCAGAAGTCATATCCATACTTCTTTGACGTGAAGAGCTCCCCCCTAAAATCATGCATTACAAAAATTTGACATAAAAGGTAAATGAAGAAATTTTATGAGCTCCCCCTCAAAATAACAATGATCATCTATGGAGTTTCATCTCACACTCCCCCTTTGATCATGAACAGACTATTAATGTGCAGATATCTTGCAGACATATAGATAAAGAAATGATGAAAAATTTATAATAAGAAACTTTAATAGGTAACCACCGATTAGGTCTTAAGATTTAGCATACCAAGCCTAGAGACAAGAAAATTGAATCTCTTTTCGTCCAAGGGTTTGGTAAACAAATCTGCAAGCTGATAACTTGTTTTTACAAAGTAAAGTTCAATTGTTCCCTTTTCAACATTATCTTTGATAAAATGATACCTGACATCGATGTGTTTGGTCTTTGTATGCTGAACAGGATTAGCTGTTATCGCGATAGCGCTCTTGGAGTCACAGTAGACCGGGATTTTGTTGAAGTGAAAATCGTAGTCTCGCAGTTGAGTTCTCATCCACAAGACCTGAGAACAGCAGCTAGCAGCAGCCACATATTCTGCTTCGGCGGTTGAAGTTGAGACACATAATTGCTTCTTCGATGCCCAACTGACGAGTTTATCACCGAGGAACTGTATATGACCTGACGTGATCTTCCTGTCTAGCATGCAACCAGCATGATTTGCGTCTGTATATGATGTTAGTTCAAAAGTAGTATCTTTAGGATACCACAGACCAAGATCTGCAGTCCCCTTCAGATACCTAAAAATGCGTTTAACGACAGACACATGGGATTCTTTAGGATTGGCCTGATATCTTGCACACAAGCATGTTGAAAACATTATATCCGGCCTACTTGAAGTAAGATACATCAAAGAACCTATCATCCCTCTATAAGTCCTAGCATCAACAGCCTTTCCCGAAGGATCGGTGCCAATCTTAGTACCAGGTGCCATTGGGGTACCAATCGGTTTACAATTTTCCATTTTGAACTTCCGAAGAATATCAAGAATGTATTTAGATTGATTGATAAAAATCCCCGTTGAAAATTGTTTGACTTGTAATCCGAGAAATAAATTCATCTATCCCATCATATTCATCTGAAAACGTGACACCATAAGGTTTGAAAAATTCTTACAGTACTTAGAATTTGTAGAGCCAAAAATAATATCATCCACATGTATTGTTGGGAACTGAAGATTCTACTAAGTGTAGTTACTACTGCTAGTATAAATGTAGTTACTACTGCCAGAACAAGTTGAAGATTAATACTGCTAAGTGTTACTACTGCTAGTAGAATTACTACTGCTAGTTAAAGTTAGTACTGCTTGAACAAAGTTAGTACTGCTTAGCTAGTTAGTACTGCTAGTAGTTAGTACTGCTTGTTCAGTTAATGCTGCTAGATGTAGTTAATGCTGCTGAGCATTATTAGTGCTGCTAAAGAGATCCGGATGGAAAATACTACAGCTGGATATACTGAAGATATACTTAGAAGATATACATGGAAGATATACTGAAGATTTGTTTATTCTTTGTAATTATCTTTTTATCAGTATATGTATAGAATGTTTAGAATAGATAGAAAGAATTTTTTTTAATTATTTTTCAAGAGAGAAATCAACCTCAAGGCATAGATCCTAATTCTAGAGAAGTAGAATTCGTATTGGTGAGCCTGTTCATCAATATTGAGGTTGAGTGTGTAATTTTGTAGCTTTAAGCATTCAATACAAGTTTACTGTTTGATCATTATATACTGTGTTTGATTACTGTTTTATTAAATATCAAAGTGTTTTTCCGCAACTTCTTTGATATTAGTTTCTGAGAATTAATTCTTGTTAAGAATTCGATCCTGACAAGTGGTATCAGAGCCAAATTCTCTCAGAAACAGTTATTCATCATGGAAAATCTTACAGAATCAAGCAGTACTTTGGTCTCAAAAGTTCCAATGCTCAGATCCAATGAATTTGACATGTGGAAAATCAGAATCAAGCAATATATTCTCCTCACAGATTACTCCATGTGGGACATCATTGAGAATGGCCCATCTGATGGAGGAAAGATTGGTGAAGATGGCAAAAGAACTCCTCCAAAGACAGATACAGACAGGAAATCAAGACAGACAGAGATGAAAGCCTTGAGCACACTACTCTTGGCCATTCCAAATGAGTATCAACACCAATTCTGCAATTGTACTGATGCACAGATGCTCTGGAATGCTCTAGAGAAGAGATTCTCAGGTACTAAAAGTACCAAGAGAAATCAAAAGGCAATCTTAAAACAACAGTATGAAAACTTCATCTCAACTAAGAATGAGTCCATGACTCAAACTTTTGACAGGTTTAATAAACTAATTGGTGAACTAGCTACTATGGGAGTACAGATTGATCAAGATGATGTGAACAGAAAGTTCTTAAGGTCCCTTGGAGATGAATGGACCATGTACACTGTGTCATTCAGACAGAATGATCAGTTGGAAGACAAAGAACTTGATGATCTGTACAATGATCTTAGAGTATTTGAAGCTGAGGTGGAGGCAAAGAAGAAGCCTTCTGGATATGTTCATAATGTTGCACTCCTATCAGCATCAATTGATTCTACTGCTAACTCTGAATCAGTTAATGCTGCTAATGGATCAAATCTAGATAAAGGCAATGATTATGTATTTGAAGCTCTTCTTTCTAATCATGGAAATTCTTCTTTGATCAATGATGACTTAGATCAACTTCATCCTGATGATCTGGAAGAGATGGATATTAAATGGCAGATGGCCATGCTCTCCATGAGGGTTAAAAAGTTTATTAAGAGGACTGGAAGAAACAACTTCTCACAAAGAAGAGAAGATGGAGCAGGGTTTGATAAATCAAAGGTAGAATGCTACAAATGCCATCTGAAGGGACATTTTGCTAGAGAATGCAGAAGTGGAATGTCTCACAACAACAACCATCAACAAGCTCAATCTGGAAGCTTCAATAACAACAGAAACTCTGCTCAAGCCCTTGTTTCTCAACAAGGAATGGGGTTTGATTGGAGTGATCAAGCAGAAGAAGCTATTCAGAATCAAGCTCTTATGGCTAAAGTATCTGATCTCCCATCTGAGGTAAGTTCTAATCTCTGTTCTAAAACTTGCATAGACACTGTTAAAAGGTACAGGGATCACAATCAGAAGATGAGTGATGACCTGAAGAGACTAGAAAAGGATATAAAAGACTATGTGAGGATAGTAGAGAGATTTGAAGATCAAATTAAAGGTTTTCAAGCCAATGAACTACAACACTCATATGACACTAATTACTGGCAGTGGGAGAAAAAGGATTTAGAACTTAAACTGACCAAATCTAAAGAGGAGAGTGAAAAACTGAAAGAGGAGTTAACCAAGGTTAAGCTTGATGTAGAAAAGTTTTCCAATGCTTCTAAAGCAATGGACTCCTTACTGCAAAATCAGATTCATGATAAATTAAGAAGAGGAATTGGGTATAATGCCACACCTCCACCATATAACAACAATTACATTCCTCCTACTTCAGACCTGTTAGACACCAAAGATAGGAAGGACTTGCCTGAGGGAGCCACTGAAATAGATCCCTTAGATGAGGTAATTGTTGAGGATAAGACTGAGAAAGAGGTTGGCAAGAGTAAGAATAACAAGGTGAGTGGTGAGACTTCTATAGAAAACAACATTATCACCAATGAGGATTGTGGAAGGGCTTGGATCAAATCCAAGAACATAGAAAAGACAGAGGAAAAGTCTGGTAAGGTCCATTATAAACAGACCACAGTTGTGAATCCAGGTCCTTGCAAACAGTGTACTTGTAAGAAGAATGAACCCCAAAAACAGGACAAAAGGAGGGGAAATCAAAGAAACTGGAATAATCAATGGGCACATAAACAAGGGGTTGATCTGAGCAAAATCAATAGACCAAAACCTTGTTTTATCTGTGGCAAATTGAATCATCTTGCAAAATTCTGTTATTTCAATCCTATGAACCAAAGAATGAATTTCCAAAGATCCATGCAAAAACCCTTTGATTATAAGAAAATTGAAAAGAACCATGTGGCTAAGAAAACTGTTAAAACTAAAAGCCACATGAAGAAAAAGTATTCTGTTAAAGAAAGTGTCAATATGTGGATTCCTAAAAGCACTAAAACTGTTAGTACTGCTACCACAAATAGTGCTGCTGACAATGATAGTGCTGCTAGAAGTAATACTACTGCTAACAATGTTAATGCTGCTAACAAGGTTAGTACTGCTAAACCTGTTAGTACTGCTACACCTGTTAGTACTGCTAACTCTGTTAGTACTTCTAAGGTTAGTACTGCTTCCAGTATTAATTCTGCTAAGCCAATCATATTGACAAAGTACTCTCATAAAGAGTGCTCTGAGTTTAAAAACCTCATTAAAAAGGAATGTAAATACTTTGATGAGAAAGGCAGACCCAAGATCACTTTGGCTTGGGTCCCCAATCATACTAATTGATTTATTTAATGTGCAGGGCAACCAACAGCTCAAGGGAAAGAGCATATGGCATGTTGATAGTGGTTGCTCTAGGCACATGACTGGCAACATGTCATGCCTTCAGGATTTCAAGCAAATTAATGGAGGACATGTTGCATTTGGAGACAATCTTACTGGTGGTAAGATAAGTGGAAAAGGTAATGTCACCAAAGGTAAGATGACATTTGAGGATGTCTACTATGTTGATCAATTAAAGTACAACCTGTTAAGTGTATCACAGGTTTGTGACAAACAACATAGTATATTATTTACTAATTCTGAGTGTATGATTCTTGCTCCAGGGTTCAAGGTAGTTGATGAAAGCATGATACTACTTAGAACTCCAAGGAAGGACAATGTTTACTGTCTTGATTTGGACAATGTTGATAGTGATTCATCTTTAAATTGTCTTGTTTCAAAAGCTTCTATAGATGAATCCTCCCTTTGGCACAGAAGGATGTGTCACATGAATTTCAAGACTATGAACAATCTTGTTAAAAATAACCTTGTAAGAGGTTTACCTTCAAAAGTCTTTTCATGTGATGATCATTGTGTTGCTTGTCTTAAAGGCAAACAACACAAAACTTCTCATAAGACCAAAGAGTTAAATTCTGTTTCTTCTTGTCTCCAGTTATTGCATATGGATCTGTTTGGTCCTACAAATGTTATGAGTATAGGCAAGAAATCTTACTGCTTGGTTATTGTTGATGATTACTCCAGATTTACTTGGGTATATTTTCTAAGGACTAAGGATGAAACAAGTGGTCTTATCAAATCCTTTATTCTAAGAATTGAAAACCAAACTAATCAAAGAGTAAAAGTCATTAGATCAGATAATGGAACTGAATTTAAAAATCATGATTTAAACACTTTTTGTGAAGGAAAAGGTATTGAGAGACAATATAGTGCTCCTAGAACTCCTCAACAGAATGGTGTTGCTGAAAGGAGAAATAGGACACTAATAGAGGCTGCTAGATCTCTGTTGGCTGATTCAAAATTGCCAATTACATTCTGGGCTGAAGCAGTTAATACTGCCTGTTATGTCCAAAACAGAGTTCTAGTGGTCAAGCAAAAGAACAAGACCCCATATGAGCTTTTAAATCAAAGAAAACCTTTTATTGGTTTCTTCAAATCTTTTGGGTGTCCTTGTACAATTCTAAATACCAAATCTCACTTAGGTAAGTTTGATAGCAAAGCAGATGATGGATTTCTTGTTGGATATTCATCTCAGAGTAAGGCCTACAGAGTTTTTAACTCTTCTTCTAGAATAATTGAAGAAAGTGACAATGTCAAATGCAATGAGAACACACCAAATCCTGTTGGGTCTGGACCTCAGTGGCTATTTGACATTGATTCACTAACTAACTCTTTTGGATTTAGTAATGAGTATACAGGAACAGTTGGTGGAGAATCAGAGATCACACAAGTTCAAGAAAGTATATCTAAATCTGTGATTTTTCCCATACCCACAGTAATTGAAGACTGTGAAAAGGAATCATTTACTGAACCAAGTCAGAGTGAAGAAGACACTAGAGATGAGGAGACTCAAGAATCAGAAGTGACATCTGAAGACACTTCAGTTGAATTGCATGACTCTAATCTAGAGGATGGACTGAATGTACAACCTAGTCATAACACAAGAGTTCAAAAGAATCATCCTCCACAGTTGATAATAGGTGATGTCTCTTCTCCCATGATGACTAGACATCAAAGCAGGCTTCAGGAAATGCAAGATCAACAGCATACAGTGCTCTCATGTTTTCTATCCCAGCTTGAGCCTAAAAAGGCACATGATGCTATGAAAGAATCTAGCTGGATAGAAGCAATGCAAGAAGAATTGTTACAGTTCAAGCTACAAGATGTGTGGGATCTAGTAGACCTTCCTAAAGGTCACAGAGCAATTGGCACAAAATGGATCTTCAGAAACAAGAGAGATGAAAGAGGTATTGTTATAAGAAACAAAGCAAGGCTGGTAGCTCAAGGCTACACTCAAGAAGAGGGCATAGATTATGAAGAAGTTTTTGCACCTGTAGCTAGGATAGAAGCAATCAGACTATTCCTAGCCTATGCTTCTTACATGAACTTCAAAGTCTACCAAATGGATGTAAAAAGTGCTTTTCTCTATGGGTCAATTGAAGAAGAAGTATATGTCTGTCAACCACCAGGGTTTGAAAACCCAAGCTATCCAGACAGAGTATACAAATTAAAGAAAGCACTTTATGGACTACATCAAGCCCCAAGAGCATGGTATGACACCCTGTCATCCTATCTCTTGGAAAATGACTTTGAAAGAGGAGTTATTGATAAGACTCTATTTATCAAAAGAAAGAAGAAGGATATCTTGCTGGTCCAAATCTATGTTGATGACATTATTTTTGGGTCTACAAGAAACAACATGTGCAAGGAGTTTGAGAACTTAATGCATCAAAGGTTCAAAATGAGTTCCATGGGGGAACTTACTTTCTTCCTTGGACTCCAAGTTCAACAGAAGTCAGATGGCATTTTTATATGTCAATCCAAGTATGTGCAGGATATTCTAACCAAGTTTGGGTTCTCAGAATCAAAACCTGCCAGCACACCTATGGAAACACACAAGCAGATCACAGCAGATCTTGAGGGGGAGGATATGGATGTGCATCTTTATAGATCCATGATTGGCTCTCTCATGTATCTCACAGCATCAAGGCCAGATATTATGTTTCCAGTCTGTGTATGTGCAAGATTTCAAGTTAGGCCAAAGCAATCTCACTTTCAAGCTGTTAAGAGGATATTCAGATATCTCAAAGGGCAACCCAGATTGGGACTTTGGTATCCTCATAACTCACCTTTTGACCTAATAGCATACTCAGACAGTGATCTAGGTGGGGCAAACTTGGACAGAAAATCTACTTCTGGAGGATGTCAGTTTTTGGGTGCTAGACTAGTCTCATGGCAGTGCAAGAAACAAACCACAGTATCCACATCTACAACAGAGGCAGAGTACATAGCAGCTGCAAGTTTCTGTTCTCAAGTCTTATGGATTCAGAATCAGATGCTGGATTATGGGGTAACCTTTCTACACACTCCAATCTTTATTGACAACAGCAGTGCTATTAGCATTGTAAATAATCCAGTCAAGCACTCAAAGACAAAGCACATTGAAATCAGGTATCACTTTATAAGAGATTGTAATGAAAAGAAACTTATTCAAGTTGTCAAAGTTCACACTGATAATCAGTTTGCTGATCTATTCACTAAAGCTTTTGATGTGGGTAGATTCACTTTCTTGGTAACAAGTGTGGGAATGATAAACTTTGAATAATCTTCTTCTCAAAAAGTGGTTTTATACCTGTATATTTTTTTTCTTGGTGTTACTAATCTTCTTTTCAGGATATGCATAGCCGTACTCAGTATTTAGCAAGTGTAAAAGGAGTAAGTATAGTTAATACTGCTAGTAGTTAATACTGCTAGTTCAGTTAATACTGCTAGTAGTTAATACTGCTAGTTCAGTTAATACTGCTCGTGGTTAATACTGCTCGCGGTTAATACTGCTAGTTAGTTAATACTGCTAGTAGTTAATACTGCTAGTTCAGTTAATACTGCTCGTGGTTAATACTGCTCGCGGTTAATACTGCTAGTTAGTTAATACTGCTAGTAGTTAATACTGCTAGTTCAGTTAATACTGCTCGCGGTTAATACTGCTAGTTAGTTAATACTGCTCGCGGTTAATACTGCTAGTTAGTTAATACTGCTCTAGGTTAATACTGCTTATATTCCGAATACTATAAATACTTTTTGCCCGCCTAAAAGTTCATAACGACTCTTTGCATACTGTTCTCTTGCGCTCAAAACCTTTTCTCTCTCAAGTTCGAAGTTTTCAGGCAAGTGTTCACTAAGATCAATGGCATCCATGACATTCATCGACGAGCACAACGAGATTGCGATGCTACAAAAGCCAAAACAAGCTGAAGGTTTTCATCAGATAGTCGACTTTCTGAAGTCGAGCCACATTGCTCATGCTCTTACTGTATCACCTACAATCTACATTGAGCACCAAAGGCAGTTCTGGGCTAATGCAACCATTGTTGTGGAAAATGGTGTGCAAATGATCAAGACAAGAATCTGTGATCACTCACTTACAGTTACTGAAGAAGTCATTCGCATCAGTCTACGTCTAGACGATGCCTCTGGTATAATGTCTATCTCTAATGATGAACTGTTTTCTAATCTTACTAGAATGGGGTATGGAGGCCAATTGGGTGTTTTCAAATTCTCAAAAGCAAAGTTTTCACCCCAATGGCGTTTTCTTGTTCATACCCTGATGCATTGCATCTCCAAAAAGACCACTAGATGGAGTGAGTTCAGCAGTCCAATTGCATATGCTTTGGTATGCTTGGCTACATCCAGAAGGTACAATTTCTCAAAGATGATTTTCAGTGATCTTGTATCAAATATGGGAAACAAAAAGAGTTTCTTTATGTATCCCAGATTTGTTCAGGAAGTAATTAACCATGAATTGACGGATATACCTCAACCTGTTGGGGTATATGTACCTAAACCCCCAAAAGGCAAGGTTTTCTCAAATATGAGAAGATCTGCAGGGGACTCGGAAGGAGTTGACACCCCATTGTTCTCTACAATGATGGTGGTGTCCCAAAACACTGAAGGTATGGCAGCAGGGTCAAGGCCCTCATTAGACCATCCCACTGCGAGCCAAGCCCAACCTTCTCACTCAAAAACAATTCCCCAGTCCATTCTTACAAAACCAACCTCTCCAATTACCCAAACTTATCAAAGAAAACAGGTAAAGAAGGCTCCTTCCCTTCTTGTACCATCACCCACACAGCCTTTAAGCCCTCTAAGGGAGAATTCTCCCCTAGAGAATATCCAAAGGGAAACCACAAGGGTGTCTCCCAACCCAAAGGAGGTGCTCTCTGAGGAGGAGATAGAGCATATGGGTGATGAGGCTGCCACTATTCCTGCTAACACAGAGGAGGACAGTGGTAACATCAATAAGACCTCCCCCATGGCAACTTTGAATGAGCAATCATTTGAAGGTCCCTGGTGCCAAGAAACCACAGGGGTGGATAGTGCTTCTGCTAAGCAGAAGACTTCCACTACTAAAAGATCCAATGATCCTTCAATAGGGGGTAACACTCCTGGAGAAGGTGAGGACAGATATAACTATGATGAATTGATGGAGGCAATGGGCAACATCAACATGGATGTACTCAAACAGGGCAAAGAAATAGAAGAGATAAAACTCATTGTACTGTCACAACAAGAACAAATCATCCAGTTGAAGCAAATGGTAAGGAAACTGATTTTGCAAAAGAAGAAGAAACAATTTGTGCTCAGAAGGAGGAAACCAGAGACTGATGCTCCCAAAAAGGGGGAGATCAACATGGAAGAAGCATCAAGGGAAAGGGAGATTGATAAAGAAAGAGTTGAAGTTGAGGGGGAGAAGGAAGCAGAAACTGTTAATGCTGCTGAAACCTCACAAGCAGCAGTAACAGAGTTAACACCAACAGAAATTGAAGTAGCTGAAGTGCTAATCAAAGCTAAGAATGACACTCCCAAAGCAAAGGGAGTGGTCATAAATGAAGGGAGAGACAGAAAATCAGAACAGAAAGACAAAGCTGCAGAATCAAAGAATAAGGGAAAAGAAAAGATAGTGGAATCTGATCAACCAATCAAGAAGCAAAGGTTGGTTGAATCAGATGAAGCTTTAGCAAGGAAAATGCAGAAGGAGATGGAAAAAGAAGAAAGAGCTCAGGTGGAGAAGGACAGGGAAATGGCAAAGGCTTTAGCTGCTGAGCTAAATAAAGCTTATCAAAAGGGGCTTGAAACTGAAAAGGCTAAACAAAGGGCTATAAGTCTGAGAAAGGCTATGATGGCTAATACAAGTCTAAAGAAAAGAAGACCTTCACAAACTTACCTTGCCACTCAGGAAAGAAACAAAATGATAACTTTCTTGAGGAGTGCAATTGGGGTAAAGAAAGAAATGTTTGTGAAGATGAGTTTTGATCAAATCAGAGAGCTCTATGAAAAGGAAATGGGGAATCTGAAGAGCAATGAAAAGAAAAGAGTAGAGTTTGAAAAGAAGGCCAAGGAGAGTAATGATATAGATATGAATCAACCATTCCCTGAAAGTGAAGAGGGAACTCCAATCAAAGAAATGGAAAGGGAAAAGGAAGATGAGAAGAAGGAAGCTACTCTAGTACAGGTTCAAAAGACTTTGAAAAGAACCAAGATGATGGCCAAAAGAAAGAAAGATAAGAAGTCTAGAATAGAAGAAGAACAAAATGTTGCTGAAGAAGAAGTGGCACCTGAGTCATCAAGCCAGCAAGGGTCATCAATCAAAGATGATGTAAGCTTATATATGGTAGTGATGGACAAAGTGCCTGAACCAATTTCTGCAGAACCTGTTGGAGTTAAGCCACCAGAGATCATTCACTGGGATGTACTGACAATGGATGGAAAAGATTACATCAGACTCAAGAGGAAGGGTGATAAGTATGAAGTATTCAACACTTGGGTCAAGATTGTCAGAACATGCTCTAGATCTGATATAGAAGAGATGTTTGACATAGGAATTAAGCTGTATGCAGACCATCTGAATACTCCAGGAATTTCTCTTACAAAACTGGTGATGGAGTATCTATGCATGATGTTCAAACCTGAAGAAGTGGACCAGGTCATCAAGAGTGTGTTTAAAGAAGTCACAAGTTGGACTCTATATGAAACTAGTGGAGTATATGCAGTGACTTTGGATAGAAATCACACAGAATACTTCCTAGTGGATAGAGTATATAATCACACCAGACTGAAGGTTCATGCAATGCTAAAGAAGAAGTTGGGTTGTGCACCAAATTCAGAAATGGCCAAGTATCTCATTCAGAGGATAATCAATCAGAGTTTGGGACTGAATCCAGACTTAGCAGCGTAATCTTGGAAGTTTTGGGAGCATTAAAAAGAGTATCTGGAAGAATATCTGAAGAACTTGACTTCTCTTCTAAAAGTCAAGTTAGGGGGAGATTGTTGGGAACTGAAGATTCTACTAAGTGTAGTTACTACTGCTAGTATAAATGTAGTTACTACTGCCAGAACAAGTTGAAGATTAATACTGCTAAGTGTTACTACTGCTAGTAGAATTACTACTGCTAGTTAAAGTTAGTACTGCTTGAACAAAGTTAGTACTGCTTAGCTAGTTAGTACTGCTAGTAGTTAGTACTGCTTGTTCAGTTAATGCTGCTAGATGTAGTTAATGCTGCTGAGCATTATTAGTGCTGCTAAAGAGATCCGGATGGAAAATACTACAGCTGGATATACTGAAGATATACTTAGAAGATATACATGGAAGATATACTGAAGATTTGTTTATTCTTTGTAATTATCTTTTTATCAGTATATGTATAGAATGTTTAGAATAGATAGAAAGAATTTTTTTTAATTATTTTTCAAGAGAGAAATCAACCTCAAGGCATAGATCCTAATTCTAGAGAAGTAGAATTCGTATTGGTGAGCCTGTTCATCAATATTGAGGTTGAGTGTGTAATTTTGTAGCTTTAAGCATTCAATACAAGTTTACTGTTTGATCATTATATACTGTGTTTGATTACTGTTTTATTAAATATCAAAGTGTTTTTCCGCAACTTCTTTGATATTAGTTTCTGAGAATTAATTCTTGTTAAGAATTCGATCCTGACACAAAAATAATATCATCCACATATATTTGAATTAGAATGATATCGGCTTTCTAATATCCTAAAAGCAACTAACAACTAATATCTAAGATAATATCTAAAACTAATAATATCCTAAAATATCTAATAAATAGATATTTACGAATAACACAATAATTAACTTTGACAATTATTACAAACTAACATTAGACTAATCTTGAGAGTGGCTTTTCAGCTTTAGCTTCAGATTCCAGTCTTCAGATTTGATGATCTTGAATCCAATAAATCTGTGATCTAACAAATATAGTCTCCCAAATCTTGTCTGACTATGAAGTCCAGGAAACGGTCTTTCCATTGCTCGTACTCTCCTTTAAAGAGTATCGGTAGCTTTACATCTGTTCCGATCGCGAGAGCTTCTCTTAAAGTCATCTTTAGATTTACACTGCTATTTATGATCGTCAAAATTCAGAAATAAAGGTTGTATCTACAAAAATCAAACTTAGTTAAATTTTAGAAAAATCAGAAAAATTTCTAAGTATAGAAAGCGCACAACACATAAAAGAACACTTTGCGCAGAGACCTATGTGTGTCCCTATGATTAACGAATCAATCAAGCAAAACAATTAAGCAATTAAGATTACGCAAACCGGATATTAATAATCAAATCGAATGGTTACAAGGTTTGAACGATGAAGCTCTCTCTCTCTCTAGTTGCTGTCGTTTCTCTCTATCTCTCTTTTTCTCAAGGTACGGTGCTCACAGATTCAACAACAATTAAACAAAAACCTAAATAACTAATAAACACCTTAAACCTATTTTAAGGAAAAGGACTAAAAACGAAAATACAATAAAAACTATGATTAATTATTAGAAAGGACCCTAGACTATTTGTTGAGAGTCAACTTTATCAGCTTTGACTTCAGATTTCCATCTTCAGATATTGATGATCTTGAATCCAATAAAATTGTGCTCTAACAATCTCCCCCTTTGGATCAAGATAATTACTAAAAGAATTTAGCAATTCAATCTTCTCTTTTAAGCTCAGAAGATGCAATCTTCCTCTTTGTCTTCAGAATGTAGCAATCTCCCCAATCGATGAGAATAAAATCTCTTGGAAAGAAATTATCTCCAGTTTCAGCTCGGAATGCTTTAGCAAATCATCTTCAAAGAAAATTTCTTCAATTCAGCATATCTTCAGAAATTCTTTCAAAAACTTGTGTTCTCTCTATTTCTTGGTTGACACTTCTCCCCCTTTTTGATGAAAAGAGCAACGAGTTCATCAAAACTTGTCTTCAAGAAATGTCTTCCACGACTTTCATAGAGAACCTCTGATTATCCATCAATTCATAAATATGTGCATCTAGATCTTTGCAAATCCAGACAAAATAGAAATGTAACACCTGAATCAACAAATGAACCAGTTAAAATTGCTTGTCAGTAACACGAAGTCACTGTGTGTAACGAATACACAATATAAAGGAGCTTTTATGATGTTCACTCCCCCAGGGCTTCCATTCAATCATCGAAACACCACAAAGGCAGTTTCTATGAACGTTATGACAAAGAAACAAATTCTTTGTGTGTTCGTTCAAGTGATAGAAAGAATTAAGCATATGAAGATTGCTTATAAGGTTCAAAATGTGTAAACCACTGAGACAACAGTTAGTTAAACACAGACTCAATGTGCACTAGTGAAGTGTGAAGGTGGGGCAGACTTCCTTTTTTTCAATATCTAGATTTTCCAAATGAAAATCAGATAGCATATGTGTTGTGTCCCCTTTGAAGATGAAACATTTTCTTGTTAAGAAGAAAATGAGTGGCTGGTGGGGTTAATTTCAAGAGTTGGCATGGGCTAGTTGCCAGTTTCAATAATGTTCACGAAGAAGTTGTGAAACATTAGTAATATGGCTGCCCGACTCAGAAAGTAGTTACTCTGTTCTCTCACCCTCTTTCTTTTTATCATTAAGCTCACTAATAACCAAACTCTCTTTTACAATTTCTCTCATCACACATCCCACACTCATTTATTTTGATTCCTCACATGCAATCAATAAGGATTTACTTCTTAGGTAGGAGACACTGGTTAACGTGAATCCATAGAAGTTTCTTTTAAAATCCTAACACACTGATCCCATGTTTTCCTATAAAGCATATGATGCTCAGATGGTTTAACTTTATCAGTTAAAGTGCACAGATGAAGCAGAAAACATTTAAAAGCGCACTTCCAATTCAAGAAATCTGTTTGAGAATCGGGAAGTGGTTTGAACATTTAAGAACATGTTTTCTTATGATTAAAAGTTGTCCTTCTTTCAACCATAAATGAGATGAAGATAAAGAAATATACCTTGGAGTGCAGTCTTACATCTCATGAAGTCAAGCTTAAAGTCATAAAGATATGATCTTGTAAGCATCTCTCAAACTGCAAAAGTCTTAAGGTCATAGTCAAAGCAACTTTATTCACAGAAATATAAATGACATAAAGCAGTAAAACAATTAAAGTACGAGTTCTGATCAGAATTAATCATAATTCATAAGTCTTTTACTCCCCCTGAAATTATGCATCAGAAAAATTATCAGTGTAAAAGATATGCATTAACTCCCCCTCAAACGTTGATCATCATATCTGTCAGATACATAAAATTTCAGAAAAGTATGTACTCCCCCTTGATGGTTGATTTCCTCATTGGAGTATTGGAGTACACTCTCTTATCATCACAGGAGTAAGGTCTTTTGATCACTGAATCACGAGTCCTAAATTGTTGTGTTTAGAAGTCAAGCTTCGTTGAAGTACGGGTTCTAAGGTGATTTACTTAGAAGCCTCCGTTCTCTTACTCCCCCTTAACAGTAGGTGCCTGCAACTCAGATTCATCCTTTTTCTTTGGTACCCACTGGTATTTGGGTCCAACTGTGTTAGTACATGATTTTGGCACCCATTTAAACTTGGGTCCGCTTGTCCTTTGAAAACCATTTGAAAAATTAGAACGATAAGAGTAAACATGATATGTGCCGAACCAAACATCAGAATATTTTTGAGAAGCATAATCATGTCTATCATAATTTGAAAACTTTCTAGTAGATGGAGCTAACTGGAGTAGTTGTCGTATGGAATATTTCTTGCGAGAATCGACAAGTTTTGGTTTAGAAATAGCAACATTCGCAATCAAATCATCTTTACTAGTAGTCTTCTTATGACAATCAGAACTAGAACATGAGTTAGCATTCTCGTCTATCTCCTGTTTTTGTTGCCACTCAGACTTAACTCTATTCCTTTTCTTTCTCAAATCTGAAACATTTGAAACTTTAGAGTTAGAATGGTGAGAATCAATCAAATGCTTCTTCTTTGACTTACCAGTGTTGATCTGTTTCTGTGAATGCCTAGATTTCTTCTTCTTACCTTTGGCAACTTTGGCTTTCACAGAAACTGGTTTATCAACTTTCGTTGATGTGACACCTTTTTCAAACACACTTGGTAATCCAAAAGAATTAACAACATAAGATGAATGATCAGGAAGTTTGGAAGTAAAGTCAAATTGAGCAACACAATCATTTAAAACACCATCCGATTTTAAGAAATTAAGATCATTTTCAAGAGAACCAGATCTATCTTCAGATTTTAAAGCCTTGGAGAATTTAGAAAACTCAGTATTTTTGAATACTGTAGAAAATACAACTTGTTCTAAGTCCATCAAAATTCTTTCATCTGTAAGAGTATTCTCGAGTTCAGAAATTTTACTTTCCAAAACTAGAGGAGGGACATAAAGATTACCTTTGATGGGCTTAGTCTCCATTTCTTTTACAGAATAAATATCAAAATAGTCATTTGAAAGAAATTTTGATTTATCAGAACTATAACTATTATTCAACTTCTCATAACGAAACGGAAGTTAAACTTTAGTTGTGTTCTTTCTTTTAGCATATTCCTTGGCTTTATCCTCTTCAGACAGTTTAGTCCAGAATACTTGAAGTTCAGGGTATTAAGGTGCCAGTGTCATAAATCCAAAATCATAAAGAGCAGGCACTTCAGATATACCATTTTTGAGACATTGTGGGTTCCCGTAATCAAGTCCCAAATTTTCTTTATCCTCTTTGGGTTTGATTAGATGAATGGTTTGTTCAGACTGACCCATAGTATATAATTTTTCTTCCAAAGCATTCACCTTTTCAATTAAAGATTTCTTTTCTTCTGAAGTCGAAGAGTACATTTTAGAAAGATTTTTACACTTAAACTCACATTCTCTATACCTTGAAATAGTTTCAGATAACTCTTTATGAATTATAGTCTTTTCTTTCGCGCTGGTGTCAATGTTTTTGTGTAATGCTTCAATCAATACATTTTTCTCGGCAATATCATTGCTAAGTTTCTGTATAGATTGATTTTTATCATTAATAACACCTCTTTCGCGCTTAAGTTTCGACTCTAATTCTTGGAGTTTAATCATCATGGCATGCATTTGATTCAAGAAATCTGATTTAGACATATCACATACCTCTTCATCAGAATCAGCTTCGGTTTTTATCTTCATCTGACCCATCAAGCACAAGTGTACTGTCTCTTTCTTCTCTTCTTTCTCAACAGAATCTTGTTTCTGGATTTTAGCTTCCAAGGCAGAAATCTTTCCTTTTAGCTCAGAATTCTCAATTTCCAGAAACTTTACTCTTGAAGATACCTTAGGTCCTGTCATCATCTTCTCAATTTGTTCCCATAACAGCTTTCCTGTAGCCTTTTTGCATTCTAACTTGATAGAAATCTCCTCGGAAATTCCTTGCAATATAAAACATTTGGCTAAACTGTCATCTTGATATCTTTTTCTTTGCTCGTCTGAGTACATATCAAGTGATAATGGAAGCTCTCCTTTTACTCTTTCCATTGATCCCTGTTTAAAATAATCATAAACCCTTGTTGGAGTTTTCATATTTCCTTCTCTAAGAGATATTCTGATATGATCCCGTAATACATATCTGTCAATGAAATCCAGGAACTGATTTTTCCATTGTTCGTACTCTCCTCTGAAAAGTACTAGTGGATTCACATCCGTACTGATTGAAGGAGCTTCGCTGGAAATCATCTTGATTTGATTAAAAAGCGATAAGAAACTTGAAATTGATCGTTAGTCCAGATAAAATCAAATAATACTGAAAATCTTAGACTGAAATTCAGAAAATTTTGATCACGAACAGAACTTTGTCCCCCTCCGCAAACTTAGCACGGGGGTCCCGCGAAGGTCAGTTTCGCGCTAAGTAAAACTTGCTTGTCCTGAGATTTGTGCGAGAAGCGGGTTGCGCGAAATGGAGGTTTGCGCGAGAAGTGGGTGGCGCAAGACGGACTTTGCGCGAGAAGGAGGTCGCGAGAAGTGGAACTTTGCGCGAAGAGCTGGTGGCGCAAACTAATCTTTGTGCGAGATGAAGGTCGCGCAAAAGAAACTTTGCACTAGAAGGCAATGGTGCAAATACCAATTTTGCGCTATGCACTTTGAAGTCCTTGAATCTGGCGAGAACTCTACTATGAACTGGCGCAAATCGGATGAACTGGCGCAAAACGATGTTCTTCACCTGTACTTCGAAAAACGGCTCTGAAAGTCCCAAAAACCTATCTAATCTTCGATTTGCAATCCCAAACTTTGAGAATAAGCTCACAAACACATCTAGAACTGATTGCAATCGACTAATTTCAAAAACAAACCTTCTAAGAAAACTCGATTGATGGAACAGTGCACAGACTCGTGAAGAACAAAAACACAAAAATCATCAAATAGATGATCGATTACAGTGCAATACTCAACAAAATCAATACAAACTCACTCTAATACTGATTTCGAACAAAACCCAAAAGATTTCAACTCGAAAAACACATAAAAACTCAAAAAATCAGTTCTAGAAGATGATGAACAGTGTCGAACAGAACTTTTTCAGAAAAATTTGATCTTAATCTGGAATCTGCTCTGATATCAATTGTGTGTCCCTGTGATTAACGAATCAATCAAGCAAAACAATTAAGCAATTAAGATTACGCAAACCTGATATTAATAATCAAATCGAATGGTTACAAGGTTTGAACGATGAAGCTCTCTCTCTCTAGTTGTTGTCGTTTCTCTCTATCTCTCTATTTCTCAAGGTACGGCGCTCACAGATTCAACAACAATTAAACGAAAACCTAAATAACTAATAAACACCTTAAACCTATTTTAAGGAAAAGGACTAAAAACGAAAATACAATAAAAACTTTGACTAATTATTACAAAGAACCCTAGACTATTTGTTGAGAGTCAACTTTATCAGCTTTGACTTCAGATTTCCATCTTCAGATATTGATGATCTTGAATCCAATAAAACTGTGCTCTAACAACCTATATGCATGTTTGAACTACGACGCACAAAGAATGTCAAAAGAACTCCACTTCTCGCACACAGGGTTGTGCGAGTTTGTGGTTCACGCAAGACACTGGATGCGAGAACTCAGGTTCGCGCACGATACAAGATGCGAGTTCTTGGTTCTCGCACAAATAGATGTGCGAGTTCTTGTCACTTCTCGCAGATGCTTGCGAGTTCAAGACTTAGAATATTTTTCAGAAAATAGGTTCTCGCTAAATGTAAACTCGCAAAAGCAGGGGCTTGCGAGTTTAGGATTTAGAAAAAATATGAGAAATTGAACTTCACGCTAAATGGAAACGCGCAAACAAACTTCTTCTCAGGACACACTTCTCGCACACCACACCTTGCGCACATCAAATAGAATGAACAGTAGAAACACGCACACATGCTTATGCGCGTTTCCACTTCTCGCACGAAGCACTTTGCGAGTTCTTCAATTCTAGCGAATTCTTGCCTTTGAGTTTTCTTCAGTCTATGCGAGTTCTTCCCTTAGCGTGTTCTTCCTCTGCGAGTTCTTGAGATCTAGCGAGTTCTTGGGTTTCTTTGAACAAAAACTCAAGTTTTTATCTATGATTTCAATCAAATCCTTTTCCAACTCATTTGAAACTTTGCAAAAATCTTCTAAATCAGCCAACGAACCAATTACAATCAACAAATTTCAAGTTAACACAACAAAATTTCAGATTTGATCTTAACACAGTACGATCACAGACTTAGAACCAAAATACAAACAAATTCAAATTTTACAACTAAAAGATGTGAATTAGACATTACAACTCAAACTAAAATTGTTCTAGATGAAGAAACGAGTACAATCGCACCAAAATCTAAGCCAAAACACCAATAATTCGAAAATTCAATTCCAAATCAGATGACTTGCGTGTTCTTGACAAAAATCGACAATAAAACTTAAAATCAATCCATGTTTTCTGAATCTTGATCTGCTCTGATACCAATTAATATTCCCAGTAACAGTGTATAACAAGATGACATAATCAATTCACTCAATTTCCATTTCTAATTCAAACTCAGAATTCGATTACAAAATTGCTCTCTAATATTTCTCTCTCTACACAGGAACACGTATGACACTTTGATATGCTACTCTAGAATTACACATACAACAATGGGTCATATCCTATTTATACCAAGGGACAAACTCTCACAACACAATACACGCACACTACAAAAACACTATTACAACTTTGACTTTGACTTTATTACAAAATACTTTGACTTTGCTTGAGAGTTGACTTTTGAGCTTTGACTCGTTTTACTTTGATCTTCAGTATTCATGATCTTGTATCCAACAAATATGTGCACTAACAGGTCGTTTACTAAATACTTACCCAGGTAAGCGCTTAGCGGTATCACTTACTTTACGGTCCTTACCTATTGAGCATAGAGACTACCTAGAATCTTACCCGGTAAGAGGCATAACAAGGACTGATAGTCTTACCTGGTAAGTGAGGGAAATGACTCTTGCTCGGTAAGCGCTTACCAGGTTTAAGACGATTACCAACGATCAATTTTGATGGTCGGAAATGTTATACGATAAGGTAAGTAAGAGTAATATCCTTGTCGGTAACTGCTTACCCAGTAAGAATTTTGGTAAACGGCCCCCTAGATAGATCACCATTTGACATTGACTTATAAGCTACTACAATGTCTCTCAAAATGGTTTGACCTTGTAAGATGTTGAGCATAGCAATTCTCTGTTGTGCTTTCATAGTTATATTGAAACTATGGATTGGTCCCTTATTTTTTTGGATCGGGTACATGTGGGTTGTGGCTTCATTTTCATTATGGATTGGTCCTTAACATTAACTTCGTTATATTTTGTCCGTTAAATCATGCATGTTTTAATCTTTTTTCCATTTCTCTAAGAAAAGATTAAAAACATGTAAACTCCGAACCCCAACCGTCCCTTTATCTTCTTAGTGAACTACCTGCTCCATCCCCACACTTTTCTTCTTCGGCAGCATCTTCAGCCAAAATGGAATTCATATACAAAAAAAGAAAGGAAACTAAATCAAATCAATCCACACAAAAAATTCATGTAAACCAAGGTTAAATGGAATTTGTATGCCACCGGTAAACCAGACCAATCCACTGGTGGTTCTTCGGTGACTTCTGTTTCTTTTTTTGGAATCCATGTATCATCTATAAACCAAAAAAAATCTATATACAAAACAAGAAACAAAAAATAAACCTTAAACAAAACCATACACCCATTGAACCAGATCTACAAACGAAAAACATATGAGAAAACAAAGAAGAAAACTATAGGAGGAGGTATGGATCTGCTTCGGGGCTCCAGTAAAGGTGGGGCAGCACAATGAAGGGGACCATGATGGGGAAGGGTGGGGCTGGTGGTTCACCGATTAGGGAAGGGTGTGGGGATGGGTGGAAGGGAGTTGAGGATGTGCGGCGGGAAGGAGGAGGCAAAAGACGTAGAGAAACCGGGGGGGGAGGATGAGGGGGTGACATATGGTTGCCAAAATGTTAGAGGTGGGGTAACGATCACCGACAGGGTGAGGGTCACCACAGGGACGATCTTGCCTGATTTAGGGATCGTTTACTAAACGTTAACCTCGTAAGAACTTATCGTTATTTTTCATACTGGATGAACATGATAAGGGTCAAGAATCTTAACTGGTAAGGGCGATGATAAGGATGGAGAGTTTTACTAGGTAAGTGATAGTGATGGCTTCTACCCGGCAAGTGCTTACCAGGTGAATTGTTGCATATAATACCATTTTTATGGACTATAATCTTACCCGGTAACGTAAGTTAGAGTGTCGAATCATACCGGTAAGTGCTTACCGGGTAAACGGCCCCTAAACTCTATTTTTATATTCATATATTATAATACAAATATATAAATTTAAAAAAATGAATGAAAAATGTAAAAAGATGAAAATAACCCTCGCTTAACGATTTTTTTTAATAGTTATAACAAAATTGCAATTACAAGTGTCCAATTCATAAAAAAACCGAGGGACCCAATCTATAATTTTCATATAACCAGAAGGACTTTATAATTTACTCTAAAGATAATGATAAAGTATGTTGTTGTATCATTAGGCCTAAATAATTATTTTTTATTTGAACGAGTTTATAAGTTGGATTTAGTTAATTTATTGAGTTCAAAGAGTATTGAAAAGGTATAAATACATAGGATTACTTATAAACTTTAAATTTAAGAGATTATACACTATTAAGTAATATCTAATGTTTTGATAAGTTGTTTTAAAAATATTTACCTAACTGCTTTATAATATATATGTGAGCAACAAAAAATTAAAATGTGAGAATGATAAAGAAATAGAGTATAAAGTGTAAACAATATTGATTTCAAATTAAATAGAATAAAATGCTCGATTTACGATCAAAAATTGGGGGTGGGGGGATTTTTTATTTTTTTAAATAAGTTTGTTACCACTATTTTAATCATATCCATTTTATCATCTAATCCGACGGTTAAAACATATTACACTCTAATTAAAATGAAAGGTCTTCGGTGGAAGGTAGGGTTTGAGAGGTGGTACGATCTGTTGAATATAGGAAAGGGCAGTGACGGCAGTGAACGGGGCAAACTGAGAGTAATTAAGGGAACAAAATGGTGTTCATGGCGGTTGGCAATGGTAAGGAGAGGGGTAGTCATGACAGTTGTCTCGATGGTGAGGAGAGGAAGAGGGCCGAAGACGACAAGAGAAGTGAGGAAGGGGGCGGGGATGGGGCAACTACTTTGGTAGGAGGGCAAAGAGACAGATGTTGAGCTGGTAAGAGCATGCTTTAAATCATTTAATGACTTTTTATTTTTGCCATATAGATTTCCACTAACTTTCTTTATCAAAAACTTTTTATATTTAAAAACCTTCTCCAATGCAAAACCTTTTTCATCAACCTTTTACCAAATAGCTAATGCAATACGGTTGGAAAGCTTTTCACTACAATACATAAAAAAATTAAAAAACTTTTTATACTATTAAAAAGCTATAAAAGAATTATGCATTAAATATGATCTAACTATACATTATTATAGGTTATACATTTTTCCAATATTTCATCAAGAAAAGTGCAAAATTGGGTGTCTTGTAAGTTGTAAGCTCGATTTTAATAACCAAAACTTATTGGCACCCTAAAAACCTTATATATACCCACCCCACCTCTCATAATTAACTCTATATGTTTGACTTTTTTTATTTTATACTTTATATTTTCATAGATTTTCATTCATTCTCTTTTAATTTATTTATTTTTTAAATTTTAACTTAATATCGTTATTATTTTAATTAATTAATAATATACTGACTAAAATAAATTAAGAATTTATCTATACTATATTATAAAGCATCTATAGAAAAATTCTTAAAAACAATTGCTAAAGTTTAATGTACCGCTATTTAATACTAATTACTTAAAGGGAAAAGTTTGAAAAAACCCAATAAACTATTTGATTTTGAATGATTAAGTTCCTAAACTATTTTTTTGAATGATAAAACCCTTAAACTTTCTAAAACCGGTTAAATACATCCTTGTAACCTGTAAAAAACAGGTTAATGTGATAAAAATTTGGGAAAAGTCTAAAGAAATCCAACAAACTATCTGATTTTGAATATTTAAGTCCCTGAGTTTTTTTTAACAAATAAATCTCTAAACTTTTTCCTATATCTTTTTATCAAATAAAATATTGAACTTTTTTAAACAAATAAATCCCAAACTTTTGTTGAAAAAAATAAAATCATGAACTTAATTTTAAAGAAATAAATCTTTTTTTTTTTGCATGAACAAGAATAATATATAAAATTTCTTTCACCGACAATATAGCAAAATGAATCAATTAAAAAGAGAAAAAATATACATTTTTATTACTAATCCAAATAATTCAAAAGTTATGCCTAAAAGTCTAAAACATAAATAGATACGTATAATTGTACAAAAATTATTCTCATCCTTTCACAAAATATAACAAAAAAAGTCAATTATTTCACAAAATATACCAAAAAATCATCAGTCCGTTCACAAATATACAAAAAAAAAAAGCCTCCGATAAGTGCTTACCGGCTCGTTTACCTTACCGGATGAACATCGCAAGGGCCGAGAATAATATCCGGTAAAAACGATATTATGATGGAAAGTCTTACCCGGTAAATGGAGGTGATGACTCTTACCCGGTAAGCGCTTACCGGGTAAATTGTTGCACACGATAGCTTTTTGATGGACTACAATCTTATCCGGTAAAATAAGTTAAGGTGTCGATTTTTACCGGTAAGCACTTACCGGGTAAACGTTTGGGTAAACAACCCCTTAGTTGATGGTATATATTAAAGTCAAACGGTTGATTAAACTCTTACTTTAAATTAAACATTACTTTGTTATTACAAATGACATAACTTTTAATATATTCATGTTAGTAGGATAATCATATAGGGCATTTTTTTTGATATATTTGTGAAGGGATGAGTGTTTTTGGTATATTTCGTGAAAAAATATGTATTTTTTTGGTGCATTTTAAGAAATGATTGGCGGACGTTATTTGGTATATTTAGTTAAATGATGAATATAATTTTTGTATGTATCTATTTATGTTTTAGGCATAACTTATGAATTATTTGGAATTAGTAATAAAATGGTATACTTTCTTTTTTTAATTGTTCATTACTTTATTGTCGGTGAGTGGATTTATATATATTTTTCTGTTCATGCAGAAAAAAATTTGGATTTATTGGTTTAAAATTAAGTTCATGATTTTATTTCTTAAAAAAGTTTGGGATTTATTTATTCAAAAAAAGTTCAAGAATTTATTTGGTAAAAAGATTTAGAAAAAAGTTTAGAGATTTATTTGTTAAAAAAAGTTGAGGGACTTAATCATTCAAAATCATATAATTTGTTGGGTTTTTTTAGACTTTTCCTAAATTTTTATCATATTAACCTTTTTTTACATGTTACAATGATGTATTTAACCGGTTTTAAAAAGTTTAAGGATTTAATCATTCAAAAAAATAGTTTAAGGACTTAACCATTCAAAATCATATAGTTTGTTGGGTTTTTTTTAGACTTTTCCCTTACTTAAAATCTCTTAAAAACAACCATTAAAGTTTATGTACTAAATTTAATGTTATTTATTAACTTTCAATCATTATCTCTTACCACTTTAACTCTCCTAAAATCACTTCTTATTTCAACTCCCTAAAATCACTCCTCGCATAATTAAATAAAATATAAAAATCAGATTTTAAATATAAAAAATATAAAATATAATTAAGAAAATCTAACAGAATATTTAATGTTTATTTTATAAAAAAAATATTATATTATTAAACCTAAAATAAATTACATTATTATTAAACTATCGAAAAAACTGTTAAGAACACATTTTTATGTATTAAATACTGTTTATTGATTCACATTACTTAAAATTCAAGATTACAAGTAATGATTAATGAGTACAAATTTTTAAAAGTATATGTTTGAATTAATAACTAACTGATAAACATAATAAACATATCAATTTAAATATAAAAAATTTAAAATATACAAGATAATCATTTTTTTATATAAAAAGCATTATATTATAAAGCATATATAAAAAACTTTTAAAAACAATTGCTAAAACTTAATGTACCGTTATTTAATGTTAATTACCTAAAATCTTAAAAACAACCATTAAAACTTTATGTACTAAATTTAATGTTATTTATTAACTTTCAATCATCATCTCTTACCCCTTTAACTCTCTTAAAATCACTTCTCATTTGAACTCCTAAAATCACTCCCCAAATAACTAAATACAAGATAAAAATCAAATTTTAAATATAAAAAATCTAAAATATAATTAACAAAAATCTAACAGAATATTTAATGTTTATTTTATAAAAAAAACATTATATTATTAAACCTAAAATAAATTATATTATTATTAAACTATCGAAAAAACTGTTAAGAACAATTTTTTATTCATTAAATATTGTTTATTGATATACATTACTTAAAATTCAAGATTACAAGTCATGATTCATGAACATGGCCGTTTTTTAGCACGTTAAATGTGTGATTTTGAACAGGGCTCTCTAATTTTGGGGCCAATTTTACATTGTTTAGGGCATTTCATAAACGAATGTAAGAATATAGCTCACATGAGCGTCTCTCTAATTTCTATAAGAAGACAAAAATAATATGCATTATCATCACATCTGTAATTTGTATATATGTATATATGTATCTTTACTCTCATTCCAAAGAATGCAAACCCAATTGGGCTTAATGTGTTCAGGCCGATTAGCCTTATTGGGGTGTATTATAAAATCATTTCGAAGGTGGTGTCAGAAAGATTGAAGAAAGTTATGGGGAAATTGATAGGGGAAACGCAATCGACTTTTTTAAAAGGGAGAAGTATTCTTGATGGGGTTCTAATTGCAAATGAAGTGGTGGAGGATCTTCGAAGATCGAAAAGGAAGGGTATGGTATTCAAGGTAGACTTTGAGAAGGCTTATGATAGTGTGGAGTGGGGATTCCTTTTGGACTCTTTGAAGGCAACAGGATTTGGGAATAAATGGTGTAAATGGATTCAAACTTGCCTTGAATCGGCCTCGGTTTCAATTCTAGTCAATGGATCACCAACTAAGGAATTTAAAATGAAAAAAAGGTCTTAGACAAGGTGATCCACTCGCTCCGTTCCTATTCTTATTGGTTGCGGAAAGACTTAATGTGCTAATGTTGGAGGCAAGATAAAAGGGATTATTCGAAGGGATTACGGTTGGAAGGGAGGAAGTGGAGGTATCACATCTACAGTATGCGGATGATGCTATATTTTTCGGTAAGTGGAATTACGTAAATTTTAAAAATCTTATGAAAATCCTAAAATGCTTTCGGATGGTCTCGGGTCTTTGGATTAACATAGCAAAAAGTAAACTGTATGGGGTGGGAGTGGAAAGTGAGGAAGTTCAAGAATGGGCAAATGACTTGGGATGCGAGCCGGGATCGACTCCGTTTAACTATCTTGGGCTTCCGGTGGGAGCAGCTATGAATCGAATAGAGAATTGGAAGGGGGTGGTGGAGAAGATGAGGAATAAGTTGTCTACTTGGAAAGCAAAAGCGATGTCATTCGGTGGTAGTTTAACGTTGGTAAAATCGGTTCTCGGTAGCCTTATGCTGTATTTTTTCTCGCTCTTTCGCGCCCCGAGAGGAGTGATTTGCGAGCTAGAGAGGGTGAGGTGTCGGTTTTTTTGGGGGTGGGGGTGGAGGGTTCGAATAATGGGAAAGGGATGGCATGGGTAAAATGGGACAGAGTTGTGAGAGACTTTAAAAATAGGGGTTTAAATGTGGGAAGTTTGAATGTGTCTAATTGGGGATTAATTGGGAAGTGGTGGTAGAGGTTTGTTTGTGAGAAAGAGGCCTTGTGGGTTAGGATCATTAAAAGTATTTATGGGGTTAAGGGTGGGGTTGATGGGAGGGAAAATCGATGGGTGAGTGGAAAATCGGTTTGGAGTGGAATTATAAAAGTGGGTAGAGAATTGGAGAGTTTCGGGATTAATTTCTTTTCGTCATTTGGGAAAGTGGTAGGGAATGGATGTGAGACTAAATTTTGGTCGGATAGATGGCTTATGACTGAATTATTGGCTAATAAGTTCAAACGACTTTGGAGTCTTCAAACAAATAAGGATGTGAGGGTAGCCGAGAGGGGGGAAAGGGTAGGTGATGAGTGGAGGTGGAATTGGGAGTGGAGAAGGGAACCTCACGGGAGGGAGAGGGGGGTATTTGACAACCTTATCTGTGCTTTACAGGAGTGGAGGTCTAGTACAAGCGGAAATGATCATGATAAATGGCTCTTGGGACCGGATGGGGACTTCTCGGTTAGCAGCTTAAAGAAGGTGATCGAAGAGAAATTAGCGGGAGTGGAAGAGGTCGAAGTGGAGACAAGATGGTCGAAAATAATTCCGAAGAAAATAGGAGTCTTCATTTGGAAGGCGAGACTTGGAAGACTGCCGTGTCGGGAGGTATTAGATAAGTTGGGGATAGAGTTGAATTCAACATTATGTCCACGGTGCATATTAGAAGTGGAATCGGTGGACCATGCTCTGTTTAGGTGCGAGGAGGTGAAACAGATGTGGCAAGGGGTGGCAAGATGGTGGAATATGGATATTGGAAGAATCGAGTCGATTAATGAGTTGTTTAACACGGGTAATGGGGCGGGAGGGGATGAGGGTTGTCCTAAATTATGGACAGAAGTGATGTGGGTTTTTGCGTACCTTATATGGACAAATCGGAACCGTATAATCTTCGAAAATAAGAAGAGGAACCTGGAGGAACTGTTATTCGAGTTTCAACGAAGGAGTTTTGAGTGGATCGAAAAAAGAGTGAGGAACCACAAGATCGAGTGGAATGTGTGGGTAGCAAATCCAAGGAACCTGCTGGACTAGATGAGGTTGCTCAACTGGTAAAGAAAGGAAGCTGGAAAAGATTGTTGTGGGGTGCTGGCAAGTGCATAGTCGAACCTCTTTACTGTCGGGTTTGGTGGTATAGAGATGCTGTGAGTTTAATGGGGCTCGAGGGTATTTGACAGTAGATGGCTGTTGATCGCCAACATTTGATAGGATCGGTCCGTATCTATGTCTCCATGGCTGCAACAATACGTTCCGAAGGCTGCCACTGATTGTTTGAGAACAGATTCGTTGATGTTCGAAGTGGCTAAGGATCTATGAACGGTTCGAAGACTAGTGCTGGTCGAAGTCACAGCGGAGGTGTAGGAGGCTGTTTGGTCGTTGACTGGATAAAAGAATAAAAGGAACAATGAAGACCGTTTTTCTGTCGGGAGATGGTGTGGACATAATCAAGGGGCTGCGGATTCGGTAAAGTCGTGGAACGGACACCGGAAGGTTGCTGTTTTTCTTTGTAACTGCTCGTTTCTGTTTTGGAACGCAGGCTCGATATTTTCCAGATTCTAAGAGGTGGTTTACTTCTCGCAAACATAGCTCTTGGATGTCTTAAACTTTGATCTTAATTGTGTTCGTATTCTCTGTTTGGTCGGTATGGCTTTCGCCGGGTTTTCACCGGGTCAAAATCCGGGCCTTGTATTGTACATTGGATACCTGTTTTATGGGTTACGGTAATATAAGTTAATTGCCTTTCAAAAAAAAATACAATGTAATAAAAAAAAAATAGGTGTAATAGGGCCACCAAAAAAATTGGAACGTCTCTGTTCATGAGTACAAAATTTTAAAACTATATATTTGAATTCATAACTAACTGATAAACATAATCAAAACATTTGATAAATATCTCAATTTAAATATAGAGAATATAAAATATATAGATAATCATTGAATTATAATAAAATAATTCATTTTGTTTATATAAAAAACATTATATTATTAAGTATAAATTAAACAACTTTATAAACAAAAAACCATTATCATTCCATCAAAACCATCCAAAATCGTATTATAAATTGATAAAAAAACATAAAAATAAAAAAAAAAAAAACATAAAAATCATGATGTATCTCGCTGCATTGTACGAATACGTTTCTAGTGTATTTTTTATAATTATATTATAAAAAAAGCCCCCATCACTAATTTTAAAATTAGTTAAATATCAAAAAATTTGACGTCAAGAGGAACATAAAATAACATTTATGATATTTCTTATATTAATTGTTGTCGTGTTATTGTTATTGCTATTATTATTTTATTTTATAAATATTGTATATTTTTTTAAAAATATAGTAATTTTTATTTCATAAAATAAAAATCGTTATTACAAATAAAATAACACTTAGTTATTATCAAATACTTAAATCAATATATTTACAAAGGAATACAATTTAAATGTTATTTGTAATATAAAGTCGTACCTCGAATTAATTAAAATACCTATTTTCATTATAATTAAAATACAGTTAATTTTAAAAATATTAAATACTGATCGTACTTTAAAAGTATTGACGATAATTGTTTATAAATTTTAAGATATTTTATTAATTAATATGAAATAGGTATTAAACAAAATTAATAAAACGAAAGAAAATGAAAATTTTTAAGGAAATAAAATATACATTTTTTACTTATAATTTAATGTGATTTAATATTGGTTTGGACAACTTATTCAGTCAGTCATATATGAGTGTTTACTACTTAATCGTTTAGTCATTCTAAAATGGCTATATGAAATAAGTTAGGAGTCCTCATTTTTCCACCCCACCCAAATTAATACATGAAATATCCAGAAATAATTCAACTCTCTCTTTTTGTCTTCTTAAACCCATTAGTCTCCTTTTCTCAGACATATATATTTATCCAAATAGACAGATTTTATACGTACATCACTTATGTAAAAAAAAAAGTAAACAATGCCTAAGTGATCTTATTACCGTTTTGGTATTTTAATAATTAATCCAAATATAAAATGCTAACTTATACCGTTCATCTAACTGAAGTTAAAAAGACCTAACTATAGTTAGTGGTAGAAATCCAATACAATAACTTTTGCAAAAATATCAAGTAATATTTATAATAAAGTTTCATATGAAGTAAAAAATTTACATGGAAACCGGCGCACCCCCACTGTCTCCGTCCCCCCACTATATATATCTTCATCCTTTGCTTCAAACATCAAGCCTCATTAGCTCTCACTCATATTCTCTCAATTAAGGGATATATATATAGTTGCCATCACAGCAAAAAACCATACACACTATCAATCAAGGATTAATTAAGGAACCCCAGCTAAGCTAAGAAAGGCACATGGATTTCTTTTTACACTACAGAAACCCTAATTACCATTCTTCCTCTTCTTCTTCTTCTTCCACAGTTGTAACAAACAACAAAAGCAACAATGCATTTCATGGGAGAGAAGGAGAAAAGAAGAGGAACAAGAGAAACAACAACAAGATGAGCAGCAAAGTGAAGCTCTCAACAGATCCACAAAGTGTAGCTGCAAGAGAGAGAAGGCACAGAATCAGTGAAAGGTTCAAGATTCTGAGAAGCTTGATCCCAGGTGGTGACACCAGGAACATGGACACAGTTTCCATGCTGGAAGAGGCCATTCAATATGTCAAGTTCTTAAAGGCTCAGATTTGGCTTCACCAAACAATGATTAGTTTTGAGAATTTTGATGAATATGATGATAATGCTATTAATAGAAATTATCATCATCATGATCAATACCCACATCAAGATCTACCATTTGATCATATCCATGGTGATTATCAGCACCTCTCCAGCTTGCCTCAAATGGAATATGAGATGTTACCACAACTAGGGTTTGAGGAAGGTTCTTGCCTCAAAGTTGAAGGCGAAGATAACATGGTTTCCCTTTCTCATGATCATCATAATCATGTGATTTATCCATGATCGACATCTCTATTCTACTACATATATATAATTATATATACATATATGCTTAGTGACAACCGCAGATCTTCCTATGTGTTCTAAGGGGTGTTTCAGGAGCAGCTAGTATTTCATGATGTGATTAAGAACGTTTTGGATGGCATAATAGGAATGCATTAGCATGAATTCATGAAATATAGCCTGTAGCTGTAGCCTGTAGGTAAACCTTGTTTTATGGACTCACTTTTGACATGTAATGATCATCTGTCAAATTTCGTGGATGAATAAAGGCAAAAGGTTGAATTCATGGATATGATTTTCTAGAAAGAAAAAAAAAAAAAAAAAAAAAAGGAGACAGCATGGTGTTATGCAATCTTTTGAGTTGCTACCTTTTCCAATAACAACGAAATATAAAAATATATACTGTATAAATATCATTACCAACAATGGCAGATGGCAATCTGAGTACATTACTTTCAAAACATTTAGTACGTACTGACAAGTGAAATCTTGTTTTCAATAGTGTTTGAATTCACAACACACATTCAATATTTATTGTTAGAGATTTATATGCGATGCTTGTTTATCATCTAGAGCAATATACATAATCAGCTTGCTGCAATGAGCTAGTTCGATAAAAGGTGACAAAGTTTATGAACAATAAATAAATAATAATATGGATTTTTATTTTTAAAGAGGAAATACTGAGTTGAGCATTGAGGTGTCAAAATTTGCTTCAGGTTTCATTGGTTTTACTTATTTTCATTGCCTGAATTTATCATAACAATATAACAACATGAAGATCCAACCACATGCATATGCATAAAATTACCAAAATGATCACACTCAAAACATATTTCGAACACACGCTTCTTTAGCAAGTAATAGCCATAGCAAGTTATCACTACAAGAAAATTCCTAGAAACTTGTTTGGTCACTAACTACATAAAATTGGTCACTAAGGCTGTTTTGTGACCAAAATTTAGGTGGTTACTTTTCATCACTAAAGGTCGGTCAGTAATTTACGTTAGTGACCAAATATGAAAATTGTCACTAATTAGTGACAAAACTAGGGTGGTCACTATGTTTGTGACGACTAATTTCGTCACTAAATATCATCACTAAATCAATAAAAGTTGTCACTAACTTGATTAATTAATGACCAAAGTTAGTGACCACTAGAAATTAGGTCACTAGTTAACGGCTCCATTAACGGTTGTTAACGTCCACTAGTTACCAAATATGTGGTCACTGATAGTAATAGTTGTTAGTGACAAAAAAAAGTAGTCACTAGTTAAAAAAATTTTGAAAAATAAAATAAAAATCATCACTAATTTCTACTACAATTGTTATGACAATAAAATTAAAATCTATTAATTTCTAACAATGCAAATCTAAAATATTAAATTCGTAAAATTCTTTGATTCAAACTAAAAACAAATACATCACTATTATATCAACTTATTATCACTACTAAATGAAAACAAAGAAAACCACTATTAACTGTTTCATGTTCTATATTGTAACAATAAAATAAAATAAATAAACGTCCAAATGGCTCTAATCATATTCCCCCCAAACGAATATTACTGCAAAATCAAAACAAAAATTACAAACAGTAAGATAAACTTGAAGAGTAGTGCTTAATATAGACTTGTGTATGGTAGTTAGGGGAAAACCTGCAAATATTAGGCAGTTGCTCAAGAGCAAAATTACCTACTTCCGTTTCTATCATCCTGTAGATCGGTTGTGATGTTACCAACTTTGCTTTTCAGTTCATCTCCTTCTGCCTCTTTCTGAAATAACAAGGCAATTGGGAATAACTACTATAAGTGTAAATAACAATTCACTCTTAAATGTTAGTAAGGACTCCCCTAAACTCTCCAATTTTCGAGATTTTCAAAGTATTCTTTCTTATATGGAATTCCTTGATCGATCATAACCACCAACAACACTGTCAAAATCTAAAGCTGATTTCTCTTCTGCTAAAAAAGCTTGCTCTTTCTCTTCACACACTTGCTGACCGAGATGCATACCATCATCGAGTAAACATGGAGGGGTTGCTCTGTGTGTGAGGTATCTTGAGGGAATGGGTATAAAGACCGCAAATTTCATTTTTCAAATAAAAACCAGTCAAAAATATAATGTCATCAAGGGTACGATGGCTAATAATGTCTAAATAATGTGGCCATAACTAGCCGCAAAACTAAGAAACTATATATATATATATAATTTCATTTTGTTTTCTAGAAAATGATGTCTAAATTTAAGAAACTAAAAAATTGTATACATAAATCACTCACCAAAAACTAAAAACTGTATATACATTTAGCAAGATGGAAACAGATTCTTATTGCCATGTGTTCTAGACATGTATATATATACATTTTAAACATTATATGTATGTATATATGTAGCCATGTATTCTAGACATGGACCATGACACAATTGGAAGTGGGAGTGGAAAAGACATTAACCTGTGCATCTGAAGTCCAAAGAGTAAGATTGTCCCTCAGTAGTTGCATAATGAGAGTGCCATCCTTGTATGAGTCTGCACCCAGAATATCCAGTTCTGCTATGTCTTCCTCAAATTCCTACTCATATGGCAAAAACAGAGCATATATACTTATTACGATGGCATGCCATGTATACAACAAGCATATTATAGAAACTAGTTGTGAACCTGCGCAATGCGGCGGGTGAAAAGTTATAAACAATTTTGAAGCTCTGATCATCTGAATTTGCAATCCAATCCAATTCAATTAGTTAGTTGGTAAACCAAAAACGAACAATTAATCTGGGTATTTTGGATCATGATCCCTCTTCCAAACCAACAAATATTCTTTGTACATTTGTTGGAATAAGAGTTCCAATCACCATGCAAATTAAATGGATGTCCAAGTCTATTATATATCCAATCACTTATTCATAGGTCCATATGGTTGGATTAATAAAGACAGACCCAACCATAAGTTATTGTATATTAACTGCATGTATAGTGACTATGCAGATGCTGCAAACTTATTTAAAGTTGTATGTTTTTTGTTAAAATTGTAATAATCATATACACTTAACTTCAACAAGGAGTAACAATTAACTACTACACCTTACTCGATGAACAAGACAATGGTCTAGAATCTTACCCGGTAAGAACAATGAGAAGGATGGAGAGTTTTACCCGATAAGCGAGGGTGACGACTCGTACCCGGTAATGAAGTTATTTTATCTAACTCATTTAACAAACAAAGATAATTTGAGTACCTGACATGAAATCCATATATTTCTCAATGTCTCATCTATTCCATCGTTTCAAAGAAAACTTATAGAAATTATAGAAATTCCAAAAAAATGAACACTATAAGAATATAAAAGGTTGTACTTGAGAGTTATTAAGAGTTATATGGATTAATAAACAATATTTAATGCTGCATAAGAGTATTTAACAGATGAATCTATAATATAAAAGAAAAAAAGCAATTGTTTACTCAAGTATTGCCACTTTTACCAATATAATTCTCTTGTTAATTTGTATGTTCATGGTTTTGAACCAATATCAAACTTGCCATATAACCAGTATCATTAGAAGTGAGTAAATAAAACCATAACCAAGTGAATTTTGGTGGTCAAAAATAAATCCTAAACTTTAATAATTAAAGGAGTTCTTTATGATTTCCTACAACAAAAATTAACTTATGCAAGAAGCATCCAACAAATTAAAGAAATTCTTAATGAAGTTCGCACATCCTATATCTAAGATCCAGAAAGGTATCGATGAAAAAACATCTTACCTAGAAGAAACAAAGTTGTCCTCCTAAGAGTGGTGTACATGGGTATATGTACTCCTCATAGACTCCATAGCAGCTGGCTTTCAAGAAGTAACAGAGTAGTCAGAAGCAAGTAAAAGTAACTAAAAACAGGCTCGAGATTGAGCATTGTACTGCATAAAGATCAAGCTAGATCAACTTTAAAAGATAAAAACTACAACTAAAATTAAGTTCTTACTTCTTCATAAACCTCCGTATTTTTGTTGATATCTAAGCCAATAGCCCACTTGAAATTCTCCACTAAAACCTCAGTTTTCTTTAATTATGATGAGTAGACCTCCGACCCAACCATTGGACAAAATGGGACCTGCAGATAATTATACATATACGTGTTGTGTCGTATGCTTCTAGGAATTTTCCAACGAATAACAAGGCAAATCACAAATGATACAATAATACTCCCTCCCTTTTCATTCCACTTGTGGTTGTGCTTTTAAGTTCCAACACATGAATTCTATATCAAAGTATTGTCATGACTCCTCACAAAAATGTTGATTCTTAATATATTCTATTTGGCAAAAAGGGAGTCCGGTTACAAATCATAGGGTGTATATGTTGCAAAGTATGACATACCTTTTAGTACCAAGCTGTTGGGAGATACCTAAGGGGGAGCAATTTTACTGGTACCAGGAGGTCTAGCAAATAGAAGTGCCCGTCCAACCATCTTTTTCTAGTGGATCATAACAACTACAAGGGCGCCAGCCTCTCTTGCTGCTACCTGACCCATAAATCATCCAGCAGCTAAAGGTATTGCATTTCCAGTAGCCTAGACAAAATTATCAATACCATATCAGATCGGCTTTTAAAGTGAATGTACTATAATGAATTGGGTAAACCACTTTTTCTTTATTTGAAGTTAATACAAGAAATGGAGCCTCGCTAGATGTATCTGAATGGTGTTGCAAGAGTTAAACAGGCATTCAGTTAATGCATACAAAGATTATCAAAATTTATTTTAAGCTCTCATTTCAAAAAAAGATTATAAAAAATTAGTTACAACATATTAGACAGACAAAAACCTTCTATAATGTGTAATATAATTGCATTAACAGAGTACAACAAGTGTGTGAAATCAAATCAGATGCCTTCATGAAACATAGACTGAACATTTTTAACATTTATGTAAAATAGAAGAATCAAAACCTCCGATTTTACAACAACAACATTGGCTTGATGATATCTTCAAAGGAGAAAAAGAAATATCAATCAATTGAAACATTGGCTTGATGATATCTTCAATATTCTCTATATATACTGCACCAAGTCACGGTGAATACTTTGTATAACATACTTGACTACGTTGCTCACACTGTTATGGTGTAGTAATATAGATATTTAATTTTCTTGTAGTCTTTATTTTAATTGAAACTTAGCAAGGAAAAATCTAATTAAGAAAAAAATGGAAGTAGAAAAGGTTGTAGAACATATCTTACCCTTGAAAAAAACAAGCGATTGGCCACTCAATTGCTCCAAAACCTAATCAATTTTCCATTAACAGTGTAGAAAAATGAATCACATAAAGTTTAGATCAATAATACGTACATACAAAGCAGAGAACGGTGCGACCTTGGCGGCACGAGTTAGACAATCGCCACTTCACCGACAGAGATGTTGAGAACAAGTTTTTAAACCTTAATCTTTCTCATTCGATCCAATTGCTTCCTCTTTGAAACCAATATCACAATTATTTGAACAAAATCACAACAATAAACCAACTAGTTGTGTTCTCCTTACTTGAGATCAATCAACTCTTCTTAATATGTAATTTTATGAACCGAACCGTAGGATATGTAATTTCAACTTACCGATCGTCAAAGTGAGCGAAGGCATTGTGAGCAAGTCCAACCAATCTAATGTTGTGTGCAATGAGTTGAGAAGAAAGGTAGATGCGATAAAAACCAGCCAGGAAATGGTTTATATATTAGGGTTATTGATTTGGGTCAAAACCCATTTAGATCCGCGTCTTTCTTTTGGTAAGGTTATGCATTTGGCAATACCAGCCCCTACATTTTTAATTTATTTTATATTTTGGTCCTTAATAGTAATTTTATGTCCCTACCCAAGCATAGTGACGATTATTTTTGGTCACTAATACTTTCAAGTCTACAACTAATAAATACCTTTTAGTGGCCACTATCTTTTGGTCACTAACACTTCTAGATTAGTGACCACCACTTTTTGGTTACTAAACCATCCAACTCTAATGAATACTATTTTTTTAGTAACAAACACTTAAAATTTAACGACCACTATTTTTTGTCATTAGTTCTTTCAATTTAGTGACCACCATCTTTTTGGTCACAAATCCTTCAAACTCTAACTAATAAAAACCACTTAGTGACCACTATTTTTTTGTCACTAACGCTTTCAGTTTAGTGACCACCATCTTTTTGGTCACAAACCCTTCCAACTCTACAACTAATAAAAACCACTTAGTGACCACTATATTTTGGTCACTAACTCTTTCAAATTAGTGACCACCATCGTTTGGTCACAAACCCTTCTAACTCTACAACTAATAAAAACCACTTAGTGACCACTATATTTTGGTCACTAACTCTTTCAATTTAGTGACCACCATCGTTTGGTCACAAACCCTTCCAACTCTACAACTAATAAAAACCACTTAGTGACCACTATATTTTGGCCACTAACTCTTTCAATTTAGTGACCACCATTTTTTGGTCATAAACCTTTCCATGTCTACAACTAACGAAAACCAATTAGTGACACCTTTTTTTGGGTCACAAACTCTTCCAACTCTACTACTAATGAAAACCACTTAGTGACCACTATTTTTCGGTTACTAACCCATTAAACTCACTACAATTCTACAACAAACGAATGTCACTTTGTAACCATTATTTTTTTGGTCAATAGTATATTCAATTTAGTGACCACAATTTTTTGGTCACTGATCCTTTCAATGTAATAACCACTAATTTTGTTGATGAAACACAAAGTCATAAAAGATATTCCTAGAGGATTAGTGACCACTTAGTGACCAAATTTATTTCTTGTCACTAAAATTCATATTAATGACCTAAAATTAATGACGACCTTTGACATCGTCACTAACGTCACAGTTAGTGACCAAAATATAAGTCGTCACTAAAATTTTGGTCACTAACGAAGCTTTTTCTTGTAGTGTATACCGGCCTGTTACACTATCTATGATGATTGCGTAATCTATGATGATTGCGTACCGGTAGAGCATCTGAGACGGAACACGGGTGATGGTATACACCTTCGCTCCTTGAATAAAATCAGTTTGCACTTTCGAAATGGCTTGTAGTGGACCTCTACAAGCAAAAAACAATATATTGCTAGCAATCCAACTAACAAAACCAGAAGCGATAACGGATTCTTTTTAACTCAACCCCGATATGATGCTTTCTTTCATTTCCTAGCTCAAATATGTCTACATTTTTATCTATTACTTTAGCTTGAGAGTCTATTTAGTTAAAAGGTCACCATTAACATATTTAAAATTGATATTTTCATGATCAGTTATTTTTTAATTTAACAAGTTCTCCATTGAGTACTACTAGAAAATAATGGAACTTTCAGTTAGCTCAGAAAGGATTAGAAATTTTGCTATTTCATGGCACTTCTCAAAGCTGAAGGGGTGATAAAAGGGAGTGAGCTAGAAAGTTGAAGAATTATGAAAGAGGATAATAGAAAAGGCTGAAGGATTAGAAACTTTGCTATTTCATGATCAGTTAATTTCTTATTTAACAAGTTCTCTAATGAGAACCAGAAAATAATGGAACTTTCAATTAGCTCATAATAAAGGATTAGAAACTAGTGATGTTCACGAGTTGGGTTGATCGGGTTAAAGGCATTTGAACAACCCAACCCAATGTTTACGATTTGAAAAATCTCAACCCAAACCAATGTGCAACCCAACCCAACCAAACTGTACGGGTTGATACTTTGGTATATCAAAATATTCTCCTAACTTGTTTTCTTTAACATACTCATAATTTCTTTTTCATCATCAACCGTTGGGTACAACTTATTCATACTTCTTAAATTTTAAGTATATCATATTCAATTAGTTTCTCAATTTGTACACACACATACATATACATGTATGTGTATGTTCACATTTATTGAACATACATACAAATGAGTTATATAGAGATTGAGAATAGATTGAAAATATATGTATATGAAGAGAGTACGTGATGTTGTAAATGTCAAATGTACATATTAATAGAGACTCAACAATCATATTAAATCCAAGAAATAAAAGGATATCAGGTTGGTTGGGTTCAAATAAAAGTAACCCAATATCAATCAAATACCTACGGTTTGAAGATTTTACAACTCTATTAGATATCGGGTTGAGTTATTTCGCGTTGGGTTGGTCGGGTTTCTAAGCACCCCTATTAGAAACTTTGCTATTTCATGGCACTTCTCAAAGCTGAACTGGTGAAAAAAGGGAGTGAGCTAGAAAGTTGAAGAATTATAAAAGAGGATAATAAAAAAGGCTGAAGGGATGATAAAAAGGTACCATTAGAACTTAAAACTGGAGGGGAATATCTACGGAGTAGCTAAAAGACCAACTATGTTGTATGGTTCAGAGTGTTTAGTAGTCAAGAAAAGTGCAAGCGAAGAAATTGGAAGTTGCGGAGATTCGAATATTGAGATAGACGTGTGGCTGGATCATGTCGTATAGTATCCGGGATGAAGCTTTTAGATAGAACTAGGGATTGTGACTACCACCACTACTAAAACAATCGTTTTTACCCGTGGATACAAAAAAAAGTCAACGAAGTCCACCATTGAGTTTTTAAAAATAAAATAAAAAATAATTTTTATTAATTTTTTGATGGATTTGTGATAGAATAGTTTATCTATACTATATAATGTACCGTTATTTAATGTTAATTACTTAAAATCTCTTAAAAATAACCATTAAAATTTTATGTACTACATTTAATGTTATTTATTAACTTTCAATCCTTATCTCTAATTATTTTAACTCCCCTAAAATCACTCCCCTGCATAATTAAATACAGGATAAAAATCAAATTTTAAATATAAAAAATCTAAAATATAATTAAGAAAATCTAACAGAATATTTAATGTTTATTTTTTAAAAAACATTATATTATTAAATCTAAAATAAATTACATTATTATTAAGCTATCGAAGAAAACTCTTAAAAACAAGTTTTTATGCATTAAATATTGTTTATTGATACACATTACTTAAAATTCAAGATTACGCACGAGTACAAATTTCTAAAGCTATATTTTTGAATTAATAACTAACTAATAAACCTAATCAAAACATGATAAACATCTCAATTTAAATATAAATAATTTAAAATATATAAGATAATCATTGAATTCTTACAAAAATACTTAATTTTTTTATATAAAAACATTATATTATTAAGCCTAAAGTAAACAAATTTATTAAAAAACCATTATCACACTCTCAAAACTATTCAAAATCGTACCGTAAATCGATAAAAAATAAAAGAAAACATTAAAATCATGATATATCTCACTGCATTGCACGAGTACGTACGCTTCTAGTTTATTTAATATTTAAGAAAGGTTCCGCCACAAAATTGTTTAATTTTTAAAAAATAATAATAATTAACATTAATATATTAATTAAAATTAGTGACGGATTTTAATTAATTATTTTCTAAATCCACCCACTTGTGGATTTAGAATCACTTGAGTGATATATATATATATATACACTAGCTTCGACCCCGTGTATTACATGGGGTAATTTAAAAAAATTAAATTATGCTAGAAAACTTATCTTACAGATATGAATGATCATCGAAAGTACAATGCTATTTTTTCAAGCTTTTTTTCCTTCAAAGTTGTTTTTTTATAGCTGGTCACAAAATGTCTCTGTTTTAGGCAGTTTTCATAAAGGATGTTTTGCAAAAAATTAAAAAAATATATGAATAAATATTAAAAAATTATAAAACAAAATTTATAATATAACATAAATGAAATTATGGAAAAGTACATAGTTAAAATATTAATAAAATAAGAACCATCTATCATAAATTACCAAATATTTCTTTATATACAACATTCTTTGTTTTATTGCTAATTATACCTTCATCATCTATAATTAATATTTTTAAACCCTGCCTACTTTTTACTCTAGATAAAGCAACATACAACTGACCAAGGGCGGTAACATCCTGGGAGGGGTTGTGGACGGTATCCCAATCCACCCGGGTTCGAATCCGGGGAGTCATTCTGAGGGCATGAGGAGTACCTAGTCCTTGGGCCGGTCCAGTCGTTGACTGGCCTGCCCCCCCCCCCCCCCCAAGTCCAGTCTTAAGATTGTGGTTGGGCTCTAGGTTCAGCGTAAGCTGGGCCGGGACAACGGCGGATTAGTGGGCTGCCCGTGGATGCCCGATACCGCGGGGGAGGTGTGCGTGCGTGTGTTCGTGGTAGTCGTTCGTTGGTTCGATGCCGCTATGCCTTCCAAAAAAAAACTGACCAAGGGTGAAAACTGGTTGTCTCAGAAACAAACCAACCTTCGATAATGACTGTCCCTGACTTTTATTTATGGTCATGACAAAACATACAACAATTGAAAATTGTCTTTTTTGAAACTTGAACGGAATCCTTTTGTTTGTAGGTGTCAAAGACATTTTTGGAGTAAATGTTCGGCTTCCAATATTGCTTCCATACATGATCTCTGCTTCTATAACCCGATTTCCAAAAGATAACACCCGTAGTCTAGTTCCATTACATAACCTAGATTTCTGATCAATATTCCTTAGTAACATAACTCGAACATCGACTTTTAGTACTATCTTATGGTTTGACAAACCCGATAATATAAGACCATTTAAGACATCAGGTGAGTACAAAGTTTCATCAAACTGTTCGTGAAGATGCTCTGATTCACACAGACTATTTGAATTTAGGTACTCCTTTTCCTCTCCTGGAAACAATAATAGCAAACGATCATTTATTTCTTGAACGACTTCATGCTTGGGTGCAAGTATTGCTCTTTCCTGAAAATAGGATGAATTCTTGACATTTACAAGAATAGAAAGATAGACAAATTCAATTAATGCAGATATAGGTTCCGTTGAATCGGTAATCGATAAGGTCGGTATTTAATCATTCACAAATAAGCACAAATACATAAAAACGCTTGATTAAGGTGTCGTTTACCCGAACACTTACTCGTTAAATTATAGTCCATTTGTAAAAATAAATAAATATTTTCTATTTACCGTAAAAATCTTTTGCTTTTTTATGAGTTTCATTGATTTTTTCAATGTTAATAATCAATAATCTATACTTATATATAAGTAAAATATACTAAATATCATAATGTCAAGAAAATAAAATTAAAAATTAAAAATGTTATTTTATAAAACTTCATGATAAAAATCAAAGTTCTTGAATAAAAATTTAAAGAGGATGAAGTTTTTATAAAAAAAAACTCTTGAAGTAAAAATTGATATGAAATAGCCAAAAGAAAATTAAGACAATTTAGTGATTATTTGTATCAAATTTTATACTAATCACGACACATTAATTCGTATATATTTATGATATTTAATAATATAATTAAATCTAAAAATATTCAATATTGAACTCATTTCGAAGGTATTGACGAAGTGATTACAATGGTATAATTTATAAAAAAAAAATAAAAATGTTTTTAATACATTTTGGTTCATATACATTATTTATGTTTATATGATAAGAGTCTAAAATAAAAAAATAAAAAAGTAAGAGATTAAAAGTAAACTACATATCTAATTATAAGGGTAGTAAATGTAAGGTATAAATTAAAAAAATTGAATTAAGGAAAGATTTAAGGAGAAATGAATGTGAATGTGCTAAATGAACTTATAATGTAAAATGCGTCCATATACATGTTTAGGCAGAAAAATGAAAAAATGAGTTCATCAAAAGGCGACACGTGTCCTTCTAGTTACTTATTTATTATATGTATATATATATAGGGTCCCCTTCATTTGCTAACCACGACATTGATGCTAACCGTGTTAACCAATTTTCGACCAATCAGAAGCTTTTTAGAGTTTATATAATTCGATCAATGCTATTAAATCGTCAAGGGTATTATGGGAATTTTCTAATTGTCGGCCATTTAAAATGTTTCCATATTTCAAGGAGTTTTTTAATATGGTAGTTATCTAAATATTAAATGTAATAATTTAAAATTAAACTTTGATTTGCATGTGATTAATTTGGAAGTTATTTTTTACCTTTTTTTAAGCATATCATATCTTTCTTAATCCACAATTATTTACATCAAACTGTGAATATGTGAATATACTATTTCATATGCATTTACATCGAGCTGCATATATGCACAGACTGCATATATGAATATACCATTTACAACGAACTGCATATATGCACATGTTGCATATGTAGATTCACTGTTCTAAATAATTATAGAAAATCACTTCTCTATATTTGAAGCTTCCACTAGAATTCCACCATCACCGATTCACTGTTCTAAATAATTATAGAAAACCACTTCTCTTTTCTAAATAATTATATTTGAAGAGTTCTTCAAATTCGGAGAATTTGACCTTCTCTCTCCTTTTTTTCTTCATTTTAGAAAAGGTTTTGAAGAATGAGGTAAAAAAAAATCATTCACAAAAATTGGACATGTTCTTTTTTTTTAAACATACCGTAAGATGCAGAGCCGTCGGAGCTAGGTGATGATCAACGTGAGAGCGATGAATCGAAACGCCATAAATTCTTCAGAAGTAAGGTAGTTAGGTATGGCGATCGACGTTGAACAGTGAACCGGCGATCGACGTCGAACAGTGCATCGGTGATGGTGCGTGTTTTGCTGGATAAATCGACTTTGTGGGATCAAATCCCTAATTATTTGGGGTTTTGATTTGGTAGGCGTGTGTTACCAAATTAAAAAGAAATGTATTTTGACCAAAATATCCATGTGCATACATGCATTTTATTTTTATAAACCGTTTTTTATATTTTATTTTAATTAAAATTCTAATTAATTGTGAACCATTGATCTAAATAACCAACTGTCCAGATTGGTTAGCCCGGTTAACATCAATGCCGTGGTTAGCAAATGAATGGGGCTCTCTCTCTCTCTCTGTATATATATATATATATATATATATATATATATATATATATATATATATATATATATATATATATATATACACGGCTGACATCAAAATATCTTTCCAAAATATCAGGGTGTGTCACGTATGTCAGTCTTAGATCACTGCTTCTTTTTCAAGTATCCAATACTCTATAAAGTACCTTCCAGTGTTCTGGACCCAGATTGCTTGGGTAGGGTTTTAATACAATTTTGTAACCGTTAAATGTGGCGGAAAATTATTTTAGGTTACAAATAATTTAGAAACTTTTCTAAACTAAAACCCCTAACTAGATCCAATGACAATTTAGTAAGAATTTAAACAAACCATAGGGTGTTTAAAGTTATACCTTTCAGATCTGTGGAGGGTTTTAACGGAGCACTTAGAAATCAAAGCAGATTTCCTCTATTGGTAGTCCACACACGAACACGTTTTCTGACCCCACTGGGTGTTAGCTCAAAACCCTAGATCTAATATGTGTTTTTAACCAAAAAAAAATAGGGTTCTTTTCTGTTTTTCTCTTCTGGCTAAAATCCCAAAAGATTAAATAGATAATTGATTTAGTTTATCACTTTATTTATATGGTATGAATTATAAATATACCATAACTCAAATAAGTTTATGTGATTATCTGTAATATTTACATAATTATCTTAAACATTAATATAATTATATACATTTACATATTTTAACACATATTTTATAGAATAATTATTAAACAACCAACATGATTTAATTTAGATTTCTGAAAATGAAAGCAAACGTATTCTTTGTGTGCAACCCTATAGGTCTACATATTCGTTGCAGTATTTGTGTGTGACACGTGTCGTGGGCATATAATAATTTACAACTTGTATATTGACTCAACTTGCTTAAAACAAAATCAATATCTGGTCTAGTGCAATGCATTGCATACATCATACATCATATCACACTAGCATACTCTAATTGATCCACTGCTCGATTAGAGTTTTTCTCGAGTTTCACACTTGAGTCAAATGAAGTGTTAAACTCCGTTATACTCAAGTGTTCAAATTTTGTCAGTATGTTCTCTATACAGTGAGATTGACTTAGAGAGATATGATATTCTGATCTTTTTATTTTTATTCAAAGAACGGTGTCTACTTCTCCAAGATCTTTCATCCTAAAGTTGAAGGATAAGTTGTTTTCCATAATACATCAAATAAAGGATAAAATCCCTTTCTACAAATCAATTTTCGAAATACCTCAAATTGAATTCTAGGTTTAACCCAAATAATAAAACAAGTCTTATACAAGGACTAAATATAGGTCGGGGTTACTAAACCCATATACAATTGCTATCTCCAAAAATGCGAAATACTTAACCGAAAAGCTACTCTTTTCTCGTGCATTTAGCTAGCATTCATTTCTTCACAGTGTCGCTAGTACCATACCCCAACCTTAGTGAGTTCAACAATTTTCATCATAATTATATAAATAGTTAAATGGAAAGAATGCAACTTAAAAGAGGATTTATATTAAATATGTAAACAACCCATTTTCCAACACACACAATCCTTTTTTGTGACGAAAGCTCCAATATAAAACATTTCCTCAAGATGTGAACTCAAACCTAAAACTCACTCAAAAACGTGAATAATGATTTAATTCCCATGTAATGTAAACGTGGATAAAACTCTATTATCCAAAATATCCAAAATACAGATGAGACATAAATACTCAACCCATAAATCATCATGGATAACAATCCATACATAAATTGTCACCAAAATCATGGATAATATTCAACACCCCAAAATAACCAATATAAACAATAAACAACATCGGAAGCGTCAAATCATAGATTATCTTTTTCTCCAAATAATATATCTGAAATCCACCATTCAGTGACGGGGGAGACCCAATTCCATTGAATGTGGCGGAACACAAAAGTAGGTCACATATCTATGTTATATGAGCGTCACTTAAGGATAAAACACTCGTTTATATCAACCTTTCCGGGTCTATAGTTAACGAGTCAACAAGCTCAACACCTTTATGTCTATTGCTTGGATAGTCATCAAGTTCAACCCCTCTAGGTCTATACCTTGGAATTTTCGTGCACTCATCAAGTTCAACCCCTCTAGGTTTGTACCTTAGAATTTCCAAACATCCAAGTTAAGCTCGTTCACAAGAAATTGCAATTATTGGTCAATGGACGATGCCCGAATCAAAGAGACCACATCTTACTCCTATAAGACCCAATGCCTATTTCTAGTTGCATTTGGGGATATTTATCCCACTCAAACTAACTCCTATGCCTATGGATCCATTGCATTACAGTCCCAAACATTACATGATTTCAAACGAATGAACTAGCGCATTCAATACATGTAATTCTCAAATAAGATGCAATAAATGCAAATTATAACCAAAACTTTACATTGAGCTTTTCAAATCGGACAAAAGCCCCCAAGACCCAACATAGTCAAAAACCAAGCCATAAGTTCAACAAATACTCTGACCGTTTGTTATAAGTTATAAAATGCAATAAAACGTAAATAACCCACGTTTATACAACCGCATGCTCCAAAGACCTAAACAAGCCAAAACACAATATTAGACCGGGAAAAGTCATTTTCCAAATGCATATATACCATTTATTCTTTCAAAACATCCCATCTATCCTTGAAGAGATCTCAAAAACGAAACCATAGCAACTTGAATCACCAAAAACGGAGTAGAAATTAGAGAGATATGAAGAAATGAAGATGAATGGCTGAAAATCTGACTTTAAGTTGTCTGGTACCACTAGGATACATTGCCATGAGACTTTTCCATGGCATTATCGCATGGCATAGTCGCCCAAAGTGTCCAGAGCACTCCTCCTTGGCAGCTAATTTTCTAGTGTGACTATGACACTGTTATAGTCGTTGGGCATTGTAGTCGGACCCGTACCAAGCCCCGAAACTTGACTTTTTCTATGCCAACTCTCTCAAAACTCTTAGGGACTTACATTAGTGATTTTATAACATAAGTCCCATCATTTACAAGTTCTAACAGCGTACGGGTTGACTTCAATTACCGAAAATTACGGGTGTTACAGATACCTTCTAAATTAGTTCGATAATCTACATATCATCAACATAAAGATAGATAATTACAGTGGATTCTTTCATGTGCTGTATAAGTGCACCGGTCAGCATAATTGTGCCGAAAGTTATAGTTGTATCAAATCTTTCATGCAACTGCTTAGGGGCTTGTTTTAACCCGTATAGGGACTTAACAAGTCTACATACTTAATTTGTGTTCTTGTCCAAGCATTACAAAGCATTCAGGTTGCTCCATATAAACCTTTTCGTTTAAGTAACCATTCAAAAAAAATGTTTTTACATCTATTTGATGAATGTGCAATCCTTTTAAGGCTGAAATTGTTATAAGAGTTTGAATAGAACTAATTATAGCAACCGGAACGTAGGTGTCGAAGTAATCGACTCCCTTTTTTTGTCTATATCCTTTAGCCACCACTAAAAGTTGATATTGATCCATGTTGATGTAGCTTTCTTTTGAAGACCCACTTGGAACCTATGGGTTTCACTCCTTTGGGTAAAACTGCTAATTCCTAAGTTCCATTTCCCCATAATAGAGTCCATTTCGTCATTTATTGCTTCCTTACATAGTGGAGCATCTCTTGATGACATGTCTTCACTGTAGGTCTTAGGGTCATCATCGATGTTGATTGTGAAAATAACCTCTCTATTCACTTTCTTTTGTGTCCCTTTGACCAAATATGAGAAGAAAGCATCTCCTGGATTTTTCTCTTTTCTTTCTCTTATAGTTCTTCGTGGTTCGTTGGCTTATTGGAGGCTTTCAAATTATCACGAGATGTACTTGAGAAGTCAGTATCAAAGAGTGGTTCTAAGTTTTCAACATCTTTTGAAAATTTGTCTTCAAAGAACTCTACATCTATGGATTCAACAATTACACCTGATTTTTTTGTCCAACAGTCTATAAGTCTTGTTATTATTTGCATAACCTATGAATATGCTCTTAATAGCTCGGGATCCTAGCTTTGACCATTTTGGGATCAGGTATGTGGTAATAGGCTATACATTTCGATATTCTAAAATAATTAAGATTATGTTTCCTTCCATTCCACAAATCATATGGGCTACAAGGAATCAAACGACTAGTGATTCGGTTGTGAATGTGACAAGCAATCAGTAAGGTTTCTCCACATGGATTGTTTGGCAAACCTGATTGGTTCAACATACAATAGACCATTTCTACCAAGGTTATGTTCTTTCTTTCTGCCAAATCATTCTGTTGGGGAGTAAATGGAGAAGTATGTTCGTGTTTGATCCCATTCTCTTCGTAGAATGTATCAAAGTATATTGTGAAGTATTCTCCACCTCCGTCTGATCATAACGTTTTAATCCGTTTCTCGAGTTGATTTTCGACTTCAGCCTTATATATTTTTATTGCGTTAAAATCTTCGTCTTTTGTTCGTAACAAATAAATATGACGATAACACTTTAGTCATCACAAAAAGTAATGAAATACCTTCTACTGCCACGAGTAAGTATTCCATTTAATTCACAAATGTCGGAATGTATTAAATCTAAAATTGATATATCCCTTTTAACTCACAGAAAATGTTTCTTTGTAAACTTAGATTTTACACATGTTTCACATTTTCTAAAATCTTTGTTATCAATTTTAATTAGCCTTTTATTTTGAAATTTTTAAACACTATTTATATTTTTCTGTGTTAAACGTTTGTGCCATAAAGAAATTGAACATGAAAAATAATCAAAAGAATTAATTTCGTTGATAAAATTTTAAACTACATCAACTGTAGAAACAGAAAAACCGTAAGACATAGATAGTTAATTACTACCCATAGACTCACTTGGACCGACCTCTTCTAGTTCGGAATCATCACCATCCACATTCAACCAATACATGCCCAACTATAGTATCATTTTCCAATAACGATCTTTCTCTTGTAAATCACAACTTTCCTGGCCTCAATTGTTACTCCAAACCCATTCTCATTGAGTTTGCTTACAAATACTAGGCACTTGTTTATAGAAGGAACGTGAGTACATTTATCAATGTGACAGTCTTACCGGAGGTGAATTTGAGCAGTACTGTACCAATACCAGCAACATCAACTCACCATTATTGGCCATGATCACTTGTTTTTCGATTCATATTGGACCATATTCAACAATTTTAGACTTGAAGTTACAAACATGAACTATGGCCCAGAGTCTACGAACCAACCCCCTCGACGAACCATCACTTTAGTAGAGGCTTCAAAAATCATATCAATCTCATCCATCTGTAGATCAACCACGAGATTCCCCATATCTTCAATCATGTTTGCGGTTGGACCAGGTTTCCTCTATTTGCGTTTACGAGCATAGTGTCCTGTCTCTCCGTAGACGTGACATTTGCCAACTCTTTTGAAACGTTGCCTTGTATTAGATTATTGTCCCAATCATTTGAAACATTTCTTTTGTGGGAAAATTCCACTTCTTGTTTGACCATCCAAAATTTCCTTTTTATTTGCTCCCAACCTTTAGCACCCAACCCAGACTTGGCTCTTTTGTCCTGATTCCAAGCCTCTTCCTCAATTCTCATATGTTTGAGCATGTCATCCAAAGAATAATCTTCATATTTGTGCATCATTCGATTTGCAAAATCCTTCCATGATGGTTTTTTTTTTATCAATGACAGCCCCTACCTGGAAGATTTCAGGAAGAGAAATAGAAAGCACCTTTAATTTGTTCACAATAACCTAGAATATGCACTTGCTCCACGATTGGTTTATCATCAACCATTCAAAATCACAAGTAATGAGACACACAAGATATTTATTAGTACTTCCTTCTTGTGCCTTATACATGTATTCGAGGGCTTTCCAAAGATCCCTTAGATCAGTCATCGGAGAATATAAGTCATACAATCTGTCAGAAAGGGCATTCTTAATATGTTTGTAGGCCAAGGATTCCTCCTCCTTGCAGATTAGCCGTTGCTTCTCTAGTTCAACAATTTTCGCTGCATCTGTCTCTTTCCCCTTTTTAGGGATCTGCTTGGATGGAATATGTTGCAAATTTGGGTCTAATACATAGTAAATTTTTAGAACCATAAGCATTAATTTTACCTTATCAACCTAACGGGTATAATTACACCCGTCAAAACGGTCAAGTTTCACGAATTCTTGATTCATGAGGTGGAAATTGGAAGCGTTTCCAAACTCCATTTATAAAACTGGAATGCACTAAAATTAACAAAAAGTCAAAACATTTTAGATTGTTGAAAAACTGTTAATTGTTAAAAATCAATAAAATTGTAGCTTTAAAATCAAAATAAATCTTTATTAACAAAGGTAACGATTTTATTAACAAAGATTAAAACTTTATTATTAAAGTTTTAAACTTTATCTATTATGTTAGATCATAGATGTAAGCGAGAAACCGGGTTGAATACCACACAGATCGATTCTATCCCCCATGATGGATTCGATAAAAGAAAAGGAGTGGAAACAGACGTGGTCACTTTTTGAATTAAAATAAATGTGATACTGAAATTAAACCAACCTGGAATGTAGACGAAGATGAAGAAACTAGACGGATAAAATTATCATGTCCTTAAAGTTTTTGGCGATACTCTTAAAAGTGTGAGTCTGTCAATTGCGTAGCCTCAGGATTTGATGCAGATTAATCAAACACTAACAGCGACAGTGTTTGATTTAATGCAAAGTAAATGTAAAAATTTGGCAGAAATCAGTATAGAACAGTGGGCGACAATAGAAAGAAAGAGAGCAAATTTTTGTCTGTTTTTTTATGTGTTTTAGAAGAGGATTCGATCTAGTATTTATACTGAGATTGTTAAGAAAGAGCAAACAAGAACCACAGACAAGTGAAATGTTTTTAGAAATTCACTGAAGTCAATTGAAAACACTAAACCACACTAATGAATCATTAAGAAATCGGATAACCGAATGCATGCCCGAATCCATTACTTTATCATCTACTATATAAGAAACTTTGATGATGAACGGATCTAGTGGTGTGAGGATCTTCCTCAACAAAAGCCATTAATATCTTCAACGGTTGCCGATTTCTAACTAATGGGGATTAGGAACTGTTTTGTGTCGCTTTGGTGTTTTGGGGACCGCTCCTTTTTATAGACCTGTCATTAGGATATCTATTAAACCCTAATCTTGCCTCTTAATATCAAAGTTTATGGGCTTATTAATTAGATTAATACAATGACCCGTACAATTAACTTACATAATTTACAACATATAAAACCACATAAATTATTAGAAAATAAAAAACCCAAAAAAGTTAACTGTTATATTGTTTTAGATGGTCTTAAAACTAAATTGAATACAAATGACTTCTCCCAAACAAAATTGAATACAAACCACTTTTAAAAGAAGTAGTGATTTGTGGAGGAAACCGTGAACATATGTCTCTTTAATTAAAAGATGATATCTCACGGCTATCAAGATCTAATTAGCTGAGAACCTAGCATAAGGGTTTGGATGCATAAATAAAATCATCTTCTTGTCGCTACTATAAAACAAGGTATCAGCGACGAAAATCACCGACGGGCAAAATCCATCGTTAATTAGTGACGGAACGACCACCAACCCTATACCTCGTCATTCCGTCGTTAATTAGCGACGGATTAGCAATGTAAATCATTAACTTCTATTTAAAAAATAAATAAAAATGAAAATCCACGTGTATGATGCTAATCCGTCACTAATTAGCGACGAACACGTGGCATCCATCGCTAAGTAGTGACGGATTAGCGACATATTTGTTAGATTTTCTTGTTCTCCCTTTTGTATGTGTTATATATACACATGTATATGTGCATGTGTTATATGCATGCATGTGTATATGTTATATGTATCTGTCGATCTATGTTATATATATGCATACATGATATGTATATGTGTTGATTGTTAACCGTGATTACATCTATGTATATATTGTTGTATATGAATGTAAATATGTGTTATATATGCATGTGTATGTGTGATTGTATAGATAAGGTGTGTGTTGTTTGATAATCTCATATCATGTATATATGTGATATATATATATATATATATATATATATATATATATATATATATATATATATATGCAAGCAGGGTTGGGTTACGGTGAGAAGTTAGGTTAACGTGAGAAACATGAGAAGTGGTTATCAACCGTTGGATGAGAAATGGATTCGCATTAGGATGAGATGCACCAAGAGCATCAGATCAATTCCCTTCTAAGCCACAATTAATGGGAAGGCATTTGATTAAAAGTGATCAACGATTCAGATCCACTTCTCCCGCTTCTCACGTTAACCTCAACTTCTTACACGATGTTTTGCCTATACAAGCATATATATATATATATATATATATATATATATATGTGTGTGTGTGTGTGTGTGTGTGTGAGTGAGTGTGTGTGTGTGTGTAAATGCATAGATAATATATAATATGTGTGTTGTTTGGTAACCGTGTACATGTAGCTAGGTAATAAGTCACAATTGGTGTTATTGGGTCTTAATAAGTCGTAAAGTATCTTATTATGCTATACTGGATCTCAATGGGTCTTATTGAGCTATAGTCGGTCTTATCAACCCCAATAGATACCAGATGCATATATGCAGTACACACTTGTATAAAACATGTAATAAGTCACAAAGGATCATAAAGGGTCTTATTGGGCTTTAATCGATTCTTTTGTGCTTTGATCGATATTATTGAGCTTTAAAGGTTTCATTAGGCTATAATGGATCTATTGGGCTTTAATCAATTTTAATGGGCTTTGATCGGTTCTATTGGCCTTTAAATGGTTTCATTGGGCTTTAATGGATATATTGAGCTTTAAAGGGTTCTATTGGGTTTTAACGGATTTAATTGGACCTTAATGGATCTACCAGGCTTTAAAGGGGTCTATTGGGCTTTAACGGGTTCTATCGGGGTTTATAATGGGTCTTAGTGGTCTTATCGACCCCAATAGACACCACATGGATCTATTGAGCTTTATTCGGTTTTATTGGGCTTTAATTAGTTCTATTGGCTTTAATGAGTTTTAATGAGCTTTAATCGATTAAGTTCAATAAAATAAGGGGTATTTTAGTCATTAACTATTTATCTATAATTTAATAATCTAATAAATAATAAATATTTAATAATTTATAATAATGAATTATTTCTTTAATAATTTATAATTTAAAATAATTTAATATTTTATTTAATTATTAATTACAAATAATTTAATAATATAAATAAAGATTTAATTAATTATCTTTTAAATAATCATTATAAATGGAGTATATAACTTATTTTAATTCTTATAACATAAGTTAAAACAACGACGGATTACTGACGGAATTTAGTCGCTAATTAACGACGAATTGCGTCTGTCACTAATTAGCGATGAAATTACGTCGGTAATCCGTCGCTAATTTAAATTATGTTAACAAAAAAAAAATCGGGCTCCAAATTGGAGCCCTAATTCATCATTGTTCACTGCACCATTCCCCAACGATCAAAAGAGCGACTGTGATCCAAACCCCGACGAACGACCACCGCACCACGTTGGCGCCATCGTCAGCAGCAACTACCCACAACTTCACCCCCCCTGTCGACACCGATACCTCCTCTCCCCAGTCGACCACCACCTCCCCTCCCCCTTCGACCATCGCCTCCCCTCCCCCATCGAACACCACCATTGTTGACCACTCCCTCCCTTCGTTCGTTCTCTCTACATCGGCGACCACCATCACCGAGCACCTCCACGGACTGTTTCAGCCACCACAACCCTACCACCACCACAGGCTTCCACTGTGAGTTCCCCTTTTAGTTTCTGCCTTTTTTGATTTTAAGATGCAATAGTGTTTGAACTATATATTTTGTTATTCATTAATAACTTATGTTACAAAACCTTGTTATGATTCTCATTTTATTGATACACTATCAAAACTATGTTACAAAACCTTGTTATTCTATGTTATGTCACACCCTTTACTTTAAACATGTTCAAAACGGAAGTAAGTTTGATTCTTGCATTCCAATTGCTCTCATAGTGTTCAATTATAATGTTCTTGCTCTTATACTTTAAACATGTTCTCATAGTGTTTAGATCTATGTATTTTGTTATACATTAATAACCTAATCAATTGTTACGATTCTTGATGAAATTAGTTGGTGTATTTTTGATAAAACCGAGTGATTGTTAAATTGCCATATATGATGCAATATTCATCTACTTTCTTATGTGATTCAAAACATGTATCACTAATTAGTTGGGTTGCATATTATTGGGCATACATTAGGCTTAATTTTATTTATTTGTAGTTGGGTTGTCAATTGTTGGGCAAACATTAGGCTTTATTCTATATGGAAATATTCATTTTATAGTCGTTATGCTGCCGAAATTTAAAAAAAAAAATTATGATTGTGTTTTCAACTAGTTTCCTTAATTCCAAAACACCTCTCTTTCATTTAAACCTAAGGTTTGAGTTTCAAAGTCATTCACAAGTTCTCTAAATCTATTGTTTGACTTTCAAATAGTCAAACCATTACACGTAGTGTCTTCAAGTCATTCAAAAGACCTCTAACTTCATTCGCACCTACGGGCTATGGTTTGACCTTCAAATAGTCAAACCATTACATTTAGAGTTTTAAAGTCATTCAAAACTCCTCTAAACCTACAATTTGACATTGAAATAGTCACACCATTACACGTAGTCTCAAGTCATTTAAAGGACCTCTAACTTCATTCATACATACGATTTGACCTTCAAATAGTTAAACCATTACACTTAAAGTTTTAAAGTCATTTAAAACTTCTCTAAACCTATGGTTTGACTTTCAAATAGTCAAACCATTATCTGTAGTGTTTTCAAGTCATTCAAAACACGTCTAACTAGCTTCACACCTAGGGTTTGACCTTTAAGTAGTCAAACTATTACACTTAAAGTTTAAAAGTCGTTCAAAACTCTTTTTAAATCTACTATTTGGCTTTCAAATAGTCAAACCATTACACATATTGTTTTCAAGTCATTCAAAAGACCTCTAACTTCATTCACACCTATGGTTTGATCTCCAAATAGTCAAACCATTACACTCAGAGTTTCAAAGTCATTTAAAACTCCTCTAAACCTACGATTTGACTTTTAAATAGTCTAGCTATTACATGTAGTGTTTTTAAGTCATTCAAAACACATCTAACTAGCTTCACAATAACAGTTTGACCTTCAAATAGTCAAACCATTACACTTAGAGTTTCAAAGGGCCATCTTTTTGGGTTTTGGACCTCCTAGGATCTCCATTATGCTATGACCAGTGAGTGAGTAGCAACAGCAGTGCGAGATCGTCCGTGACTAGATCGACAGTGGAGGTATGTTGGTTATATTGTTTATGTATCATGCTGTTACTTTTCATTGCCAATAAATACTATTTTTGTCAAATTGAATATTTACAATTAGCTGAGTTGAGAGAGAAGATGACAATGATTAAGGAGGAGACGAGGGAGTCGAAGTAGCAGGAGGAATGCTATCTGGCCGAGTTGGAGAACGAAAGGAAGCACAAGGCATGACTGCAGGCCGAACAGTTAGCTGAGCATGTCATATTGTCGCAGCAGTTTGCTACTTTTAAGCAGCAGAGATACATTTCCTCCCTTCCCCGCCCTCCCAACCCTCCCCTAGTTAGATTGCTTCTCTGCACATGTACTTTATTTTGAATTGTAAGAATTTGGAATTGTATAAATCTGTTATTTAGATTTATTGGGTTGTTTTGGTTTGTTATTTTTAGATTATGGGTGGGTATGCATTTGTATAAAATACGAGAAATACAACTTTTTTATTTAAATTTTTAAAAAAAAAATCAGCGACGGATTTTCGTCTCTAATTCTTGGGATTTGTGTTGCTAATCCATCGCTAATAATCCGTCTTATCCGCCACAGATCTGTCGCTAAATGAATCCGTCGTTGATTTTCGTCGCTAACCCATCGTGGATAGTATCACCCACGACTGTTAATCGACAGACTTTCAATGTTGGATTAGCGGCGAAAGTCATTTTCAGCGATGAATTAGCAATGGAACTGTCCGTCGCTGATAGGGTTGATTTTTGTAGTGTTTATGTTTATTGTTCTGATGTGTAAATAAAATCATCTTCTTGTATGTGTATGTTTATTGTTTGTGAGAACATGTGAAACCGCATTATATTCTTCTTTAAAAGATTTCTTATAATTCCTACAGATATGAAGGTTTAATAGTTCGTGTCTCGCTGACATAGAACTCCAACACGCCCCCTTAATATATGTTTGAATGATATCAGAGCCACGACCTACATCTAGGACATTTATGCACAGGAACTTTGGGACATTTTTGCCCAACTAGCCTCCATTGGAGGGGGCATATTAGAGTCTTACATCAACTAGACTTTGACATTTCCTTCTCAATATATGTTGGAATCTGCATCCATTCTTTCCTCTAAGGCTCTTTTGAAGAATTAATGATCTGACAAGGTTCTATGTATCGTACATTATTCACTATTTATTTTTTGATTTAATTTGTACATTTATATTAACATTACATGTTAATATAAATGTTACGGACTATGTTACACCATTGCTCACGACAAATATTTCAATTTCTAATTTAAAATAATATTCAACAGACCGGTAAAGTTATTACGAAATTGTTTTTTATATAAGGGACGCTGCCCCGGGAAATTGCCAATCCCTTTGTCCCAAAATAAATGTCCATAATGAAAAAACAAACAATTTTAAAAGTGTGTAATTATTACAATTTTTAATTAACTAAATGATAATATACTCTTAATAACATAAGAAATAATGAATTTCTTCATTTTATAACTAAAAGTAGAATCGAAAAGTTGACAATTACTTTTGAAAATTTCTTTTAGGAAGGCAAACACTAATATTAGCCAAAAACAAAAGGCAAAGCAAACAAAGTTCGAATGAGTGATCTGCAATATGCAGAACCAAACGAAACCAAGCCAACTGAAAAGAAAGAACAAAGGCCTAGAACATAACCAAGGACGAGGCCAAAATAGCCAAGCCAACTTCGAAATTATAATACACAAACAACCGAACCACAACCACCCAAGGAGTTAAGCCCCACAAGTAAGTGAAAAGATCGGACAAAAAAGACATCTGAGAATCAAAGACAAACCAATCATCAAATTCCGGTAACCAAATTAAATCAAATAAATTAGCCATACTTTTAAAGATTGACACTTATTTTAGATAAAACGGAGTATTTCAAAATACATAAAACGTGCTTGGGGTAAATTACAAGAAATGGTCAATTACCATACCCTATATTTCTATAATATTCTCCAAAAGCCCGATAAAATCACAAGTAAAACTCACTACTTTGAATATAAAACCGAAAACCACTATGTAAATTTGGATTAAAGCCCATATGATTAATTCCAGCCTAAAAATTGGTGGCCCACTTCTATATAATCACCGTTTAATAAATAAAAAAAAAAACGATAATAGTATCTCAATTTTGAGCCCAAAAACTTGCAACAGCCCATATTCTCCTTTTTAATCATTAGTGGCATATAATGGTAAGGGCGCGTTTGGTTTGCGGGATTGGAATGAATTTGGAGGGATTTGAATTTCAAATCCATTTCAATCCTGCGTTTGGTTTACAAGAAAGGATTTCGTTGACCGGATTTCAAATCCGTTGACCATTTTAAAATCCCTCTTATGATGGATTTGGAAATCCTTGGCATTGGGCCTGGATTTGAAATCCAAATCCGATGGGTTCTAAAGCGTGATCCATACTTCAAATTGTATCGTTCCAAATTCGATGTTTATCAATAAAAATAAATTCTTTATAAAACAAAAAAAAAAAAAAAAAAAAACTCAATCCAAATCCTACAAACCAAGCAAGACTTGTAAAGGAATGGATTTGAAATCTATTCCAAATCCTACAAACCAAACACATGAAGGGATTTGAAATCCCCCCAAATCCAAATCCCTCAAAATCCAAATCCCTCCTTGAAATCCAATCAATTCCATTCCAATCCTGCAAACCAAACGCACCCTAAGTTTATTTATAAATCTTAGGTCGTTTATTTTATGTTATATTCCTAATGAATAGTGTGATAAATATTTATGATAAATGTCATCACAAATATTCATGATGAATTTATGTTCATTATTATTCAAAATCATTCATTATTAAATACTTCATAAAATAGATGATTTCAGGACCTCAAAATATCCTGAATGGATTTTCCTCTTAGAGACAAAACCTAGATAGAATTAGTAATATATTTAAAATGTTATTTAAAATTTCATATCCAATCTAACATACAAAGAGCATAAACGATTAAATTTATATCTTTATATATATAAAAAGCAAAACCAAAGCGAAATGACATGACACAATGTGGATTGAGAATTCTAAATTATTGAATTGTAGTTAACTTTGGCTATCCCACATTGATAGAAAGATGAAATGTTGGAACATGAAGTTGAATATAAAAAGAGAAGGATGCCAACTTTTTTTACATGATTTATGATTTTTCTTAATCCATTTTGGATTAAATCTTTTTATATAAAAAAGCAAAACCTAAGGTGACGTTTGATTCGCATAATGTTTTTGGATGGAATGGAATATGTCAAAAGGAATTTGACTTTGAAGGAATTTGAATGGAATGTTGTCAGGTTTGACTACCTGTTTGGTTGACAGAATTTGAATGAAATCTATTAAAAGAATTGGAATCTGTCTGTTTGGTTTACAAAATGTAGCTTTGGAATTGGAATAAAATGTTGTTAAATGACCAAAATACCCTTTTTGATAATTTTGCTTTAATAAAATAACCATTAAAAATACTTATTTGTAACGGTGGTTCAGATTGGTTGTGGTCAGTGGTGGTTTAGAACGGTGGTTCATATCGGATGTGGTTGGTCGTGATTCATATCGGCGGTGGTTCAGATCGGCAGTGGTCGACGGTGGTTCAAACGACAGTGGTCGGCGGTGGTTTACATCGGGGGTGTCGGCGGTGGTTCAGATTAGCGGTGTCAGCAGTGGTTCAGAATAGCGATGATCGTCGGTGGTTCAGAACGGCGACGATCGGTGGTGGTTCAGATCGACGGTGATCGGTGGTCGGCGGTGATCGCCGGTGGCTCAGATCGGCGGTGATTCAGATCGGCGATGGTTCAGAACAGTGGTGGTCGGCAGTGGTGGTTGATCGATGGTGATCGACGGTTGTCGACGGTGATTCAGATTGGCGGTGATCGGTGGTCGGCGGTGGTTCAAATCGACGATGATCTGCGGTGGCTCAGAACGGTAGTGATCGATGGTCGACGGTGGTCAGCGGTGGTTCAGATCGGCGATGGTTCAGAATAGCAGTGGTCGATGGTCGACGGTTCAAAACGGCGGTGGTTGGCGATGGTTTAGAACAGTGGTGGTCATTGGTGGTCGGCGGTAGTCATTGGTGGTCGACGGTGGTTCAAAACGGCGGTTGTAACACCTCCTTCCCGAGATGGAAAAGGAGGTTACGTCCGAACCTAAAACAATCAGCCAAATAAAATCATACAGAGCACTATTAAACCTTATATACTATAAACACCATAAATAAAACAATTATCTCGAATGATACCTTTTTTTTGTAATACTTGATTCATAACATCAACAAAACCTATAAATTCTTACCAACAAACCTCTTAGATATGAGGATACTTCGGATCCTTTACTCCTTAGATTCCCTTCAAATACCTGTAGCGAAGAAAGAAATATGGTTGAGCCAAACGCTAAGTGCACAAATACAATAGATAACAAAAGAATACTCGAACCCAATACCGAAAATAATAAAAATCTGAATTTTTGGATACGATACTCGAATTTTTGAGTGTTCATGAAAGTTAGATTGAGTATAATTTATTCCACATCTAACCTCAACAACAGATCGAAATAACCTAGAACAAAGATAACTCACTTTAATTAATTAATCAAAAGCCATAACAAACTTATATCCGAATTCATTATATCACAATATTAACTCTTGTCAAAAATCAAAATCGTCAAACTAGAACAAAAACTGATCACTAGTATCAAACGAATCAGAGAAACAAATCAAAATCATAAACTGAGATTGTATACCGAGCTCGAACAAATAATCACATACACTTGTGTTTCGTGTCACACATAGACAGATACAACAAGTGTCAAACATAAGCCATGCAGGCACGTACGTTGGACATTCACATCTAACTGTACTAAATAATGTGAGATGTGGTGTTGGGCAACACGCTGCCATCCACCCTACAAACAAATCGAATATGCTAGGGTTGATCCATACGCCTCCTGAATAAATTACCCATCACACCACGCTAGCTCTCATCAGAGCACACAAAGGAGAAAGGAGACGTCGTTGACTGATCACACCGCCACGGGTGGTGTCACGCCATCGGTGCCACAATGGCGTGCCTATGGTACCCCCATAGGTGGTTAGTAGCTCATTATACCTTAAAGCATAAACTTCAAATGTATGTCACAACACATGTGTTGGTCCCAAATAGCAGTAAGTAAATAAAAGAAGTATTGTAGAAGGGGGGTTGAATACAATACACACAGTTTTTCACTTAATTTAATTCTTATTGATTTGAAATCAAGAATTACACATAGAAAACTTTGATTGTTGCGGAAGAGAATAGATGAAATCTATTCAAACAATCTTACACAAAGAGAAATGAAGAACAATTGTAAAACACTTAGAAAACAAAAAGAACTTCTTAGAGAGAGAATGCCAGTGCACTTAGAGAGCTTGAATGATTGAGAGCTGGTGATCTTGCATGTTGAACCATCCTCCATATTTATAGTGCCTCATGCATTAAATGCATGGGACACCTGTTGAGCAAAGGATGGACACAGGTCTTCAGCAAGGTACATGATGTACCTTTTGTCTTGAGGTGTTTTGGCTTGAAGTGTTGACCTGCAGAAGGATGGTAGAGACCTTTCCTTAAAATGGTGTAGTAGACAAAACTTACTTTATCTGATCTCCAGATGAGGTCCACGTCAATGCAAGATATCACAATATACTTTGTCAGAAAGTACAATGTGTTTGAAAGAAATCCTTAAGCATAGACTGCCGAAGACTTGAAAGATCTTCGACTCCTGAAGATGAGAACACCTTCATACTCTAAGGAGAGATCATTGGCTACCGAAGACTTGAGAGATCTTCGGCTGCTCCTTGAAGATGTGAGAACACCTTCATACTCTAAGGAGAGATAAGATCATCGGCTGCCGAAGACCTGAGAGATCTTCGGCTCCTGAAGATTTGAGGACACCTTCATACTCCTGAGAGATATGTGATTGACACCATCCTGGCTGATGATGTTGATCACTTGGGCATGCTTGGCTTTAGGCTGAGGAGACTATCTTCAATCCGCTTTGAGAGATGTACTCCTTCTTTGTCTTCTTCGGCTGATCTTCGACTTCACCGAACATTTGAATAGAAACCAAGCTGCTAAAAGAACCTCAAACATATTCTAAGTAGGATGATATAAGATGGAAGATCAGGAGGTCATCTTCAAATCTTCAGATGACCCAACAATCTCCCCCTATTTGAGGATGACATCCATACTAAAGAATAGAACAAAGAGTGTATTGAATAAATTCATTTTGACCCATCTTTACTCTTTTTGGGTTCTTTTCACATAGTTTTTTTTTTATTTTTTTTATTTTTATAAGGATTTATAAAGTATATCCGACATTTACAAAAGAATAAAAGAATGAAGTATATATATACAAACTAAGTAAGAGAAAATGCACTTGTATTTAACATGATGTCTTAACAAAATACTATTACAAGTACATAAGAAAGATAGAGAGATTTAGAGAGGGACCTCATTCATCTTTCGGTCTTTTGTGAAGCTCAACAATAATATCACTACGAATGAGAGAGGCTTCATAACTTACGGGGATGAGAGATAGGATAGCAACCAGAAATTTGGTGTCAGCAATGGAGATCTCCTCATGTCTGAAGAACCTGAGAGTTTCCTTTTCATCGAAGAAATAGACTCCTCTGGTTGGCCTAGATACTACAGTACCAATATTTGAGGAACGGGTCGGACACGGACCGCCTGGAGTCTTCAGATTTAGATTCTTCATATCAGGGATTAATCCCTTGGCAGCCAGATCTTTGAATAGATTTTGATTGATAGAAGAGGAGAGTTGTGGAGAGGAGGGGATGCACATCTTTTTGAGATACTGAACTTGAGCTTCTTCTTGAGAGGAATGCTTGTAATCTCTTGCTAAGTCTTTCATTTTTTCAAGTAGACCATTGATGGTCTTTTTAGCCAAAGCCCTGTGACGACTAAATGATTTAGATAAGAGTTCAGATATTTCGTACCATTCAGATAGACCGTAATCTTCAAGGTCGCTGAATTTGATATACTGACGAGTTTTGTCTTCCCTGATGATAACTATCCGAACCTCTGTATCTGAACCTTTGGTGGTGCCAAGTTTTATCTCATCAATTTTAGACTTCAACTTTCTTCCCATTAAAGTCTTTCGGTACCAAAGGATGTCATGAGAATCAAACTTGGCTTTAGAAAAGCCAAAGCCAGAAGTGACCTTGTTTGGAGGTTGAATCTTGATCCTATCAGCTTCAGAAACAAAAGCCTTTAGAGCGGCAGACTTTTGTTGATGGGATAAGAAGGCCTCTTCGTCAGGAGATAACTTTGTCTTTCCTTTGTCTCCTCCTTGTCTTGAAAGCTCCCCCTCAGTTGGAGCATCGGTGGAAATGGGGGTGGGACCCTGACGGCCGCTGTCAGAAGAGATTGGAACCGCCTGTTTCTCCCCCTCAGCGGCTGGCCGGGGAGCAACCTTCATAGAATCAACTTTCTGATGAAGAGACTTCAAGGACTCAAGAATCTGAGTAGTGAGGGTCTGATGAGACTCGGAAGCCGCTTGCAGACGACGAACCTCCTCATCACAAGCACTGGAGGCGGCCTGAAGAGCAGTGACTAAGGTAGTGAGGTGATGATTGGAGGACTCAAGAGACATTAGCTTGTCACAAGAGACCTTGACAAAAGAACCCAGAAGTGTCTGATGATCACGAAACTGAGCCCCCAAGAGGCAGTGCTGTCTGTTTGTTTCTTGTATAGCCTCCAGAATTGCAGAGGGGATGATGGGAGCAGGAGGAGGAGTGTCCCGTACATCAGAGGTAGAAGGAATGGAGGAGGTAGACACCTGCTTGTGACCCTGTTGCAAATAAGCCAAATATTGTGAAATACCCTCCACACTGGCCTTGGGTAAGACCCGTGTTTCACCGGGCGATGCATAAACATCGACCAAGAATTGGTCGGGTGAAAGGCCGTGCAGTGAGCAAGCAGAACCTTGGTCCGGGGAGAAGACCAAGTCATCCTCCTCCACTAAGGATAGAGTGGAGGGGGGAAGTTGAGGGTCCCCAAATATTACAGTTGCATCCTGTTGTGAGGATACAAAAGTGGTGGCAGTGGCTATGTCGGAATCCCCGGGCCCGAATGGGACAATGTCAACATCCGTCGATTGTGAAGAATCGGAGGATGGAGTAGGTGGGATGGCCCTAGAAACCTTCCTCGTTCTTTTGGGAGAAGAGGGAGGGGAAGAGGTAGAGTGCCGTCGCTTTGAGATGGTGGGTGAGGCCTGGGTAACCACCGAAGGTCCTTTCAGTGGTATGGCCGATTGGGCAGGTGCGACGGTGTCGGTAGCTGATGAGGAGATAGTGCTAGCCGACGTCACAAGAGGTGAGGGGGAAGGGTCCACTACAGAGGAGGGACCTTTGGACACCGGAGTGTCCTTGGAATCTCCCCACTGTAGATTGGGAGAAGTAAGGAAAGAGACCATACCTGGAAGCAGAGGGCTGTCAGTTGCCAAAGGCCCCTTATGAAGAAGGGGTTTGGTCATAATCGGCGCCTTGTAGTCAAAAGTGATGCTATGAGAGGCATCAATGGCAGTAGCAAATTTATGATAAATGATGAGCCATATAAACCGAGGAAAAGCGACATGGGGCCGCTTGTGAGGGGTGATGACACTGACTAATTCACGGAAGAAATACCGTGCAAAATCAATCTTTCTTTGAAAGATAAGAGCATGTGCCAGTTGAGTGATGGAAGAGGGAGATTGATCATGTCCAATAGTTTTCTTGCTAAGACATAAAATAACATGAGAGAAGAAGAAATGCCAGATACCTCCCATGTTTTTGCGAAGCAGTGTGACCGGACTCCTGACATGTTCTCCACGGATGTAGTTCAGAGCCGCAACAACTTCCTCATGCTCATTGCCAAGGGGGAATTTCTCATAGGGTGAGTAGATAGGAAGATGAAGTGCCGAACGAACATCTTCAACCCCGAAAGTGAGATCCGGCGAAGCGGGGTCGGAGAGAACGGAAGTCGACACCTTCTCGAAAGTAGCGTCATAGACACAAGTAAGCCAAAAATTGCCAATGAGCAATTTGCTTATTTTTGGTGGATTGTATGTCAAGGCATAGTGAAGGGGAGACTTCATGAGGAAGGAAGCAATCGGGTCAAACTCACTATGCTTGGGATCACGTTCCAACCGTGCAACATGATTGCATGGGTTGAAAATGAGATCGGAATGAGAGGTGGGGGAGGTGAACACATTTTTCTTGACAAGGTTGGGGGAAGAGGAGGAAGCCATGAAGGAGAGAAAATTAATGAAGGTGGAAGAGAAGAATGAATGAAGGAAGGGATGGTGGAAAATGGAAGGAGAGGGGTGTTATTTATAGTGAAAATAGGAGGGAAAAAGAAAAGGAAGGGATTTGAAATGGGTAGGCTAAAGAGGGAGGAGATAATAGGGAGGGTTGTGTAAGTATGGTAAGGAGGGGAAAGGTGATATAAAGTAGGAGGATATGTATGGGGAAAGGAGAGGATTGTAAGAAAAAGGAAGATATGGAAGGAAATAGGAGAAAGTAGGTGGTGTAAGAAGGAAGGGATGAGAAAGGTATGTGAGTCTAGGGAAATAAAAGAAAAATAATAAGGGAGTAGGTTAGGGGGTTAGGAAAAAAAAAGTCAAAGCAAAAGGGAGGTGGGTTAGGGATGGGGATCGGCCGAAAAAAAAAGGGGGGGAAAGAGTTTGGTTCGGCCGAGAGGGGGGAGGGGGAGGGAGTGATTGCCGAAAATAAGGGGGGTTGAGGGTGTGTGGTTCGGTTACCGAAAAAAAAGGGGGGATAGGGGGGTGAGAGATGGTGTCTTCGTCTAAGGGGGTGTTCGGCTAGAGAGAGTTCGGTTGAAGGTTTGAGGGAGTTCGGCTAAGGGAGAGCCGAAGAGAGGAGAGGGAGCCGAAGGGAAAGGGAGCCGAAGGGAGAGGGAGGGCCGAAGAGGGGAGGAGGGAAGGGGGTTGGTAGCCGAAGTTGGAAGGAGAGGGGAGGGGTTGTTCGGCTAAGGGGTGGGTAGAGAGAGAGAGAGCCGAAGGTAGAGAGTGAGAGTGGGGGGAGGGGGGGTTCGGCTAGGGAGAGCGAGAGAGAGCCGAAAGAGAGGGGGGGAGTTCGGCTAGAGGCCGAAGGGGGGGGGGGAGGGGGGGTTCGGCTAGGGAGAGGAATAAGGAGAAAGAGAGAGAGAGAGAGATGTGTGGGAGATATAGAGAAAGGAAGAAAAAAATACTGATGTGTAAAAAAATACTGACTTTTTTTTTTGATTTGTTTTCTTTTCTATCCCTCATATTTTTTTTTTGATTTCTTTTCTATCTCTCATTTTTTTTTTGTAATTAAAGATCAGCATTTAACATACCGAGTTCTCCGATGAGGAACTTGAACCGAGCTTCGTCAAGAGGCTTGGTGAAGAGATCCGCCAGTTGGAGGTCGGTAGGGATGAAATGTAACTCGATATCACCCTTAGAGATGTGATCCCGAATGAAGTGATATCGGATGTCGATGTTCTTGGAACGAGAGTGTAGCACCGGATTGTTTGCGATGGCTATCGCACTAGAGTTGTCACACAGAATCGGGATGTGAGAGTACAGCTGATTGTAGTCTCTAAGTTGGTTCTTCATCCAGAGGATTTGAGCACAGCAACTTCCAGCAGCTACATACTCAGCCTCAGCAGTAGAGGTGGAGACTGAGTTCTGCTTCTTGCTAGACCAACTAACAAGCTTGCCACCAAGGAGTTGACAGCTGCCAGTGGTGCTCTTCCTATCAATCTTAGAGCCTGCAAAATCAGAATCTGAATACCCCATTAGATCAAAACCTGAGTCTTTGGGATACCAAAGACCCAGATACATGGTACCTTTAAGATACCGAAAAATGCGTTTAACCGCAGCCAAGTGAGATTCCTTCGGATTGGCTTGGTAACGCGCACATAGGCAAGTAGCAAACATAATATCTGGTCTACTCGCAGTGAGATAAAGAAGAGAGCCGATCATGCCTCGGTAGCTGGTGATATCCACAAATACACCATCCAGATCAGCATGAAGTTTCAAAGGTGGTGCCATGGGAGTTTTCATGGGGGAGGAGTTTTCAAAATTGAACTTCTTCAGAAGGTCACGAATGTATTTACTTTGATTTATAAAGATTCCTTCTGAAGATTGTTTAACTTGAAGTCCTAAGAAAAAGGTAAGCTCCCCCATCATACTCATCTCATATTGGCTTTTCATGAGAGAGGCAAACTCATCACACAGTGACTCATCAGTGGCACCAAAAATGATATCATCCACATAAATTTGAACAAAGATAAGATTACCTGAGGTTTGCTTGATGAACAAAGTGTTGTCAATTTTACCTCTTGTATACTTGTTCTTCAGGAGAAAGTCAGCAAGAGTGTCATACCAAGCACGGGGAGCCTGCTTTAGACCATAGAGAGCTTTGTCCAATCTGTACACATAGTCAGGATGGACTGAATCTTCAAAGCCAGGGGGCTGTTTCACATAGACTTCTTCAGCTAGCTCCCCATTCAGAAAGGCACTCTTGACATCCATCTGGAAGACTCTGAAGTTCTTGTAGGCAGCATGAGCAAGGAAGATTCTGATGGCTTCAAGTCTGGCAACTGGAGCAAATGTTTCATCATAGTCAATTCCTTCCTCTTGCCTATAGCCTTGTGCAACCAGTTGAGCCTTGTTTCTGATCACCGTGCCTTCTTCATCCATTTTGTTCCGAAAGACCCACTTGGTTCCTATGATGGTTTTTCTGGAAGGACGAGGAACCAATCTCCAGACTTTGTTCCTTTCGAACTGAGAAAGTTCTTCTTGCATGGCAGTGATCCAACATGGATCAGCTAGAGCTTCGTCAACTTTCTTTGGTTCAATGAGAGAAAGGAAGTTCACATAGAGACAGATGTTACCAACACCTCTTCGAGTCTGTACACCAGCTTGTTGATCACCAATGATTTGATCAATGGGGTGATCTTTTGTCCACTTTAGAGTAGGAGGTAAAGGAGGAGGGTAAGAGATTTGTAGATGAGAGTTGGAGGGGAAATTTTGAGGAGAGATGGATGGAAGATCGGCTTGTATAGGTGAGGAGTGGATGTCAGATGGAGAGACTGGGATGATTTGGAGTGTATGTTGAGGTTGGGTAGGTTGAGGATCATCCTCTTGATGAGAGGAGGGGTTGTGAGATGTAGAGGGTTCATTGTTTTGGTAGGGAGAAGTGGGAACTGTGTAGGGAATGTCTGATGATGTTGGAAGAGGACCATCACCAACACAGGATAATATCCATCTGTTCAATTCTTCATCATCACAAGAGAGTGATGATATCTTGAGGTCATCAAACTTGACATGGATGGATTCATCAATACACTTCCTTCGGAGGTTGTAGACTCTGAAAGCTTTGGAAGTGAGAGAATATCCCACGAAGATTCCTTCATCAGCTTTGGGATCAAATTTTCCCAAATTTTCTCTATCATTGAGAATGTAGCAGACACACCCAAAGACATGAAGAAAACCAATGTTGGGTTTTCTACCGTAAAAGACTTCATAAGGAGTCTTATTGTGTCTTTTCACAATGATGGACCTATTTTGGGTAAAGCATGCAGTGTTGATTGCTTCGGCCCAAAAGTAGATAGGGAGGTGAGATTCACTCAGCATGGATCGGGCAGCTTCACATAGCGTTCTGTTCTTTCTCTCCACTACACCATTCTGTTGTGGAGTTCTGACGGCAGAAAAGTTCTGAGAGATGCCTTTTTCATTGAAAAAGTCATCCAACATACTGTTCTTGAATTCTGTTCTGTTGTCACTTCTTACAGATCTTACCAGCTGTCCATTCAACACTTCAGACTTTTTGATGAACTTTATGATTTCTTTAGTAGTGTCACTTTTATACCTGAGAAAAAATACCCAAGTGTAACGAGTGAATTCATCAATAATAACCAGAATGTACCTTCTACCACCAAGGCTTGGTGTACTGACTGGTCCACACAGATCCATGTGGAGCATCTGAAGAGGCTGAGTGATGGAGAAGCATTGCTTGGATTTGAAGGAAGATTTTGTGAGTTTCCCTTTCTCATATGCAGCACACAGCTTTTCTTTCACAAAGGACAACTTTGGCATGCCTGTGACAAGCTCCTGGTTTGAAAGGACATTCAAAGTCTTGAAGTTGAGGTGAGAGAGACGCTTGTGCCAGAGCCAACATCTTTTGGCAGTGTTTTCAGAGACAAAGCAAATGTTTGTTCCGAAGGATGAGCTATATCCCATGTCTATGACATAGACATTCTCTTTGCGGTAGCCAGAGAGTACGGTTTCCATCTTTTCGTTGAAAATGATGCATGAAGATAATTCAAACATCACCTTGTACCCCAGATCACACAGTTGGCTTATGCTTAGAAGATTGTGTATCAAGCCCTCAACATAGGCTACCTTGTTAAAAGTGATGGAACCATTTGAGAGTGTTCCATAACCTTTAGTATTTCCTCTGGAATTATCACCAAAGGTGACAGAAGGACCTTTGGAAGGCACGAAGTCTACAAGAAGAGATTTGTTGCCGGTCATATGTCTTGAGCACCCGCTGTCGAGATACCAGATTTGTTGGTGCCGTAGACCCTGCAATCACAAGAAAATCAGTTCTTTGGTACCCATTTGGAGATGGGTCCTTTTGAGATAGAAGGAGAAGAAGTATCCTTGGAAGCATTTTTATCAATTCTCTCAAGAGGACAATTCTTAGCAAGGTGAGAGGTATTACCACAGTTATAGCATTTTCTATATGTAAAAACCTTTTTGGAGCTTTGACCAGATTCCTTGTGATGACTGGTCACATTGACTTTCATGGCCTTAGAGGTTAGAGGATAGTCAAGAGGCTTAGGACCCAAGATACCTTTGCCAGAGTCAGTTGAAGGAATAGAAGAGGGTGTCTTGGAATTTAGCTTATTTAACATCACCGCTCTGGGGATTGGAAGAGAAGATGGTTTCTTTGAGTTTTTCTTGGGAAGTTTCTTTTGGGGAGGAAGACTGGCAACAGATTTTCCCTTTTTGGAGAAAGAGAATTTATTTGAAGAAGGCTTAGGAACTTTGGAAGGTTTGGGTTCAGAAGAGGAAGGCTCGTTTATTTTTAAGGAACACATAGACTCAATAATTGGTTTAGAAGGGTCATTTGAGTCTTGTGCTTCCTCACTCTCATTAGGTGAGTCAATGCTCTTAGCTTTGATAAACTTTCCAAACTTGAGATCTTTAGGGAAATCAGAGGAGTCCAGAGGTTCAGAGTCATCATAGTTCTCTTCAGAGGATTCATAGAATGAGGGAAGAGAGAAAGGAGCATGAGTATCAGAAGGAGGTTCAAGGTCATATTTCCCGAAGCCTAGTCCAGACTTGTCATCACAAGATATTTGATCCTGAAAAATTCTTTCTAAATTTTTGGACGAGCTTGTCCACTTTTTCACAGTTTCTTGCTCCTTTTTAAACTTTTTAAGAAGTTTATTTTAAGAAGTTTATTTTTCTCTTTAGCAAGAGTAAAATTTATAGTTTTCAAATCTTCAAGCTCAGCCTTGATTTTGTCAAAGTGTTTTAGTTGAGAAAGACAGATTTGCAGTTGAGAAGAAAGAGATTTTATCTGAGCATTTGCCTTCTTCTTTGCATCCTTGGTTTCATAGAAGTCAATGGTCAAAGAGTCAAAGGCTTCAATTTTCTCAGCATCAGAGAGAGAGAAAAATGGATGTACCTTAGTGGATGAGGTAGAGCACTCAGCAGACACAAGAGCCATGGAGGTGGAAGAGGTTTCACCATCATCAACATCATCTATTTAGCCATAAAGCAAAGGTTGGCCATTTCCTTGTCACTTTCGGAAGTTGGTTCATCTGCCCAATCATGAGATTCGGCAAGAAGACCTTTTCCTTTGTTGGCTAGAAGAGCATTCCTTTCCTTCTCTCTCTTGTATTTGGCCTTGTACTTTTCAGTACGGTCAGACTTTGAAGGAACAAACGAGTTTGACTTTTGAAAAGAAGGTTGGTAGGAGTCAGACTTGGTTCTGACAGACCTAGAGGATGTACGGTTAGAGGAGGGCAGTCTAGACTTATCAGAGGACCTGCTTCTGCATTCAGAAGCAAAGTGTCCCTTCCTCCCACACCTGTAACATTCCTCATTTGATTTGTCAGAGGAGGCATTTTTTGAAAGAGTAGAGGAGGATTTTCTAGAAAACCTGTATTTTCCAGAAGAGAAGCGAGGTTTGCCTTTAGAAAAGCCAGCCAGCATGGCAACACCATCTGACAGCTGAGCCACAGAGGTCTCCTCTCCTTCATCATCAGCCTCACTGAGATAGGCTTCTGAAGGTTCATTGGGGTCCTCTTGACTATCGTTGTCAGAGTCAGAAGGATAGGTGATCCTAGGGACACACACAGTACTTTTGGAAGATTCACCGACAAGGGCTAGAGAAGAGCCTTTGATGTCTTTTGTGAATGACTTCCTAAGCAGTTTAGTCTGCTCATAGTTGAAGAGGGTGCCATACAAGGCAGTGAGGGGCATAGAGTCAAGATCCTTGGTAGACTTGATACAAGTACAGATGTTTTCCCAAAACTCAGGAAGACAGTCCATGAACTTGCACAAGACTTCCTCATTATCATATACGCGACCCACAAGTTTAAGATCATTGAGAAGACTGTTAAAGAGATTGTAGTAGTCTGAGAGAGACTCACCCTTCTCATGAGAGAAGAGTTCATACTTTCTTACAAGAGCAATCTTTTTGCTCTTTTTCACCTCAGACGTACCTTCATAAAGAACACACAGAGTGGACCACATTTCTTTTGCAGTAGAAAGGTTAACGAGAGAATGATAGACCTCATCAGGCAGAGAGAGGGCAATGATGGCTCTGACTTTAGTATCAAGAGCTATAAGACGTCTGTCTTCATCATTGTATTTACTGGGGTCCTTTAGAATGTATCTCCCAGTAGCTGGAGTTCTTTCTTCTTCAGAGGAGTCCTCATCAGCTTTTCCCTTGTCTGCATTATATCGGTCCCAAACTCTAGGAATAAAAGGACCTTCATGTAAAATGGTTGGATATCTGCTGTCAACTCCTTCTAAAAAGAGTATCATACGACTTTTCCACAAGAAGAAGTTATTGGGGTTAAACCTTGGTGGTTTGGCTATAGAGCCATTGTCGTATGAAACAGCAGTGAAGTTTTGAGAAGAATCATTTTTCAAAGAAGAAGAAGAGGCTGCCATCACGGATCTAGTTTATTGAGTTAAACTAAACTGCTCTGATACCACTTGTTGGTCCCAAATAGCAGTAAGTAAATAAAAGAAGTATTGTAGAAGGGGGGTTGAATACAATACACACAGTTTTTCACTTAATTTAATTCTTATTGATTTGAAATCAAGAATTACACATAGAAAACTTTGATTGTTGCGGAAGAGAATAGATGAAATCTATTCAAACAATCTTACACAAAGAGAAATGAAGAACAATTGTAAAACACTTAGAAAACAAAAAGAACTTCTTAGAGAGAGAATGCCAGTGCACTTAGAGAGCTTGAATGCTTGAGAGCTGGTGATCTTGCATGTTGAACCATCCTCCATATTTATAGTGCCTCATGCATTAAATGCATGGGACACCTGTTGAGCAAAGGATGGACACATGTCTTCAGCAAGGTACAGGATGTACCTTTTGTCTTGAGGTGTTTTGGCTTGAAGTGTTGACCTGCAGAAGGATGGTAGAGACCTTTCCTTAAAATGGTGTAGTAGACAAAACTTACTTTATTTGATCTCCAGATGAGGTCCACGTCAATGCAAGATATCACAATATACTTTGTCAGAAAGTACAATGTGTTTGAAAGAAATCCTTAAGCATAGACTGCCGAAGACTTGAAAGATCTTCGGCTCCTGAAGATGAGAACACCTTCATACTCTTAGGAGAGATCATTGGCTACCGAAGACTTGAGAGATCTTCGGCTGCTCCTTGAAGATGTGAGAACACCTTCATACTCTAAGGAGAGATGAGATCATCGGCTGCCGAAGACCTGAGAGATCTTCGGCTCCTGAAGATGTGAGGACACCTTCATACTCCTGAGAGATATGTGATTGACACCGTCCTGGCTGATGATGTTGATCACTTGGGCATGCTTGGCTTTAGGCTGAGGAGACTATCTTCAATCCGCTTTGAGAGATGTACTCCTTCTTTGTCTTCTTCGGCTGATCTTCGACTTCACCGAACATTTGAATAGAAACCAAGCTGCTAAAAGAACCTCAAACATATTCTAAGTAGGATGATATAAGATGGAAGATCAGGAGGTCATCTTCAAATCTTCAGATGACCCAACAACATGTGATCACACTAGATGATTAGAAAATCTTACAGATACAAAACAAATCAAAAAGGTATTTGATTATACAAAAATATTGACTCTCTTTAAAACCTTTATTTTTCGAACAAACTAACTGGAAAGACTTATGAATTGGAAAAGAGTATGAATGACATGAATGTGTACGAACCCTTTCAAAATATTTGAACACAAAAACGTATGGTGAATCAAATCCAAACATAGACCATGAATTTCACGCTGACAACTTTTCAAAATCGAGTCGTATCGGTTTCAGCACTTTACATGTTTACAAATCCAAAATTTATTATATTTCCAGTAGGTTTTAGAAAACTATATCTAAACAAAAGTTTTAAATAAACGTCTTAGGATTCCAATGAATCAAGAATGAACTAAATCGAATTTAAAATAAAATTTTCACGAATTTTTGAAAACTGTTGCGCTGTTCTCGTCTAAAATGAGACCAGTTTCGGAAAACCCAGAGTTCACTACTACAGAAATGACTTTTTTAAACGCACATTTTTGAACGGTTTTTAAAAAAATTCGAAACAACCGTTTAAAAAGGTGGCCTGGTTTTTTTAAAACTTTTTTTAAACGGTTCTGCGATTGTGGTACCGTTTAAAAAAAGTCATATGACCTTTTTAAACGGTTGTTATAAAAAACCGTTTAAAAAGGGATACGTATTTAACACGGATAATTGAACAAAACCGTTTAAAAAGCCGCCTAACTTTTTTACACGGTTTTTCATACAATCGTTTAAAATACATACATCTTTTTAAATGGTTCTCTAGAAACAGCCATTTAAAAAGGCCAAACACTTTTTCATACACTTTCACTATCACAAAACCGTTTAAAAAGACCTTTAAAAATTTAGGGTAAAACCAAACTACATTAATGCGTTTTTATATTTTGATAGGTTCGGAACAATTTGGAGCGAAAAAGAACAAAACGATAATTTTTGATAGATTTGCACAACTGTGGGGTTTTGATCATATCTCACTCGTCTGATCTCCGATTTGAGTGATTCAAGATGATCTGGAAATCCAACACACAGATCTACAATGTTCACGTTTTGAGTTTTTGGTATTTTGTAGTAAATCCGGGCCGAATCTGAAGTTGAAGTTGGGAGTACAAAGTTGGACAGAAAATGAATAAAAGAATTAAAGGTGCTTCTATAAACATAGAAGAAGATGTGGTAGAATGGTAAGTGTCGTGGGTTTGCATGGTTGTGGTTTCAAGATTGAGTCCTATGTGCAGATAGTATTTTTTTTTATTTTTTAAACGGTTTAAAAACCGTTTAAAAATGTGACTTTTTTAAACAGTTCAAAACCGTTTAAAAAAGCCCCTGACTTTTTCAAACGGTGCCCTTTCAAACGGTTGTAAAACCGTTTAAAAATGTCCAAAGCAACCGTTTAAAATACCTATTTCTGTAGTAGTGGTTTAGACACCTTAGCATAATAATCACAGTTTTCTCGTGTGATAATAATTTGTAACAGACATCTCCATGTTTTCAAAACCTTATCATATGCATTAATCTGATAACCGACCGATTTGTTATGATTTTTACAAATAACACAAAATTTTCCTAATAAAATTCAGCAAATTGTAAATAGAGTTTGATGCAAATCTCTATTTATCATATGTAAAACCAAACCAAAACTTACCCACGAATAGACATGATCAAACAATCAAGTAGTTGAACGGAAGACGCAAATAACTTTGGCGGAAGTAAGAACAGGTTATTCACCAAATCGAACGGAATGACTCGAAAGAAAATCAAAGGAACCGTATACGTAATTTACGAATCAAATAAATACTTCGAATTAGGAACCGTACACATATACAAATGGATCAAAATAAGCACAAAGGAGAGAACATAGAGAATCCGTACCTTTAACTAATATCTGAAAACCGCTAATGAAAACTCCATCAAATTTCTTCAACGAGTCTTTAATCACGATCAAAACTTCCAACATTAATCCAACCTCAAACCTTAATACTGATATTTAAAACTCCAAGAATTTCAACCTTCGCTCTCAATATTTTTTTCTTCCTTCTGAATTCTTCAAACCATGGAACATGAATAGGATAAAAAAAAATTAATCCTAATTCATGTAGATGAATACGCGGCCAAACCCTAAGAGATATCAAATAATTTTTTTTTTCATTTAGCATAATATATATATATATATATATATATATATCCTAATGGTTTGCAACGGCGCTTCCAATTATGTACGAGTCATTCAAAAAATATTTCAAAGTTTTGCTTGATGGCATAATTAGTCCCTCTAGTTTTCTAAGGTTTCTAAACTCAAACTAATACATTTATTTGAATATATTTTCTTAAAAATTACGGGTTATTACAATCTACACCCTTAAAAAAATTCCGCCCTCAGAATTTAAATAAACCTTATTATCAAAAAAACAATCAAATACCATTCTTCTAAATGCCGAACATAAATGGTGTTAGATTACCTTACCTTACGAGTTCTCAAAATTGAATCAATACATTAGTCAATAAATACTTAATTAAGATATCTTAATCTTCAAATATGCAAGCGGTAAGGTTATTTCAATCCACCCCACTTAAAAAGAATTTGACTTCCAAGCGCATCACCCAAATTCTCAAAATATCAATACTCACAACTTCACAAATCACAACTCAATCTTACTACAAGAGATAAAAGACCAAAATTATTTCAAAATCTTATTTAACGTCTCAACTTGAATGACTCTATCAAAAATAAAACGGTACCAAAATATCCACTAAAATCATCCATTTATAATTACCATATATCTTAATTTTAGATACAAAATTGCACACGGATATCGCATTAGAAATCGAATTCTAACTCGAAACATTTGACTTGAACAATTAGATATCCCCAACTAAATGTCTTTATTTTATTTTTTAATTGCAAACCATAATTGCCATCTTAAAACATTTATACAATGGATATTGGACACCATTAAGCATTTGATAACAAATTTCCCAAAACCATATAGTACCGCCAAATATGTGTCATCCCATATCCGATCTTATCCTTATAAGGTATTCTAGCAATTTTTATACACCCAAAACTAATTCACCGATACCAAAACATTCTAAACATACCAAATTGCAACTCTTCTTATGAATAACCAAGGTCGATAATTATAGCTATCTCGTTAATTTAAAATTCCAAAACATAAACTTTAAGACTGCTTGACTGCCAATCAATCCATTTTTAAAATATCTTACTTGCAATGCAATGCATACAACATGAAGAAACAATCACATATTTTATCCCTAAGCACAACATGTTGAGACTTAAATAACATACCACCTACAACGCTATCGTCGAATAAAAATACCAATCTAAACGATAATCCAAAACCACACCCAACTCCTCGTGCCAACTAGGGAGCCATTTAGGATAACAAAAATAATTCGACCACCACGCTTCCGCTACAAAATTCAAATTACATCTCTTAATCTACCCATACTAAACCTATTTGGTTTTCTACAAGATAGAACATAAAGCTCTGATACCATTCTTATAACACCCCCTTCCCGAGATGGAAAAGGAGGTTACGTCCGAACCTAAAACAAACTGCCAAATAAAAGCATACAGAGCACTATTAAACCTTATATAAGATAAACACCATAAAGAAAACTATTATCTTGAACAAATACCTTTTTTTTCCCAATACTTGATTCATAACATCAACAAAACCTACAAATTCTTATCAACAAACCTCTTAGATATGAGGATACTTCGGATTCTTTACTCCTTAGATTCCCTTCAAATACCTGCCGCGAAGAAAGAAATGCGGTTGATCCAAACGCTCAGTACACAAATACAATAGATAACAAAAGAATACTCGAACCTAATACCGAATATAATAAAAATATGAATTTTTGGACACGATACTCGAATTTTTGAGTGTTCATGAAAGTTAGATTGAGTATAATTTATTCCACATCTAACCTCAATAACAGATCGAAATAACCTAGAACAAAGAAAACAAAACCAAAAGAAGTTAGACCAAATAACTCAATTTAATTACTTAATCAAAAGTCATAACAAACTTATATCCGAATTCATTATACCACAATATTAACTCTTGTCAAAAATCAAAATCGTCAAATTAGAACAAAAATTGATCACTAGTACCAAACGAATCAGAGAAACAAATCAAAATCATAAACTGAGATTGTATACCGAGCTCGAACAAATAATCACATACACTTGTGTTTCGTGTCACACATAGACAGATACAACAAGTGTCATACATAAGCCATATAGACACGTACGTTAGACATTCACATCCAACTGTACTAAATAATGTGAGATGCGGTGTTGGGCACCACGCCGCCATCCACCCTACAAACAAATCGATATGCTAGGGCCGAGCCATACGCCTCCTAAATAAATCACCCATCACGCTACGCCAGCTCTCATAAGAGCACACAAAATCAAAAGGAGACGTCGTGTACTGATCACACCGCCACGGGGGTGTCACTGTTAGAACATAAAATATGTTCACTTTAGAAGTTTAGTAAAGTAATCAATATAATTGTATTGGGCCTTGTATATGGGTTTGGGCTTAAATGTAAGAAAGGGCTTGGGGGTATAAATAGGAATCTTGTAGTATGTTTTAGGTTAACTTTCATTTTGTAACCTTTCATCTTTATGCAATGTAGTCATTCGGATGTTTTCTCTCTAGTAGTGTAGTTTACTTTTCTGAATTGAATAATATACAAATTTCTATCCCTTTGATTCCTTGTTATCCTTATCAATCAATACCAATCATGATCTCAATAGACCTAACAAGTGGTATCAAAGCCTAACAGAGATATATTTTTCTGCACGATTGAGATCTGATTGGTTTTTGATAGAACAGTCGATGAAATTTATGATTTCTGTGATTTGATGAAATTTGGATGTTCTTTGTTGTTTAACACCAAAAAGAAGTTATATATTAGGTGAATAAAACTTTTAGCCACCATCTTTTTTCAATCAATTATCAATCAATAAATCGTCAACTCTATATATTAAAAGAAAACCATACATGAGATGACATTATTAGAATGTAGTATTTCTTAAATCTTGAACTATGGTAAGTGCTTGATCCTAACATGTGGTATCAGAGCAGGTCACGGGTTCGAATCCCATGGAGTGCATTTAAATGTCGAAGGCATGTTGTGCAACCATTGACTTCTAGCGAAGATCTTGTTAGTGCTGGCTTATGCTGGGGGGGGGGGGGAGGATTGTTGGGTCATTGACCAGCATCTTCCTAAATCGAAACATGGTGCTGACTGCTACACTATAAGGAAATAAAGTTGCGCCTTCTCTATCAACAATTGCTTTTGGCGTAGTGGTAAGTGCTTGATCCTAACAGTAAACAATACGAGACAACTCACGAGCTACTCGATATCGACTCGGTCAAAACTCGGTCAACACTAGACTCGAATAGGCTCGGCTCGAACTCAAGCTTGACTCGACATATTAACGAGTCGAGTCGAGTCGAGTCGAGCTACCCAATACTCGACTCAAAAAGCTCGTGAGATACTCGATATTTTTATATAATTACTTTTATAATATAATTTGTAAAATATAATGAAAAAATTATTAATAACTTAGCAATAAAAAGAAAAATGTCGTATATTTTAGATATTTGAACAAAGTTGTACATTTTTTAACTATAAAATTAATTAATTAATTTTTATTAAAATCATAACTAAAAGAAGGCAAAATAAAAAATAAAATTGTTGTGATGTTCCACATTGGAATAGAGATACTAAATGGGGAGGTTGTTCCATATTGGAAGAGAGATCCTAAAGGAAGGGTGAAATGGTATTATAAAAAGAAAGGGATGTGATAAGAGCTTGTAACTTTGTCATATTGGTGATAAAACTTGAGGTACATCCTTGAGTTTTATAAAGTTTAAGATAACATGTAACATCCCCCGTTCCCGTGGTCCGGAACGGGTGATGTCACGAACGAGAGTTAACATAAATACACAACTAATTCATAGCTACTAATAAACTCCAAAATATATTACAATCGAAAATATTAAACTTCAAAAGGTGTTTATAAACTTTGAACGTTTATAATAAAAGATAAGTCTAAGAACCCCAAAATTTCACGCTCAATCTCAAGTCCCATCCCCGTAAGCATCTGTGTGTCCCTGATTCAAGTTCCTATTCACAATTAATCAAACACAAACAAGATTATCAAACTACCCGTTTCAATTTTAATTCTCAAATTCAAACTATTACAATCTGTTTATCTCTCTCTCTAGAACAATATTTCTCTCTCTACAACTCTCTCTATCAGAATGCGTACAATCCTCTTCTAAGTAATATATCTATTAAAAACAAAACGACACACACTATTTATACAAAGCAACAAATATAAAGAAACAAAACAAATACAAATTGACTTTGACTTTATTACAAAATTACTTTGACTTTTGTTATCCCAAATTATCAAGCAAATCTCAATCAAAACAATGAATTAACAATTAAGGTCTAGAGAGAGAGTAGAGAGAGAAAGTAGATCTTGAAAGCTCTTGTCATTTATCTCACTGATCAGAATGTTTACAATTAAGTTTTTAAGAAACAAACTAAGCCTAATCCCTATTTATACCACAAGACTAAACTAAAACTTAACAACTAAGTAAATCAAAAACAACTTTGACTTTTAATGACTTTGACATAGACAATGTTGACTTTTACATCTTTGACTTTCTAATTAAATCTTGGATACAATATTTGGACTTAACAATCTCCCCCTTTGTATTCAAGATTTAATAAAAATTTGATGCAGATCTTCAGCTCTTGATTCTTCAGCTTTTGTCTCTTTGAAGCTTTCACAATCTTTAATCTTTCAGCTCTTGAAGAATCTTAGAAAGTCTTTTTCTCTTTGAAGCTTTGAAAGTCAACAAGTCATGAACGCGCATTTTGATCTCTGAATCCTTTGTTTATCTTTGAAACATCTTTGAAATGTTGAAGGTAAAGTAATCTTTTACAAACAAGTATCTTCATCACTTTGATCTCTGAACCATCTTTGGAAGAACAAACTTTCACGAAACATCTTGAATTAACTTTGAACATTCTTTCTTCAGAATCTTTTGGCTTTGAATTTCTTTATCAAACTTGAAATTTAAATCAGCAGAAGCAATTTGAATTTCTGACTTGTCTTTGAAACAGCGGAAGTATTTTGAACTTTCAGAAATTCTTCATCAGACTTTGAAATTGATCTTTGTATAATTCTCCCCCTTTTTGATGATGTGAGTATCATAATCATCAAAATATCATCAATTTCAACATAAGCTTTGATTTCCCCCTTTGATATCAACAAACAATCTCCCCTTTGACAATTTCCGTACTTTGATCTGAAGATCCGAATCATAAACTGAATATATCCGAATCTTTTCAAATTCAGACATAATGAGCGTGTAACCCTGATTCAACAAATGAAACAGTTAGGAATGCCTGTCAGTAACACAAAGTTACTGTGTACAACGAATGTACAATATAAGGAGCTTGTTTGATGATGACTCCCCAGGACTTCCATTCAATCATTGAAAAACACAAGGTTTATCTATGAATGTTCTGACAGAAAAACAAATTTTATGTTTGCTCGTGCTTGTGTATGAAAGAATTCAGGCACAATGATTGTGTTTCATTAAGGCTCAAAGTATGTAAATCACTGAGACAACAATGATTATACATGGACTCAATGTGCATGAGAAAGGGTCGAAGGTGGGGCAACTTTCCTTCTTTTTCAATATCAGTATCTTCCAAGAGAAGAACCAATAGATTATGTGCTGCTTCCCCAGAAAATGTGAAACATTCTCTTTTTAAGAAAAGAATGAGTAACTGGTGGGGTTAATGCAAGAGATGGCATGAGCTATTTGCCTATTTCAATGATGGTCACCAAAGAAATGTGAACCAATCAGTAATGTGGCTGCCCGACTCAGAAAGATGTTTGATGCAGAGTTTTGATATTCTTTTAACTCTGTTCTCACACCCTCTTTAATTTAAACATATAAGCTCACATCTAACCAATCTCTCATTTCCATTTTACCTCTGCTCACTCCCACACTCAATTCTTTTAGACCCCTCTCCCCTCAATCACTCAAAGGATTTCTTCCGGGGTAGGAAACACTGGTTATCGTGAATCCATGGAAGATCTATTAAGCACTCACACTGAATCCCATGTTCCTAAAAGTACATGCTGGTCAATGATTTTCTTTACATGTAAATCACAAGAAATCACATGTCAGTGTATGTATGCTCATCAAAAATCAGAAATGAAATTTGAGCATTTGAACTTTGAAGAATTCTCAAAACAAGAATATTGAATGAATGAAATGAAGTCAAGAGAATTGTTTTGAGAATCTGACAATGAATTAAACAGATCAAATCAAATTGTTAGGGTATCAAAGAATTGGATATTTATTTATATGAACAAATATAAACAATTTATCAATGAAAGCACAAATATGAAAAAGATGAATGATGCTCAACAACTTTGAATTTCAAACGGGGGTATTACCATCGAAAAATTGTTTGAATTTGAGACATGGTAATAACAATTTCAAATAAAATACTGAACCGGTGTGTATGAATACTTGACAGTATATGGACAAGATAATATACAAGTATTGATCTTTGGAAACACACGGTCAGTTAAACAATAAAGCGCAAAAAAATTGAAAAACATTTAAAAGTCACACTTCTGAATTCATGAAATCTTTTGAGAATCAGAAGTGGTTTGAACATTTAAGAAACTGTTTTTCATGCTTGAAAGTTGTTCTTCTTTCAAACAAGCAAAGATCTAGGATAGAAGATATTTACCTTTAAGCTCCCCTCAAAACAAGATATAATGATATATGTCTTTTGAGCTCCCCCTGGATACTAGCATAATATCCTTCTTTGAACGTTGAAAAACGGGTCCTGATCTGTCATGTGATCAGAAGCCATCACCTTTACTCCCCCTTAAATTAAGCATCTGAAATATTACAAGTAAAACAGGATAGAGATCAAACACTCCCTTTTGAATTGTTAGACCATCAATATCAGAAAAATCTAGCAAAGAAAAAGTATAGGATAGAGATCAGATCAATTCTCTTGGGATGAAGACCATCAATATCCATCGGATGCAAGCATACATGAGTAAGGTCTTTTTGATCGCTGAGGTCCGAGTCCTAAACTGTTGTGTTTAGAAGTCAAACTCCTTTGAAATACTGGTCCTAAGCTGTCTACTTAGAAGCCATAATATTTCAACTTTGAAGTCGGGGTCTTGAGCTGATTTACTCAAGAACCATTATCTTTCTTACTCCCCCTTGACTTGTGTTGCCTGCAACAAAGAATCAGTTTTCTTCTTTGGTACCCACTGGTATTTGGGTCCAGAAATGTTAGTTGCAGTTCGTGTGGGGGATATGGAGTAAGAACCATACCAGAAATGATCATTTGTTTTGTGAAAATGATCATGTGTACAACAAACAGAACAATAAAATTGCTTACCGTTAGGTGCTTTGTTCTTCTTTGCTTTGTGCTCAGGTACACATGATTTCTTCTCTTTCAGCTCATTTTCCTTATCATCTTTGACTGGTTTCTTTTTCCACACCAGTTTCTCTTTCTTGAAACTTGTTCTCCTTGGAAAAGTATCTGAACCATCTAAATAATCATCATAGAAAAGGTTAGTATGACGAATCTGATTAAAGGATTTGACTGAACTTTGTGAAGAGATAAATTTCTGATTTGAACTTGAAATAGATTTTTCAAGTTCTTTGATCTTTGATGCAAAATTATCTCTTTCTTTCACAAGATGGTCAATCTTTGTTGTGAATTCAGACTTCGTTCTTTGTTCTTTCAGTACATTGGCAGACAGTTCAGACAACTTGGAAGTCAGTTTCTTGATTTCAGATTCAAAGAATAATCTTTCTTCTTCAAACCCTTTTTCTGAATCATTTCGCTGGCCAGATAATTCTTTAAAGAACCCTACATTCTTTTGTTCTATGGCCTTTTCTCTTTTTCAAACTTCTCTCTTTCTAAAATCAGTACTTTCTCAAAATCGGAGATTTGTTGAGAAAGTTTTATGCATTTAAGATCAACTGACTTCTTCTCTTCAAAACACTTTTTAGAGAAATCTGAGAACTTCTTTGAAAAACCTTTCTTTTCGCTCTCAAAATTAGTTTTATCTTCAGTAAGCTTTTGCTTCAAATCAGATATAGTCTTTCTAAGCTCAGCATTCTCAGATTTCAATTTCTTAACTTTCTGCTCATTGCTTTCAACAGAGACTGTCTGCTGAACTTTAGCTTCCAACTCAGAAATCTTTCCTTTTAGCTCAGACACAACCGTTGGCCCTAACATTGTCCATTCAAGATAGTCCCATATCTCCTTTCCTGTCGACTTGTATAAATCTTTTCCTGTCGACTTGTAGGTATTTATGTGACCATTAATCTCATGACGAATACTATTCAACAAAAAAATTCGAGCCATATTATCAGTACTCTTTCTTTTCTCCCGATCCTCAGTACAATCATCTGTTGGAGTACGAGATTTCATCTCTCATTCAGTCAATGACAATCTGATATAGTAACTCATCTCATGTGTATCTACAAATTTGAAAAAATCAGATTTCCACTGCTCGTATCTTCCTCTGAGCAAAATTGGTGAACTCATCCTGTTTCAAAAAGAATTTGACAAAATTATTGTCAGTTGAAATGAATTCAAAAACAAAATACAGACAATCTAAAATTTTCTCTCTTAGTAAACTTTGAATGAGAAACAACTTGATAAAAAAATGATCGTTCCCAAACAATTCAGAAAATTTTTGACTGAAAGTCACAATCAGATCACAACAACAAAAATTGAAAAACTAAGATACTAAAATTAAACTAAGACTAAAATTGAAAGAAAATACTAAGACTTGACGAAAAAAGAGAACTCAAAATGACAAAAATACAAAAAATAAAATCTAGGGGCTAAAAACGTAAAAACACAAAACTTATGAAACAAGAAGGACTAAAAATGACAAAAGAACAAACTAAAAACTATAGGGACTGAAAATGTAAAAACCTAAAAGATAAAAACTACAGGGGCTAAAGGTGACAACTTCTCAAAGTTAGAACTTGAGGGACCAAATTTGTCAAACCCCTAAACTAATACTACAGGGACTAAATCTGCCAAAACTAAAAACTAGTTAACAAAACTAACAAATCTAACGAAAAAAAGGACTAAAAATGTAACATATTTAACAGAAAAACTAACAAAGTTAACTATAGGGACCGAAAAAGACAAACTTTAAAAGATACTAACTAGACTAACACTACTAACAGAGAAAAGGATTAAAAATGTAATGAAAACTAACGAAATTAACACTCTAGGACCAAAATGTCATAAAACTAACGGCTTTAACGGAGAACCGTTAGCACTGTTCATCTTCTTCTCTAATCACACGATCAGTGAACTTTGAATCGAGACATCTTCTTCGTTTTTCGACCAAAATGGATCAAACAAGTTGCAAAATACTCCTTATTCGATGCTTAATCAATTTCCACGAAAATGTTTCAAACATGCAGCGATTATTGGGCTGTGGATCGATCTAAAGAAGCTCCGGCAAACACCTTTTCCGGCGATCAAATTTTGAGCTTTTAACACTTGTAAACACCTGAAAATCGATGGTAATCAACTATGGAACAAAATGAGAAGACAATTCAATGAAAAATACTGCTCAAAAACAGAAAATTATTTTTCCGGCGAACCCCGTTTTTCCGGCGAGAGCTCCGGCGAGACTTCAAACGTCGATATCTTGCTCGATTCTCAACCAAAATCTCTTCTGAAAGATGCTCTGTGATCTGTAACACTAGTAGAACATATTAGAAACAACCAGAACAATTAAAACCATCTATATCGAAGACCCACTTCGTGACTTCGAACTATGAAGTTTTCATGAGAAGCCTGTGGTTTGCGTGAATAAGCTGAAACGCAAAGATGTGGTTTGCGTGTGTCGACCAAAACGCAAAGTTGTGGTTTGCGTGTGTCGACCGAAACGTAAAGCTGTGATGTTTGCGTGTGAAACCTATGGTTTGCGTGTGTAGCCTAGAACGCAAACCTCATGTGACCAAATGAATTTGCAGTCAAATTGAAAATCCACCGAATTAATTTGACTTCAATTGAAAAAATCATGCTGCCATTGAAAATGAAACTTTGCGTCTCACTCAAATTAACTTTGCGTCTCACTCAAACTAACTTTGCGTCTCACTCAAAACCCTTTGCATTATCATCACCGACCCATGATAGAAATATGCATCCAATCATAATCCTTCTTTGATTTCAAATTGTGATTCCAAAACTACAATTGGTTTTATTTTCTCCACCGACCCACTAACATTTTTCAAATTTCAAATTGCAAAAATTTCAAATTGGTTTGCAATTGTGATTTGCAAAAGGTATGCTGCTGTGATTCTTCACCGACCCACTAACATATTTCCTCCAATCAAAATGTTAAAGATTGCATCCAATTATTAATTCAATCACAATTGGATTGCATCAATTTGTGAATGGCACCGAAAGCATTTAACCAATCTGCAACACCATTTGAGGTTTGCTCATCCATCATGTGAGGTTTGCGCTTCCATCATGTGAAGTTTGCGCCTCCATCATCTTTGTTCAACAGATTCAATCCAGAATTTTAAACCTGCATATTAAATCTCAAAAGCATATCAGTACAAAAAAAAAACAATTCTAAACATATATCTAATATCAATTTCAGATTAAAACAACAGATCACAAAAAAAATCGATTCAACCAGTGTTCGAATAAAATTTTCAAGAAAACCAAAATTTCAGAAATTGACATCGATTTAATTCGAAATTTGAGATGTAATCAATACATGAAACAATCCAAAACACAAATCTAATCCAATAGTTCCATTTTCTTGCATCAAAATCGATTTTAAAAAAAAATCGGATGAACAGTAACTTTCTCAAAAACGAGTTTTTTTTTTGAAAATTTCCAGAAAATCAACTTTTTCAAACCAAAAAATCAAGAAATCGATCCATCTTTTCTGTGAAAATCTTTCTGAAAATGTTTGGTATAGCTCTGATACCAATTGTTATCCCAAATTATCAAGCAAATCTCAATCAAAACAATGAATTAACAATTAAGGTCTAGAGAGAGAGTAGAGAGAGAAAGTAGATCTTGAAAACTCTTGTCATTTATCTCACTGATCAGAATGTTTACAATTAAGTTCTTAAGAAACAAACTAAGCCTAATCCCTATTTATACCACAAGACTAAACTAAAACTTAACAACTAAGTAAATCAAAAACAACTTTGACTTTTAATGACTTTGACATAGACAATGTTGACTTTTACATCTTTGACTTTCTAATTAAATCTTGGATACAATATTTGGACTTAACAACTTTCACTGAGAGTTGACTTTCTAGCTTTTGACTTCTTGTACTTTGACCTCTAATCTTCATGATCTTGTATCCAACATATTTATGCTCTAACAATATCCCCCTTTGGATTCAAGATCATCTTTGAAAGATTTTGCAATGCAGTCTTCTCTTAAGACTTCAAAAAGTACAATCTCCCCTTTGTAACAAATTTCTTCTTTAAGCACACACATTGCAATCTCCCCTTCCTTTGATTGTATTCTTCCCAAATCTCTTTCAGACTTCAGAAAGAAATTATCTCCATTTTCAGCTCTGTTTGCTTTAGCAACAACCCATCAAAGAAAGTTTCTGAAAATTCAGCACAACTTCAGAAAACTTTGAACTTTGCATCCTTCTTTCACAATTAACCTTTGATCTAAAATAGTTCTTTAACTTTGAAATTTCTGACTCAAAACATTTTTTTAATTCATCTATCCCTTTTTGATGAATAGAGCATCGATATCATCAAAAATTCCTCCAAGAAATGTCTATATCAATTCTGACCACTGATCGTTTGAACTGAGCTTCTGATTCACCATCGATCCAAAATAAGGTATTCATCCAGATCTTTTCAAATCCAGACAAATTATGAAAGTAACACCTGAATCAACAAATGAATCAGTTAATATGCCTGTCAGTAACACGAAGTTACTGTGTGTAACGAATACACATAGGAAAGGAGCTTTTTGATGTTCACTCCCCCAAGACTTCCATCCAATCATCGAAACACCACAAAGGAAATTTCTATGAATGTTATGACAAGAAAACAAATTCCTTGTGTGCTCGTGCAAGTGTAGAAAGAATTAAGCATTTGATGTTTGCTTTTATAAAAGGCTCAACATTGTGTAAACCACTGAGACAACAGTAGATAAACACAGACTCAATGTGCATGACTGAAGTGCGAAGGTGGGGCAGACTTCCTTCTTTTTCAATATCCAGATTTTCCAAATGAAAATCAGATAGAAAATGTGCTGCATCCCCTTGAAATATGAAACATTTTCTTTTTAAGAAGAAAATGAGTGGCTGGTGGGTTTTTTAACAAGAGTTGCCATGGGCTAGATGCCTATTTCAATAATGTTCACGAAGAATTGTGAAACATTAGTAATGTGGCTGCCTGACTCAGAAAGTATTTGGTGCAGAGTTTGATATTCTTTTACTCTGTTCTCTCACCCTCTTTCTTTTTAATCATTTGAGCTCACTACTAACCAAACTATCTTTTCCATTTTACCTCGTCACACAACCCACACTCATTTCTTTTTGACTCTTCACACTCAATCACTAAGGATTAACTTCTTGGGTAGGATACACTGGTTAACGTGAATCCATAGAATTTCATTTAAGTCCTAGCACAAAGAACCTATATTTTCCTATGAAACATATGTTGCTCAAAAATGGTTTAACTTGAATAGTTAAAGCTCAAATACAAGTCAGATGTTTGTATGCTCAGAATATAATCATGAAGATATGAGCATTTTAAACATTGAAGATATTTCAAACAAGTAAATTGAATGAATAGACATGAATGGAAGAGACATGTTTGAAAAAATCTGACATTGTATGAAAATGATCATAAAGAAATGATATAGCTATTTAGGTTTATGGTAAAAAATAATGGATATTGTCTATATGAAACAAAATATAGACATTCTTGAAATGAACATTTCGAAATGAAATAACGCTCAATATTTTCTTGAAGTTTAAGCGGTGTGTCTTACCATCGAAAAATATGTTTCAAATTTGAGACATGGTAAGAACATTTTAAACAAGAACGGTGTGTGTGAATACTTGAAAGTATATAGAAAAGACAATACACAAGTATTTATCTTTGGAAACACACAGTTTGCATAACATTCAAACTCAAATAAAATAAAAACATTTAAAATCACACTTCCAATCCATGAAATCTGTTTAAGAATCGAGAAGTGGTTTGAACATTTAAGAATATGTTTTCTATGATTGAAAGTCGTCATTCTTTCAACCATATATGAGATTAAGATAAGAAATTTAACCTTTGTTGTTCAGTCTTAAATCTCATGAAGTCAAGCTTAAAATCATAATGATATGATCTTGATATCTTCTCTCAATCTGCAAAAGTCTCAAAGTCATGTCAAAGCAACTTTATTCACAAATTTATTGAAAAGTAAACAACATAAAGCAGTAAAACATTGAATGTACGAGTTCTGATCAGAAGTAATCAAAAATCATAATTCATACTCCCCGTGAAAATATGCATCTGTAATTTGTCAGTGAAAAAGCACATGATAGAGATCTACAACTCCTCCTGAAGTGTAGTTCGTCATATCTTCCGAATACATATTTCCAGAAACATATGTACTCCCCCTTGAAGGTTGATGTCCTCATCTGAGTATCGGAGTACATCCTCATATCAGCTCGGTAGTATCATCTCTTTTATTCATTGAAGAGCGAGTCCTAAACTGTTGTGTTTAAAAGTCAAACTCCGTTGAAGTACGGGTCCTGAACTGATTTATTCAAAAGCCTTCGTTCTCTTACCCCCCCCCCTTGACAATAGGTGCCTGCAACACATAATCAGTCTTTGGCTTTGGTACCCACTGGTATTTGGGTCCATGTTTGTGAGTTGCAGTTATATTAGGAGTAACTGAGTAAGAACCATACCAGTAATGACCACTAGTTTTGTGAACATGATCATGTGTACGACAAAAAGAACAATAATATTTCTTACTTGACAACCTGATTAACTGATCTCTCGAGTAGACATGATCAGTTTTACCTTTTCGCACATTGTTCTTCTTGGCTTTAGTCTCATGTACACATGTCTTCTTTCCTTTCTTCTCAGCTTTCTTCTCAGCTTTCTTTTCTTCTTCAACTGGTTTCACTTTCCATACCAGTTCTTCTTCTTTGTATCTTCTTCTTCTTCTTCTTTGTGCACCTGAACCATCTACATATTTATCGAAGAAAATGTTAGTTGTACGAATCTGATCAAATGAATTAACTGACCTTTTTGATGAAACAATTTTCTTATATGAGCTTGCAGCTGTCTTGAACGAACATTCAGAATCAACTGAATCATCTCGAGGTGTGTGGATTTGTGACTCTGGAGTCGTTTGCTCAATCACCACCACCTTTGAAATAATGTCTTCAAGCTCTTTCATCTTTGAAGATAAACTGTCTCTTTCTTGGACAAACATGTCAATCTCTTTCTTGAATTCAGACTTCGCTTTCTGTTCTTTCAATACATTCTCTGATAGTTTAGATAACCTGTCATTAAGCTTCTTAATCACAGTCTCAAATATCTGTCTTTCTTCTTCAAAGCCCTTCTCAGCATTTGTTCTCTGACCAGATATTTCTTTGAAAATGCCAACATTCCTCTGTTCTATGATCTTATTATCTTTGTCAAACTTTTCTCTTTCCAAAATAATTACTTTCTCAAAATCTAAAATCTGTTGAGAAAGCTTTATACATTTCAGCTCAATTGCTTTCTTTTCATCAGCACATTTTCTGGAAAACTCTGAAAATTTCTTAGCAAACTCTTTCTTTTCTTTCTCAAAAACTGATTTTTCTTCAACAATTTTCAGTTCTAATTCAAAGATCTTCTTTTCATTAGCACACCCTGTTTGTTGAAACTTGACAATTTGAACTTCTAAGTCCAAGATCTTGCTTTTTAACTCAGTGTTTTTAGCTTCCAAAATCAGTACTTTTTCTTCATTAAGACCAGAAGTCTGTTTCAGAAGTTCTTCATTGACAATCTTTAATTCACTAAATTCTTCTCTCAGTAGCTTCCTGTCACCAGAACATCTCTTTGCTCGCTTTGAATAATAGTCAACTGAAGAAGCAAGATTTTTATTCTCTAATTCGAGCTTGGCAATCTTTCGTTCATCATCATCAAAAAAATATCCCATCTTGAATATCTGTTTAAAAAAAAACTTGAATTTGATCGTTAGTCCAATAGAAATCACAAGAATATTGAATAATACTGAAATGAACTAGACAAAGAAATTTCTGAAATTCACTAAGTCTAGAATTCGTAGGATACACTTAGAAATACAAAGAATTCACAAGGTACACTAGAATCACAAAGAATTCGTAGGATTCACTTAAAACACAAGGAATTCACAAGATTCAAAGTAGAATTCGCAAGCTTAAAAGAAACAAACAGAATTCGCAAGAAAGAATGTGATAGAATTCGCAAGACAGAGACTTACGAATCCTACACTTAGAAAATTTTCAAAACTTTTCGTAAAACAAAAAGAATTCGTAGACTACTCTTCTGCGAATTACAAAGAATTCGTAGACAAGTCTAATTCGAATTCTTGATACGAATTCTGTATTTGATAAAAAATTTCTTGAAATTCTTCGAATTCTGAGCAATTCGCAAAACAGAGTAATGCGAATTCTGGACAATTCGTAATAGAAACAATTGCGAATTCTGAACTTGAACTTTTTCGAATTAATCCTCTTCGAAATCTATGAAATTCGCAAAAGACCCAATTACGAATTCTATGTTTTTCGTAATACACAGTACTGCGAATTCTGTCCTTAAGAATTTTCAGAAAACAATGCGAATTATGATGATCTCAACGAATTCTTGAGGCTTTCTACGAGTTCTTTCAAAGATTACGAATTCTTGACACTCTGCAAGTTCTTGAGATGAGTATTGCGAGTTCTTGAGCAATATTGCGAGTTCTTCAGTTTTTCGAAGAAAAACACCCCTGAATCTACAAAAGATTCACCCAGACCTAAAATTTCGATCTGAAACTTTGACAAATCGATCACTTATACTCCTAGAACAAAATCCTATCAAAGAACTTGAACAAACATCAACAATCAATACAATTAGATCCATTACAGTGCTCGACAACTCGTGAAACTCAAACTTGACAGATTTCGAAAATTCAAGAAAATTACAGTGCAATTGACTAATCAAACTATACAAACTCGTTCTAGTACAATAAAAGAACTCATTTCAATCAATTACAAACTCTAAAACACAAAAACACTCAAAATCGAATATGGACTTCAATGAAACAGTGTCGACAACATTTCTTGATTTGATTTCAATCTGGATCTGCTCTGGTACCAATTGTGTGTCCCTGATTCAAGTTCCTAATCACAATTAATCAAACACAAACAAGATTATCAAACTACCTGTTTCAATTTTAATTCTCAAATTCAAACTATTACAATCTGTTTATCTCTCTCTCTAGAACAATATTTCTCTCTCTACAACTCTGTCTATCAGAATGCATACAATCCTCTTCTAAGTCATATATTTATTAAAAACAAAACGACACACACTATTTATACAAAGCAACAAATATAAAGAAACAAAACAAATACAAATTGACTTTGACTTTATTACAAAATGACTTTGACTTTCACTGAGAGTTGACTTTCCGGCTTTTGACATCTTGTACTTTGACCTCTGGTCTTCATGATCTTGTATCCAACATATTTATGCTCTAACAGCATCACTTCGAACCTGCCATGTCAGAAAACAAAAACACGGCTGAGCACAGGTCTTAGTGAATGGATTATAATATAAATTCGGAAATAACAATAAACACATCGATAACAAAGAGGAAGACTCACAAATTCAATTCGAAGAAAGTTCATGAAATTCAAGTTTATAGATCATTTAGTTCAAAAGAAAACGTTCATAAATATTCAAAAACAATAATCTCAAGAACGGCTCACACTTTAACTTCAAAACGTAATATCAATAAAGTCCGTCAATCCCTGTTGTGTTCGTGGGATGGCCAAACCACACGAACTATTGGGTCGGTGTGCGGGAACACACATCCGAATCCCCTGTGAATTTAACCACGATCACATACTCTGTGGGTAAAAGTTCTAGGATCGATCCATCCGCCGTGGAGCCAATAAAGTCGTCCTAGTCCCCAGAGTGGGTTCACGTAAACCGCTACTGGGCTTAACTCTGGTGGACCGAGTTCACCTGCAGGACGCCATGACAACAATGCCTCCATAAAAAGCATCGCAAATAATGTGCCCATTTATTGGGTTGTTCTAAAAACAACGAAAACTAAACATATGCCACTTACCCGAATGGCCTTCATAAAAATCAAGTTCAATATAGTTCACAAGTTTCATAAACAATTTCATACGAGACACATTTTAATAAAACGCTAAAAGGTTCATCAAATGATTCATAACTCAACCACAATATGAGACAACAAAATACGAAAACGTTCAAACATATGATTCAAACCAAAATCAATGTATGTGTATGTAGACATTTCGTTGATCATGTTCAATTGATCAATCACAAGGCGGTGAACCACCTTTAGGAAGGGTCAACTACAACAAATAGTTGCCCACGATTCAAAAGAAATGAAATTCATACCTTAACCGAATTGAGAAGTAAAATGCGATCAACCGAGACTCACGACGAAGTTTAACTCGTTCGATTGCCTATTTAAACCACGAATTATTAATACTCACATAACATAGAACTCAATGGTTATTACCCTAAGCTTAATCACAAAACTTTATTCTCTTAGGTATTAAACCGAACACTTGGTTTGCGGTTAAACATATAGATACAAATACCACCGTTTTGATTCTAAACTTTAACCTTTTCTAATTTTGACAAACCCAAACACTTCTAAACATGTTGATTATAACTTTGCAATATGAAATCATAATCTACCAACCAACTTCAACTACCCTAACTTACCAACTTAAATAACTTAAGAAGAAATTTATACCTCTAGGAAGGATTCGAAGCGTAGATTCCGATTATGTAATTGTTTCATTGATTTGCTTCACAAAATTGATAGAAAATCTAGAGAAAAGTATAGATTTTTAGAGAGAGAGAAATATGAGAAGACGGTGGACATAATGAAGGAGACGATGGTTTGATCTTGTTATAGTTTTTTTTTTAACTTTATATATATAATAAATAGAAGTTTAGTTAATTGACGAATTTAACCCCTAACTATCTTTGGTTGACATTTTAATTACGGTTCAATTTGGGTAAGAATAGTTACACGTTTTTAAAACGAAGTCTTACAATTATTCCTCCCCTTAAAAGAGATTTTGTCCCCGAAATCGAATTTAGATAGTAAACTTACATCGATTAAAGAACTCGGGGTACTCCCGTTGCATGTGTTGCCCAGTTTCCCATGTCGCCTCACGTTCCGAGTGATTTTCCAAAGAACTTTTACAAAAGGAATCACTCTCTTCCGTATACCTCTCTCATCACGATCAAGAATCGCTTCAGGTTCCTCGCGATAAGAAAGACCAGGTTCTATGTGCTCCAAAGGATATTCAATGACGTGTAAGGGATGATAGTTGTACCCTAAAAGTGAAAAGAGATGATATACGTTATGTACGTGAGATAATTGCGGCGGTAAAGCTAATTAGTATGCCACAACTCCAACCCTTTCCTAAATTTCAAAGGGACCAATATTTCTCGGGATCAACTTTCCTTTGAGACCGAAACGTCTGATATCGCGATTTAGAAAAACCTTCAAGAAAAGTTTATCGCCCGGTTGGAACTCAATAGGTCATCGCCGCTTGTCGGCATAGGTCTTTTGACGAGCTTGAGCCTCTTTCATCATTTGACGCGCAATCTCGATCTTCTCGGTAGTAACTTGTACCAATTCTAGGCCTTCGAGAATACGTTCTCCGACTTCATTCCAACAAGTCGGTGTTCGACATCTTCGACCACAAAGTGCTTCATATGGGGTCATGCCGATACTCGACTGCCAACTGTTATTGTAGGAGAACTCTCTTAGGTACAAGTAGTTATCCCAACTTCCATGCCATTCCAACGCACATGCTCGGGGCATATCCTCCGGTGTTTGAATCGTACGGTCAGATTGCCCATCAGTTTGCGGATGAAAGGTTGTACTAAAGTTCAAACTTGTGCCCCAAGCTTTATGTAAACCTTCCCAAAATCGAGATGTAAACATGGGTCTCGATCGGAGGTAATCGATACAGGAGTTCCATGGAGACATACAATCTCACATTGGAATACTTCTGTCAGTTTATCAATTGACCAAGGTTGTCGGATAGGAAGAAAATGAGTCGATTTCGTCAGTCGGCCAACTACTACCCAAATTGCGCATCGTGTTTCAAGGTTGTGCGGGGTAGTCCGACTACGAAATCCATAGTTAGGTGTTCCCATTTCCATACCGAGATGTTCAACGATTGGAGAAGACCACCCAGACGTTGATGCTCACTTTTAACTTGTTGACAAGTGACACAACAAGCTACAAACTCGGCGGTATCTCGCTGCATTCTAACCCACCAGTAATGGGTCTTTTAGTCGCGATACATTTTTGTTATACCCGAGTGAACAGAAAACATAGAGTTATGAGCTTCGATCAGAATTAGAACTTTAAGCTCGGAGTTATTTGGAACACAAAGACGATCCTGAAACCACAACACGTGATCATCATCGATTCTGAAATCCGAATTAACATTCTCTTGTGCAAGTTGGAAGTTTGCCCACAATTCACTTTCGTCTTGTTGGGCTTCTTTGATTCGAGAGATTAGAGTCGGTTCTACCATTAGATTCGATAAAACTTTCGTTTGTGAACTCGGATAGATTTCTAGTCCGAGCCGTTCGATTTCCAAAGCAAACTCTGTAGGAACAAGTAACGAGGAAACATGTTCTACAACTTTACTATTTAAAGCGTCGACGACTATATTAGCCTTACCCGGATGATACTGTATATGAACATCGTAATCCTTTAGAAGTTTGAGCCACCTTTGTTGTCGTATATTTAACTCTTTTGAGTAAATATATATTTCAGGCTTTTGTGGTCAGTGAAAACTTCACATGTCTCACCGTACAAATAATGATGCCAAATTTTGAGTGCGAAGATAACCACAGCCAATTCAAGATCGTGAGTCGGATAATTGACCTCATAAGGCTTTAATTGACGTGACGCATATTCAATCACTCGTTCTTTTTGCATAAGAACACAATCGAGATCTTTCTTTGAAGCATCACTGTAAACTTGAAATCCGTCGGTGCCAGACGGTAATACAAGAACAGGCACAGTAACCAATCGATGCTTCGGTTCCTTGAAACTAGATTCTTGTTCGGAACCCCAATTAAATTTGACTCCTTTTTGGAGTAATCGGATTAACGGTAGAGATATTTTAGAGAAGCCTTCAATGAATCGTCTGTAATAACCAACCAGACCCAGAAAACCACGAACTTCAGATACATTTGTAGGTCGAGGCCATTAAGTGACAGTTTCAATTTACGTTGGATCGACTTTGACAACTTCCGCAGATATTATATTTCCGAGAAAAGATACTTGATCAAGCCAGAATTCACATTTGGAACGTTTTGCGTATAACTTTTTCGTTCGAAGAGTTTCCAAAATGATGTGAAGATGTTGATCATGTTGCTCTCTTGACTTTGAGTATATCAATATGTCATCGATAAACATGATAACAAAGTCGTCGAGATAATCTTTGAAAACTCGATTCATAAGGTCTATAAAGACCTCCGGAGCATTAGTTATCCCGAAAGGCATTACTAAGAATTCGTAGTGCCCATAGCGAGTTCTGAATGCGGTTTTCGGAATATCACAATCTCGGATACGATGTTGTTGGTACCCGGACCGAAGATCAATTTTGGAAAAGTATCGTGCCCCTTGTAATTGATCGAACAGATCGTCGATTCTCGGCAACGGATACTTGTTACGGATCGTTACTTTATTAAGCTCCCGGTAATCAATACAAAGATGCATCGTACAGTCTTTATTTTTGACAAAGAGAACCGGAGCTCCCCAGGGTGAGACACTGGGTCAAATGAAACCTTTCTTTAATATAACATCGAGTTGAGTTTTGAGTTCCTTCATTTTAGTTGGAGCCATTCGGCAGGGAGCCTAAGAAATAAGAGAAGCTCCCGAGACTAGATCAATGTTAAATTTGACTTCCCGGATTGGTGGTATACCCGGTAGATCGTCGAAAAATACATCGAGATATTCGGAAACAACAGGTATGGGTTCAGAAGTAGGGAATACCTGTTCGGGATCTTGTAACGAGGCTAGAAAACCTTCGTTACTTTGCCAAGTATACTGCTTCACAGTAATAGAGGCTAAAGCGCTAACATCTTCTTTTGGAGTACCTCCTTGAATGATTGCCTCAGGTTTGTTAATATCCCCAAACAATATTTGTTTGGCGTTACAGTCTATAGTTGTACGGCGGTGTGACAACCAGTCCATACCCAATATTAGTTGAAAGTGGAACATATGCATTGGAAGTAGAGTGACCTCCCATATGCGGTCTCCAATAAATAATGGATAGTTCGAAAATCGAGTTAACACACAGATTGCACCACCCATAGGGGTAGATATCACAACTGGAAATTCGATGGTTTTCTCATAAGGTTTTAACCGGGATTCTAATTGTTCAGAAATAACAGAGTGTGTCGCCCCGGTATCAAACAAGGCATAAACAGATAAATCAATTAAGTTAACATGGCATGCTCAAGATATGTAGGCATCATACTTGACATAGTCTGATGAACCACATCAAAAATATTAGGCTCACTTGTACCCTTCACTGGGTTGTGATTTATATTACCCTCAGGTTGAGATATAGATTTGCGTGGGTGACCACATCTCGACATTCTAACACAGAACAATATCAACATCATAATTCAAAATAGTTATGGATTGAAAATCGGTAAATAGAATTAAATTCTAGTCTACCTACTCTTATGTCTACCCAATCCTCACAGGTCAAGCCTATTTAATCTACAAGTCAAAACCTATGCTCTGATACCACATTTCTAACATCCCCTGTCCCCGTGGTCCAGAACGGGTGATGTCACGAACAAGACTTAACATAAATACCCAACTAATTCTGAGCTACTAATAAAATCCAAAATAGTACACTTCAAAAAGTGTTTATAAACTTTGAACGTGTATAATAAAAGATAAGTCTAAGAACTCCAAAATTTCACGCTCAATCTCAAGTCCCATCCCCGTAAGCATCACTTCGAACCTGTCGTGTCAAAAAACAAAAACACGACTGAGCACAGGGCTCGGTGAATGGATTATAATATAAATTCGGAAATAACAATAAACACATCGATAACAAAGCGGAAGACTTAGAAATTCAATTGAAGAAAGTTTATGAAACTTAAGTTCATAGTTCATTTTGTTCAAAAGAAAACGTTCAGAAATATTCAAAAGCAATAATCTTAAGACCGACTCACACTTTAACTTCAAAACGTAATATCAACAAAGTCCGTCAATTCCTGTTGTGTTCATGCGGTGGCCAAAACACACGAACTATTAGGTCGGTGTGCGGGCACACACATCCGAATCCCCTGTGAATTTAACCACGATCACATATTATGTGGGTAAAAGTTCTAGGATCGATTCATCCGCCCTGAAGCCAATAAAGTCGGCCTAGTCCCTAGAGTGGGTTCACCTAAGCCACTAATAGGCTTAACTCTAGTGGACCGAGTTCACCTACAGGACGCCATGACAACAAAGCTGCCATAGAAGGCATCCCAAATAATGTGCCCATTTATTGGGTTGTTTTAAAAACAACGAAAACTAAACATATGCCACTTGCCTGAATGGCGTTCATAAAAATCAATTTCAATATAGTTCACAAGTTTCATAAACAATTTCATACGAGACACATTTTAATAAAACACTAAAAGGTTCATCAAATGATTCATAACTCAACCTCAATATGAGACAACAAAACACGAAAACGTTCAAACATAAGATTCAAACCAAAATCAATGTGTGTGTGTATGTACACATTTCGTTGATCATGTTCAATTGATCAATCACAAGGTGGTGAACCACCTTTAGGAAGGGTCAACTACAACAAATAGTTGCCCACAATTCAAAAGAAATGACGAAGTTTAACTCGTTCGATTGCTTATTTAAACAACGAATTATTAACATTCACATAAAATAGAACTCAATGGTTATTATCCTAAGTTTAATCACAAAACTTTATTCTCTTAGGCATTAAACCGAACACTTGGTGTGCGGTTAAACATATAGATACAAATATCATCGTTTTGATTCTAAACTTTAATCTTTTGTAATTTTGACAAACCTAAACATTTCTATACATGTATTTGATTATAACTTTGCAATATGAAATCATAATCTACCAACCAACTTCAACTACCCTAACCTACCAACTTAAATAACTTAAGAAGAAATTTATACCTCTAGGAAGGATTTGAAACGTAGATTCCGAATATGTAATTGTTTCGTTGATTTGCTTCACGAAATTGATAGAAAATCTAGAAAGAAGTATAGATTTTTAGAGAGAAAGAAATATGAGAAGGCGGTGGACATAATGAAGGAGACGATGGTTTGATCTTGTTATAGTTTTTATTTTATTTTATATATATAATAAATAGAAGTTTAGTTAATTGACGGATTTAACCCTTAACTATCTTTAGTTGATATTTTAATTACGGTTCAATTCATGTAAGAATAGTTACACGTTTTTAAAACGAAGTCTTACATAACACCTTTAAGTTTGATAATTTCTAAGAGAATTTCTAAAATTTCATAAATTCCAATGGATAAACTTGATTCGGGCTCGAGTTAGAGTTTGAGCTTGATTCGAGTTCGAGCTTGAATCGAGTTTGAGATTAGTTCGAGCTTGAGTTCGAGTCTAAAGAATTGCGATTGAGTTCAAGTCGAGTTTAGTTTTAATCTACTTGCGAGTTTTCGAGTCGAGTTTGAGCTTGAGAAATGGGTATCGAGTTCGAGTTAAGTATACCAATACTCGAACTCGACTCGCATCATATACACCCCTATTTGTATTCTATCATTTATGTTTTTTATAGTTTCTCAATTTGTAATTTTGTAATCTATCTATATCTATATATATATCAATCAATCAATCAATATATATATATATATATATTAAAAGAACAACCAAAGGTAAATGATGTGGCATAATAAGGTTTGAGATTTTCTCAAATATTGGATTGTGGTGCTAAGTTCACTATCTCACATTGATAGAGAGAAAAAAAAGTTTCACAAATTTTATTAGTATATAAAGATTAGATGTGAATTGAAATTTGAAAAGTTTGGGCTGGTTAAATATTATTTTAGCCTCTATCTTATTTTTAAAATGAGTTTAAAATTTTCTCAAATCTTGGATTGTGGTGCTAAGGTATACTACATTGATAGAGAGAAAAAGGTTTTACAAATATTATGACTATATGAGTTGAATTTTGAATAGTTTGGGTTGGTTTAAATATAACTTTTAGCCATCATATTTTTTTTCAAAACTAATTCTCAAATATTCGATTGTTGTATTGAGGTGTTATCCTACATTGATAGAAAGAAAGAAAAATCACAAATACTATGAGTATATAAGGAAGATATACGAGTTGAAATTTGGAAATTTTAGGTTGGTTATATATAAATTTTATTCTTATGAGTATATAAGGAGGAGAGATGATATGTTGGTGAATAGATTTGAGTATGTAAAAAGAACGAAAGTGTTATTGAAATGTGAAAAAAATGCATTTGCTAAATATGTTTTTTTGCAGACAATTTTATTTGAATAATTTATATATAAAAATTATGAGGGGTGTCTTTGACAAGTAAAATTGTTCATTGACCAAATATGCTTTTAGGCTGACTCTTCTTCTACCAAAAAAGATTTATCCGTATAAAAAGTAAGCAGAAAAATAAATTGTCACAATACATGTATGAGGTAACATCGTGAAAAATGTTATTTGAATTCTAAATAACCTAAACAAATTATTAATGGTGCATCTTACACTCTTCATAACAGAAACTGATTAATATTATCAATATATGCAAAGTAACCACTAAAGAAATACATTTCATTTGAACTTGATCTAAAACTTTTAAATGATTTGATATTTGATTTGAGTATTTTAAAATCTTGAATCGTAGTTTGGTTTTGGTCATCCCGCATTGGTGGTAAGATGATAGATGGAGAATATATTTGTATATATACAAAGGATGAGGACGTCTTTGAAATGTATAAATGTGCATTGGTAAAATTAAAGAACAACGAAAATGATGAGGTACTTCATATGAAGTGAAATATTGGTTTATATTAGTTTAATATCTTATACGTAAAAGAATCATGTCATTTAACTTGCTACAAAAAAAAAATCTAAAAAAATTATAACCACCGCACAACACGCGATGGACAACATTAGTTAAAATGAATTCAAAGAAAAGTAACTACTAATTACTATATTAAGTAGGAATTCGTGCCAAAATGTCCATAGTAAATTACGAACCAAATAATCATTGACGTCTTAAATTGTTTTTTTTTTTTTTGGTATTTTAAAGAGCAAATAACAAATTTGGTCCATGTGGATATAAAAATTATGGATCAAACTCCCAAAAGAAATAATTACATGTATTGTCAATGTGGTTTCAGTTTTGTTATGGATCAACTTCCTCCCTCTAGCTCCGTTAAGTCAAGGACATTTTGGTCTTTTTACCAATTAATTAAAAAACATGTTAAAGACCCAATTAGGTCATGTCACGTGTCCAACCATCCCACCCTTCTATCCCGTCTGCATTGAACATTCGTCTTCATCTCTGTCGAACATAATCAGTTTTTAGCCACCACTTATTCTCTTGCCTTCACTATGTCCATCCTCTTGGAAAATACACAAATCTAAAACAAAGAACAAATACATTTAATCCGTTTTAGATCTATAAATATGTTTCTAAACATTAATCTGTTTTAAGCTTTAACCTTCTAAACATTAAACTATGATGAACCCATCAAAATCAAACTCAAGCATCAAGTGTATACATATTAATTCAAAAAAATTGTTATACAAAACTCATGTAAATCAATAACCTTAAATCTAAAAAAAAAACTAATCCTAAATCAAAAACTTTAACAAGAAAAAGAAATCAAATTGAATAGATTTTCATGTATTTCGACCGGAAACTGTAACATAAAATAATATTTGTGGACATCCAGTTTCTAATTCAAGCCATTTTTGTTCTTCATACACTTCCTGTAAGGGTTGGGGCGTAAAAGGTAGAATAATTAGTTCATAAGGACCACCATTTTATAACCATTCATCAAGCAAAAATGAAATCAAGATGCATATCCAAAAGCATATGATATTGATGTATGTGATGCAGATCCATAATCGATGGTTTTTATGAGTGATTTAGACGATGGTTTGAGCGAAGAAAGCGTAGAAGATGGGAGGTGTGAGGAAGGGCGTTGGGTGTCGGAGATCGATAGATGAGGGAGTTCATATTGACCTCTATTTGTTTGTCGGGAGATAACAGAGATGTGGTGGTGAAGTGGGGAAGGGAGGATACCCGAGAAAGGCGGTAATGTGGTAGGAGGGAGGGAGATCAGAAGAGGACGATGATGTGGTGGGAGGGAGGGAGATCAGAGGAGGACGGTGATATGGTGCGAGGGAGGGATACTGGAAGAGGACAGTGATCTGGTACGATGAAGGAGATAAGAGAAGGAGGACGACGATTGGTGGGAAGGAGGAGACCGGAGAAGATGGCGAAACTGGGGGTGGTCGACGAGGATTTTGTAAGGTTTTATGTGTGTTTGTTTTTATATGTGTGTGTATATATACATATTATATATTTCTATATTACATACAAATTGCATCTTTTTTATATTTTTAAAAGAAAAAAAGGAAAATGCTATTAATCGGTAAAAAGACAAAAATGTCCAGGACTTAACAGAAGTAAATTTAAAGGAGTTAGAGAAAGAACCCAATCCATAGCAAAATTGCAACCACAGTGATGTTGCATGTAATTATTTTATGCGGCGGAATCGATCCATAATTTTATATAGCCATGGGGACGAAATTTGTAGTTTACTCTATTTTAAATGTCCTTTTAAGGTTACTTAATTTAATTAAAAAATTTAAATAAATAATATATTTAATATGATTATAAAAATATAATATATTGTTGATAAGCATCTTTGCTCAAATGTCTAAGAAATTATATATAAAAAATAATAATTTTTTTATCAAAATTTCTTCTATATATAAATCTAATTACATTTTGGCCCCTTATATATGTTTTCGGGTTTGTCTCGAAAATTCATAAAACTACACCACTGGTCCAAATTTTGTGTTTCGAAGTCCAAACTGGCACCTCCACTTAACACCGTTAGAGGAGGCTACATGTAACACCCACGATTTTTGGAATGTTCGTTTATATTTTTTACCCGGACGCTTGGCATCCAAAATGATAAGAGAAGGAAGTTTTTATATAAACATCATATTGAAATGTTTAGGGATCGAATCGGAAAGAAAAACGAAAGAAAACATGTGAAACAATGCCCTACGCGACTTGGCACGTGAGTCAAGGTCATGGTGCAGGTCGCACGAGTCACTGTGTCTGTGATAGAGGCAGAGTAATGCAGGCGACTTTCCCTGCGACCTAGGGTTGTGGGAAAGGTCGCGGGAATCCCTGTCAGCCTTATAAGGGCCAATTTTTGAGCTTTTTCCTCATTTCTTCCCACCATTCTCCCCCATTCTTCATTTCCTCTTGTTTTTGAAGCCTTATGAAACTTAAGGTCCGAAATTTAATCCTTTTAAGAGCATTTTTGATGATTTTAGAGTTCCTAGGATTTGGAGGTAAACTTCTAAACTATGATTTCTTAACCTACGGTTTGGTCACGTTGCATCCTCAACATCCTTCTCCACTTTTGGAGTTTCAGTAGAGTTTCAAAGTTCAAGAGAGTGTTCTTGAGCGCTTTCACCATAGATCTGAAAGTCTAGTTTGGAGATCTCAAGTCTTCACCAATGCATAGAGGTAGAGTTTGGGTTTTGAATCTAAGTTTAACCTAACCTAGCAAGGTGAGTTCAAGTTGATTTGTGAAAACTTTGTACATGCCAAAAAATTCCATTTTAAAGTAGTGGGGCCTTATCCATTTATTAATTCGACCCAACTTAAAATCGACTTCAGTTTGCTCCTTGCACTTACTTAAATGTGGCTATCCGTACCTAGAAAGAAAGGGGGTCGTAGTGACCAGGCCCGGACGACTGTTTACCAAAAACACAGGTCTCTGTAAAGTCGTAATACCATGTATGGAGGCGCCTCCCAGTGCCTGAAGGTCTTAAAGTGTTTACTTGATGTTTATCAAATGTGTTGTTTATTTGATGAGATTTGTATTTTTGGTACATTTGATGTTTTAAATTTGTAAAATTCCTACATTTAGGGTTTTTGGACATTTTAATAAATAAATCATAAAAATGTGTTCTTTCGATGATTTAATGGAGATTATTTGACATTAATGCATTTAGTGTATTTGGTTTTATAAACCGTTTGGAAAATTCACCTTATTGTGTTATGAGGTGTTTTGGAAATTTAAAAGGTATGTTCTCATTTGAAAAATGAGTTGACTCAACCAAGGATGGGTTTTTGAGTTAACCATACTATTGGGACATATGTTTGCATAAACATTGATAAAATGCATTTTTATTGCTTATGTTGAATTTTATTTGAGTAGTCAATTAAGTGTGGAATTATTTGCTTTATTTTGGCTCATTCGAGTTTTCGGGACATTTGTTCGGTTTAAATTGCTCAATATTGACCTTGGGCGTGATTTGCATTTATTGTGTCTTTATTTGAGAATTCCAGATTTTGACTGTGTTGGTCGTTCAATTGGAGTCATGTAATGTAGACTGTAATGCATTAGATTCATAGGCATGTGAGTTAGTCGTTTTGATAAGTGATGAGTTTTGATGTACTCACTTTGAGACCAGTGCTCGAGTGAGCATTGTGGTCGTGTCAGTATTGTGGAGATGAACCCGTGTAGGGTTGGATTATGGGACCGTGTTGATATTGTGGAAATGAACTCTTATGAGTCAGAATCTGGGACCGTGAGTATTGCGGAGGTGATCTCTTATTGAGTTGGACTCTGGGACCTTAGATATTACAATAATGTACTCATGAGGAGTTAGGCACCGGGACCCTTGCCCTTTAGGCTTTGGCTTAATAGAGTTGACACTAAGTCATCGGGGGGTATTGCATGGATGAACTTGTGTGGAGTCGTGACCTAGGACCATTGGCTTTGCATGTGTAATTCTATTTTGTAAGAGTAGGCACTAAGATCAAGGGTATTGCCGAGATGAACTCGTGTAGGGTTGGGCTCCGAGACCTTGGGTATTGCGGCGGAAACTCGGAAGGAGTTAGACACCAGGACTTGGATATGAGGTGATACTTGGTAACGTTGATGAATGACTTACTCCATGTTTCGCCACAATCGATGGAAATAGGTCACCCTCGTCACCGAATCATGTCATTTTTGGATAGAGAGTTTATCAATGTTTTCAATGTCGTTATAAGTATGGAGGGTTATCCATGTTTGAGGTTTTGGTATATTGGACACTATCTATGTTTTGGTGTTATGTATAATAGAGTTTTATCCATGTTTTCAGTATTTAAATATTAAACATTGTTCATGTTTTGGGTGAATATCGGGTTTTCGTTTCATTTCAAAATGGGTTCTTTGGTCACTGAGTTTCATCATGAAAATGATGGGTTTTGGGAAAGATGTTTTTATGTTAAATACATTTTATTTGGGAAATAGTGATTTAAATTGCATTCTTTTAGTATTACCTTTTTATATTAAAGATGAAAACTGGTTGAACTCACTAGGCATTAAGCCTAACACTTTTTCTTGTCGGGATGTGCATCAGGTCCTTGTTAGAGAATGGTACTAGCGACACTGTGATGAGTTGAGTGCTATTTAGAGGCACAAGTTAGAGTTTTGGGAATGTCTTTCGTACTTTGGAGATTGCGATTGCTATGGGGTGTTTAATTACTCCTCTCTCTAGCCTAGATGTGTGTAAGGTTGGTTTGTAACTTGTTGATCTTAAACTTTGGTTTGCTATTTTAGGTAATAAAGGGTTGACCTTTAGAAAAGAATCCATTCCTTATTTGATGTATTATAAATTATTTAAGTTAGTCATTTTCTCCCATATTTTGGGGTGTTACGCTACGTTAAGTGTATCATATGCCCCTCACGTGAGGGCTATTTTGATCTTTTAACCCTTCTTCCTTAAGAACATCACTGATCACCCCGATAACCACCCACCATAACCATCATCCACCAAGATTCAAACTCAAAAGATAAATCATATTCAAACCCAAAAACCTAAATTAGATTAAAACCTAAAAACCTAAAACGAATTCATAAAAAACTAAAAATCTAATCAAGAATGAGTTCATACAAAAGAACAAATTACATCAAAACAAACAAACCCTTAAAAGTTCACAGACTAAAAAAAACATAAACTTAAAGAAACAATGGATCATGTTCAACTTCATCGAATCATCTTCATCTCCTTCTCAATCTCCACCATATCCTCCTAAATTTGGATATGCATATGCGTCTTGATTCATACAAAACTCAGTAAAACTTAAACATAAAAGAATCAATGAATCATCTTCATCAAACCATCTTTGTCCCCATCTCTACCATACTGAATTTAGATCTGCATCGTAATTCATACATTATCAAAAACATCTTATTATGTTTATTGGGGGCATCAAGGTTTTCTCAGTTGATGAACCTCAATTAGGTTTTTCATATGACATCAAAAAATAGATCTACATCGAGGGGGTGGTGTTTGTCAGGGAAATCGATGGGGCATGGTTAGGGAAACCTTAATTCAGGTTGGTTGGAGAAAGCAAGCGATATAAGAGAAAAAAGAGAAGTAGATATGTATAACCAACTTCGGGTTGGGAATAGAATCCTCCCCAATTTCAAACTGATTCCAGGCAGAAAGGGTCACATGGAGGAGGTTGTGGGTCGCCGGGGATGAGGAAAGAAGGGTTCAATCTCTAAAGATTCAACATGGGGCGGTGATTCAACGACGTCCAAACATTCAAGGGAAAGGTGTTCTAGACTTTTGGTGTGTTCACCATTTGAGGAGAAGAGTTATATAATTATTAGTTTATTTTGTATTTAATATACATTTACATTTGAGCAAAAAAGTTAATAGTTGTACTCTCGAAGAATCTCACGATACTCTCGACAACAACAATTCAACTCACGATTTCTCTATTTTTTAATTATATTGTAATCATTTGTACTCATGACCGTTGTTACTAAAGGACGACATCCCTGTTTGACGTCATAGTGCATTGACGAACTTCATTGTCATCCATGGTTTTTGCCCTCGATTGAGGTTTTCCGCGTCATCAATTCTTTGTGTCTTATTTACCTTTTATATTCGTCGTGTGTTTCTCGAAGAAAAAAAATCTTTAGTTGTTAAAGCTCCACATCGGTCTTAAATTATTCTTAAGGGTAATTTTTGGCATTCACAGTTTGGCGCCCACTGTGGTCCCCCAACTAGAGAATTTCTTTGAAAAACATACGTCCTACTATATAATGGTTTTCTTAAAGTTTTGTCATTTATAGGAACATGGATAGTCTAGGAGCAAACCATAATGTCATCGCTCAAATGCATGTAGAACTGGAAACAGCTCGACATCGCATCAACATGTTAGATGAGTAAAATCGCAAGGCGAATCAAGATATTTCTCATCTAAGAAATCATAATTCAGGAACATCTCTTGGAAATCCTGGATCAACAGTTGTACCCCAATTCAACCCCGTAAATCCTATGGGTCCGTCATTTTATATGGGGAATCCTGTAAGCTAACCCACGATGAATAACGTGCGTTTTCCTCTTCTGCCACCATCGACACAACATATGAAATTCTTTCCTAGACCCCACTAGGCACTATTTCAAATGCCAATTCCTTCAACTATTGTTACAACTCTCCAAATACCATCGTTACCTATTACCCTCATTGCCTATTCCAATGTTACCTATACCCCGTGCCATGAATGGGTAGTGACGACACTAAGTCATCCTTACGAAACCTTCATGCGATAGTGGGTCTTACGACTTAAGGTTCAAGAGTTATCCCTCCAAGTATGGCATTCTCTACAATGGACAATGGTGTCAGTCACGATGATCTTGTTGCACGACGACTAAAGCATTTGGAAGAACAAAATGAGAAAAGGCTATCGCTATTATCCAAATTGCCAGGTGTCGTTGTCCCTGTCGATGTAGAACCCTCAATAGGTTTTCAGGCATCACCTTTTGTCGATGCCATCACCTTGGTCGATATCTCAAAGAAGTACAACATCCTTGCATTCCCTCCTAAGTATTCAGGGATAACATATCCAAATGAACATATGGCCCAATAAAAATAGCTAATGTGGACCGTGTCGCTCCCACAACCCTATCAAGAAGTATGCATGTGCAAAGGTTTCGGGGCGACACTCACTTGAGAAGCTCTTTAATGGTTAATCAATTGAAAACCCGAGTCGATTAACTCGATGTTTTCTGAGCTTGTCAATCAGTTCTTTCAATAATTCACTAGTAGTCGCAAGATGGAAAAACAAACTAGCGACCTATACTACATCACTAAAAAAATGGAGAGTCCGTAAGCAATTAATTTAATCGTTTCAACTTTGAAATGAATGGTATTCGAAATTGTGACATTCAGACTGCAATCGAAGCTTATAAGCGTGTTCTAGATGAATGTTCGGAGTTATATCTAGATTTGACTAGATATCCACTTGAAACCTTCGAAGATGTCAGAGCTAGGACATTAACCCATGTGTGGGTTGAAGATGATGTTGCGTTTCGACGTAAGCATTCTGACGACAAACGACCTCTTAGTGTGCAAAAACCCGTGTTCAAAGTCAAGACGACCCCAAAGCATGAGTTGTCGCGACAAATATAGAATGTTCGATTCGACAAAAAGAAGAATGTCTTGACGTCCTTCAAATTTCCTCAACATTTTGACCTATAGCAGGTTCAAAGGATCGTTTAAAGATCTGGTGGATGCTCTTAAAAACGCGCTATCAAAAATTAGGTGTCCAAAAAAGAAAGATAAACCCAATGACAAGAAAGACAAGTCAAAATGGTGCGATTTTCATGAAGATTACGGCCGTTTGACAGATGATTGTTTATCCTTGCGGAAGGAAGTCGCTTGGTTGATCCCGAAAGGTCATTTACAAGACTTGATGACTAAAGACGTCGCCAAAAGTAGTGACACCCGATTTCCATCGCCAGTACATGCAAAATTCGTGAATTGTATCATGGGTGGCTCGGTTATCTGTGGACTCAGTTAGTTTGCGGCTAAAAGGCATACTGGCCAACGTCTAGACGATTCACCGATCTCCAAGACGCATAGGTTGAAAGTAGAACTCGAATTAGAGGTGAGGCCCATACCTTTCGATCAAAACGACCTATGTGACCCATGGCAAAAACATCACGACAGGTTGATTATTCAACTCACGATCGGGAATTGTTCGTCTAAAAAAGTTAGAACACTTGAAAGCCTGGAATGGAGACGGAAGCCTGGAATGCCTGAAAAAGCATACGACAAAAAGTTAGAACAAACGACTGAAAGTAAACTCCCGATTAAAAGACTTATAAAACTTACCATGGAAGAAAGCCCTGTGACGTGGGTCTCCTTGTTTTCGATCGAGATATTATTATAATGATCTCGGTAGGTCAGAACGAGGAAGTTGTTGAGATGTTGGAACATCTTCTCCCTTTCTAATGTATCAGCCAACATAAAGTCAGTCGCCAACTAGAAGTTCATTGGCGTGAGACGTGGTTCCTCGCCAGTCTCAGCTGCATTCCCCTTGTCTTTTGGTGCAGAGGTCTTCGCCTTCGGTAGAGGTACCGAACGAAGAGGATTCACGGCAGACACGCCCGAAGGATTCATCACCTTCTCCGAACCAACAACAACTGAAGGGTCGTCAATCTTTGAAGATGGTTCCCTCAAGGGATCCACCTTCGTCTTTTTTACCCTCGACCCAGGGGCAGGGTCTTTCTCTTCAATTCCTTTCCCTTTCGGGCAAGTTGCGCCATCATCACCCTCTTGGAGAGGGTGGTCGCTTGTTTTTTAGAGGAATCTTCTGAAAATATCGAAAGATAAGTAAGTAACGATCAATGAAAATTACAACTAAAAAATCGACGAAAAGACACTTACCCGTCATCTCCTCCTCTTCTTCTATTTTTTTCTTCTCTGTCCTCCTCTCTCCCAATTGAGGCCTCTAAAGTCTCCAGATAAGTTATGCCATCGTCTTCCTCTTTGACGTTGCGATCCTTGATTACCAAGAATCTCTCGATCTTCTCTTGAGAGTCGGGAAGAGCAACGATTCTCGAGAATTCAATAGATTTCAAAAAAGAAGATGAAAAGATCGATATAATTACTTGATAAAATTTTTACGACATGCTTAAAATACCCTTGAAGTTGCACCTAAAAATCAACCATTGATTGTCGTCTTCTAATGACAACAATCGGCCGAAGACGTACCTAGTCTTTCACTTGCGGTCATTGACCGTAGAGCCCTAGACTAGGGTATGCGCGCCTCTGTATCAAGAGAAGAGGCTATAGATTTTGTTTTTCTCGGGTTTCACCGAGTACGCTATAAGAAGCTCGTGAATCGTGAAGGGATACTCCCATTCACTAGTCAAGCATTCGATAACACTGACAAGTTTCCAGAATTGGGGCATAATCTTCGTCGGAGAGAGTTCATAGGTCGTAAGAAACGAACTCGATAGCAGTGAGTAGGGCAAGGTAAACCTTATCTTAAAGGGGTACTTATACAACACGAAGTACCCCTTGAGACACTCCTCCGGCCTAAGATCGCCGATGATCTTTAAGGCGATATCGGCCGACATCTCTACCAATATCATGAAGGCCTCAATCTTCTCTTCATCTTCAATCGAACTTAAGGGGTCTGATGCCATTGAAAAGTCGGATATAGTCACAGAGGCCATGTAAAATTCAAAAATCTCCCAATTCTTCCTAAGCTTGTGGGCAATATACTTTTGGCGCATACGATAAAGAAAGGATAAAAATCATACCATCTCTAACCTCGAAGTGATTTGGTAAAGATTTGCGGATTTTTGAAAGGATTATGAAATATCTCACTAAGAAAACTCATTTTGCTTGAAAAGGAAAGGATTTGGCCAAAGATCGCTATTTAGACGGACCAGAGTGTCAGTCGACACCTGTCTAGCACCTTTTCAAATCCTTCGTCCGATGGAAGACAAGTGTCCATTGCCAGCTAATGCATGCGTGTGACGTACTAATGATATCATGATCCTATTGAATTTTTGGCATTAAGAGTAACTTTTAGAAATAATCGGTAAACAGATTATAGTATATGCATATGTGAACCCATGTGACTCACTTATGAATTATATGTGTATATGTGAACTGGTGTGATTCACATATTGCAACACTCCAAAAATAGGTGTTAATTTAAATCATTAAAATAAGTAATAATAAAACTTAACATGGAATATGATCACCGAAATTGGGGAAAAGTAATGGAGTTTACAATAAATAAGGACAGTAGATAACAACCTACTAATCTAAATCAATTCTAGATCTAGATTATAGACGGGTCGTTACGGTATCCAAAAGTGTCTATCATTTGTAGCACTAAGTTGTCATTACAAAATAACATAAATCCTCAAAAGTTTGCCTCTATCGGCAATAACCTCTCCTATCAAACACTTGCAACCCCACTACCTTGAGAACCTGATACATGTCATTTTAAGAAAACGTGTTAGGCTAACGTCTAGCGAGATCAAACAATTATATTTAATAATCATGAAATATAATTATGGAAATATAAGCTCATCTTTAAAACCAACAATCCGATTTTCTTTAATCAATTAAATAATACAACAAATACATCTTGCGATGACGGGTTAGACCCGATTTACCATTGATAGTGACAGGACATAAAAGTAAGCCACATATCTATGTTTAATGAGCTCTACTACAAATCAGTCATCCAATTTAACCTTTCAAGGTTTATGGCATAAGACCGCTAGATGATGCTATATTTCACTCATTCACGAGAAATTACAATTATTGGTCAATAGCCAATTCTCGACTCAAAGAGTCCACATCTTATTACCAATGACGAACCCATGCCTATTTCACGTTACATTAAGGAATGTTATTCCCACTCAAACCGACTCCTATGCTTATTAATACATTGCATTTAGTGTAGTTTATAAAATCATCAAGATATGTTCATTCATATCCAATCCCTTATACATTTACATCAAAATATATTCGTCTTTGATAAAATCACCATACTTGACATTAAAACCCATCATTCATTAAAATCCTTAATTTGGGATTTCCAACACATTTCATCACAAGGATAAATTCCAATCATGATTTGTATGTAGAATATATATTTGGAAAATGACATACTCAAATGTCCAAATACCATATTTTGACCTAAATGGTTCAAATCTCCAATATTCACAATGCATAAAATAGAGGCATTCAAGAAGTTAAAATGACACCTTTTAGCATGTATAAGAGTTTAAAGAGAGGGATGAACTCACAATACTAGTTTTGGTAAAAACCTAGAAAATCTAGAAAACCCCAAATTAGAGATGAACACTAGGATTCGTGAGCCCTAGCCTTAAACTCCTAGCTTTGATGTTGTTAAACTCTTGGAAATGGTTGGAGAGGTGCTATAAATGCTCCCTTGATCAACTTAAATTAAGAGAGAAGAAAGAAAGTTGGAGAATAAAATGTTTAGGATGAGAAAATGAAGAAATAATTCGGCATCTCTATGCGTAAGTCAGACCTCCACGCAAATTTCACCACGACTTATAGTTGCAGGAAAACTTTCCTGAACATACCTTCAAACATAGGATGCTACCGTGAGTTCCAACGCGACTTAAAGTCGCGTGGAAAGTCGTGATGCCCTATGAATTTTTCGGTTTTGATGTTTTTTTCCAAGTTTTTCTCGCAGGCTTTGTGAGTCCGTGTGATTGAACACGATCATTACCAGATAAATCAAACACAAAGATATATGATTACCAACCTGTTTAGAATACAAACGCGGATTACAAGGTTGATGTTTACACTTTGAAGCTCTCTTTCTCTCTTGATGTTCTTGGTCGATGATTGTTGTGATTTCTAAGTTTTGAGATATCTTAGAAACTCACCTAACTTAAACAAACTAACTAATAATATCTAACATAATAATATCTAACTAAATATCTAAACTAATATAATATCTAGATATTTAGGATTTAAACTAATATTAAATACTAAAAACAAACTTTGACTTTTATTACAAAGTAACATTAGACTATGTTGAGAGCGACTTTTCAGCATTAGCTTCAGATTGCAAACTTCAGATTGGATGATCTTGAATCCAATAAATCTGTGATCTAACAATCTCCCCCTTTGGATCAAGATCATTACTAAAATGATTTAGCAATTTGGTCTTCTCTTTCAGCTCAGAAGATGCAATCTCTTTCTCTTAGTCTTCAATTTGTAATAATCTCCAGGCAAATTATCTTCAAAGAAAATTTATCTCAGATCAGTATGTCTTTATAATACTTTGAAGAATCTTTTCTTGGTTATCTCTTCTCCATTCTATCTTGGAAGAATTCTCTAAACCTTTGATCTATCACATTTCTTGGTAGGCTCTTCTCCCCCTTTTTGATGAAAAGTGCAACGACTTCATCAAAACATATATCAAGAAATGTATTTCATCAGGAGCCTCTGATTCGTCAATTCAAAAGATATTCATCCAGATCTTTGCAAATCCAGACAAAATAATCGTGTAATACCTGAATCAACAAATGAATCAGTTAAAATGCCTGTCAGTAACACTAAGTCACTGTGTGTAACGAATACACATTGGAAAGGAGCTTTTGATGTTCACTCCCCCAGGGCTTCCATTCAATCATAGAAACACCACAAAGGCAATTTCTATGAACGTTATGACAAAGAAACAAATTCCTTGTGTGTTCGTGCATGTGTTTAGAAAGAATTTAGCACAGATGATTGCTTATGGGCTCAATTTTGTGTAAACCACTGAGACAACAGTAAGTTAAACACAGACTCAATGTGCATGATTGAAGTGTGAAGGAGGGGCAGACTTCCTTCTTTTCAATATCCAGATTTTTCAAATGAAAATCAGATAGCAAATGTATTGCATCCCCTTTGAAAATGTGAAACACTTTCCTTTTAAGAAGAAAAATGAGTGGTTGATGGGGTTTGATCAAGAGTTGGCATGGGCTAGTTGCCTGCTTCAATAATGATCACCAAAAAGTTGTGAAACACTAGAATTGTGGCTGCCCGGCTCAGAAAGTAGTTGGTGCAGAGTTGTGATATTCTTTTAACTCTGTTCTCACACCCTCTTTCTTTTAAACATTTAGCTTACTCTAACCAAACGCTCTTTTTCATTATAACTCATCACTCAATTCTTTTCGACTTCTCACACTCAATCACTATGGATTAACTTCTTGGGTAGAAATCACTGGTTAAGGTGATTCCATAGAAGTTGTGTTAAGTCTTAGCACAATGAAATCATGTTTTCCTAGAAAGCATGTTATGCTCAAATTGGTTTAACTATTTCAGTTAAATCACAAAGTAGAACTTGAAAACATTTAAAAGCATACTTCCAATTCATGAATTCGTTTGAGAATCGGGAAGTGGTTTGAACTTTTAAGAACAATGTTTTCTATGATTGAAAGTTGTCCACTTTTCAACCATATATGAGATGAAGATAAATAATTATACCTTAACGTTAAATCTTACATCTCATGAAGCAAAGCTTAAAGTCATAAAGATATGATCTTGTAAGCATCTCTCAAAAACTGCAAAAGTCTTATGTCTTAGTCAAAGCGAATTTATTCACTGAAAATGAAAATGACAAAAAGCAGTAAAACGATTAAAGTATGAGTCCTAATCAGAAATAATTAGAAGTCATCACCTTTTTACTCCCCCTTAAATTATGCATTTGAAAATTATCATTGAAAAAGATATGCATTTAAAATTTCAGAAAAGTATGTATGTACTCCCCCTTGATGGTTGATTTCCTCATTCGAGTATTGGAGTACAATCTCTTATCAGCTCGGAGTAAGGTCTTTTGATCATTGAAGTGCGAGTCCTAAACTGTTGTGTTTAGAAGTCAAACTTCGTTGAAGTACGTGTTCTGAACTAAAGTACTCAGAAGCCTATTTTGTCCTACTCCCCCTTGACAGTAGGTGCCTGCAACACAGATTCATCCTTTTTCTTTGGTACCCACTAGTATTTGGGTCCATGAGGTTTAGTTGCAGTTCTTGTGGGGGTAATTGAGTAAGAACCATACCAGTAATGATCACTAGTCTTATGAACAGGATCATGTGTACGACAATAAGAACAATAGAGTTTCTTACCTGACAAACTGATTAATTGATCTCTCGTGTAGACAAAATCAGGTTTACCTTTACGCGCATTGTTCTTTTTGGCATTCTGCGTATGTATACATGACTTCTTACTTTTCTGCTCATTTTTAACTGGTTGCCTTTTCCAGACCAGTTCTTCTTCTTTGTAGCTTCTTCTCCTTCGATGTATACCTTAACCATCTATATTTCTATCATAGAAAAGGTTAGAATTACGAATTTGATCAGAAGATTTAACTGACCTTTTTGAAGAAACAAGTTTGAATGTTGAACTTGCAGCTGACTTGAATGAGCATTCTGAATCAGCTGAATCATCTCTAGGTGAGTGGACAATTGACTCTGGAGTCTTGTTCTCAGTCACCACCACCATTGAAATAATCTTTTCAAACTCGTTAACCTTTGAAGAATAACTGTTTCTTTCTTTGACAAGAAGGTCAATCTTCGTCTCAAGCTCACACTTCTTTTTTCTTCTCTTTCTGTGCATTCTTAGATAGTTCAGATAGCTTTGCATTAAGCTTTCTAATTGCAGCTTCAAAGGTACTTCTCTCTTCTTCAAATTCCTTCTTAGCACCTTTCTTCCATATGATATCTCTTTTAAGAATCCAACGTTCTTCTGATCAAATGCCTTCTTCTCCTTGGCAAACTGATCTCTTTCTAAAATGATTACTTTCTCAAAGTTACTAACTTGTTGAGAAAGCTTTATACTTTTAAGCTCTATCAGCTTCTTCTCCTTAACACCCTTCTTGGAAAGATCTGAGAACTTCTTCTCAAACTCAGATATTTTCTTTTGAAGCTCAGTGTTTGCACTATCCAAATCCTTTATCTTTTCCTCATCGCTTTCAACAGAAGCTGCTTGCAGGATCTGGACACTTTGATCTTCTAAGTCTGAGATCTTTCTTTTCAGCGCAGAGTTCTCAGCTTCCAAATCTTTTCCTTTTAAGAAAACCTTTCGGTCTAAGTTAATCCATTCAGAGTTTAATTCAAGATAGTCCCATATCTCTTTCCCTGAAGCTTCGGGAATATCCATTAAATCAAATATTTCTTTAGAAATACTCTTTTTCAGATAAACTATAGCTCTATTATCAGCTCTATCTCTTTGCACTTGTGCTCCTTCAGACAATGATAATCTCATGTAGTGACCCAGATCATCATTATCTACAAAGCTTAAAAAATTCTTTTTCCACTTTTCGTATTCTCCTTTATTCAACATTGGAAAATAGGAAGTCGTTCTGTTTGATAAGAAAAACTTGAATATGATCGTTAGCCCAACTAAAATCAATCAGAAAGACTAAGTCAAGAACTGGAGCAAAAACACAATTTTGCGTTAAGTGAAGGTGGGGCAAAAATCAACTTTGTGTGATAAGAAGCTGGCACACAATAGCGACCGGGGGTACTGTAGCGACCGGGGGGTACTGTAGCAACCGGGTACTGTAGCGACCGGGAATTTTATGCTTTTCGATCGGTAGAGAATAGTTCGACCGATATGAAATCTTCGTCCGGTGTGTTCCTACGACCGGTATGGAATTGTTCGACCGGTATGTCCCTTCGACCGGTGTGGACTGTGAGTGTGACCGGTGTGAAACTTCGACCGATAGTGTAGAGACCTGCGACCGGATTCGAACTGTGATTTCGACCGGTGTGCGTGTAACCGGTGTCGACCGGTGTGTGTTCTTCGTCGATAAATCGACTCTGTTTCGCTCAAATACACCAAGCTTGAAATCGTTTTACAGTTCTAGATTTTGACCAAGTGATCGACTTACCAACTACAACAACACACAACCTTTTGATTTAAAAAAAAATAACCACTGTTTTGAAGTTTTGATCGATAACATAGTGTTCTTGAAGAATGAAGAACACAGAGAGTTTAAAAGTTTGATTTTGAATCTGGTATATAGCTCTGATACCAATTGTGAGTCCGTGTGATTGAACACGATCGTTACCAGATAAATCAAACACAAAGATATATGATTACCAACCTTTTTAGAATACAAACGCGGTTTACAAGGTTGATGTTTACACTTTGAAGCTCTCTTTCTCTCTAGATGTTCTTGGTCGATGATTGTTGTGATTTCTAAGTTTTTTTTAAATATCTTAGAAACCCACCTAACTTAAACAAACTAACTAATAATATCTAACTAAATATCTAAACTAATATAATATCTAGATATTTAGGATTTAAACTAATATTAAATACTAAAAACAAACTTTGACTTTTATTACAAAGTAACATTAGACTATGTTGAGAGCGACTTTTCAACATTAGTTTCAGATTGCAAACTTCAGACTGGATGATCTTGAAGCCAATAAATCTGTGATCTAACAGGCTTTTCTACCAAAACTTTAACCGAATAAAAACCTTATTAATTTAGAGATTATCGAGGTCAAAACTAAGCGTTTAAATACAACCAAAAGATAATCGAAAAATCGGGTGTTACACATATGACTATATGTGGATATGTGAACCCATGTGATTCACATATATATACCATATGTGCATATGTGAACCCGTGTAATTCACAAATGAACTATTTAACTGATTCACATATTAAATCATAAATTATGATATCAATCGTTTTTGGTCCTCTTCACATGTGAATTTACTAGACAATCACAAAAAGAAATAGTAATGCATACACGAAAGTGATTTAGTTCATATTTTCATTGTTATGGCATATGTGAACCCGAATGATTCACATATGAACTATTTGAACTCATTCACATATGGACTGTTTAATTGATTCACAGTTTAATCTTAGATTCACATATAACATGATAGTTTTAGGATCAAAATCAATAACTTTCTCATGATCGCTTTCTGGATTCGGATTAATATTGAAAAAAACACGAGATTTGATCGAGAAAAAAGTAAGAAATTTGATAATTTTGATAATCTAGAATTGCGATATATGATCGAGAAAGAATCGAGAAAAATTTGATAATAGAATTGCCATAAAATCGGATTTGATTTGGGATATATGATCGATTAGAATTCCGATATATGATAAAGAAAAAATCAAGAAAAAATCGTGGATAGAATTGAGATCCTTACGCTGCTCTAATTCTATCGATGATAGAATTGCTAATTACCATATTACTCTTCATTTAGTAAAATTTGATCATTTAATCTAATGATTAACATTGCTTCTCTATTTCTCATATATTTAGTGTTTCTCATTTGAACCGCTCCATACACACACGCACACACACAAATGTAGAGCCTTATTTTGACAACCCATAAAATCGTGATAACCTTGAGAAACTAATGCATCATGAACTATTTTTTATAATTTTTTTTCATCAAATACTAAGATATAAAATAATGATTAACATATTTCACAACATTTTTAAGCATGTTTGTAAACAAAAGTTACACGTAAAAAAGTTTTACATTATGAACTGAATACATATAAAACAAACATATTATTAAACAAATATATGTTCATCAATACATTAAATGTTAGCCTTTGATGAAAAAAATAATGTCAAACAATATCTTAAAGTACAGTTCTCATGGTTATTACAATATATGAAGTTCTTAAATGATTAACGAGGAGATGTTTTGAGAACTTTCTAATTTGTGAAATCTGTGAAAATAGTGGCAAATTAGGGATTTAAAAACCCCCTCTCATCTCTCTTCTCTCTCATTTCCTCTCTCCATAACATACACACATTCACACAACTGAATGTGCACACAAGGTAAATACATTGTGAACACTTTATTAAGAATACTTGTATAGTTATGAACACACTCTGAATTTATCCATTGTGACCATGTAAATATATTGTGAATACCAACTAAACTAACAAAACTAAACCCAAACTTATCCCTTGTAAAGACCATGTGAACATGTGAACATGTGAATAGTACCCTAGTAATTAAGCAATTTCTTAAGGTTCTTTACATTGTATTTGCAATATTATGTTGACCTTGTGTGCACATTTAATTGTGTTCGTGAATGTTATGGAAAAAGGAGAAGGTGAAGGACAGAGATATATGTATGGAATTTGACTTTCCTAAAAATGCTTTAATATCAAATATCTAAATTACCTTTTAATGTTTATATATACATATATATATATATATATATATATATATTTATATTCTTGCGTTTTAAAATTTTATGTGGGGATATATAATATATATGTATATATATAGATGGAGGATAAAAATGAGAACATAGTCAAAATAATAAAACACGAAGACGACTAAATCACATGTGATTATGGAACAAAGTCAAAGAGTGAGTGGGTGGCTTGGTTTGCGAACTCAGGTCGTGGCCAAAAGTTGCGTGGATCACATATTTGCGATCTTACACATGATTCAAATGTAAAATTACATATAATTTAGTCGTTCGTGTTCTTTTATTTAATCATTATTTTTGTTTGGATTTGTCTCTCTCTATATATGTTCTCTCTCATGCGTTTTTAATTTTTATGCGGGGGAGATAAATGGAATCTTTCCCACATAATCCCAGGGAAGGGTTTTATGTATTTGTTTTAAGAAATCCATGCAATATGTAAGAATATCTCTGTTACCTAGGGATGCTATTAAACTAACAACGCACTTCCTTTCGATACTCACATGTTGGGGACACATATTCTTTTTTGAGGTAAGACAAAAATTTCGTATACCATCATTAAAGAAGAGGGAAGAGGTAGTAATTCAAACCATAGATATTAACTTCTTTGACACCAATCATAATGTAACTTTCGATACGTAAAATACAGTTTTAAAGGTAAAAAATTACTCACAAAAACAACAAAAACTAAAACATTGTCCGAAGCATAATGATTGTACAAGCTGCAAAGAGGTTAAGGCTATAATATAGGGTGCTTCTGGTCAGTAGCAGAAATGGTATATATCAACGATTCATGATATTGTAATTAAGAGTCGAAAATGGAAGTATATATATAAGTATAATAATTAATTTGAGAGCCAGATAACCTATATATTCAACCATACCTATACACTATTAAGATATATAGTTCGTCAATAAATATATCCATCAATGCATATCTACTATACATACAAGTATATATATGTATTGATGTATATACTTACTGAAATTCATTGGAGTTCTCTCGTTATCAAATTTTTTATGGTTCTAAAATGAACGATCATATATATATATATATATATATATATATTCTTATTTCATATGCATTTGTGAAAATACTGCTTTCGTTATTGGAAATATTCCTAATGCGGTTGCTTCTGGGCTCACTCTCGGAAGGAGTTCGTGGTTTAGTTATAAATGTAATCCAGACATCTCGTGTACATATGTCCGGACATGCATGATTCACTTATATCTGGAAAATGATAATGCCCATTATAATCCTAACACAGGTCAGATTTAAAATTCTCATACATATTTATTTTTAATGAAACTAGTGTCGTATCTATTTCATCTGTGAAGTGGTTTATTTTTTCAATTATCGTATACCATTTTTTGATGCAAATAAACTATCCGCCTTCTGAAGATTCAAAAATTACTTTACACTTTGTCTAATTTTGGACAAATTCTATGGTAAATAAAATGCAGAAAGAACTATTGTATTTTCTGTTTGTTTTTTTCTTTTTCTTTTTTTGGGGGGGTCTAAAAGCAGTCATTCTGACAAAGTGTTAGGACATTTTTTTTTTGTATATTCACAAAGCCGATGGTTTATTTGCAATGAAAAGAATCAAATCAATACGTAGCTAGAAAAAGTTAATCACTCTTTTATATAGTGGCTGCAAGTGCGGATGCTAAAATGCTTATAAATGAAGGTGTAAAAGCCATATCTGTACGTACAGTAGCAAACAAGAAGATATCATAATATGACAAACAATAAAACAAGAGCAATATGCAGATGGTTTTCTTTTTAACTTTAAAAAGATGATGGAACAAGAAAATCACAAGTGCATAATCTAGAACAAGTACCTCAAGATCTCACTTAGAATTTGTCTCATTCATATAGTCAGATCCAGAGTACTTGCCCTTTTTGCTTTCTGATCATTGCTATGATCATCTTCTCTTATTAACCTTTTTCTGTTTCTTGAGAAAGATGGTGAGTACAATGACAATGACAAATTACCTTCTTCGCCTTCATCCTCTTCTCCTTCCAAATCTTTCAGGTTCTCAGTGTTTCTTGAATGGACCCCAAGAGATAAATTCAAATCAAGGTTCAGATCAGACACTTTCTCCTTTCTTCCTTCATGCTTCTCACGACTTGTACATTCCAAATCTAGGGGCTTACTTTGATGTTCTTGAACCTTGAAGCGATTGAGTTTTAAGGTGCTGTTTGGCAGGTTGGAGTATTGGTCTTGCAACATCTCTATCTTCTCACACATTCTTGATCCAAAATTATCATTAACTTCCTGGATTTGCCATGGAATCTGTTCTTTGAGAGGCAGATGACTAGTTTGGAGACTGTGATTAGCTTGTCCGACATGGTTTATTGCCAAAATTCTATCGGCAGCCATGTTATAAAATCTTGGTTTTGTCTTTTCAAATGAGCCATGGTCCCTTAAGGCGATATGCATCCAATCGTGACGGTAGAGTGGCGCATCTTCATATCTAAAAAACAAAAAACAGACCATTGTTCAACTTTCAAGAGATTAAAACAAGAACAAATAGAGATCTTGAGTTACAGAAACAATATTACTTACTAGAAAAAGTGATATTGAAAATGGCTTTTTAATCATTGCTAGATATATCTTTTTTCTTGAATTGAGTTTGAATATGTTTTACCTGAAGGCTGAATCATACGTTTGGTTATAGCATTGAAGCATTGGTAATTGACTCAGGTTGAAAATATTACGATCTCCGCCTTCAGTCCTTGGATCAGCAACTAGAAAATATAGTGGAGACATTAATTTAAATGAATCACACAACCAGAAAGAAGAGAGAGAGAGAGAGAGAGATTAACCCTAATTTATTGATTATTATGGCTAAAAGGGTGAGCAATTAGCATACCTTGGCTTGGGTCATCGATCTTCTTACTTCTATACATCTGATGAAACATACACCCAAAAGAACAAAAATAAAGGCGTGTATGATGTAACTATTTGATAAAAATGAGTCTGTAGTTGAAAATTTTTGTATTCATGAGGCATAAAAGAACCTGTAAATGACTTTTGACATGAGCGATGTGAAGTCCTTTGATATTCATCAGCTGAAGTACCAGTTTTGGAGTGGCTCCTTTGTGGAACAAATCAAAACCATCAACTAAAAATCACAATGGTCTAGAACCTTAAGAATAAGCTTGAACAACATGTATGATTACTTACTTTCTTGTCCACCAAGCCTCTCAACTGCCTGAACAAATCGAAGATGCAGATCATTTGTCCACCGGAGTCTAGGCAGCTTAGATCGGACATATGGTCGAATCGATTGCTTTTTATCACTCTCCTCCACCGTGCTATTGCTACAACTCCCTCCATCCTTCAACTCCACAACTTCTTTCGATTTGCTTTCCTCCTCCCCGTCCTGATTAAGGTACGAATCCAAACTTGTCTTCGAACACTTGGTTTCTTCACTTCTTTCCATGCTTAATTATGTGAATCTTTCTTTGATCTCCGTCTGTTTGGTATGGTAGACTTTATGTGTTGCAATCATCTGAAAATCTGAGTAAATTCGTCAATAGAAAGGCTTCCAACAAGTAATCCATCCAGCCGTGAGCACAGAATTTTAGGGTTTCCTCCAAAAATAGCTTTACCAGCTTTTTTCTATTTTAGGAAAGAACCCTAACCATGTCTTTGTGATCAAGAAATGCATTGATAAGACTTTAGATAAAAGACCAAAAACTACTTTGAAACCCTAGCTAGACGGATCTTTCATGAATTAAGATGTTTTCTCTCTCCTCTTCTCTCTCTCTCTCTCTCTCTCTCTCTCTCTCTATTATGTAAGATAAATAATTCTCCATCTATATTTTATTTTATGAAACCAGTTGATATCATATACGTAATGCGTACAGTAGCCATACATATATGCATACATACACAAGTTAGTAGGAGAAAAAAACATGGGGTAGGTGGTCTCAATATATGAATTCAACGATGTAGCACAAATTCTAACAAAATTACTTAATTAATCAAGAATACCAAATCCTGCAACCAAAAGACTATAAAATCGTAATATGAAAATGGGGAAGAGACAGTCCTACTCGTTGAATAAATACCTTCTTCCACAGAGAGCTACACAAGCCAAGAAAATTCAATTGTTTGTTTATTGAATGAGTCCAAATAAGTTCAAAGTAAACTTTCACTCCACTTTTGTCATTGCCTAGCAGCATTTTCCAATTTTCTTTTCGTATACAAATATGAGGTAAGAGCTTCCAACATGATTGTTATAAAAAAGCTTTAATGATTTAAACAAATTTAACGATACAATACCTTTGTTATTCGTTAGACAATGGTTTTTTTTTTTTTTTTATATAGATACCTCATGTAAATTACTTCTGAACATATTATCAGTAAAAAGAATTATTTATTTAGCAAATATAATCACTGTTACACTTATTGATGTAAGTCATTTTTGTGAATACTAACTGTTTGAGTAAAATTTCACATGCTCGACGATCGAAGATAATTCCTGCGATAATTCCCACGTTTTGTAATAGCATTCGTTGTTACTAATGACGACGTCTCTGATTGATGTTCCATAGTACACAGATGATTTTTATGATCGTTCGTGGTTTTTACCATCGATGGGGTTTTCCGTGCCAACAATTTTTTTTGTCTCATTTACTTTCTTCGTCGTTTAATTGTCTTGTTTATTTCGAAGGATTGTCTATAATTGATTAGGCTCCACAATGCAAACCTTAGATTGTTTTCTTTGCGATTTTTGGCTAAATAGTTTGCCCCCCACCGTGGGACCCAACTAAGGATTCTCCTTCAAAATAAAAAATTTGTTTTGAACTAACAAATTCGTAAGCATGTCTATTGTAGGTTCTATCAAGCAACTATCACGAGTTTGCAAGATGAAATGAGTACTACCCGTCAGCAAATCTTTCAAAATCCGAATGCCTTCAAAGTTCTCAAAGAACCACAATAAATTCTTCGAATGTATTGCACGATCCTAGAAATCTCGACCGTTACCTTTTACCTCTTCGAATCTGCCACCTCATCCACCTTTTTTGAGTACCACGTCTTCAATATCACAACCCCATGTTCTCCCTCCCCCGCCTCCGTATCAACCAAATTTTACATTTTTCCCTCGACCCACTAACCTGATAATCTCGATATCCATGACATTTCCTCTGGCGACATCTATATTTGCTACCCCAAGCATTCCATTTTCCATCCCAGGCACCTAGGATGATTCATACTCATCCCTGGGGAATGGATTCCATGCCACGATTGGTCTTCATAGCGAAGGCTCGGGAATTACCCCTCCAATTATGTCGATTCCCATACCGACATATGCTCGACCAGAGGATATATGGTCGCATAACGCTTCAAAATGTTTGTAGAGCAATTGTCCCCGTTGATGTAGAACTCGCTACATGTTTCCAAGCCTCTCCTTTTGCCGACCATATAGCTATGGTTGTCGTTCCGAAAAAATATAATATCCCGGCGTTTAATCCAAAGTATTTTGGGACCTCTAATCCTAATAGCACGCCGCTCGGTACAAGCAGTTGGTATGGACTGCATGGATCCTCCAGAATTACCAAGAAGTGTGCATGTGCAAAATCTTTGGAGCTTCCTTGACAGGGAATGCACTCCGGTGGCTTATTAATCTAAAACCTCAATCGATTAATTTATTCACATAATTAGTTAATCAATTTTTCAGCAGTTTGCGAGTAGTCGCAAAATGGAGAAGTAGACGAACGATCTACATTATGTCACGCAGAAGAATGGAGAAACTGTGCACGGTTATTTTAATCGTTTAAAAATGATTAACATTCATAACAATAATATTCGAACAACGATCGAAGTATACAAAAGAGGTTTGACAGAAGAATCAAAATTTTACATGGATCTAACCAAATATCCTGTAGAAACCTGTTAGATCTCAGATTTATTGGATTCAAGATCATCCAATCTGAAGTTTGGAATCTGAAGCTAAAGCTGAAAAGTCACTCTCAAGATTAGTCTAATGTTAGTTTGTAATAATTGTCAAATTTAATTATTGTGTTAATTATATTATTCAATATTAGTCCTAAATATCTAATAATAGATATTTAGTTTAGATATTAGTTTAGATATTATATTTACTTTTAGATAATATCTTAGTTAGATATTATGTATGTTAGTTGTTAGGTAGGATATGAGATATAATCATATCTCATATCAGATCACAAACAACTCACACATACAACACACATATCGACCCAACAACTATCCAGAGAGAAAACAGGGAGAGCTTCAAAGTGTAAACATCAACCTTGTAATCGATTGTTGTTAATCAAACAGGTTGGTAATCTATCTTGTTTGTTGTTTGATTCATCTGGTAAAGATCGTGTTCAATCACACGGACCGACAATTGGTATCAGAGCTGAAACCAGATCAAAATCAATTTTTATAATTCTCTGTGTTCTTCAGTTTTCAAACACACTGTATCATCGATAAATCTTTCAAACAGTGGTTGTTTTTAAAATCAAAAGGTTGTGTGTTGTTGTAGTTGGCAAGTTGATCAACTTGTCAAAGTTTGGGGCTGTAAATCGTTTTTCTAGTTTGGTGTATTTGAGTGTAAATAGAGCGATTTATCGAAGAAGAAGCACACACACCGGTCGACACCGGTTACACGCACATCGGTCGAAAACACCGGTCTCAACACCGGTCGAAGACTACACTCCGGTCACATTCACAGTTCCAACACCGGTCGATAACATCTATCCGGTCGACACATAACACCGGTCGAACAACAGTCCGGTCAACATTATACCGGTCGAGCCTCTACTTTTGCGCTATCAACTATTCGTGCAAAATCTATTTCGTGCGACCAACGTATCACACAAACTTCATTACGCGTGACCCTCTTCTCGCGCAAATCTCTGTCTTGCGCCAACCATTACTCGCGCAAACCTCCAGTTCGCGGGACCCGCTTCTCGCGCAAAACTCCTTTTTGCGCCAGCTTCTTCTAACGCAAAGTTTACTTTTTGCGCCACCTTCAGACGGTCTTATTAATCTGTGTTTATCTGATTTTATTTGGACTAACGAAAATATACAAGTTTTCTTATCAATCAGAATGACTTACTACAACAGTAGTGTCCCAATCTTGAATAAAGGGGAATACGAAAAGTTGAAAGTTAATTTTTTCAGCTATGTAGATAATGATGATCTGGGTTACTACATTAGATTATCATTGTCTGAAGGAGCACTGGAACCCCTAAATCCTAAAGTATCCTGTACTAAGGAACAGATACACAGAGAGAGAGCTGATAATAGAGCTAGAGTTTATCTGAAAAAGAGTATTTCTAAAGAAATATCTGATTTAAAGGATATTCCCAAAGCTTCAGGGAAAGAGATTTGGGACTATCTTGAATTATACTCTGAATGGATTATCTCAGAACAAAAGGTTTTCTTAAAAGCAAAAGATTTGGTAGCTGAGAACTCTGAGCTAAAAAGAATGATTTCTGATTTGGAAGCTCAAAAACAGAAGCTAGATCTTGTTGAGAGCAATGAAAAGAAATCTAAGGATTTGGAGAGTACAAATGCTAATCTTCAAAAGAAAATATCAGAGTTTGAGAAGAAGTTCTCAGATCTTTCCAAGAAGAGTATTGAGGAGAAGAAGGTGATTGAGCTTAAAAGTATAAAGCTTTCTCAACAAGTTAGTAACTTTGAGAAAGTAATCATTTTGGAAAGAGATCAGTTTGCCAAAGAGAAGAAGGCAATTGAACAGAAGAACGTTGGATTCTTAAAAGAGATATCAGATGGACTAAAGAATGCTAAGAAGGGATTTGAAAAAGAGAGAAGTACCTTTGAAGCTGCAATTAGAAAGATTAATGCAAAGCTATCTGAACTTTCTAAGAGTGCACAGAAAGAGAAGAAAAAAAAGTTTGAGCTTGAGACGAAGATTGACCTTCTTGTCAAAGAAAGAAACAGTTATTCTTCAAAGATTAACGAGCTTGAAAAGATTATTTCAATGGCGGTGGTGACTGAGCACAAGACTCCAGAGTCAATTGTCCACTCACCTAGAGATGATTCAGCTGATTCAGGATGCTCATTCAAGTCAGCTGCAAGTTCAACATTCAAACCTGTTTCTTAAAAAAGGTCAGTTAAATCTTCTAATCAAATTCGTAATTCTAACCTTTTCTTTGATAGAAATATAGATGGTTCAGGTACACATCAAAGAAGGAGAAACAGCTACAAAGAAGCTGAACTGGTCTGGAACAGGAAACCAGTTGAAGCAAAGAAGAAATATGAGCTGAAATGTAAAAACTCATGTGTACATACGCCTAATGCCAAGAAGAACAATGCGCATAAAGGTAAACCTGATTTTGTCTACACGAGAGATAAATTAATCAGTTTGTCAGGTAAGAAATTCTATTGTTCTTATTGTCGTACACATGATCCTGTTCAAAAAATGAGTGACCATTACTGGTATGGTTCTTACTCAGTTACCCCCATAAGAACTGCAACTAACACTCATGGACCAAAATACCAGTGGGTACCAAAGAAAAGGAATAATTCTGTGTTGCAAACACCTACGGTCAAGGGGGAGTAGGAGAATGAAGGCTCTTGAATACAGCAGTTCAAGACCCGGACTTAAATGTCAAGAGGAGGCTTCTAAGTAAATCAGCTTAGAACCCGTACTTCAACGAAGAATGACTTCTAAACACAACAGTTTAGGACTCGTACTTCAGTGATCAAAAGACCTTACTCCTGTGCTGATATGAGAAGTGTACTCCAATACTCGAATGAGGAAATCAACCATCAAGGGGGAGTACATATTTGTCTGAAATTATAAATGTATATCTTTTTCAATGATAATTTTCAAATGCATAATTTCAGGGGGAGTAAAAAGGTGATGACTTCTGATTATTTCTGATCAGAACTCGTACTTTCATTGTTTTACTGCTTTTTGTCTTTTTAATTTCAGTGAATAAATTTTCTTTGACTAAGACATAAGACTTTTGCAGATTTTTTGAGAGATGCTTACAAGATCATATCTTTATGACTTTAAGCTTAACTTAATGAGATGTAAGATTGCACTCAAAAGGTATCATTCCTTATCTTCATCTCATATATGGTTGAAAGGAGGAAAACTTTCAGTCATAGAAAACATTGTTCTTAAATGTTCAAACCACTTCCTGAATCTCAAACCGATTTCATGAATTGGAAGTGTGATTTTAAATGTTTTCAAGATCTATTTAAGCTTTAACTGAAATTGTTAAACCAAATTGAGCATCATATGCATCATAAGAAAACATGATTTCATTGTGCTAGGACTTAACACAACTTCTATGGAATCACCTTAACCAGTGATTTCTACCCAAGAAGTTAATCCATAGTGATTGAGTGTAAGGAGTCGAAAAGAAATGATTGTGGTTAGAGTGAGCTTAATGTTTAAAATAAAGAGGGTGTTAGAACAGAGTTAAAAGAATATCAGAACTCTGCACCAACTATTTTCTGAGTCGGGTACCCACATTTCTAGTGTTTCACATTTCTTTGGTGAACATTATTGAAACAGGAAACTAGCCCATGCCAACTCTTGATCAAACCTCACCAACTACTCATTTTCTTCTTAAAAGGAAAGTGTTTCGCATTTTCAAAGGGGAAGCAGCACATTTGCTATCTGATTTTCATTTGGAAAATCTGGATATTGAAAAGAAGGAAGTCTGCCCCACCTTCGCACTTCAATCATGCACATTGAGTATGTGTTTAACTTACTGTTGTCTTAGTGGTTTACACAATATTGAGTCTTATAAGCAATCATCACGTGCTTAATTCTTTCTATCACATGCACGAACACACAAGGAATTTGTTTCTTTGTCATAACGTTCATAGAATTTACCTTTGTGGTGTTTCGATGATTGAATGGAAGCCCTGGGGGAGTGAACATCATAAAAGCTCCTTTTCGATGTGTATTCGTTACACACAGTGACTTAGTGTTACTGACAGACATTTTAACTGATTCATTTGTTGATTCAGGTGTTACACGATTATTTTGTCTGCATTTGCAAAGATCTGGATGAATATCTTTTGAATTGATGAATCAGAAGCTCCAAATGAAAGACATTTCTTACTCAGAGTTTTGATGAAATCGTTTATCTATTCATCAAAAAGGGGGAGAACCTAAAGCTTGAAGAAATTTCCATTACATTACAAGTTGTCTTTCAAGAGACATTGAAGAAGATAAGAGCTAACCAAGAAATGGGAAAGATTAAAAGCTTAGTGAAAGTATTCTGAAGACATGCTGAATTTAGAGAAAATTTCTTTGAAGATACTTTGCTAAAGCATTATGATCTAAAACTGGAGAATACATATTGAAGACAGAGAAGGATATTCCAACTTCTGAGCTGAAAGAGAAGACTGAATTGCTAAATCTGTTTAGTAATGATCTTGATCCAAAGGGGGAGATTGTTAGATCTCATATTTATTGGATTCAAGATCATCCAATCTGAAGTTTGGAATCTGAAGCTAAAGCTGAAAAGCCACTCTCAAGATTAGTCTAATGTTAGTTTGTAATAATTGTCAAATTTAATTATTGTGTTAATTATAGTATTTAGTATTAGTCCTAAATATCTAATAATAGATATTTAGTTTAGATTTTATATTTACTTTTGGATAATATCTTAGTTAGATATTATGTATGTTAGTTGTTAGGTAGGATATGAGATATAATCATATCTCATATCAGATCACAAACAACTCACACATACAACACACATATCGACCCAACAACTATCCAGAGAGAAAACAGGGAGAGCTTCAAAGTGTAAACATCAACCTTGTAATCGATTGTTGTTAATCAAACAGGTTGGTAATCTATCTTGTTTGTTGTTTGATTCATCTGGTAAAGATCGTGTTCAATCACACGGACCGACAAAACCTTTGAAGATGTTAGAGTTAGGACGCTCACTAGGGGTGCTAAAAAAACCGACCAACCCGATCAACCCAACCCGACCAACTCGGGAAAAAATAAACCTGAGGTAACCCGACATATAATCGATACAAAATTAGGACAACCTGAATCTATTGGGTTGATATTGGGTTAGGCTCAAAGTAACCCAACCAACCCGATAAATCGATAAACATTTTAGCGACTTCTCTAAAATTATTTATATTTCTCTTTAATATGTATAAGTTACCAAATACAACATGGAAATAATGAGCAATGGAACTCATAAGAGGACATTATTGGAAAGTTATGTGTAATACCTAAATATTATTTTGAATGATGGATCGTATTTCAAAGAATTTTTTTCTTATTTTTATGTTTTTAATATTGTTTTTACTTTGTTAAACATAACCCGACCAAACCGACCAACCTGAACGTGTGGGTTGGGTTAGGTTGCACTTTTGTTTGGGTTGGGTTGGGTTGGGTTGTTGAAATGCCTTCAACTCGATCAACCGAACCCGTGAGCACCCTTAACGCTCACACACGTCTGAGACGAGGATGACTTACTTTTTCGAAAGAAACTCGTCTAGTATAAACGACCTTTAAGCGTCAGGTGACCAGAATTCAAGGAAAAAGTCATTCCCGACAAGATAAATCACGATAGATTTCCAACATCAGGTTCGATAAAAAGAAATATTTCCCTTCACATCCTAAAACCTCTGAATACGGTTTCAAAGGGGCTCATAAGGAGTTGGTCAATGCTTTGAAATTTTTAAAGACGATCATAAGGTGCCCTAAAAAGAGAGATAAACCCGACGCTCAAAAGGATAAAACTAAATGATGCGATTTCCATGACGATCATGGTCACACCACGGATAATTGTGTCGCTCTTAGAAAAGATGTCGCATGGCTTATCCTAAAAATCCATCTAAAGGAATTTCTTACGAAAGAAATCCATTTGAAGGATCAACGATTGCCTTCCCCTATTCACATCAAGGTCGTTAATTGCATTACTGGTTGGACAACAAAGAGACATGTGGACTAACCTATCCTACAACAAAGAGACATGTTGGACAACTTCCAGACATGTCCGCTGTTTTCAGGGTTAACACGTCTAAAGTTGATGTGTCGCATGAAGCAATGCCAATCTTGTTCAATCATGAGGATATTGTGACCCATGGCAGCAACATCATGATGGGTTGATAATCCAATTGACAATCGACAATTTCTTGAGTAAAAGAGTCCTAGTCGACGGATATAGCTCCACAAATATCATTTTCCTTCACATTTTATGGAACATAGGAATCTCGAACGATGAAATTATTGGGCGATCCATGATTCAAGTAGGATTTAACGGCGATGCCATCAATACCCTTGGAGAAATAACTCTCCCTATCTTTTCTAAAGGGATTAACAAGCAAACTACATTCAACGTCATCGATTGTTCTTCCGCTTACAACGTTATCCTCGGGGCTATTCCATTGACATATCATCAAACCATCAAATTTTGTACCCTTTGGGGAGTCCAAGAAATCGAAAGTGAGCGAAAGACCCCATGAAAATGGTACAAAACCATGATGAAACCTATGAAACCTAGGAAGCGGAAAGGTAAAGTGTGATAAATTAAATTGCGAGAAAGCAAAGTACGAGAAGTAAATTGCTGGAAAATAAAATGTGAGAAAAATAAAGTGAAGAAAATAAGTTGCAATAATATAAATTCATAAAATAAAAGATCAAGAGCAAAGGACAAGAAGGGAATTGGAAACTTGTGTGTCAAGAAACGATTCTAAAAAGTAACAATTGCATGCTTTGATCATGGAAAACATCTTTCGCACATTGAACATTTGTTAAGGGTTCTAGAAAGATTTTTGGATCTAGGTGTAAACCACAAATGAACAAATTCCCATATAAATGGAGAACTAAGAATTACTTGAATAAGTAGAACAAAGATGAAAGAACTTGCAAATATCAACTAACAAGACTTGGAATTAATGACTGTAAGAAAGGAAGGGGAGTTCGGTCGAATGCAAAAGACATACAAAAGAGCCGAATGGTTCAACCCTTAAACCAAAAGTTTGACAAAATGAGAGTAAAACTAAACTATTCGCCAAAGTGTGGTGAAATGGTTAGTGAAGGTGTATCAATTCATAAGCCTAAACATCTAATTTATAATGTTTGTTAAAAGGCCATGGGTCTAAATACTTAACCAAACACAAGCACATTAAAATATTGTTTAACAAAAGCCCATAACAATGGCCCTAAATATTTAGAATCAACAAGAGTTCATAAAATAGTCTTCAAAAGCACATCAACAAGCCCACCATTGTTGGCCCATCATCCAGTCTAGAATCCTCCAACTTCCTTGAGTATTATGTAGTAATATATAGGAATATACATAAGTAACAAGTTTTTACATATTTGAGTCCAAATATTTCATACATGTTCAAAACTCCAAAAAAAAGTAATATAACCAAAAAGAAAACAAAAAAGACTCAATGAAATAAGAAAATGGCATTTAAAGTGTCATAAATGTGATGTAAATAGGGTTAAGTAATTAACCCTATCACAGCCCCAAACATGAATGGTTGCTTGTCCCCAAGCAACTTAAAATGACAAATACAAAAGACTCAATGGTATTAAAAAAAAGTGAACTGATGGCATCTCAAATGCAAAAATTCGGCTTAATAACATCTCAAGTGCAAGAATTGAGCATGTTCACTAAAAAAATTGAGCTAAAGATCATAATAACCATGGAATGCACAATCCATATCCTTCTATAGAAATTTATCAACTCCAAAGAAATGCGATGCACATAGCCATTCATATTATGTCAACTTCAACTTACTCTTAGCATACATCAAACCATATGCTAGCCTAAGACTTATTTGTTCAATTAAGATCATTATTGTTATGTGTTCTATATATGGCTTTCTTGTTCATTTTCATGACATGCCTTTTAACACAACTCTCATTTCTCTCTTATGGGTTATGGCATAGTTTTGCTGCCACCTTCTCATATTGAGGTATGTCTTGGGCACTTTGACCTCCTGTATGTCTTTGACAATTTTATATGAAAAAGAAAGGAAGGAGCTTTGCTCTTTGAAGTGTATGTGCTTGATTTGCGTATTTTTGAACTTTAAGCACTTGAGAAATGTGCATATTTTTGAATTTTAAGCACTTGGAAAGGCATGCAAACATTGTGTATGGTGTGATGCATGTGTATAAGGCAGATTGCCTTGGGTGTGAGCTAAGGCAGATTACCTCCCCCAAACTTGAGGGGTGCAATGCCCTCATTGAATGTGTATTTGATCTTTCCACAATGACTTTTATGACTGAATCCTCAAATGTTACAACAAATGATGATCCTAACACAAATTGGTGTAACTAGGAGTGTCAAGGCTAGTTCTAGTGACACATAAGTAGTATGAGTGATCACAACATAATGTTTAGGCTATATAATCAATTTTAAGATGCATCAAACATCTATATACAAACTGTTATGTGCACAAAAAATGGTTCATAATCATTTGCTCAAAGGAAAAACAAACTGAATCAATCCTACCTTAATTATCTAAAAACATTGAATACAAAAGAAAATAAAAGGGGAGTTGTAGATGATAGAACCAATCCTACTCTTATTGAGTAGGTGAAGTGTTGACTTGCATCCTGCCTCTCTAGATTGGGAAGGGGGAAGATTCTTCAATGGCCTTGCATCTTGTTGCCTCCATGCACTCCTCATCACTAGATCTCTAGCATCTTCATACTTCATACACTCATCTCTCTTTGCCCTCATTCTTCTGAGCTCATCTAGCAGTCCTTAAATGATTTTAAGCAACTCCTTTTGTGACTTTACATGTGCTTATACATGTGTGGTGAATTCCTTATGTGAGATGCTCATGGAATGGTCATCAGGCTCATCCTCATTGGTTGGTCGTTCAAAAGAGTTGTGATTTCTCAAAATTCTTTCTATATTCTTCCTGTCTATGACCATCTTCTCTGTGGAGAACATGGCACTAGGAAGATGGGTAACATGAGAGGATGCCAATAGTTTGTGGATTATGGCAGGGTAGACCAGTCTCCCATTTGATCTCTCTGATCCATCCTTTATGTTGAGAGCTATGAGTTTCCCAACATAAAATTTGAATTTCTTGAGGATACAATATACTATGCACACCCAAACCATGCATAAGTCTGTATCATGGCTTGTGGGTAAAATGGTATGTCTCACAAAGTAGGACCATTCACTTGCCTCTGGCTTGAGGCTTTTAGTCCTAAGGTGTCTAGTATGTCCTTTAAACAACCACTCGAAGCCCTCCTTTCCTACGGTCCTTAGTATTGCATCTAACTGTTCATCACTTACCTGGGTCATTAGTTCATCTAGCTTGGTTCTCTCTAGAGAAGGTAGTCCCAAGATTCTATTGATAGCTCTGGGGGAATAGTCTATGTGTGTTTTTCTAACAATGACACTAGTAGAATTAGATAAAGAGACCTTTGTATAAAAGTCTCTTATCCAATCTATGTTATATGCACAAGGAATTTCACATAAAAGTTCCCAACCCAAGCTTGTGATGACATCTTCAATGGAAGGGAAATTAGCCACATATTGATCATGAAATTGCTTTGGTGTGTGACCCAATATGGTAGCAAATACGTCGTGCTTCTCTAAGGATATTTTACTACTGAAGAGATCAAAATACAATACCTGTCCAGATGAAGTGGCTTATGGAGTAGCATGCCATTGTGGAGAATGAGATGGCCCCACTCTATCTCGAATGTTCGTCCTTGGTCTCTTCCATCCAGTTCTTTTCTTTGTTACCCTGCTAGGCCCTATGTGAGGGAAGCTTTGATTGAAACATGAGAGCTTGATCCTTTTGGGTGACCTAGTAGGTTTTTGTACCACTTATTTCCTTCTTGAGTAAGTCATCCCTAAATCTCCAATGCCCTGATGGGGTATGGGCGTATCTTCAGAAACAGGGGACTACTAGGGAGTGGTATTGTGGAGTGTTTGTGGATGTGAGGTGGGAATAGGAATGTGAGGGTTGCGAGTGATGGGAGGCAGAATCTGAAGTGGCCTAAACTACCCTTTGAGGTAGCGTTTGGTACGCAAACATGATTGGACGGGACTGGACAGGACATAACTGGACAGGACAAGACAAGAGGCTACGACTGGACTGGACTGAACAAGACAAATGTTTGTCTTGTGTTTGGTACGACTAGGACTGGATAGACATGACTGGACAAGTTTCCCTAAAAGTTGTTTGTTGATTTTATATGTTATATAATAGTTATAAATGACACAAATAAAGTATATATCTTTAAATAATTTAATTAAAAACATTTTTATTTTTTTACACAATTTTCATACATATAAATACATACAAAAACAATGGTCGGAAATTTGAATGAAGATTCTGAAATAATTGATGGTAGATTGAAAATATCCGATTCGTAAAAATAAAATATAATATTTGATCCAATTTGGAAGATATTTATGAATTGCTAGAGACATAGTTGCAGCGACAGGTGAAGTGAAAGGCGATAGGTGGCTGGTGAAGAACGGTAGTTGTGAAGAACGTGAAAGATAGTGGATAGTGGTGGTGTAGGAGGTAGTTGTAGTTGATATGGTGGAGGTATAGGTAGTCGACGATGGTAGTGGTGGTGGCAGTAGACAGTGGTAAAATAGGTTATTGTAGTGGCGGAAGAGGAGGAGGTGGTCAACGGTGGTTGGTGGTGAGCGTTGGTGGTGGCGGCGACAATGGGTGGTGGTGATTGGTGGAGGTGGCGATGGGCGGTGGTTATGGAGGTGGTGGAGGAAGTTGTTATAGTGTAGGAAGAGGTAGAAGTAGTCGACGATGGTTGGTGGTGGCTACCGGTGGCCATCGATGGTGGTGGCGACCATGGGTGGTAGTGAACGGTGTTAGTGGATATGGTTAACGATGGTAGTGGTGGTGGCGATGGCCAATGGTTGTGGAGGTAGTGGAGGAGGTTGTTATGGTGGAGGAATAGTTAGAGTTGGACGATGGTGGTTGGCGGTGGCTACTAGTGGCCGCCGATGGTGGTAGTAGCGGTGATTAGTAGTGGTGACCCTTAAGACTAATACTATATTAGGCTTATATATCAAATGACGGTAAATCAATGATTTTTAGTTTCTATCTTACTTTTGTCCCAAGTTGTTCCACCTATTTTGGTGGAACAAGAAAATACCCTTTTTTATCCCATCTTGTCTCACTCTGTCTTGTCTTTGTCCCTGTCCCATGTCGCGCCAAACATGGGACAGTGAATTTTTGTCGTGTCCCATGTCACGCCAAATGTGGGACAGTGAGTTTTGGCATGTCATGTTTTGTCCTATCCCATATACCAAATGCAGCCTCAGTGACTGGAAATGAGGGTATGGAATGGGTTCAGAGGTAGGTTGGATGTGTATAGACTCAGTGGGAGGTCGTATGAACTCAGAGGTAGGTGTAATTAATGCAAAGGTAGGTCGAATGGACTCAGAGATGGTTCGGATGGAATCAGAGATGGGTCAGATGGAATCAGAGATGGGTCTGATGAACGCAGAGGTAGGTCTAGTGATCTCATAGGGGGGTCGAATAAACTTAGTGGTAGGTTGGATTATAGCTTCTCTTATGAGATTTAAGACAATCACACTATGAGTTGTGAGGTTTCCGAAAGATTGAAACTGAGGGGATGGATAACCAGGTGTTGCGAATCTTGATAATGGGATAGAAGTTGGTATTCCCAAAATATCCTGAGTACCTAAGAGTTCTTGATTTATGGTGTTTTGCAATGTTGCACCAATGCTGACTTGGGGTTGAGAAGCTTCACACAGTGGAATCGTGAGGTTAGGGTTTAAACAACGCTTTGTACCCTGAGACATTGGTGGTTCGGTGGTCGCAGACTGTGGAGGAATTTGTGAAAAACTAGAGCCTTCAATGGATCATGCAGCATCAACTAAGGTTTTCAATGGGTCGGCTCTTTCTGTGGTTGTTTGATCGACTCCATTGGAAGACTTGGAAGATGAGTTGTGGGAGACTTCAATGGCCGATCCTTTTTCTTCGGTCATCAGTTTAGTCTTAAACCTTGACTGGCTTCATGGAATCCTTCCTCCACGGGCTTGCGATTGTTTTCATAGTTTCATTTTGATGAACAGGGGTGTTGGTTCGATCTTATGTAGTGGTGGTGGTACGACAATGGGGTTTTTAGGCGGCTATCCTCAGACTAAGAATGGAAAACCGGCGTTTGTTCTACAGGAAGGACTTCGTTAGGAATAGGTTTTGTAGAGTGTCAAGAGAGAGAGAGAGGGCGAGGGAGTCGAGGAAGGCGAAGGGGTGGTGATACTAAGAAGAAAGTGTCCCATCACCTGGTTGCATGTAGTTTGAGTACAAGTTGTCAGTTCCCGCCTCCATTTACTGACCCTCATTAAATGCTACTGATGAGGTGGACTCTTAATCTGATTAAGCTGTAAAAAAATAGATTAGAGAGGCTAGATACAAAACCCAATCAATCAAAATGGGTTGTACCCGCATGCAACATAAGTCAAAGTGGCCCAAAATTGTTTTTTTTTGTTTTTATTTTTCAAAGATTAAAATGGGAGGGTGGTCGGGCCGTATTGAAATGGGCCAAAGTCGGTTCCTTTATGGGCCGAATTTGGCAACCACAAACAATGCCTACTATTATTATAAATTAAAATGCATTAGGCCCAGATAAATATTAAACTAAACCTTGATTATGAAGAGATTTAGATTTCTATCATTTTCAATATTCCAATTAAGGTTTCCCAAATATGAAATAAAAATCATAATTTTTGTCATAACAAAGTACGAAACCCCAAAATTCATGAGTTCATCATGGATTTCAAGTTTGTCATTTATTCTTAGTTAAGAAATACAAAGGCCAAAACTAAAAATTTATTTATTTACAATAATCTAGACTTTTGGGAGATCGCCGAATCCAAGCTTTTTAACTCACAAATTTAACTACCTTGGGAGGTTGTTGGTTCAATTCTATAGGATCATAAAATGATTTCACCCTCTGTCCATTGACTTTAAAAGTGGTCCCCTGGTCAGGATCTATTAGTTCAATGACACCATAGGGGTACACTTTTGCTATCTGAAAAGGTCATGTCTATCTAGAGTTCAGTTTCCCTGGAAATAACCTGAGTCTAGAGTTGAATAGGAGAAGTTGTTTTCCCTCAATGAACTCCTTTCGAATCATTTTCTTATCATGCCGTTTTTTTGTATTTTCTTTGTAAAGTTTGGCATTTTCATAAGAAATATTCTTGTGTTCCTCTAGTTAACAATGTTGTAGAGTTATTTTTCTCCCCGTTTCATCTAGGCTCATGTTAAGTTTCTTTATGGCCCAGAAGGCCTTGTGCTCTAACTCCACAGACATGTGACAGACTTTTCCAAATACCAACTTATAGGGGGACATTGCAATAAGGGTCTTGTAAGTAGTATGGTAGGCCCACAAGGCATCATCCAATTTGGAGGCCCAGTCCTTTTGGTGTGGTTTGACTACTTTGGCCAGAATTCCTTTTATCTCCCTATTGGACAACTCAGCCAAGCCATTGGTTTGAGGGTGGTAACCAGTGGCAACCATATGTTGGATGTTGTACTTATTAAGCACTTCCTCCAATACGTTGTTTATGAAATGAGTGCCTTCATCACTAATTAAGGCACTAGGTGTACCAAATCTAGTGAATATGTGTTTGTGCAAGAATTTGATAACTGTCCTAGCACCATTGGAATGGCAAGCCATGGCTTCCACCCACTTGGACACATAATCTACAGCCTTCCTATCAATGATCTCCAAATCAAATTCTTGTAGTAACAAGATCCACCTTATTAGCCTTGGTTTTGCATCTTTTTTAGAAATAAGATATTTGATGGAAGCATGATCAGTGTAAACGACTACTTTAGTCCCCATAAAATATGAGCTAAATTTATCAAAAGCGAAAACCACGGATAATAGCCATCTCAGTGGTGGTGTAATTGATTTGAGCTTCATTAAGAGTTTTGCTAGCATAATAGATAAGGTGGAATATTTTACTTCTTTTCTAACCCACAACAGCTCCTACAACCCAGTCACTAGCATCAAACATTATTTCATAAGGTTGAGACCAATCAAGATTGGAAAAGCATTTCTAAAATTTGAAAAGCATTTCTACAATCTTCATTAAAATTAAAGACATGGTCATTTTGTAGTAGTAAACAAAGAGATTTTGAAATTTTTGAAAAATCTTTGATGAGCCTCCTGTAAAAACTTGCATGTCCTAGAAAACTTCTAATTCCTTTTACTGTTGTTGGTTCAGGAAAATTTTCAATTACTTCCAACTTTGTCTTGCCAATTTCAATGCCTCTTATCGAAATGAGATGCCCTAGCACTTTGCCCTCTTTAATCATAACATGGCATTTTTCCCAGTTCAAAACCAAATCTGTTTTCTTCACATCTTTAAAGACTTTTTTCAAGTTTTGTAAACACAGATCATATGATGTCCAATATACAGAAAAATCATCCATTAAAATTTCCATGGAATGTTCTAACATGTCAGAAAATATGGATATCATACATCTTTGAAAAGTTGTAAGGGCATTACAATGTCCAAAAGGCATCCTTCTTGTTAGAGCAGAAATATGTTGGATACAAGATCATGAAGACAGAAGGTCAAATTACAAGAAGTCAAAGATGGAAAGTCAAACTCTCATGAAGTCAAAGTCAAAGTGTAATAAAAGTCAAAGTCAACATTGTATTTTTCTGTTTTAGTTGTTTGCGCGTTTTAGTTGTATGCGTGAACAGTGTTTAGCGCGTTTCTAAGCTTTATTATGTATATGTGTTATGCGTGTTCTTCAGTAGTAGCAATTCATTAGTGTCATACGAGTTTAAACTTTGAGAGAGAAATATTGTACATTCAGACTTGTGATTAATAAAAAGTGTTTCAATTAATAATTCATTGTTAGAATCTTGATAGATCAAGATTCTAACAATGAATTATCAATTGAAACATTTTTTATTAATCACAAGTCTGAATGTACAATATTTCTCTCTCAAAGTTTAAACTCGTATGACACTAATGAATTGCTACTATTGAAGAACACGCTAAACACTATTCACGCATACAACTAAAACGCGCAAACAACTAAAACAGAAAAATACAATGTTGACTTTGACTTTTATTACATTTTGACTTTTATTACACTTTGACTTTTCATGAGAGTTTGACTTTCCAGCTTTGACTTCTTGTAATTTGACCTTCTATCTTCAAGATCTTGTATCCAACATATTTCTGCTCTAACAAAAGTTGTGAGAGCATACTGTATCAATTGCTAATTGTGAAATATAAAGAAATTGATTGAATTTGCATTATGTCATCTTGTTTACATTGTTATCTGGGATAACAAAGAAGCTGCTGGAGATGCTCTAAAGAAGGTGAGACATTAGAAGAGACATATGATAGGTTTTCTGTATTATTGAATGAGTTGAGCTAGAATAATATCAAGAAAACCATTATTGAGAACAATGTGAAATTTCTGAGTAATTTTCTACCAGAGTGGAAGAGGATTGCTTCTTACATAAAGCATAACAAAGATTTGGATATGATTGGACTTCATGAGGTTTTTGAGACTCTTAAATAGAATGAAGATGAAGTACAAGAAATGCTTGATGAGAAGAAGAAGAAGCCACAGAAAGTGAAAGAAGATCCACTTGCTTTGGTAGCAGATAAGAGAGAGAAGTATTCCAGAACTTACAGGAGAGAGAAGGAAAAGAGTGAGTCTGAAGCAGAAGAGCAAAATGAGAGTGATTCAGATGATTGTGAAGAGCTAAACGAAGCGATGATTCTGCTGACCAGGGCATTTCAGAAAAAGTACTACAAGAAGCCATGGTCTAACAATCAAAGATACTCATCTGGATTAAGGAACTATGAACAATACGATAGATTTGAAGAGAAAATAAATATGAAGAAAAGAAGTATGATGATAAGAAACTAGCGATGAAGAGGTATGATAAGAAAAATCCAGATGATGTTGTGACGAGCTACAACTGTGGTCAATTGGGACATTATGCCAGAGAGTGTAGGAAGCCAGTGGTCCGTAATTCTGATCACTACAAGAACAAAATGCTTCTTGCCAAGCAAAAGGAAGCAGGTAAACCTTTGATGATTGAAGACGACCATTGGTTGGACTTAATAGAAGATGAGACTAGAATGGGGTCGTTGCTCATATGTGCTTGATGGCTGGCAGGTATGAAAAATACTCTGATTTTATGTCTCAAATGCAGTCTAGATGCTTAAACTCCAAGATTTGCAAAACAAGCTCAAAGATGAGAAAAATCTTGCTTTAAAAGTATGTGAAGAAAATGTTGGAAATTTTTGTTGGGTAAATATTTTGAAAGGAGAAAAGGAAAAACTTGCCCAAGAAAATGATGATTTGAAAAAGAAACTATCTGATATTTCAGATAAATTTGGTAAGTTAGAAAATGAAAGAGATGAATATGCATGCTAACTTAATACTAGTCTTTTTGAGAAAAACAAACTTGTTCAAAAACTAAAAGCTTAGAAGAAAAGCTTTACAAGCGAGGTCAAACATACCAAATTTTCATTTAAACAAGTCGAAAGAATTCACTTACTTAATTCAAGATCGGGCTTGGGATATGATAATTCTCAATATCTCAAGAAAGTACTTTCACAAATGCCGACTTTGTATGAGTTTGAGTTCATTGATCTTGGATCAATATATCCTGAATACAAGATTAAATAGACTAGACTACCTGAGGAAGATGACCAACAAGAAGATTTGAAAAGGACTAATTCTATAAAGATGCAACTTCCATTTTGTTAGGACAATATAAATGATAGTTATCACTTGAAGAAACTATATTTTCTTTCAAATGATTATTTTCATAGTTATTCTTCTACTGAACTTGAAGCAAAACTTTTTGAAACCAAAATTTATGTTCCACCACTTGTGTTGGAAAGTAAAATAGTTCAGTTTGAGAATGATTTTGAAAAACAAAAGATCTTTGAAAATAAGAAAGTTGCATTTCCTATCTAAAATCAAAGAACTTGAATCAGTGATTCCTATAAAGCTTGAGGATATACCTGAATCAGATGAAGCATCCAGTGAAAATAATTGCACTAATTCAGATGTATCCTCCTGTAAAGCTTTTATAGGTAATTTTCTTTTCAAAGGAAAATTAGAAGATTTTGAAAAGGCTGTAAAGAAAGGAATGTGATAAACAGTTCAATTATTTTATGTTTCCAAAATCTTCTTGTAAATCAGCTGATTTGGATGAGGATAGTTAATCTGATCTTGATTTCTCTGCTTTAGTGAATTCTGATGATTGCTTAGATGATGAAATGGAAAAGTTTGATTTTGCACCAAAACCTCCTAGTCACAGAGAGTTTCTTGATAAAGATAAAGAGAATGAGACACTAGAATCTTCTAATTCAAAATCTGATTCTATTCCTGCAAAAGTTCCTATGAACGCCTACTATTCCAAAGGTAAATCAAAGAGGTCTTCACAGAAACTTAAAAAGACTAGTAAGTCTCGTAAGCAACATATAAGTTTAATTCCTTAACCCTATTTACATCACATTTCTCACACTTTAAATGTCATTTTTCATCTCCTTAAGTCTTTTTTATTTTCTTTTTGGTTATATTACTTGTTTTTGGAGTTTTGAACATGTATGAAGTATTTAGACTCAAATACGTAAAAACTTGTTGCTTATGCATGTTCCTAAATAATTACTACAACATACTCAAGGAAGTTGGAGGATTATGGATTGGATGATGGGCCGACAATGGTGGGCATGTTGATGGGCTTTTGAAGAATGTTTTATGAACTCTTGTTGATTCTAAACATTTGGGGCAATTGTTGTGTGCTTTTGTTAAATAATATTTTAATGGGCTTGTGTTTGGTTAAGTATTTAGGCCCATGGCCTTTTAACAAACAATATAAATTAGATGTTTATGCTTATGAATTGATACACCTTCACTAATCATTTCACTACACTTTGGTGAATGGTTTAGTTTTACTCTCATTTTGACAAACTTTCGGTTTAAGGATTGAACCATTCGGGTCTCCATTTCTTTGGGAATTTGTTCATTTGTGGTTTACAATTGGATCCAAAAATCCTTCTAGAACCCGAAACAAATGTTTAAAGTGCGAAAGATGTTTTCCGTGATCAAACCATGCAATTGTACTTTTTAGAATCGTTTCTTGGAACGCAAGTTTCCAATTCCCTTCTTATCTTTTGCTCTTAATCTTATATTATATGCATTTATATCATTACAATTTACTTTCTGCACTTTATTTTTGTCACATTTTATAGCAATTTACTTCCCGTACTTTACTTTCTCGCAATTTAATTTATTGCACTTTATTTCTTGCCCTTCAAGTTATTGTTATTTATATTTCATCGCAATTTAATTTACTATTCTTTCAAGAAAGACGATTACTTGCAAGGCAAGTTTTCATTTCTCAACTTTTAGTGTTTACAATTTATTTAATGCATTGTCCATCTCCATTATTTAAAGTTCAAGTTTTATATCCTTTATAAAAACAAACCGAGCTATGATAGGCTGACAACCTTAGCTTGGGGTGTGAAGTGGAGTTAAGATTTAAATCTGTAAAAAACGTAAAAATGTGTATCAAATATAGTCTTATCGTTATTTAACTCAAATTATAATTATTTCATTGAGGATTACATTTAACTAATTGACAACTAATTATTTGTATGAAATTATATTAGCTTTTCAGAAGTTACTTACATATTAAATCTGAGATAACGTAATTTTGCTATAATATCTTTTTACCAGATTACTTGTTTTTATCTTAACAAAACATTACACCATTTGCTTCTTTTTATTACTGATTTTTCTTAGTTGTTAATCACACTCCCAACCAAAAAGATTTTTTTTCGAATTGGCCATATGAAGCTAACTTTTACAAACTAGACTTTTGAGAAACTTTTGCAAGCCTTTCCCTATGGATTGATATTCGGTAGACGACAGTAGATCAAGATGTATACTTGCATTGAGATCTATTCGCTCGTATTTTGAGGTTGCGTAAAACCGACATCATGTTTTTGGCGCCGTTGTCGGGGAAAGCACGTCAAAAATTTTCTTTTTAAAATAATTTTTAAAGTTAGTTTTCTTACCATCTTTTTCAGAAAACCCAGTGTATACCCAGATTGAAAGAACTTTTAGACAAAGAAGAAGAGCACAAAGAACTGTATCAGTTTTAAACTCTTCCACGATGTCTGATCGCGATTACATGATGGATGATAAGGAAAACCCCTAGGTAAATCCTGTGAATAATAATAATAACCCGCTAATAAATAATCAAATTGAGGAAGAGGAGCAAAATACTTTTTGGCTCGCAAACTCTAAAAATGGAGACATTATGGATAATGTTATTCCTGTCTTGACCCAGTTGCATTCAGGAATACTTAAACCTACTATTACTGCTGCCCATTTTGAGTTTAAGCCAATAATGTTTCAGATGTTGCAAAATAACGGCCAGTACTCTGGTTTGCCGTCTGAAGATCCTCATTCTCATCTGAGGTCTTTCATGGAAATCACAGATTCTTTTCTGATTCCTGGTGTACCAAACAATGCTCTGAAACTTAAACTTTTTCCATACTCACTAAGAGATAGAGCAAGGTCTTGGTACAACTATTTGTAGCCATATTCTATGACAACATGGAACCAAATGGTAGAAATTTTTGTTGAAAAATATTTTCCACCCACGAGGAATGCTAAGTCCAGAAATGAGATTTGCACTTTTACACAAATGGACGATGAGGCAATTCCTGATTCATGGGACAAGTACAAGGAGCTGTTAAGAAAATGCCCCCACCATGGAATTCCATACTGCATACAGCTAGAGATGTTTTACAATGGTTTAAACAATGTTGCAAAACAAATGATTGAAGCTACTACAGGAGGTTCTTTCATAAATAGTACCTATAATGAAGGTTATGAGATACTTGAAAAGATTTCCAACAACAATGGACAATAGTTTGACCCACGTGCAGCTGTACCGAGGAAAACAACAGGGGTACATGAGGTTGATGCTTACACAACATTGGCAGAACAACTTGCCAATATGGCTTCTTTACTTAAACATCTAACTGCCAACTAAGCTGTAAAATCAGATGCCACTCCCTCTATCCCTACTGTCAATTCTATACAATGTCTTACTATGGTGAGGGTCATTCTTTTGAACATTGTTCTGGAAATCCTGAGCAAGTAAGCTATGTTAGTAACAACAAGAGTGAACCTTTTTCTCAAACTTACAATCCGCGATGGCGAAATCATCCGAATTTTTCATGGAATAGTCCAGCTCCTAACCCACAATCGCCAAGACTTCAAGGGCAATCAAATCATTAGTCACCAAAGCACGGACAGTCCAATTTTCAACCGAAAGGACAGTTCAATTTTCATCCACAGTCACACCACAACTCTCAAAACAACCAACAGGCAAATTTTCAAAATCACCAACCTTCTTTCCAACATAAACCCAACCAACATGTTGAATCATCTACTTCTTTAGAAGCTATGATGAAAGTTTTACGACCCAAACTCAGGCTTCTATCGAGAATCTTGAGATACAAATGGGTCAAATCTCTTTGGAGATTAGGAAAAGGACAACAACCTCTTTACCTAGTGACACAGAGATACCTCAAATGGCAGGAAAAGAGCATGTTAAGGTTGTCACTCTGAGGAGTGGAAAGAATTTACCAGAAAACATACAAAAAGAGTCAGTAAAACCAAACAAAGTAGAGCCTAAAAAGAATGTCATTGCATCAATTTCTGTCACAGTACCTTTAGAACAGTCTTGTGATACCACTAGGCCTAAAAGCAAAGTTGGGCCCATTGCTATCACAACCATTCCAAAGAAGTAAGACTTCCCGTAATTATTTCCAAATGAACCAAGGAAATACAGAAGCCTAAGGACAAAAAAGTTGTGGATGTGTCACAATATGGTGATAGTCCCAAAGTTCCTTGTTACACCAAACCTTTAGAACCAGTTAAGATCACACCATCCACTGAAAGACAACTAGTTTTACAACAACTTCCTACACCTACTCTTCAAAAGACTACATCTTCTAAACCAGTCCCATCCTATATTCCTTTCCCAAGAGATTAAGAAATCAAAGGGAAGATTTACATTTTTAAAGGTTTTTAGATGTTTCTAAACAATTGCATATAAACATACCTTTGGTGGAAGCCATTGAACATATGCCAAGTTATGCAAAGTTTCTAAAAGACATTTTGAGAAAAAAGAAAAAGTTGACTTAGTATGTGACAGTAGCTCTTACTGAAGGTTTTAGTGCTTTGTTGTTTAATAAGATCTCTCCTAAAATGAAAGATCCAGGAAGTTTCACAATCCCAAGTTCAATAGGAGGAAAACAAATAGGAAAATCCCTATGTGACTTAGGTACTAGTATAAAACTTATGCCATTATCTGTTTTTAACACTTTGGGTATAGGTGAAGCTAGACTCACCACTGTTACTCTCCAATTAGTAGATAAGTCCATAGCTTGTCCCAGAGGAAAAATTGAGGATGTCTTAGTTCAGGTTGATAAGTTCATTTTTCTAGGAGACTTTATCATCTTAGACTTTGATGCTGATAAAGATGTCCCCATCATTTTAGACAGACCTTTCCTAGCAATTGGAAGATCTCTGATAAATGTCCAACAGGGAGAACTAACCATGAGAGTCCAAGACCAAGAAGTGACTTTTAATGTGTTTAATTCCTGTGAGTATCCTGAAGAGAAAGAAGAGTATTCTACCCTGACCTTAATTGAATCATGATCTTAAAAAAAGTTTGGGGGAGATATTGAGAATAGATGAGTCTGATAGTGAGGTTGATGATGCAGATTTTGAGGATTTTGAAGAACAACAAGAAACTACTTCTTTTGAGATCCTAGAAAGTGAGGATAGTAAAACCCTTATTCCTTCCTTAGAATGTGCTCCAGACTTAGAGTTAAAACTACTTCCCTCACATTTGCAGTATGCCTTTTTAGGAGATCCAAGGAAGTTGCCACTATTTATTTCATCAACATTAAAATCTGACCAAGAGGAAAAGTTGGTCAACATGTTGAAGCTACACATAAAAGCCATAGGATGGACCATTGTAGATTTGAAAGGCATAAGCCCTACCATTTTCCAATATAAGATCATTTTGGAAGATACATATTTCACCTCTGTTGAGCCTCAAAGAAGACTCAATCTTGTGATGAAAGAGGTTATAAAAAAGGAAATCTTAAAATGGATTGATGCTGGCATAATCTATCCTATTTCAAGTAGCACTTGTGTTAGTCATGTACAGTGTGTGCCCAAGAAGGTTGGATTTACAGTGGTAACAAATGAGAAGAATGAACTTATTCCTACTAGGATAATATCAGGTTGGAGGATATGCATGGACTATAGGAAGCTTAACAAAGCTACCCAAAATTACCATTTCCCATGACCCTTTATTGATCATATGCTAGACAGATTAGTAGGAAAAGAGTTTTTGTTGTTTCTTAGATGGTTACTCTAGTTACAACCAAATTGCCATTTCACCGGATGACCAAGAAAATACCACTTTCACCTGTCCATATGGAACTTTTGCATTTAAATGTGTACCTAAAATTATTGTTCCCTGATTTCTCTTGCAGACCCGTCATATGTGGTACTTGGATAGCGGATGTTCCAAGCATATGACTGGGCAAAAGGATTTATTGTCTAATTATACAGAGAAATTCAGCGGAAATGTTCGTTTTGGCAATGATCAATTTTCACCAATTCTTGGATATGGTGACATTATTCAAGATAAGCTGACGATAACGAAGGTGAGATATGTAGAAGGATTAGGGCACAACCTGTTTAGTATTGGCCAGTTCTGCGACAAAGGGTTAGAGGTAAAGTTCAAAGCTAAGAGTTGCTCGGTGCGTACTGAAGACGACAAAGAACTCTTAGTTGACACTCAAAAGTCCAATCTCTACACCATCAATCTTTCAAAGGTTCAGACTGACAATCAGGTTTGCTTACTGACAAAAGCTTCGATGCAGCAAAGTTGGCTATGGCACCGAAGGCTGTCACACCTGAATTTTCGTTATATCAACAAATTGGTCAAAGGCAGATTGGTGAATGGACTTCCTGAGCTGAGATATGAAAAGGAACACTTATGTGCAGCATGTGAAAAAGGGAAGATGAAGAGAGCTTCACATAAACCGAAGCCTGAACCTAGTACCAGTTCTCCATTAGAGTTGTTGCATATGGATCTTTGTGGTTCAATGCGAACGCAGAGCTTAGGCGGAAAGAAATATGTTCTAGTTATCGTGGACGACTATTCACGATACACGTGGGTCAAATTTCTACGATCAAAAGATGAGACTCCCGAAGTACTCATTACATTTCTGAAGACGACCCAGGTGAATCTTCAGAAACCAGTCAAGCTTCTCAGAACTGATAATGGCACAGAGTTCAAAAACAGAACTGTTGAAGAGTATCTCGAATCGGTCGGGATATCACATCAATACTCTGTTGCTCGTACACCAGAATAGAATGGAGTAGTTGAAAGGAGAAATCGAACGCTAGTCGAGGCCACTCGCACTATGCTCAACTAATCAGACCTTCCTCTGTTTCTGTGGGCAGAAGCTATTTCGACTGCGTGCTACACTCAAAACCGTTCCATGATACATCGCAGATTTCAAAAGACTCCGTATGCGTTGATCAACAACCGAACACCAACCATCAAGTATTTTCATATATTTGGGTGTAAGTGTTTTGTGCTAAATGACAGAGAGAATCTCAACAAGTTCAGTGCTAAGGCAGATGAGGGCATCTTCATTGGATATTCTTCTACATATGCTGCATATCGAGTTTACTTGAAGAAGTCGAAGACTGTTATCAAGAGCGTAAACGTCACATTCGATGAGGAGATGGCTTCTGAACAAGTCAGTTCAGAATCCATGGTAACCGGAGTGTTAGCTTCTGGCCAACTCAGTTCAGAACCTGTATCTGAAAAGAACAAATCAGATGAAGCATCAACGTCTACTAATCATTTATCTGATTTAGATCTTTTATTTGAACTGTTTTATGATGAATATCTTGGGTCTAATGTGCATAAACCTGTTGTGGTTGACAGAATGGAAGATTCAACGGCTAATCATCCAACCACTTCAGATGTTTCCACTGAATCAAATTCCCCGATTCAGCATGATATTCCAGTTCAAATGCCTACCCCGATAGTTGAAGATGTATCTACTAATGAAGAGCCAGAAGTTGCTGAATCAGTAGAATGTGATGTACAGACAGATCAACAGACTGAACAAGCTGTACCTACTGAGACTTCTGCACCAATTACTTCAACTAAATCCCTCCCTCATAATGTACAAAATGAAGAAGTTGATAGTGGATTCTTAGATGATAATAATGATCAATCTTCATCTCATCCACTCCCTCATGAACATCGTTGGACCAAAGAGCACCCTCTACACCAAGTAATTGGAGATCTAAACAAGCCGGTGCAAACTAGGTCAGCAACCTTAAATCAATGTATGCATGACTCATTCCTAAGCAAGATAGAGCCTACTCGAGTATCAGAAGCTCTTGCTGATTCGGATTAGGTGTCTACTATGCAAGAAGAGTTAAATCAGTTCAAAGCCCTGAAGGTTTGGAGGCTAGTGCCAAAACTAGAAGGAAAGACCGTGATAGGCACTAAGCAGGTATTCTAAAACAAAAAGGATGAAGATGGTATTGTCATTCGAAACAAAGAAAGACTTGTTGCTAAAGGTTACCGGCAAGAGGAAGGCATAGAGGCAATCCGCATGTTTCTAGCCTACGCTGCTCACAAAAACTTCACATTCTATCAAATGGACGTGAAGACTGCCTTTCTGAATGGCATTCTTAAGAAGGAAGTCTACGTATCGCAACCAGAAGGCTTTATGAATTCAGATAAACCAAATCATGTCTACATCTTGGATAAAGCACTTTATGGGTTAAAACAAGCGCCTCGAGCCTAGTATGAGGTATTATCAAAATTCTTGGTCAAGTCAGGTTTTTCAAAAGGTAAAGTCGATACCACTTTATTCATTAAAAAGGAAAAAGCCGCTATCATTCTTATTCAAATATATGTTGATGATATAATATTTGGCTCTACAAATCCTAAATATTGTAAGAACTTTTCAAATCTAATGGTGTCAAGATTTGAAATGAGTATGATGGGAGAGATGAATTTCTTTCTCGGATTACAAGTAAAACAATTTTCAACGGGGATTTTCATTAATCAGTCTAAGTACATTTCTGATATTCTTCAGAAATTCAAAATGGAAAATTGCAAACCAATTGGAACCCTAATGGCACCAGGTACTAAGATTAACATTGATCCTTCGGGTAAAAGTGTTGATGTTAGGACTTATAGAGGAATGATAGGTTCTTTAATGTATCTTACTTCAAGTAGGCCAGATATAATGTTTTCATCATGCTTGTGTGCACGATATCAGGTTGATCCTAAAGAATCCCATTTGGCTACAGTCAAACGGATTTTTAGATATCTGAAAGGGACTGCAGATCTTGGTCTGTGGTATCCTAAGGATACAGGGTTTGAACTAACTGCTTATTCAGACACAGATCATGCTGGATGTATGTTAGACAAGAAGAGCACATCGGGTCATATTCAATTCCTTGGAGACAAGCTCGTTAGCTGGACATCAAAGAAACAACTTTGTGTTTCCACTTCGACTGCTGAAGCAGAGTATGTAGTTGCTGCCAGTTGCTTCTCTCAGGTCTTATGGATGAGGACACAACTTCGAGACTATGGATTCAAGTTTGACAAAATACCGATCTATTGTGACTCGAAGTGCGCTATCGCAATATTAGCTAATCATGTGCAGCATATTAAAACAAAGCACATTGATGTCAGGTGTCATTTTATTAAAGATAATGTAGAAAAAGGTACAATAGAACTTTACTTTGTAAAAACTTATTATCAACTTGCAGATTTGTTTACCAAAGCTTTAGATGAAAAGAGATTTAATTTCCTTGTGTCTAAGCTTGGTGTGCTAAATCTCAAGATCTAATCAATAATTACCTATTAAAGTTTCTTTTATTGTAATTTTTCATCATTTCTTTATCATTATTTCTGAAAGGATATCTGCACTTTGACATGTTGCTCATGATCTCAGGGGGGGTGAGACAAGATTCTAAGATGATCAACATTATTCTGAGGGGGAGTTTATAGACTTGTTGCATTTACTTAACTGTTAAATTTTTGTGATGCATGATTTTAGGGGAAGTCTATGAGTACAACAAAAAGGAGTAAGGATATGATTTCTGATTATTTCAGATCAAAACTCATACATTCAACGTTTTATTGCTTTATGTCATTTACATTTCAATAAATTTGTGAATAAAGTTGCTTTGACTAGACTTTGAGACTTGTGTAGAATGAGAGAAGCTATCAAGATCATATCTTTATGACTTCAACTGACATCATGAGATTTAAGACTACACGAAAAGGTTAATTTCTTATCTTAATCTCATATATGGTTGAAAGAAGGACAACTTTCAATCATATAAAACATGTTCTTAAATGTTCAAACCACTTCCCGGTTCTTAAACAGATTTCATGAATTGGAAATGTGCTTTTAAATGTTTTCATTTTATTTGAGCTTTAAATGTTTTATAAACCGTGTGTTTCCAAAGATAAATACTTGTGTATTGTCTTTTCTATATACTTTCAAGTATTCACACACATCGGTTTACTTTTTGTTAAACATGTTCTTACCATGTCTCAAATTTGAAACATATTTTTCGATGGTAAGACACCCCGCTTGCACTTCAATGAATTTTGAGCGTTAATTCATTTCGAAACGTTCTTTCAAGAATGTCTATATTTTGTTTCATATAGACGATATCCATTATTCTTGACCATAAGCTTTGATTGCTATATCATTCGATTCTGATCTTTTTCATTCAATGTCAGATTTTTCAAACAAGTCTCTTGCATTCATATCTATTCATTCAATTTACTTGTTTGAAAATATCTTCAATGTTTAAAATGCTCATATCTTCATGATTATATTTGGAGCATACATATATCTGACATGTATTTGAGCTTTAACTGATAAAGTTAAACCATTTTTGAGCAACATTATGCTTTTATAGGAAAATATAGGTTCTTTGTGCTAGGACTTACATGAACTTCTATGGATTCACGATTACCAGTGTCTCCTACCCAAGAAGTTACTCCATAGTGATTGAGTGTGAGGAATCGAAAAGAAATGAGCGTGGGTTGTGTGACGAGGTAAATTGGAAAAGAGAGTTTGGTTAGAAGTGAGCTTAATGATTAAAAAGAAAGAGGGTGAGAGAACAGAGTAAAAGAATATCAAACTCTGCACCAACTACTTTCTGAATCGGGCAGCCACATTACTAATGTTTCACAATTCTTTGGTTAACATTATTGAAACAGGCAACTAGTCCATGCCAACTCTTGATAAAAACCCCACCAGCCACTCATTTTCTTCTCAAAAAGAAAATGTTTCATATTTTCAAGGGGACGCAACACATAATCTATCTGATTTTCATTTGGAAAATCTGGATATTGAAAAAGAAGGAAGTCTGCCCCACCTTCGCACTTCAATCATGCACATTGAGTCTGTGTTTCTCTACTGTTGTCTCAGTGGTTTACACAATGTTGAGCCTTATAAAAGCAATCATCATATGCTTTAATTCTTTCTACACTTGCACGAACACACAAGGAATTTGTTTTCTTGTCATAACATTCATAGAAATTTCCTTTGTGGTGTTTCGATGATTAGATGGAATCCCTGGGGGAGTGAATATCAAAAAGCTCCTTTCCTATGTGTATTAGTTACACACAGTAACTTTGTGTTACTGACAGACATATTAACTGATTCATTTGTTGATTTAGGTGTTACATTCATACTTTGTCTGGATTTGAAAAGATCTAGATGAATACCTTGTTTGAATTGGCAATGAATCAGAGGCTCCGTTTTGACAAGATCACTGGTCAGAACATGTAAAGACATTTCGTGGAGGAAGTTTTGATGATATCGATGCTCTATTCATCAAAAAGGGGAAGATGCATTAAAGAAATGTCTGGATCAGAAATTTCAAAGTTAAAGATTTGAAGAAGATAAAGTTCAAAGATTGAGAGTTTGAAAGTTTATACAAGCAAAGTCAAAGATGTTTGAAGATGTGCTGATTTTCAGAAATTTTCTTTGAATATTATTTTGCTGAAGATATCCGAGCTAAATCTGGAGATAATTTCTTTCCAAAGTCTGAAAGAGTTTCTGTGATAATTTTGGAGAGATTATTGAAGATCGTTTCTACCATGTTTGGGGGAGATTGTTAATTTTGTTCAAAAACAGACTTGAGAAGAAAACTTGTTTCAAAGGAGGAGATTGTACTTTTTTAGCTTGAAGATAAGATTGAATTGCAAAATCTTTCAAAGATGATCTTGAATCCAAAGGGGGAGATTATTAGAGAAGAAATATGTTGGATACAAGATCATGAAGACAGAAGGTCAAATTACCAGAAGTCAAAGATGGAAAGTCAAACTCTCATGAAAAGTCAAAGTCAAAGTGTAATAAAAGTCAAAGTCAACATTGTATTTTTCTGTTTGAGTTGTTTGTGCGTTTTAGTTGTATGCGTGAACATTGTTTAGCGCATTTCTAAGCTTTAGTATATATATGTGTTATGCGTGTTCTTCAGTAGTAGCAATTCATTAGTGTCATATTAGTTTAAACTTTGAGAGAGAAATATTGTACATTCAGACTTGTGATTAATAAAAAGTGTTTCAATTGATAATTCATTGTTAGAATCTTGATCTATACACATTGTGGGACACACAACTTTCTCTCTCTAACACTTGAATGCGTATAACACACTGATAACTCTATGAATTACTACTAATCTCTCTTACACGCACAACACAACTCATATCCCTATTTATACGAAGGGACAAAACACTCACGACACTAGAACGTGCATATTATAAAAACACTCAAACAACTAAACTCTTACAACACATGCTTTGACTTTTTATTATAATGACTTTGACTTTCACTTTGAGAGTTGAATTTAAGCTTTGACTTGGCTTGACTTTCAGCTTCACTCTTTATGATCTTGTATCCAACAAATATATGCTCTAATAATCTCCCCCTTTGGATTCAAGATCATCTCTAAAAGATTTTGCAATTCAATCTCCCCCTTAAGCTCAATTTGTGCAATCTCCCCTTTCGTCAGAATATCATCAGATTAAATTTCCCCTTTTACTTAGCAATCTCCCCAAAGTCTGTCTTCAAGAATAGTAACAATCTCCTCCAAGGATGTAAAACCTCTTTCAGACACTGAAAAGAAATTATATTCAGATTCAGCTCAGTTTGCTTCAGCCAATTATCTTCAAAGAAAATTTCAGTAAAATCTGCTCGTCTTTCGAAATTCTTTGAATTTACTCTTTCAGCTTTCAACAATCTTTCTTCAAACGAACTTTCTTTACATAAAATTCTTCTTTCAGCTCTAACTTTTCTTTATCAAACCAACAATTCTTGACCCTTGATCACTTTCTCAAACATTTCTTGATCCTCTCTCTCATCTTTAACATTTCTGACTCAATCATTTCTTGATCGCTTCTCCCCCTTTTTGATGATTAGAGCATGAAATCATCAAAACTTTACAAGAAATGTTTTTGACAATCTGATCTGACTATTCATCTTTGATACTGAGCCTCTGGTTATCAATCGATCCAAAAGATATTCATCCGAATCTTTGCAAATTCAGACAAATTGAGTGTAACACCTGAATCAACAAATGAATCAGTTAAAATGCCTGTCAGCAACACGAAGTCACTGTGTGTAACGAATACACATTGGAAAGGAACTTTTGTAATGTTCACTCCCCCAGGTCTTCCATTCAATCATCGAATAACACAAGTTTATTCTATGAACATTTTGACAGAAAAACAAATTATTTGTGTGTACGTTCTTGTGTTTGAAAGAATTAAGCACAGATTATTGCTTTTATACAGGCTCAAAATTGTGTAAACCATTGAAACAACAACAGTTAAACACAGACTCGATTGTGTATGATCGAAGTTCGAAGGTGGGGCAGACTTCCTTCTTTTTCAATATCCAAATTTTCCAAATGAAAATCAGATAGATTATATGTTGCTTCCCCTTTAAAATATGAAACATTTTCTTGTTGAGAAGAAAATGAGTAGTTGGTGGGGTTTTTATCAAGAGATGGCATGGGCTAGTTGTCTGTTTCAATAATGTTCACGAAGAATTGTGAAACACTAGAAATGTGGTTGCCTGGCTCAGAAAAAGTTGGTGCAGAGTTTGATATTCTTTTACTCTGTTCTCACAACCTCTTTCTTTTTAATCATTGAGCTCACATCTAACCAAACTCTCTTTTTCATTTTACCTCATCACACAACCCACACTTAGTTATTTTGACTCCTCACTCTTCGATCACTCAAGGATTAACTTCTTGGGTAGGAAACACTGGTTAACGTGAATCCATAAAAGTTTCAGTTAAGCTTACACAATGAACCCATTTAATATTATAAGAACATGTTGCTCAAAATGGTTTAACTTTGCAGTTAAAGCACATGATATGAAATACAAGTCAGATGTATGTATGCTCAAAAATGTAATCATGACGATTTGAGCATTTTAAACATTGAAGATATTTCAAACAAGAATATTGAATAAAAGAAATGAATACAAGAAACTTGTTTGAAAAATCTGACATTGTATGAAAAAAATCAAAATCGAAATGATTTATCGATTAAGGCGTAGGTCAGCAAAAATTGGAAATTGTCTATACGAATCAAAATATAGACACTCTTGAAAGAAATATTTCTAAATGAAATCACGCTCAAACTTTGAATAACAAGCGGGGTGTATCACCATCGAAAAATTTGGTTCAATTTGAGACATGGTGATAACATTTCCAACAAAAATTTAAACTGGTGTGTGTGAATACTTGACAGTATATGGAAAAGATAAAACACATGTACTTATCTTTGGAAACACACGGTTTATTAATCATGAAAGCACAAAAAAATGAAAACATTTAAAATCACACTTCTATATTCATGAAATCTTTTAAGAATCAGAAGTGGTTTGAACATTTAAGAACATGTTTTCATATCTGAAAGTTGTCCTTCTTTCAGACACATATGAGATTAAGATTAGAAATAAACCTTTTTGCTCAGTCTTAAATCTCATCAAGTCAGCTCTAAGTCTTAAATGATATGATCATGTAAGCTTGCTCTCAATTCTGCAAAAATCACAAAGTCGTCAAAGTACAAAGCTTTATTCACAAAAATTTATTGAAAAGTAAATGACATAAAGCAGTAAAACGTTGAATGTACGAGTTCTGATCAGATGTAATCAGAATTCATATACTCCCCCTGAAATTATGCATCAGGAAAAATATGTACTCCCCCTTGAAGGTTGATCTTCTCATTCATGTATCGGAGTACAACCTCGTATATGCATGAAGTATAACATCTTTTGTTCGTTGAAGTATGAGTCCTAAACTGTTGTGAAGTCAAACTCTTTATCTTTGAAGAACGGGTCCTGAACTCTAGTATTCAGAAGCATTGGTTCTCTTACTCCCTCTTGACTTGAGGTGCCTGCAACACATAATCATCCTTTGGCTTTGGTACCCACTGGTATTTGGGTCCATATTTGTGAGTTGCAGTTTTATTAGGAGTAATTGAGTAAGAACCATACCAGTAATGATCACTCGTTTTTTGAACAAAATCATATGTACGACAATAAGAACAATAATTCTTCTTTTTAGATAACCTGATTAATTGTTCTCTCGAATAAACATGATCAAGTTTACCTTTTCGCACATTGTTCTTCTTGGCATTTGATGCACATACAAATGACTTGTTTCCTTTCTTCTCATCCTTCTTCTCATCATTCTTTTCATCATCAACTGGTTTCACTTTCCAAACCAGTTTTTCTTCTTTATATCTCCTTCTTCTGAATGTATCTGAACCATCTACATTTCTATCAAAGAAAATATTAGTACTACGAATCTGATCATATGAATTTACTAACCTTTTTGTAGAAACAGTTCTTTTATGTGAGCTTGCAGCTGTCTTGTTAGAACCAACTGAATCATTTCTAGATGTGTGGATAATTGACTCTGGAGTCTTCTGCTCAGTCACCACCACCTTAGAAACATTTCTTCAAGCTCTTTAATCTTTGAAGATAGACTGTCCTTTTCTTTGATGTGCAGTTCAATTTCTTTCTGGAATTCAGACTTCTCTTTCTGATCTTTCAAGGCACAAGCTGATAGTTCAGATAACTTGTCAGTAAGTTTCCTTATCTCTGTCTCAAACATTTGTCTTTCTTCTTCAAAACCATTCTCAACATTCTTTCTTTGACCAGATATCTCTTTGAAAATTCCAACATTCTTTTGTTCAATGGCCTTCTTTTCTTTTGCAAATTTGTCTCTTTCCAATATGATTACCTTCTCAAAGTCAGTAACTTGTTGAGAAAGCTTGTAACATTTAAGTTCAACCGTTTTCTTCTCTTCAAAACTCTTTCTTGAAAATTCTGAAAACTCCTTTGCAAACTCTTTCTTTTCTTTCTCAAAATCATCTCTGTCTTTGTCCATCTTTATCCCCAGATCAGAAATCTTCTTATGAAGCTCAGCATTTGCATAGTCTAAATCCTTAACTTTCTCCTCATACATGTCAACATAATCTGCTTGCTAGATTTGAAACAATTGATCTTCCAATACTGATATCTTTCTTTTCAAATCAGTGTTCTCAGACAAAAATGATCTTTTGCCACGGTTTTGGAAATACAAGTCAACCACGGTTAAGCTTTAAACTGTGGCCAAAAGTCATAAATAAAATTAGAGTGTTGTTTTAGCCACGGCTTAACTCAATAATTGTGACCATTAACAAACACATCCAAACATAATGTCACGATTTTAATAAAATTGTGACTAAATGCTTCGATATGGTGACACCTTTTTTACTATGGCCAATAGCAGTAAAAAACCATGGCCATATATAGACATATAGTCACGGTTTTTTGTCTTAACCATGACTTTATGTTGTGACGGTTATAGTCCGTGACTATAGATAGACATACGGCCACGTGAAGCCAATTTTATGTGGCTAAAAATAAAATATATATTGTCACGAAATCTTATTAAACGTGGCCAAAAGACAAGGTGTTTATGGCCACTGTTTTCGTTATCTTGTGTCACCAAAAGGTAACAAATAGCTACGGTTTTACAAATTAAGCGTAACTATAGGTCATGAATTGGCAACGGTTAGTATGAAATTTTTATAGCTAAAAGTATATAGTTAAGGCCACGTTTAAAATAAGTCGATGGCTAAAAGGTAACCAATAGTCATGTTTCTTACAATTCAGTTCATGTGACTAATAAGTAATTTATCGTCACGGTTTTTATTATTGTGTGTGATCAACTGTCAACCAGTAGTCACAGTTCTCAAATTTAATTGTAACTATATGTCATGAATTAGTCACGTTTTTTTATCATTTTTGTCGCCAAAAGTATAACCAACATATGTGTCCACAAGGTAACTGGTAGTCACGCTTCTAACAATGTAGTTCCTGTGGATAATAAGTAGTTTATGGCTAAAATTATTATTTTTGTCTGTGACCAAAAGTTAACCAATAGCCACGGTTTTAAAGCTTAAGTGTAACCATACGCCATGAACTAGCCATATTTTTTTTTATCATTTTGTACGACAAAAAAAGTAAACGTTTGGCCATGACTATAAAAATTAAGCATAAATATATGTCATGATTTGGCCACGGTAAATATCAAATTTGTCTGGTAATAAGTATAGTTAAGGTCACGATTAAAATAAATTCATGTGGCTTTAAGGTAATCAATGGTCGTAAATCTACTTATAGCCACAGATTTACTATATATGTGTGTCCTAAATGTAACTAGTATTCACGATGCTACAAATTCATTGTAACTATATGTAGGGACAGACCTATAACTATGAGAGGGGGTCCCGTGCACCTGCTCACTTGATTGACGTAAAGGAAAAAAATATAGGCGTCTTGAAGGTGTGCACCCACTTGATTTTAAGGGTGCCCTGAAATATTTTAAATTTGAATTTATAACACAAATAAGCAATTGGTGGGATGGTTTGTGGTAGTTAAGTTAAAGTTTTCCTTAGCTAGAGGTCTGGGGTTCAATCCCAACACTCTGCATGGTTAAAATAAACTGGTCACAGTAAACACTTGTGTGGCTATAAGTAGTCTATAGTCATGGTTAAAATAAATACATGTGGCAATAAAATAATTAATGGCCATCACAAAAACAAATTTTGTGTTGCCATAAGTAGCGTATGGCCACGGTTTTAACTATTTTTTGTAGGAAAAGGATAACCAATAGCCACGATTTCAACTATTTTATGTAGCAAAAAGATAACCAATGGTCATGGTTCTACAAAATAAGCGTAACTATATGTCATGAAATGGCCACAGTTAAGATGAATTAACGTGACTATACGTAGTTTATGGCCACGGTTATATGAAAAATACTAAACTACCAATTTGTTTGATAACGTTATGGCTACGGTTTTTATGTTATAGCTACGTTTTTTCATGTGATATAGTGACACAATTTAAACGTGGCCATAAGGGTACCAAAAATCACGCAAGAATAGGCTACGTTTTGGCTGGAAAAAAAACCCGTGGCGAAAGGCCTACGGTCACGGTTTTTAACCGTGTCCAAAGTGACTTTTTGTACTAGTAGCCTCTAAACTCTGTTCTTTTTCTGCTTCAAAAACAGAAATTTGCTTCAACAGATCTTCTTTTATTTTCTTTAATGCACTGACTTCTCTCAGTAATTTATTTTCATCATGATATCTCTTTGATTTCTTTAAGTAGTAGTCAACTGAAGAAGCCAGATTTTTGTTCTCTATTCTGAGTTTGGCAACCTTTTCTTCATCATCAGAAAAACTCATCTTGATTTACACTGTGCAGAAATGATCGTCAGAAATTCAGAAACAACCTGTACTACAAAAAATCAAATTTGGTCAAATATTGAAAAAGTTAGAAAATATTCTAAGTATAAAACTCGCAGAGTGAAGGATACAAGCTTCGCGCAAAAACAGTTTCTTGCGAGTTTTGGAACTTCGCTCAAGTCGTGTCATGCGTGTTTGAACTTCGCACACAACAAGGAAACGAATTCTCCAGTTCGCGCAAGAAGGGTCGTGCAAGTTTAAGGTTCGCGCACACCAAAGCTTGCGAGTTACTGATTTCGCGCACGATGAAACTTGCGTGTTTCCCTTACGCGCACACTGCTACGTGCAAATTCTTGACACTTCGAGCAAAACACTTCTCGCAGATGTAACTTCTTGCAAAAATTTTGCGTGTTTAACACTTAGAAATTATTTCGGATTTCTAGTTCGCGCTAAATGTAAACTCCCATCCTATCAACTTCTCGCAGATGTCAATTCGCGCAAACAACATAAGATGAACAGTAAGAACTCGCTCATTGAGACGTGCGAGTTTCTGCTTCTCATACAAAGACACTTGCGAGTTCTTCACACTTAGTATGTTCCTTCGATGTGTGAGTTCTTCAACAGCCTGTTTGCGTGTTCTTCATCAGCGCGTTCTTTGAATCTTGCGAGTTCTTGGGTTTTCGAACAAAAATTCAACTTTTCTAACTGAATTTGAATCAAATCTTCACCAAATGATGTGAAATTTTGTAGATTGCTTCTACTTCATGTCACGAACAGGTTACACTCAACTAATTTCACTCTAAAACATTAAAAATTACAGATTTGATCATATAACAGTGTTCGACTAAATTCGAACAAAAATTTCAAAAGTTTCCAAAATTCGTACAAACTATTCAGAATTGGACTAAACAATGCTTACAAGACTTATTCTATACACCAAATCGATTCCAAATCAATCAAATTCAAATCCAAAACAACATTGTAGCCCAAAATTCGAATCTTCACAGTTCGTTTGCGAGTTTTTGAATTGTCGACCAAAATTCTTGAATTCGAACTGGTTTCTGAATTTCTACACGACTCTGATACCAATTGTTATCCCAGATAACAGTGTAAACAAGATGACATAATGCAAATTCAATCAATTTCTTTATATTTCACAATTAGCAATTGATACAGTAATCTCTCACAACTTTCTCTCTCTAACACTTGAATGTGTATAACACACTGATAGCTCTATGAATTACTACTAATCTCTCTTACACGCACAACACAACTCATATCTTTATTTATACGAAGGAACAAAACACTCACGACACTAGAACGCGCATATTACAAAAGCACTCAAACAACTAAAGTCTTACAACACATGCTTTGACTTTTTATTACAATAACTTTCACTTTCACTTTGAGAGTTGACTTTAAGCTTTGACTTGGCTTGACTTTCAGCTTCAGTCTTTATGATCTTGTATCCAACAAATATATGCTCTAACATTCTTCAAATAGGAGAAAATGGGGATTTTGGGCATTTTTTTACTCCAACAGATTCTCCAAATCTTTCTCCAAAATGGATAAACTAGGAGAGATAGTGTAAATTTCTCCAAATTTGGAGAATTCTCCAAAAATGATTACCATGAGAGAGAAATTGTTTTTTATTATATTGCACCAATAAGAAATCTTGAAATGAAATGTGTAGGAGAGAGAAATAATATTTTATTAGATATATACAATATTTTAATAATATAAGTGATGATGTCATCTCCAAAATGGAGAATCTTTTGGAGTTGAATGAAATTTTTGTTAAAGATTTTGGACTTTGGTTCTCCATTTTAGAAAAAATTTGGATAATCTGTTGGAGATGCTCTTAGCTAGCTCTGAAATCTTCATAGCTTGTTATCCAATTGGTTTTCTTTAACTGTGTTCCCACCTTAGTACCTAACATCAACTGTTGAATCTGCTCCGACATTCATTTTGTTGTGTCTTTGTAACATGTCTATATCAGTATATATTTCATTTGTCATACCCTGTAAGAGAAAAGACTCCGCTAGTTGATCCCCTTTATGCCTTCCAGTTCTTCTTTTGTAAACTTATCCTTTAGCTTTCGAACTATCTGACTTGGGGTTCCATTAGCAGGAATTGCAGGCATTTCCATCATAGGCCACTTCATTGGACCTTCTTTCAGTGATTTCTTTATCTCTTCACATTTATCATGCCTTTTATAAAATCAAGATATTTATCTTTCCATTGCTCATATTCATCTCTGAATAATACCGGTGGTTTGATGTCAGTACCAATTGTAAGAGCATCTTTAGAAGACATTTTGAAATTCACTTGTAAGATCTAAGATCACTGCATTTGAAACAGTTCAAACAACACACAGATTTCTGAAAGTCAACCCAAAAGTCAAACTCAAGACTTTTTATCGCACACCCAAAATTTTGTCGCACACCAATACTTTGTCTCACACAAGACTTTACACAAGACTTTGTCACACACCCAAAGTTTGTCACACACCACATGCGATAACCTGAATTTTATCGCACAAACCACACGCGATAACAAGATTTTGTCGCACATGCTTCACACGACAAAACACTATTCACACTAAGAGTCACGTGATAAACTCTTTTTGTCACAAACGTATCGTGCAATAAAACACTATTCATGCGACAATTGTTCTTAGTCGCACGTAAGACGTGCGATAATGTTGAATCTCAGTCTCATGCGATAAGTATGAATATCAGTATATCTTCAACGCACGACAACTTTGAAGATCTTGATGAAATTCAGATTTTGATAAAATATTCACAAAAACCTCTGAATCATTGAGCGAAGGTTCGTATCAACACACCGATCAACTTTAATACTGATAAAAATACCAAGAACACTCAAATTCTATGAGTTTTGATCCAAAACAGTAGCAATTTTCACAAACTCAAAAACTCAAGAATTCATCAAATCATGATTGAATCATGTTTCTTTTCCAAATCAATTATTCCAGGTTGATTTCACTATAAAAAATGAATCAATTGATCCCAAAAAATTGATGAAATTCACACAAAATCAAAGCATCAAAAAATTCAATCGACTTTCAATAAAACTTTTCCAAAAATGTTCATGAACAGTTTCAAATCAGTTAATCTTTGTGCTTTGATAACAGTTGTGTATCCACAATCAAGTGAATTCAACTAAGATATGTAATAGAATCACAATCTAAGAACAATGATTTCTCCATGTCACAAGTATATTGATGTGAGAGTCTTTACAGTACTTGAACTGGAAATTATGAGAGGTAACTAGAAATAGAAAGAACACAAACTATTTATACCCCAATGGTATTTAAAAGGAAACCCCTTACACTTTGATAAAATTTACAAAAACCACCCTAACATTGGTCCACTTAGGATTCCAGGTGTAACAACAGTTGAATCAATTGTTGTGCATGTGTTCAATGTTGGAATGATGTTAGCATTGACAGGACTTCCACCCAATTCTAATTTAAATACCTGAAGTAGGTACCACTATAGGTATTCCGGTTGGGCCACTTAGACACTCAAAATGTGATGTCTCGAATGTATTCTAATGTGTATAGGCTTTAGACTCAAAGTGCTTGAAAATGAAGTCGACTGTTGGAGTTGACGTCTGTTTGTTTCAATACCAGTGACTTCCAAATGAGGTACCGATAGATTTTGTGTTGACTCTCCATGTATCTGTGAAAAAACATCTTGTTGGGAAGTTATTGAGTGGCTTGGTGGGGTTGTGTAATGCAAAATTGGGTCCACTACGTCTTTTTTAATACCTGATGGAAACACATGCTCATCGGTAGTAGAAGATGCTACCCGGCTGATTATGGTTTGGGAAGGACCTTCATTTTCTATTTCTTTTGGTCCTGTTTCACTCTCCCCATATTCTTTTAACTCACCATCACACAAGCTCACATTTATCTTTTTTTTCAACTATGTCTCCCTCAGTCCCCCTTATACCTCCAGACTATTTAGTGTATGTCTCTGTAGTCTCACCATATTCAGTAAGCACAGGATGTGTACCAATGTGCGTTGGAATTATGAATGGCTCTGGATCATGTGAATCATCATCGTCATTGTTGTTGTTATCATCTGACGTGTCTTTCAAATCAACCTCTTTGTCTACATCAGAGTTAGAAGTAGAATGTAAGTCATCATCAGTAGTTGCCATGGTTTCAGTATCAAATTGAAGGTGTTCCTCATCACTAATAGCAAGACTAGCAGCAACCCCAACACCTAATCCTCTCTCATTAACATTTTCCCTCATCTTTCCCTGGTTCCTGAACCTGCTCACCTAGTTCTAAGCCCTTACTCCTCTCTCCTAGTTGGTTTGCATGATAGGAAGGTCCTACTGGTTCTGGCCGGCCATTAAATCATGTTCTAACATATACTGCATCACACTCGGTGCTTGCTGGTTTGCATGGGCTAGAACTTCTTCATGAATCACTTTGATGAACGAGAAGTTGCCTTGAGAAATCTTAAAAAATTCATCCATGCCTGAGGATCTTAGACAACATCCTCTCTCTTTGGAGTTTCATCATTGGAGTCTAACATGCCCTAGATGATTATCTGAAGGAATCTTGGAAGGGTACAAAAGTTCAGGCCTTTGTCTGCTTAAATTTGTCTTGAACCACCTCTATTAGATCATTCCATATCAGAATGGCATAATCATAGTTACTGTTGAAATCAATCCCATGGAACATCCTCAGAGTAGTTATGTCGCATCTATCCAGACCAGTGTGTTTTGAAGTCATACACCTTTTGATTATTGAGAGCATGGTGTACCACACAGGTGCAAGGAACTTCCTCTTGAATCTTGATGCTCTGCTCAGTGTAGTATCATAATAGGCCAATGAAATAATGTTTCTGGACAAGTCCTCTTCAGAAACAAGGTCTTCAAAAGTTTGGCTATAAGGTAGTTCCAGAACTCTCCATAGTCTCTTTAGGGTCAATCTTGTGTAAAAATGGTCAATGGTTGCTGTGAAGAAATGATTCCTCTCAACTACTGAATGATATGATATGGTCTTGTAGAACTGTTCCAAATAGATCAGAGGCACCAATTGAGTCTTGGAAAGAGCAGTTTTGAGTGGATGACCTTTCAGAATTTCCAAAACCTCTTGATAATCAAAGTTTACTGCAAAGTCCAAATTGTGGTTGTTTGGTTTGATGTCTAGGTATTCAGCTCTGGTGATCGGCTCATCATCTAAATTTACAGAATTTACTGATGGGATGGATGATCTATGAGAAGGCATAGGTGCATCCTCATCATAAGAATTACCACCATGTTGTTCATGCAAATCCTTTTTTTATCCTGAAATGAAACAATGTTAGCCAAAAACCTTCAAAACCTTTGAAAATTACTTTTGATCACTTTTGAAAAAAAATTGTCAAAAATTTCCTAAAACTAGGTTTATATCCTAACACATCAAGTTCTCTCCTAACACTCAAAGGGGCAAGGTTGTCGCCCAAAGCTTGGGCGACAAAGTATTGTTATCGCCTAACACTTAGGCGACAATTATGAATGTTAATTATAGGCGACAAAGTTGAGTATCAAGAACATGATGTTAGGCGACAAGTTTGAACTTTTGAAGCTAAATTGAAGTTCAACCCAGATTTTTGAAAAAGAAATCAATAAAGCCCTCGATATTCAAACACTAGACTCGATACTAGAAACCCAATTTGAATCAACATTCAAGATATACACTAAGGTCCAAGAAATTAGGTTTTTACTCGGAATATGAACCAAATTTATCAGAGTTCGACTTCAAGAGAATGAGAAGTTGAATCTGATCCATCAGACAAGATATATATGACAAAAACCCATCAAGAATCAAACCTATGAGTAGATAGATCTCTGAAACACTTTGAATCAAAGAAACACACAATGTCAAATTGTTTAAAACTTAAAGAAAGTTGAACAGTTTGAAAAGTTCAACCGTTTGAATTAGTGGGATATTTATACTCAGAAAGTACAAGTGACACATGGCAAGAAATCATTGGTCAACAAAAAAATTTGACCTCAAAAAGTCACTTTATCGCTCGAATCAATGGACGATAAGGACACATGTTATCACTCAACACATGGGCGATGATCTTGGGAGATGTTATCGCTTAACACATAGGCGACAACCCAAGTCATGGTCATTGTGTCGCACAAGGCTTAGGCGACAAACACTGTTCACAAGATTTTATCGCTCAACACTTAGGCGACAAGAAAGACTTATCGCCCAAAGCTTTGCTATAAAACTTGGTTATCGCTCAAGGGTTAGGCTATAACTTCATGATTTAGACATTTTTCAAAATTCTCAAATTTCCCAGAAAGATATTCCAGATTAAAAGATGTCCAACTTTTAACTCGTTTATGCTCAAAACTTTTTAAAACATTGTACTCCCCCTAAAATGATTCATTTACAATTTTGAAAAATATTTTTCATCATATAGGGTTAGCACAAAAAAATTAAAAAATCAAATTTTGAATACTTACCATCATCCCTTTCTTAGAATGTTGCACACATGAAATTTACCACAAAAATTATGTTAGTGAAAAACACAATTAGTAGTACACCCCCTTGAAACATGATCAACTTAAAATTCTCATACTCTCTCTATAAAGATGAGCAAACATTAATAGACAAGTATCATATTGAAAGACATATTCACAAAATGAAACAAGTACATTGAAAAAACTTTGTAAAAATACAGAAATAAAAACTTTTTGAACTAAAATAATGAATATTCAATATGATGAAAAGTAAAATTTATCACTCAAGAATGAAATCCTTGAATGAAAATTAGAATTTTCAACTTATTGAATAAGCATTATTATTAATTTGAACTTCCATATTAAACATGCCAAGCTTGGATATCAAAAAATTAAACTATTTTTCATCTAATGCTTTTGTGAATAAATCAGCAAGTTGAAATTCTATGTTAACAAAGTACAATTCAATGGTACCTTTTTCAACATGATTTTTAATAAAATGATACCGAATATCAATATGCTTTGTGTTGGTACGCTGGACCGGATTTGCTGAGATAACTATAGCATTCTTACAATCACGGTAGATGGGAATCTTGTTATAATGAAATCCATAATCCTTCAGCTGAATGTGCATCCAGAGAACTTGTGAACAACACTTAGCAGCAACTATATATTCAGCTTCCGCGGTAGAAGTTGATACACAATTATCTTTCTTAGACGCCCAATTTACTAATTTGTCTCCCAAAAACTAAATATACCCAGAAGTGCTTTTTCTGTCTAGAAAACTTTCACCATGATCAACATTTGAATACGCAGTTAATTCATAACCGGTTCCCTTCAAATACCACAGACCAAAATATGATGTACCTTTCAGGTATCTGGATATTCTCTTTACTGTTGCAAGGTGTGGTTCTTTTGGCTTTGCCTAAAAGCGTGCATATAGACAAGTTGAGAACATAATGTCGGGTCGACTCGCCGTCAAATACCTCAACGAACCAATCATCCCTCTATAGTTCTTTAGACCTACATTCTTTCCATCCGAATCAGGACCAATCTTTGAACCTGGTGCTATCGGGGTTTTCATTGAAGCACAATCTTCCATCTTTAATTTCTTCAAAATATCAAAGATGTACTTTGATTGATTTATAAAGATCCCCATTAAAAATTGCTTGACCTGCAGTCCGAGAAAGAAATTCATCTCTCCCATCATGCTCATCTGAAATCTTTTCACCATGAGAGTTGAAAACCTCGTACAGTATTCTGGATTCGTCGAACCGAAGATAATGTCATCACATATATCGGAATCAAAATTATATCACCCTTTTCTTTCTTGATGAATAGATTTGTGTTGATCTTGCATTTAGAGAAGCCATACTTGATTAAGAATGTTGAGAGAACATTGTACCATGCACGAGGAGATTGTTTTAGTCCATAAAGAACTTTGTCGAGAATATAAACATGATATGGTTTTGACTTGTCGACAAACCCTTCATGTTGTGAAACATATACCTCTTCTTTCAGAACACCATTCGGGAATGCGGTCTTCATATCCATTTGAAAGACAGTGAAGTTCTTATGAGCCACATATGCTAAAAACATCCTAATAGCTTATATCCTAGCTACGGGAGCATATGTTTAATCATAATCAATCCCCTCTTACCGACGATATCCCTTGGCCATAAGTCTTGATTTGTTAAGTACCACAATCCCATCTTCATCTTTCTTATTCTTGAATACCCACTTTGTATCGATTATGGTCTTATCGTTAGGTTTAGGTACAAGTCTCCACAATTCAGAGTTTAAATTGGTTTTCTTCTTGTATTACAGAAACCCAGTTTGGATCTTCCAAAGTTTCAAAAACTTTTGATGTTTTAATCCTGCTAAGGAAAGTAACATACTGACACTCATTAGCAGTAGTTGCTCTTGTTCATACAGGTAACAAATGATCTCCAATGATTTGGTGAATAGGGTGATCCTTAGTCTACTTTGTTGAGTGTGGGAGAGGTTTATATATTGCTTAATCATTTCAAGCATCAACATAAACATTTTGTTCAACCAAAGGTTCTATCACAGAATTTTCTACTGATTGAGATACTAAAGAAGAAACATCCTCAAGAACAATTGTTGACTGAACTAGTGGAACTTCAACATTTGTCTCATTTAAAGAAACTCCTCTTGGAATATAATCCGATTATGAACTATCACTTGAAGAAATGTTGTATGGTAGTATTTGAGAAGTAGATGGAACGGGTGTAGTTGCAGTAGACTCAGAACATATTTGTTCAGCTGTAGGACGAGAAATAGGTACTGGTTCAGCTTCTCTTGCAACTTCTTCCCTGTTTGGAACATTAGATAAAGAATTGTAAGTTCTAAATAATTCATCATAAAAATTTTCAAAAAGAATATTCAAATCAGATAAATGAGATTTTGAAGTAGAAGCTTGATCTGGATTTGTAGTTTTAATTACAGGTTCTGGATAGAGTTGTCCAGAAGCTATCACTCCAGAAATCACGGGTTCTGAACTGATTTGTTCAGAAGCTAAATCTACCATCTCATCAAATGTGACGTTGACGCTTTCAACAACATTCTTTGTCTTCTTAAGATACACTCTATATGTTGAGGAGGAAAGATAATATCTGATTAAGATCCCCTCATCGGCTTTCAGACTGAACTTGTTAAGAGTCTCCTTGTCGTTTAAAACAGAACACATGCATCCAAAAACATGGAAGTATTTGATGCTAGATATCCTATTATTAATGAGTTCATAGGAATTTTTATGAAACTGACGATGAATTCTTGAATAATTTTATGTATAGCATGCAGTAGCGAAAGCTTCTGCCCACAAAAATAAAGGTAGATCTGATTGATTAAGCATTATTCGTGTTGCTTCGACCAAAGTCCGATTGTGCCTTTCAACTACCCCATTCTGTTATGGTGTTCTGGTTGCAGAGAACTGATGTGCAATACCAACTGATTCCAAGTATTCACCCATAATTTTGTTCTTGAACTCTATGCCATTATCAGTGCGGATAAATTGTACTAATTTCTACATGTTTACTTGTACACTTTTGATAAATGATATGATCAATTCAGGAGCCTCATCCTTCGTTCGAAGAAATTTCACCCAAGTGTATCGAGAATAATCGTCAACAATTACCGAGACATACTTTTTCCCATTGATACTTTGTGTTCGCATCGGCCCGCAAAGATCCACATGAAGTAACTCCAAAGGACTTTTATTGCTTGGTTCAGGCGTCGTCTTATGAGGTGCTCTTTTCATCTTTCCTTTTTCACATGCACTACACAGATGTTCTTTTTCAAACTTTAACTCCGGCAAGCCCTTTACTAACCCTCCCTTAACAAGTTTGTTAATATACCTGAAGTTCAAATAGGAAATTTGTCTATGTCATAGCTAGTTATGTTGCATTGAGGATTTTGAAAGAAAGCACACAACATTTTCTTGCTTGACATTGGACAAATTAATTGTATAGAGGTTTGACTTTCTCGTCCTGAGTAAGAGCTCTTTTCCATCTTCAGTTCTAAAGCAACATCTCTTAGCCTTAATATATAAACCTCCTGATCTTTATCACATAATTTTCTTATACTAACAAATTGTGCCCAAAACCTTCTACATAGTTCACCTTCTTGATCGTGATATCATCTTACACTACGTCTCCATAACCCAAGATTGGAGAGAAATGGTCATTCCCAAATCTGACATTCCTATATAATTTCTCAGTGTAATTTGTCAGAATCTCCTTTCTGCCAGTCATACGCTTCGAGCACCTTGAATCTAAATACCCCATATGACTGGTCTTCAAAAATCAATTAAGCAGATTTAGGTACCCATATGATTATGGGTCCTTTTGGGTTAGTAGACATGTTAGATTTTGGCACCCATTTGAAATGGGGTCCTCTTTTCCTTTAAATAAAAATGTTTTTATTAACATCAGTAAAAATTCTATTTTGTCTATTCTAAAATATAAGGTATACAACAGTTAGCAGTTATAGACATTTGGGAAAGATAGATGTGTCAGATATTAAATGCATGGAATAGTCAAAGGAGTATGAGTATTTGTTGAGAGTATCAATCCGATGGTTGCTTAAGAGCATTAATCGGATTGAGACTTTTAATCGAATATATTCAATCTGATGGTTGTAAATCCGATGAATGATATGTTTTGATTCCTTCATCGGATTTAAACCTTATTGAGTGTCTAATACGATGGTTTGGAGTATATATCAGATTGGACCTATTTTTGTTGACAAAGAAAACAGTTTATTTCTAAGTGTTTAATCTTTGAATGTCCATATATATTATGTACAAATCCGATGGTTGAGACTTATCAATCTCCCCCTATTTGATCCAAGCATGCTCTGGTCCTCTTTCCTTGATGATGAAGGTAAAAGTATTAGTGAAAGAATGCTTGATGATTGAGCCTTTGCACCAATATTAACTTTGAACTCAGGGCCATGCATTGCCTCCAAGAGTGCATTGAAATAAGAGTTACCAGCATCTGATGGGGTGAATCTGCCGGATAGTCCGAAGGTTTGTGTTAGATGCTTAGAGGGTATAACATTAGATTGGAATGGGATTAATCCATTAAGGTAGCTTCAGTAGTAAGAGGAGCTGAGATTGAGATTTCAGACTAACCCGTTTCTACAACAGTATCCTATTGGGAAGATACTGAGGAGGTAGGTGGGATATCAGATGCCATGGATCTTGAATGGCTTATTTCAATATCCGAGATTTTTGAGAATCCTTCGATAGTTTATGTGGCTTGATCCTTTGGATTAAAGGGTTCTTTCTTAAAGTTCCCAGTTTGGCTAAAGATAGTAGCTTCCGTTTTTTGGTAGATGGTCTAGAGACCTGGGTAGATTCCGTAGGTTCTTTCGAATTCATAGTCTCTGCAGTAGAGGGTACGGAAGTAGTTACCAAGAGAGGTCCAGAGAGATAAGATCTTCTTTTAAGAGAAGGGTCAGATTTCTTGGATTTATTGGATGGCCATGAAGAAGGAGATCTATAAGAGGCCAATGTGGATCTTTTCTCTTTCAGAGAGGCAATTTTGACCAGTAGGAATTTCCTGGTTGGTTCTCTGTCAGAGGGTGAGTTCTATGATGGTCTAATAGTTTTAGCAAAGAAAATCATACCTAGGGGCATTACTGGTTGTGATGGGTTGGACTTTTTCTTGAAGACATAATTAGAAATTCTGTTGATAGCAAGATTTTTCTTTTCTCTAGAAGCAGTGCGGTCTTTGGCTTTAGTTGGAATGTTGACATTTTTCCAAGTTTGCTAGCAATCAGAAGAGCAAGAAAACGAACACAAGGAACCTAATTTTTGCTTTCAGATTTCATGGTTATCTTTCTGACTAGTTCATCAAAGAAATATTTTCCAAAGTTTATATTTCATTTGGAATATAAGAGCATGTGTTAGTTTGGTGTTGTTATTGGGAGATTGGTAAAAACCTCTAATTTTGGTACTCGGACATTGAACCGGATGAGTGAAAAAATAATTTCATACCTTAGACATATGTTTCATGATCAGAAGGGTCTCAACATCTTTTGCATTCTCTGTATCCTTCGATAGACGTATCCTCGAATGTTAGAACATCATAAAGTTCTTCATCTTTGCAGAGTTCTTCATATTCAGTCGATTTCCGGCGGATATTTGGCCGAAAACTATATTTAAGAGTAATCCGTCGGAAATCCATCGGAAATTAATTATTTATAATTAACTTAATTATTAAATTAAGAAAATCTATTTTTTTTTAAATTCGGGCGGATTTTTGCCGCCAAAAATTCACCGGAAAACTCAAATCCGACGGTAATTTTGCCGGAATTTTTTTTCTTGCGACCCTTTTCCAACGGCTAGATTCGTCGGAATTCCGCCAAAAACCTTAATTTCTAGCGGATTTGGCCGTCGGAAAATTTGATTTTATTTTGTAGTGCCGAGGAGTACATGATGGACTCGAGACACTCTTTCAACGGTGTTAACTCGATGGACGAGTTTGGCTCTGAAACACGAAATAAGAACTACAGACACTACAACAACATTAGGTTTATAGGATATCTAAAACGTGTAAGTGTTCTAATAAAATGTTTTATAGTATTTAAGTTTATAGAAACAAACCAAAAAACGTCCTAATAAAAGTGTTATAATAGGTTTATACTACGTTTTTGGGTCTTTTAACGAGTTTTTAGAATGTTTTTAAAATAAAGTGTCTTATTAGTTATTTTATACAATATTATTAAAAAAATGTCAGATAAACACAATTGTCCTATAAAAAAATGGGTTCATAGGATAATTCTTAAAATTGTCTTGTAAAATAGCTAAAACGACACTTTGTTATAAAAGAGTTCTAAAACCTTGTCAAAATGTCCAAAAGCGTTTTGTCAACGTATTATAACACTTTTAAATATGAAAATTTATAATTTGATCGTATAAATTTAAATCCTATAAAATATCTTATTAAGACGTTTCGATAATTTAAGGGTCTATAAAGTTAATTTTACGATAGTAAGATATAATATTTGAATTTTAGAGATAAAACTAATGAATGAGGACCAAGTTTAATTCACTATAAAATTAATTACTTAACTATTAATTTTAACCAACTAATATCCTATTATTTGATTACTTAAGTTATAGGAGTAATATATTTTTATCCAATAATATTCCGAAGGAAAAGAGTTTCTGGTTCTATGAAGAGTAAATTGTGTTTTTCGTTCATATGGTTTGTTGAAAATTTCTATTTTCGTGCTTATGGTTTTGAAACTACAATTTTTATCCCTATAATTTTTAATTTATTAATTTTTTCGTTTATATGATTTAAATTTTATTTCTTTATGATTTAAACTTCATTTCTATTTTAGTCCTTCGTACTAAAAAGTGGTGTTTTAGCCTCGGGGACGAAAATAGAAATAAATTGCATATCATAGGGACCAAAATCGAAATTTCAAAACCATAAGGACAAAAATAGAAATTTTTAACAAACTATAGGGACCAAAACGTAATTTAGTCTTGTAAGAATTAATAATGGAAAGAGTATGAGAATCAAACGAATGGATACGGGAACTGGTGATGCCTTGCTGTATGTGATGCTGACCCACCAGCTTCCTTTGCGTCGGGAATCACGGGCCTTGTTCCTACTTGGGTTTTGTGTCCTGCCACCTCACCACTATCAGAGCATCTCCAACCACATCTACAAAATTTATTCAAAATTGAGAATTAAAAGTCAAAATCTACATAAAAATTTACATCCATCTCCAACATATTCTCTATTTTGGAGATGAAATCATTACTTATAATATTAAAATATTATATAAATCTAATAAAATACTATTTATCTTTCATACTCATCTCATTTGAAGAAATCTTATTGGTAGAATATAATAAAAAATACAATTTCTCTCTCATAGTAATCATTTTTGGAGATTTTAGAGAGTTCTCCATATTTGGAGAAAATTAAACTCTCTCATACTTTCTCCATTTTGGAGAAAGATTTGGAGAATCTGTTGGAGCATAAAAATGCCTAAAATCTCCATTTTGGAGAAGTTGTTGGAGATAGGGGTGTTCATCCAAACCGCCCACACCACACCACACCGCACCGCAAAACGTGGTTTAGGACTTTCGCAGTGCGATTTGCGGTTTGTATTTTTACCAAACCACATTATGTGGTGCGGTTTACGGTTTTGAGTTTTCAAACCGCGGTTCAAACCGGACCGCACCTTTTATATTACTTTTAAATTTTTAATTTTAAACATATATATATATATATAATAATTTAATTTAATATTTATATTTATATAATTGGGCTTGTGTTTTTAAATTTTAATTATGGACTTTAAATATTTATAAGTCTTCTTAAAAGTTTAAGGCCCAACAAATGAAAAAAATTGGCCATTGGCAATTAGGAGTCAAGATGAAGACGAAAGAAAAAGTTGGAAATGTCACTTTATTCGTTTATCGTATTGAAACAATTTATTTTTTTAGACTATTTCTTTAACTATTTTTAATTATGTATTTTGGAGTTGGATATATTCAAACTCTTTATTTTTTTGGAATACAGTCACTAAATCGTTGATTTTACTAATGTATTTTAAACTTATAATTTTTTGAATTGTACGCATAAAGTACGATAAGGACAAACCGCATAAACCACACCGCAAACACTCCTACTTGGAGATGCTCTTAGAATTTTGATTTGGTCAAGTATATTTTATTCGAAATGGAAAAAATCTTTTTCAGTTTTACTTTTCTGTTCCCTTGCATGAGAATGAATGTGGAGTTTTAAATATGTTACTCCATTTGATTCAATTCTTTAGTAATTTTACGGGTTTAAGCATAACTACTTTATCATCATGTTATATATTCTAACATGTCAAACCTATTTTACAAAAAATGACATGGCTAACAACAGAATTTAATCTATCTATATATCAATCAATATATACATATATATATATACTATATTATAAAATACGGATAAAAAATCTTAAATACAAATTATTAGGCACAAGGTACCATCATTTTATGCAAGATTTTAAAAATCTCTTAATTTACAAGTATCAAAGCACAAGATACATATTACTACTGCAGACTTCTAACATCCACCAATTTGGTATGTACAGGTCTTCCTTTTATGCAGACTTTTCCATTTATCACTATTAATTAATATATTATATTATCATAAATTTATTTTAATTGTATTATTAAATATGTAATTGGTTATTTTTTCTAGATGTCATTAAAATATAATTAAGATAATCATTAAATTCTAACAAAATACTTAATTTTTTTATATAAAAAACATTATTTTATTAAGACTAAATTAAACAAATTTATAAAAAAAAAACATTATCACTTTCTCAAAATCATCCAAAATCGTACTGTAAATCGACAAAAGAAATAAAATGAAACATTAAAATCGTGATGTATTTCGCTGCATTGCACGAGTACGCTTCTAGTATATATTAAAAGAAACAAAAATTTGAGAATTTTCAAATTTTGACAATTAAGGCCAACCATATGATAAAACTTATACTTATGAAATTTATTTTAATATGTATAAAAAAAGTACTATTACCAATGTTTTAAAACCCGGGTCGACCTGACTGGTACAACCGGTTGAACCGGGAACCGGTCGAGAGACCGGATCAACTATCACCGGGTTTTTGGGGATTTATGGACCGGATCGAACTGCCAGGTTTTTGAGAGAACCGGTTGAACCGGTATGATTGAACCGTTATTGACCCGGTTAAAAAACAATTTCAGTTTTCAATTTTCATAAAGATTAAAGAGCGGCTAGGGTTATTTTGTTCCTCCATCGACGCTCGCTTTCAGTCCAGTCCACATAGAGCTTCAGTCCACACTCCACATACAGCTTCAATCGATTCCATCTACTTCTTCAATCGATTCCATCTGTAAGTACATCGACTCCAGTTTCATCGATTCCATCTACTTCTTCAATCGATTTCATCGACTCCAATCCACATACAGCTTCAATCGATTCCATCTACTTCTTCTTCGATTCCATCTACTTCTTCAATCGATTTCATCGACTCCAGTCCACATACATCTTCAATCGATTCCATCTACTTCTTCTTCGATTCCACGATCGATTCCATCTACAGGTACATCGATTCTTCGATCGATTCAATTAGAACAAGGGGTTATTGGTTGTTTGAAGTTTAAACTTTAATAAGTGGGTTAATGCCTTAATGGGTGTTTAAATTACAGATTATGTATAGGAAAGATTATGTGTTCTTATAGGAAATTTTGTGTTCTTATAGGAAAGATTATGTGTTCTTATAGGAAATTATGTGTTTAAAATTACAGATTATGTATAGGAAAGATTCTATCCAGTACCTTCGTTTGTTGATTTCTTTACAAAGAGAGAAAAAGTATAATTATAAGCACACTACCAAATATGGAAAGAATAGTATTCATTAATTATAGTAATCTTGATAGAATCATAGTAATCAAATCTCACATCCAAGCCTAATTCAAGTATGTACCAAGATTTTTAACCAATAAATCCAAAATTCAGAGTTGGGATCTCTTCTTGATGAAAAATAATGAAACCCCAGATCAATTAATGCTTACAAATTAAAATTACATAGAATTTCTTGAAACCGGGTCAACCACCCGGTTGAACCGTGACCCGGTCACCACACCGGGTCAACCAAAAAACCGGTTTTTAAAACATTGACTATTACACAAACACACATGTTTTTAACCAAAATGCAAAACACAAATTTAAAAACAAAGAATTTTTTCACAAAAAAACTATGGGTACCATTTATGTTTTATAGGCCAACGATAATCCTTGATCCATCATCTTTGATCATTAGTCGTAACTCAAATGATCAAATTGTAACATTATAAGGTCTTTCAAATCATATGGTTTTAAAAATTGAATCAAAACATTTGTGTTCTGAATTAAGCATTGATTTAATTATCAATATATATATGTGTGTGTGCGTGTGTGTATATATATAATATCAACATCAATCAATATATTTTATCATTTATATTAAGGAAGAACCATAACTAATCATGTGACACCATAAAATTTTAGTATTATAAAATCTTGAATTATAGATTTACTTATGGTTGTCCTACATTGGTGTAAAGATAATAGAAAGAAAGAAAGAGGTTTGTATATGAAAGGAAAAGAGAGGATGTCTTTTAATTATAAAGGAATAAGCACAACTAATCATGTGCCACCATGTGATTCTAGTATTCTAAAATATTAAATTGAAGTATTACTTTGGTTATCCCACATTGATGTAAATATAATAGTAGGGAAGAAAGAGGTATGTATATGAAAGGAAGAGGGGACGACTTTTAAAATTTAAAGGGTTTGTAACAATTTATGAGATTGGTTCCTTTTGGTGGGCCTCATTTTTTTAAAACTATCTAGTCATATTAAAATGTAACACAAGTATTAATTTTAGGTGTAACTTTGGTTGTCCTACATTGGGGAGAATATAATTGAATGAAAGTAGATGGTGTTTATATAAAAAGAAATTAATAGGGTCTATGACAACTTATTGTGTTAATTCGTCATTTTAAAAAAAAAATCTAGCCATATAGAAATGATATACAAAATTTGTTGTGTTACTTTACCTGCCCACATTGGTGAGAATATAATTCACTAAAATAAGATAATGTGTATATGAAGGGAAGACGATGTCTTTCAATATTACTAGGGTTTGTGGCAATTTATAAACTTGTTCCTTTTGGCCGATCTCATTTTTCTTAGCACATTGTTAAAAAAAATAAAATTAATTGAAAAAAGGGCATATTCATTCATCATCAATATTTTAAAAGAACAACCAAAGATAATAAGACAAAATTTATGAAATTTGAGTACTCTCAAAATTTGAATAGTACGTAGCGTTAGTTTGGTATCCTATATCAATGAGCAGATGCTAGATTTTAAGAAAGAGTTGGATATACAAATTGAGGAGGGATAATTGGTCCAATTAACTTATATGTTAACAAAAACTTTATCGTCGCTACGTAGCGCATGGTGCCTAAACTAAGATTGATTATTCTTAAATATTGAAATGTAGTTGAGTTTCATCAACTCACATTGGTGATAAGATGCAATATTGGAAGTAGTGATTGAGCATATGAAAAGAGGAGTGTGTGTTTTTGTTTCAATTAATGAGGTTGGCTTAATATAGCCAACCCTATTTTTACAAAAAAAGGTATCATCATCCCATAGTGGTGATAGGATGCAAGTTAGAAATTAGGGAGTGAGTATATAAAAGGAGGGGTGTGTGCTTTTCTGTCAACTTATGAGGTTTGCTCAATTCAACTCACTCTATCTTTCCAAAAAACTTTCAACATTCCACATTGATGATAAGATGCAAAATTGGAAGTAGGGAGTGCGTATATAAAACGAGGGGTGGGTGCTTTTATGTCAACTCATTAGGTTGATTCAATTTAGCCTACCTTATTTTTGTAAGGGTAAATTACGTTTTTAGTCTCTGTGGTATGTTAAAAATTGCTAAATTCGTCCATGTGGTTTTGAAATTTCAGTTTTCGTCCCTATGGTTAGCAATTCATTTCTATTTTCGTCCCTATACTTTTAAGTATGAATGATTAAAATAGAAATGAATTTCAAACCATAGGGATGAAAAAAGTAATAAAAATTAAACCATAAGGATGAAAAAGGTAATGAGTTTAAACTAAAGGGATGAAAATGCAATTTCAAAACCTTAAGGACGAAAATAGAAATTCTCAACAAACCACAGGGACTAAAAATGTAATTTAATCTTTTTGCAAAAGAAAATCTATCTCTAATATATATATTATAAAGCACGAATAAAAAACTCTTAAATACAAATTATTAGGCACAATGTACCATCATTTTATGCAATATTTTAAAAATCTCTTAATTTACAAGTATCAAAGCACAAGATACATATTACTACTGCAGGTTTTTAACACCCATCAATTTGGTATGTGCATTACCTTTCTTTTATGCAGACATTTCCATGTATTACTATTAATCTATACTATATTATAAAAACGACATAAAAAACTCTTAATTACAACATTTTAAGCACATGTTACAACTAATTAAAGCCAATTACTTAATTTACAATTTCTTAATGTTTTGGTACAACATTTCCAAGCACAATATCTCACATAATCATCTATTTCTGGAATGAATACTCATTTATTAATATAACTATTTGTTTTTTTGGTGGAGGAATTTTATAAAATAGATTTTATATTAACATAATCTATTTTAAATGTAGATTTTACATTTAAATCTATATTAATGAGATGTAATATAAAATCTTTTTTCTTCCGTATTTTTTTATATTACATCTCATAATGATTTTTCCATATTTTATTTTATAAAATCTTTTTCCATATTTTATTTTATAAAATCTTTTTACATAATGAGATGTAATATAAACTCTTTTTTCTTCCGTATTTTTTTGCTAATATAAAATCTATTTTATTTTATAAAATCTACACGTATTTATATTAGCATAATATAAAATCTACACGTATTGTTTTGATGATATAAAATCTACACGTATTTTTTTTTTCACGAGCATTAAAAGAAGAAAAAAGAAGGTTGATATGAATTAAAAATAAAAAATAACAAGATACACTAATAAATTATCGTATTCTTTAAAATAAAAATATTCCGCAATACTTTCCAAATTAATCAAGTGTAAAGAAAATAAAATAGAAACGATGTAGATATAAAAATATTCTTCCATATTTTTAATATATTTACATTTAAATGTAAAATCGAAAATGAAAATAAAATATTTTAAAATATTCTCTACATTCACTATAAATATATATATAGCTTCTCTATGTATCATCCGAGTACAAGAAGAAGACGAACGGTCGGGTGTCAATGGCGGAACCTGTAACTGAACAAAAGGTATTCCACTATTTTTGTTTCTTTGAAAAACTACTTTTTTATATTTTATTTTATTTATTGAGAATTTGTTTATATTTTTCAAAACCCACAATCATATTTTTCGAAGTAGGGGAATAAGATATATATACATATCTTTATTTTTATCGACTAATACTATGATTAAGAATATATGCAAGTTAACCACTTATGAAAATACATTCATTTTTCACATTGTATTTCATTAACTGTTAACAGAGAAATTACGTTTCATTTTAACTCAGTTCAATATTCCAACAAAAAATGTATCCTGCCGTGCAATGCACGGACCCAACACTAGTTAATATATTATATTACTATAATTTTGTTTTAATTATATTATTAAATATGTAATTGGTTATTTTTTCTAGATGTCATTAAAATATATAAGATAATCATTGAATTCTAACAAAATACTTAATTTTTTATATAAAAAACATTATATTATTAAGCCTAAATTAAACAAATTTATAAAAAAACATTATCACTTTCTCAAAACCATCCAAAATCGTACTGTAAATTGACAAAAAAATAAAATGAAACATTAAAATCATGATGTATCTCGCTGCATTGCACGCGTACACTTCAAGTTAATATATATAACTAAAAGAATGTCTTTATGTTAACTAATAGAGTTGGGTCATTTTAGCTTACCCTGTTTTTGCAAAAAAAAAATATATAAGAAACTATTTAATATAAATTGAATAAGAGGTATTGAGGTGGGGTAATGAGTATTGAGCGTTCTCAAATGATGAATCGTAATTGAGTTTTAGATATAGTACATTGGTGAGAAGTTAAAAGTTTGAAATAAAGAAGTATGTATAAGAAAGAATAATGAAATGGCATTATGTCAACTCATGGGGTTTGACTCATATCGTTGTCTTATTTGGATATATATATATATACTAGTAGTGTACCCGCGCGATGCAGCGCGGGTGAATCACAATTCCGAAACATTAGTTTAGGCCTGAATCATGTTTCTTTAACACTTTCGATTTTATTTCATGAGTTTGCATGGTTATTTTGCAAGTCAACTAATATATAAAGTTGAAGGTTAATATGGTTTATTAGCAGGATCAGATGGAAAAATAATTGTACACGTATTGGGTTTCTAAACCCATGTACTTGGAACTCATTACAAAACTTGAAATTATTGACTGAACAAAGAAATACAATTATTTGTAAATAATGCTCATCTGTATATCCAGAATGTTGTTTAGTTTTCGTGATGCACTCATCCGTAAATATTTCCAGCAAAAAACGGCGCAATGATTTTAATAGAAACATATGGTACCAAATGTTTAATAATATAATTGTTGATTATACCTTATTCATCACGTAAAACTTCTTGATAGACAGTGTTTGACGAAGTCCACACGAACTCTTGTCAAGCTCCATTGTGCATGTACCTTCGGAGGGAGGTTAAGAACATCGAGACAGATTCGACCTCCTGTATCAATATTGGATGGTATATAGGAGTGCTAAACGTTACAATCAGTGGCTGAAACGGGTACCTAAAAAAACACCCAAATCCATCTACATCTTTCACACAGACAAAACAGCAAACACTTGGTCTGCATAACAAAAAAAAACATTCAATTATCAAATCATTACCTTTCGGGTATCTGAATCTTTATCTTGAAAACCCCTTTTTCATAATCAGTACCTTCAGGACCTTCGATCTCTGTTACAAAAACAAAAATTGACGATTATTTTAAGGGTAAGAAAGTGGCAGATGTGATATGTGAACTTGTGAAGTAGTTACGACCATCGATGGCGGTGAGTGAGAAGGAAGAAAGATCGGAGGTCGGAGAGAGGTGAGGGAAAGAAAGATTGGAGAAGCTATAGAGAAGGAAGCGTATGAAATCTTCGATTTCAGAAGGAAGGTATGGCATGAGGCGTGAAGGGTAGAAGGGAGAGGTCAGAAAGCATGTTGCGTACTCTAGGTAATAGGTATGGGCCGGTCCTTTGTGGCAGTACAAAATAAAGGGTTTTTCACTTGTACATCATGCATATCAAGTTATTTTTTAAGAGTTTTTGGATTTTATGCATTAAATGGCAATGCCTTGTGCATTGTGAGTTGTATTTAAGACTTTTTCTTAAATGCATATTAAGGTAGTATAGATATATATATAAATCTTCATATCTTTATCTTTCCTTATTTATATGTATAAAATAAATAACCAATGGTATTTGAGGTCGCATTATGAAATTTAACTATTTTCAAATCTTGCATTATGGTGTCGTTTTAATCATCTCACATTGAGTTGAATACTAATATCAACCGACCATTTTTTTGAAAAAAAAATCTTTAAGCTCATCATAACAACAAAAGTGATATGATTGTGCGGCATATTATTTGAAGTATAAATAATCCTTACATATAACCTTAGGTAGTGAGGTGACATCATGAGAATGACATTTCTTAAATCTTGAAATACGGTGACTTTGGTTATCCCATATTGATGAGAAAATGAAAAATTGTATGAAAGATGTTAGTATATATCGACAAGGGGAGATGATGTCTTCTCACTAACAACTAATACGGCTAGCTAATTTTAGCCAACCCTGTTTTTGGGAGAAAAAAAAATCGTAACAGCTAGCAACAATAGTATATGATCTACGAGATGTCGTCTGAACTAGCATAACAACAAAATTATTACCGATGCATCTCAAACTTTTCGTATATTAAAATACTGCTTTATAAGACTTAATTTATACGACCAAAATAATTAAGTGTCCTATCTAAAGATGTTATAATAAGTTTATAGAACGTTTTTGGGCGTTGTAACAAGTTTTTTAGGACCTTTTTATGAATTAAAAAAAACGTCGTATTAGCTAATTTATATGATACTATTTGATAAAGTGTCATATAAAACAAGCATCCTATAAACCTAATTTTGTTGTAGTGGCATATGATATAGGTGTTCTTGTACTCTCGTAAATTGACCATATTGTTGTTTAAACACAACCTCTTTGCATGTGTGTATGTATGTATGCATGTATATACATATATATATGAGGGATGATCATGTGAGAAACAAACTAATTTACGAGAAGGCGAGAAGGAATGTGGGCCACATAATTTATTAATTAAAAAAATCATAAATAAAAAATAAAAAATAGTTTTAGAAATTAGGATAATTATCATTTTAAATTGGATAAATCCTTGAAATTCTCATTATATCTTTTAGATTTATTTATTTTGTAATTTCAATTTCTTATTAATTTTTTTATTAATTTTTTTTCTAAATATACTTTTGATAAAAAAAATCACAATTTTAACCAAATATCACAAGTGATATCATTATATGAATATTTATGCATATCACATATCATATTATTACATGTGATAATTGTATATATTTTAGTTAATCATATGTGATTATGTATATTTATATTTATAGATCTTTTTGTGATTTAAATATGATCACATGTGATAATTGTATATATTTTTGTTAATCATATGTGATTATGTATATTTATATTTATATATCTTTTTGTGATGTAAATATTATCACATGTGATTATGCGTTATTTATATTCAGACATATATTATCATATGTGATATTTAAAAAAATCTACCTAGTGGGATCATATGTGATACATAATAATATATCACATATTAAACGAAGTTGATCACATGTGATTCAAAACGTAAATCTAAAAAATAGAGAAAAAATGGTGAAATAAATAATGAATTAGTTATGGATATCACATGTGATATTTGATAAAAATTATGATTTTATCTAGAAAATAATAATATAAGTTTGATAAAAAAATTATGAATTTATTAAAATTAAAAAATAAATAAATTTAAAAGATATTATGAGATTTTTAAAGATTTATCCAATTCAAATTGTAATTATCTTAATTTTTAAAAAATTAATTTATTTATGTTATTTTTTAATTAATAAATTATATGGCTCTTATTCCTTCTCGCATTCTCGCAAATTGACTATCTTCTTGTTTGAACCTGCCCCATATATATATATATATATATATATATATATATATATATATATATATATATATATATATATATATATATATATATATATATAGACTTAAGTTCGCGTGAGACCAAACAGTTTCCGTGAGACCGGTGAGACCAAGTTTTAAAGTATGAAACTTAACACCAAAAAACTATGAATGTAAAAAAATCGAACTTTTCATAGGGAAAACACCGTAAATGTTGCGTTCACGATGTTTTTCGCTATGAATGTTCGGTTTTTTTTTACCTTCACAACGTCTTTACTGTGAAGGTTCGGATATACCTTCACAGTCTTTTAGCTGTGAAGGTTTGATTTTTTTTAACTTGATTTAGGTTTTTTTACCTTCATAGTGTGATTACATTATGAAGGTTCGAATGTTTTTTACCTTCACAGTGTTTCGGTGTGAAGTTTCATGTTTTAAGACTTGGTCTCACGCGGTCTCACGGAAACAGCTTGGTCTCACGTGAACCTGACCCTATATATATATATATATATAATATATATATATATATATATATATAGAGAGAGAGAGAGAGAGACTTAAGTTCGCGTGAGACCAAACAGTTTCCGTGAGACCGGTGAGACCAAACTTTAAATTATGAAACTTCACACCAAAAAACTGTGAATGTAAAAAAAATCGAACTTTTCATAGGGAAAACACCGTAAATGTTACGTTCACGGTGTTTTTCGCTGTGAATATTCGTTTTTTTACCTTCACAGTCTTTTATCTGTGAAGGTTTGATTTTTTTTAACTTGATTTAGTTTTTTTTATCTTCATAGTGTGATTACATTATGAAGGTTCGAATGTTTTTTACCTTCACAGTGTTTCAGTGTGAAGTTTCATGTTTTAAGGCTTGATCTCACACGCGGTCTCACGGAAACAGCTTGGTCTCACGTGAACCTGACCCTATATATATATATATATATATAGGGTCAGGTTCATTTGTTAACCCGATTTTTTGTACTAACTTTGTGAACCAAATCTTGACCATTGATATTAAGATGAAGGGCTAAGATTAAAACCCATTTACATTAACTCTTATTTATTAGCTTTATAATAATTAATTATATGGAACATATATGATAGGGGCTTTTGAGGAAATTCATAACCCTTTTTCACATTTAGTATTGTAACCCCCACATTAAATAAATGTTACAATTAACAAAAAAAAAAATCAATAATGACATCATATTTTTATTGTACATATATATTAAACCAAGGCTAACAATGACTTACTAATGGTTGAATTATGTTAACAAAATTAGTATGAATGGGATGGGAAAAAAGTAAAAGAATTTGTAAGGAAACATATATAAACATGTATATGTTAACAACCACTCCATTAGTGTTCCTCTGAGAAAGTGAACGTATATGAAAATAAATGGACATATATATCACGACCGAACATCTATGATCATTCATTAGAGTTCATTTGACATATTTGTTGAACGTATATGAACATATATGGGCATGTATATAACAAATGAACATCTATGATCATTCATTACAGTTCATTGCATGTCCTTGTTTGGTTCATGACAGGTATGTTCATCTCGTATATCGGACAAATTTCTCGAAAAGACCAACTATACGATATACGGATTTAACGAAAAATGAACAAATCTACTATAAAAATATTCAAAATATTCAAAAAAAAATATGAAAAAGGATACAATTCTGAAATCGTAACCTACACCCAAATTTGGAATCTTGATATTTGTAACTCCTATACAATTAATGACATAAGATTACATATCAAAATGACAATACTACCCTTTTCTATTAAATAAATAAAAAAATAAAATATAAACAAACCTTGCAATCTTATTGGTTGATGACGGTTCACATAGTTAGCAAGAAACACACGGTTAACAAATGATCCTCCCCCTCTCTCTCTCTCTATATGTATGTATCTATGAGTGTGTGTTTTGGGGGTGGGGGAGTTGTGATTATAGTACTTTTCAAGCAACCAATATTCTATATAAATGCATGTTTTTATTATACCTTTTTAATAATATCGCTTACACCTAACAATCCAGAGAAGTCAACCCCAAACAGTATTTTGAAATGCTAATTGTTATTTTGAAATGCTAATTGTTATTTGAAATGCTAATTGTTAGCTTAAATTATTTTTTAGTACAATAATTATTAATTCATTCTTTAGTTGTAACATTCTGGAATTAAATAAAATAGATTCTTACAGATCAATCCATGGTATTATTGTCTTGTATTATAGCTTTATAGAAGGAAAAAAAAACAAATAGAGTGATCCAAGAAATTTTATGGTTTTTTTAGTAACATGTCTTGTAAGAAAAGGTTATATGTAGGGTGGATTAAATGAGGATGAAACCTATTTAAAAGAACATGATAACGGAAAATCACATGCAAAATCACATGTGATTCCGACAACAATTTCGCGACCTGAAGTCGCGGAAAAAGTCACCCGTGTACATCTTTTGACAGCTAATTGAAAATCACATGTGCTTTTGTACGTGATTTTCCGTTTTTGTGTTTTCTTAAATAGATGTCGTTCTCATTTGAACCCGACTCTATGTATGTGTGTGTGTGTATAGAGAGACGTTCAAACGAGAACACACCTTATTTATGAAAACACAAGAACATCTATGGGCCTACCATATCATCTAGTTCTGGAATAACTTCTTTTTTTCAAAATCAATAATAATAATAATAATTAATCGTTGATCTAATATTTTGGGGATCACATTACTCTTAAATAACCACCCACATCTATCACCCTTATCTCCTTCTCTTTCTTATCCGCCTATCTACTCGCCAAATTCACCATTATCACAGCAAAATCACCGTTATCACATATTATCACTCGATTATCACAATGCATCCTCTTGTATCACTGGTTTGTTTAATAAGTGATTTTGTAAAATCGCCACTTTGATTTTGATGTATCACTAGTTTATTGCATGATTGATTTTGTAAAATCATTATTTCACTTGTTACCTATCACATGTTTATCATAGTGACTCCGAACACTATTTTTGCATCAATGGATTTACTAAAGACATGATTCCGTGAACACATTACTTCTATTGTAATAGATCACATAGTTATCAAAGTGACTCCTAACACTGTTTTTGCATCAGGGGTTTATTGAGTCATTGATTTTGTATCATACTGGCTCCTCACACTGATTTTGTTTCACTGGGTGCATTTGATTAACTGATTTTGTAAATCCCATTACATCGATTGTTTGTATCATATGTTTATCACACTGACTCCTAACATTGTTTTTGCATCAATATATGTACTAAGAAGACATTGTTTTGTATCACACATTTATCACATTGACTGCTAATATTGTTTGTGCATCAATGGATGCACCAAGGACACATTGTTTTGTATCACATTTATCACATGCTCTATTAGCACTGTTATTTTGGTGTGATATTGTAATCGATTATGGTATACGAATATTAAGGGATAAATACAAACAATTAAGGTAACACAAAATTGATGAAAATACATAATTACATTAAACCCTTAATTTTCTATTTTCATTTATTATATTTTTAATTATGGTTTAACTGATTTGGAGGCCTAGAACTGTTCTCACATTTTCACAAAATAGGGGTGTTCTCGTTTGAACACACACACACACACATATATATATATATATATATATATATATATATATATGTTCATTAATTTAGAAAGTTTAAATATCTTAAAAACTTATCAGAAACATCTTTTTTAGTAAAAAATTTCTCAAAAATATTATTCATTATACATACATCATAAATATTTAAAATTCATAAATGAATCCCCCCTCTCTCTCACACACACACCCACCCACCCACCCACACACATATATATATATATATATATATATATCCCCTATACATACATACATACATATATATATAGAGAGAGAGAGAGACATTCTTTTGTTAATCACCTAATTAGTCCAAACATGTGTTAACCAATGTTTTATTCGTCATTTTCATCTATTGATATGACATAAATTACCATTTCCAAAAATATTGCCATATAAATAACAATGAAAATTTTGGTTTCACCTATGCACTTTGATAAAAAAAAAATTGGAACAAGCAAAGTTCGTACACAAAACATTATGATATTATAAACTTTAAACAAAAATCATTGCTTCACTTATGAACTTTAAACAAAAAATCTTTGTTCATCTATGAACATTCTTGTTTCACACATGAACTTTGTTTAAACTACCATAATTCACTATAAGAAAAAACTTAGTTAGTGACCATAGTTTTAGTGACTACTTATATTTTGGTCACTAACTATGATGTTAGTGATGAGGACAAAGGTCGTTATTATATTTTGGTCAATAATATGAATTTTAGTGACAAAAAATAAATTTGGTTACTAAGTGGTCCGTAATTCTCATGGAATTTCTTTTACGACATTGTATTCCGTCCAAAAAGTAGTGGTCATTACATTGAAAGGATTAGTGACCACAAAATGGTGGTCACTAAATTGAATGTGTTTGTGACTAAAAAATATATAGTGGTCACTATGTGGAATTCATTAGTTGAGGATTGTATTGAGTTGGATGGGTTAGTGAGAAAAAAAGGTGGTCACTAAATTGAAAGTGTTAGTGACCATAAAATAATGGTCACTATGCCGGATTCATTAGTTGTAATTGAGCTGGATGAGTTAGTGAACAAAAAAAAGGTGATCACTAAATTAAAAATATTAGTGACCAACAAAAGGTAGTCACTAAATGGTAATCATTAATCATAGAGTCGGAAGGGTTAGTGACCAAAAAATCGTTGTCACTAAATTGAATGTGTTAGTGACAATAAACTAGTGGTCACTAAGTGTGATTCATTAGTTGTAATTAAGTTGGATTGGTTAGTGACCAAAAAAAGGTGGTCACTAAATTGAAAAGTGTTAGTGACCAATAAAAAGTAGTCATTAAATGATATTAATTAATTATAGAGTTGGAAGTGTTAGTGACAAAAAATGTTAGTCACTAAATTAAATGTGTTAGTGACCAAAAAATAGTCACTAAGTGGGATTCATTAGTTGTAATTGAGTTGGATGAGTTAGTGACCAAAAAATGGTGGCCACTAAGTTGAAAGTGGTAATGACCAACAAAAGATTGTCACTAAATGGTATTCATTAATCATAGAGTTAGATGGATTAGTGAACAAAAAGGGTCACTAAGTGAATGTGTCAGTGACCGAAAAATAATGGTCACTAAGTAAGTTTCATTAGTTGTAGGATTGTTTTGAGTTAGATGAGTTAGTGACAAAAAAAAGGTGGTAACTAAATTTAAAGTGTTAGTGACCAACAAAAGGTAGTCACTAAGTGATATTCATTTAGTCATAAAGACAGAGGTGTTAGTGACCAAAAAATGGTGGTTACCAAATTGAATGTATTAGTGACTATAAAATAATGGTCACTAATTTGAAATTGTTAGTGATCAAAAAATAGTGGTCACTAAATGATATTCAATACTTTGATAATTATTGTAAGTTAAGAGGGTTAGTGACCAAAAGAATAGTGGTCACTAAATTGGAAAGGTTAGTCTAACACCCAAGAAATTTCGGTAAGTAAAATCCTAAAACTTTTTATGTATCTTTGTTCTTATTATAGTTTTGGATTTATGTATAGAATTTAGATTACTTTAGGGTATCATCTTTTAGGAAGAAAAGACTCCAATCGGTGAAAAATAGGAAAAACCCTCAGTACAGGTCTAGCTATAGTGCCAAGCAATAGTGTCATATGGCACTATAGCATGTCAATATCGCATGAAAGAAGAGGGTGTCGATACACTTGAGGCGATAGTGCCCGGCTATAGTGCCAAGGGGCACAATAGCATGGCAGGATCGTGCGAAAAGGGGTAGGTTCGGTACATCTCGAGCGATAGTGCTATTGGGCACTATCTCATGGCAGGATCGCATAGGGGGATTCTGAAGCATAAGAACCGATTTTCCATACTTGTCTCATTATTTTATTCACCAACCTCATCTCCTACGATTTTCTCTTTTCTCCTTTTTCATTATTACGATCTTATATATAAGCATTTAATGCGATTCATCCTTTGATTTCAAAGAGTATTTCATCATCTAAGCTCAGGATTCAACCTCAGTTTCAAGATCCCAAGTCTCCACTCCGTTATTTGTGATTTACTGGGTTTTAGGTTTTTACCTAAAACCAAGCAAGGTGAGTTCATCCTACACTTTTGTAAAACCATATACGTGTTAAAAGGATGTATTTTACTTCCTCTAAATTTCCTTTTCAAGTATTTCATACTTGGTTGATTTTGGATCAACTAGGTCAAAGTTGGGAGTTTTAGGGATTGTATATCTTTTGATTAAAACATGTGTGGGCAAAAGGTTTAGATATATGGGAGATGATTATTTTAAAGTCTTGATGAATTTTGGAACTTTAACTCATAATGTTCATATGTTGGATTTTGTTGATAAAATGGGAATTTTACCCAAGGTAGTTATTTGTAAACAAATGTTTATATGATTGGTAAGGTTTAATATATATATATATATATATATATATATATATATAGAGAGAGAGAGAGAGAGAAAGAAGTGTATCTACATGACTAGAATGAAATCGATCCATAGGCATAGAAGTCGTTTTATTGAATATACATGGGATGAAATATCCTAGTTGTTACATGGAAATAGGCATTGGGTCTTCGTAGATTATAACTTGTGGACTCTTGAAGTCTGGCATAGACCGTTGGTCACATAATGTAATTTCTAAGTGAACAAGCTTAACTTGGATTTGCGAGATCCCAAGGTAAAGACCCAGATAAGGTTGAAATTGGTGACTCCTCAAGCGAAAGACTTGGATAGAGTTGATCTTGTTAGAGAATGCCTAGAAACCCGATCATATGAGGATTGTAACTTTGAGTTATGTTTCATGAAATTAATAAATAAATAAAAGGCATTGCCCATTTTATTATGTCTATATTATATTTTGTGTTTTAGTTATTCATAATAAATAACTTTACAATAATGTATTCTAAATGTCCCTATTTAAATATTATTTCGGGTTTAAGGTTGAAGTAATATGATTAATGAGTAGCATATGTAGGGATTCATACAGAGATATCGAATCTGCATATGGGTACAAAATGGAGATTTTTGTGTATCAGACGTGACTCGCTATGAGAGTATTGCATTGGATGTCATGTAAGTGTCATAAGTGTTTCTCATGTGGTCAATGTACATGTAATTCTTTTGACTTGAGAACATGTAGTGTCTTATGTGTGAGTGATGTATTTTGACATTTATTCTAATCATTCCGTAACTT